>OZ019980.1:2929507-4129507 GCA_963970395.1 Ephialtes manifestator
TAAAAAACTGGATGAAAAAACATAACATCGGAAATTTGCAGATATTGATCGATTTACTGTTGATATCACAGCTGTGAATGTATTTGAATATCAAGAACTAATGCTGCTATGTCATTAACACCTTGGAACAGATTATTAAACCATCTGAAATTGTAGAAACGCTTTTAAAAATTTAGCACTGATTTGACTAGTGTGGAGCGCTCCAAACTCCTTAATAAGAGGCACTGCGAAGGAGCAAAATGAAAGCAAAACTATAATATAAAAAAAAGCAAAAGTTTCAACGAAGCGATGGGAATATTCAAAAATTCAACAGTCTTCGCAATTCTGTTATATCTTTAAAAAGCCGTTTATTGACACGGATTCAGTCTTACAAATTTACAAAAACATTGGTTATCACAAGGGAATTCACTGCAAGTATGTACAGATTACTCATGATTACACGGTGCACACGAAAGATATTTTATATGCGTTGACGTAAAACTGGTTAATGAAAAAATAGTTAAATAGTTTGTTAGCGAGATCAGCAGTGGCAAACGATATAATCGGTTGGGTAAGTCAGTGTGGCACTATCCATCGCGAGTTTACCATGGGTTATCGCAAACTTACGTGCGATAACGATAAGTAAGTAAAAATAACATTTCTCGCATGACCGATAATTCCGTACTTGCGGATATGTCACAATGCGAGGTTTTGTTGATTAAATATTTAAGAAAAAAAAAAAAAAAAAAAAGACAGAACCGCGAAAACAGGAAGAAAATATTGAACAACTAGTAAACGCAATAAATTAAATAAAACGAATAAGTATTTCTACGACATACGGTCTTCGGCTGAGTGAACAAAACGCCGAAAAAAAAATTCAACAAAATTGTATTCCGTGTCATTTCCAAATTAATTCGGCTGAATCGAGATAATCGAGCGACGTGTCGCTCGCGATCGTTCGTCAAGTATTTATAATGGAAATTACGAGATAGCAAGTAAGTTGGAGCAAAGAATTCTCGTTTACTCGTTCAATAATTGATACATTTCAGAAGTTTCTTTTTCTCTCTCGTTTGAAGATCCGAGATTACATTCACTTGAAAATTCGAGGAGGTAGCAGCTACAATCGACCTTAAACTAATTTAATATTATAGGCTACGGAGTAGGCATGGGACGCATTTACGAAATTTCATCCGATTAGCTGCTTTTTTTATAAGGTGTACTGATATAACGAGGGATCGAACCAAACCTTACCTATTGATAGTAAGTTACTCGGATTCACGGAACCGGCTGTATCCATGGAAACCTCACCAAGACCATTAACCGACATCCCGTTGACCATGTTAACCGCCTGTCGTGCACCCTGCGCGTCCAGCGTCGTCCAATAGGATTCGCTCGGCGATGTGCTGTTCAAACCGGGCGGCGGAGGCGCCACCGCACCTGTATACCTGAAGTACGGATTTTTCAGGTCCAACGTATTGCTGCTGCTTTCCATATTCGTACCCTCTAGTTTCAAGTCTATTGTTACATCGTAAGATTGTCTGAAATTTATGGAGATCAAATGTATTACAATTTCCGAAGCTTAATCGTATTGCATTTTTGTTTAGTATTTATTTTAGATATAAGTGATTGTAAAAATAACCGACATACTCGTGTCGCCGATTGGATTGTAATATTAAGATATGGTTGTTTTAAATTTGTAAACGTGTTTTTCTATGTAGGACTTTGCGAAAGTGAAATTATTATTTACATATTATTCTGAGAAAAGAAAATGCTCTCTATGAGAGGAAAAACATGCTTTTCTACGTAAAATGACTCAGGTTTGTAAAAGAAAAATGTAATGGCAAAAGAATTTCATTTCAGGAAAATCATTAAAATCTCAAAAAAAAAAGTAATAAAAATTTATTACACAATGGATACTTTATGTTCTCATAAATGAAAAATTTCATTTCGTTTGGACTATGGTTATTTGCAGACAGGAAAAGATTTGCTTCCTTTTATAGATGAAACTTTGTTTTCGTGCGGAATTTTTTTTCGACTTTTTTATGTCATTGCACTTAAAGTGGTCTAAAACGTCGATAAAAGTGGTTTAGAAAAAATGTATGGATGGATGTGCGTGTGTGTGTGGCTGTCATTTAAAATTCAAACTTACGTATCTCAAGAACTGCTTTAACAATGAGGTTGAAATGTAGCAAACATGTGAAGTTTGTTTGTGATAATTTTTTTTTAAATATAAATATATGTTCAAATTCTATTTGACCGCAATTTTCGAAAAATGTCAGTACGTCGTCTAGCATCCGCAAATTTTTAGCTATCGAGCTAAATAATTTTTCATGAATAAAGCTATATTAAAGGAGGGTCGGTATTGAATTTGGAATGAATCTGTGGCAAACTTCGATTTTTATCGAATTTTGATTTTTTTAAAAATATTCGTTTTGGTATAACTCACGTCAAATCTCACCAAATCAACTGAAATTTTCGACAAATGAAAAATAAAATTCAGCGCTGCTGCCTACCAGTGTTGTAAGTCCCCATTACTTTACGATATAAAGTTTACAGAACAGTTCGTCTTGTAGTTACGAATTTGCAATGATAATCAGTAGCGATTATAAAATTATATGTGAACGTTTAAATAGCTTTAAAAAAAAATCAAATTTTTTATTAAATTTTGGGAGAAATTGTGAGAATAATGGACAGCCTTTAGCAATGCATTAACAGTATTTCTCCATTTTTTCAATACGATTATCATGAAATTTTATGGGGAATTAATATTTTTTGCCTCTATTCCAAATTTTACTCATCATATTATAATCACTGCAAATTATTATTATAAAAACATAATTACAAAGCCAATTGTAGCATCAATTTTGTTTAAAAAATAATTAGGGTTTTACAACTCTGCTGTCTACCAAAATTGGTTGTAATCGGTTCCTCTATGAGGAAGCCGAAATTAATAAATAAACTTACTCATAGGCTTTGTGAAAAATGAAAATTAATGAGGAACCAATATGCAAAGTTCTACTTTGAAACTTTTTAAAAAATTCTAAATTGGAATAAAATAAGCAGTCTTAGAATACTATAGACTACCATATCCTGAATTTCCAATCCATCGGAGATCGCAAAGTCCACGAATGTGTTGGTTATTTAAAGAATCACTCATATGCGTATTTTTAAAAATATGAACCTTTTATTGGCCACCAGGATGACTTTTCCTGAGAGTAGCTGACCACTTTTGCAGAAAAGCGGGTTTTCAAGGAGACATCGAACTTGATACCAATGAGTTAGAGGTTCTGTTGGAGCTGTGCTCAGCCAAACTTGTTGCGTTGAGCCGATAAATGCTACATCGAACCAAAATGCAAGGCCGTGGCAAGTACCACTCTCGAGTATGTGGAAATCAACGTCTATCTCTGTTGACGAAATAAAATTATAATTGTCACATGTATTGCTCCGAATTACATAAATACGTTTTCAATGTGAAACATGTTTAGGATCACTTCTGCAGCCAAAATATCATTAAAAAACCATGACAACGCTTTTGAAATATTTGCAGAACGGAGCAAACTGTCCTTAAGGGGAGGAAACCCTTAAGACCCGCGAAAATTAGTCATTTTGTACGAATTTTAAAAAATGTGTTATAATAATCTTACGATTCTAAAACTTGAATCTTATTTTACTAGATCTTTTAACATTTGAAAAGCGTTTTTTTTACAACACAAAATGGCGGCGTTATCCCGCGATTATCCCGAAACTACATTTTCAAAAACTGCTCGTGCTGTAGCTCAAAAAGTTATCGACCGATCTAGCTGAAATTTTAGGAGGTTTCTGTCTATATCATTACTGGAAGGATATACCTAAAGTTTTAAGAATATCGCTTAAATAAATTATTTTTTTGGGGTGAAAATTGTCGAAAAAAATAGCCGAAAATTGGAGCTTTTCATTCAAAAGTCTATTAAATATTTAATTTTATACTTTTTAAAATAATTTTATAGGTTTATCCTTCCTCTAAAATTGTCAGTAAACGAATAAAAAATTAGTTTTCTGATTCAGATCACTGGAAAAAATACTGTAAATGCAGCAGTTTTTGATGTCGCCGAAACGAAGCCTGAAAGAAGAATTCAAAACGTCGCCTTTTTGTGTTGTTAAAAAAAATGTTTTTCAAATGTTAAAAGATATAATAAAATAAGGTTAAAGTTTCAGAATGATAAGATTATTTCAACACCTTTAAAAAAATTCGTACAAAATGAATCATTTTCGCGCGTCTAAAGGGTTTTCTCCCCTTAAAAAGGTCACCGGCCCTTTTAAATATATTTTTTTTCAATACAGCAAAGTATTCTCAAATAGCGTAAAAGCCCATTTGGAAATTTTATAAAATAAAGCAAAGTGTCCTCAAAAAGCGTTACCACCTATCTGGATTATTTGTAAAATGAAGTAAAATGTTCTTAAAAACGTAAGGACTCTGTTGGATAATTTCTAAAACAGAGTAAAATAACTTCATAATGGATAACAGTGTTTCTGATTTATTTGTAAAATGAAGCGAAATATTCTGGAATAGCGTAATGGCTCCTTTGAAAGTTTTGTAAATTGAAGCAAGGTGTCCTCGGAAAACTTAAGGAGGCTCGACTGTTTCACACTAGTCAAATCAGTGCTAAATTTTAGTAATTGTTTCATTAAAATTGAATGCATTAAATAACAATAGTAGAGAGTAGTTTGAATCGAAGAATGGACACTTAACCCAGAGAAAGATTAATAGTGCCGAATTTGCATACAGATTAACTAATAAACGTTACTTTCCAATGGGATACATTTTCGTTCAGTTTTTTTCAAGAATAATCTACAATTTTTCGCCACTTTTGATGAGTGATGGCTCTTTCTTAAAAGATGTTCTACAAATTGACCAGCTGGATATTTGATATTATTGATCGTTTAGTAACTATAGCCTGTTGTTTAACAAAAATCAAAATACTTTCATAAACAAATAGCTACAATTATTAAACGATCAATAATATCAAATATCCAGCCGGTCAATTTGTAGAGCATCTTTTAAGAAAGAGAATGAGCCATCACTCATCAAAATTGGCAAAATATTATAGATTATTTTTGGAAAAAAACTGAACGAAAATCTTTATGCAAATCCGTCACTATTCATTTTTCTCTCGGTTAAGTGTACATGCTTCAATACAAATCAACGCTCCACTACAGTTATTTAATGCATTAAACTTTAATGAAACAATTCAAAAAATTTAGCACTAATTTCACTAGTGCGAAACAGTCGAACATCCTTCTTAAATGCCTTTCTGGATTATTTGTAAAATGTGGTAAAATGTCTGTAAAAAGCGTAATAACGCTTTTGTATAATTTGTAAAATGTATTAAAATGACTTCATAACGTGTAATGTTACATCTGGAAAATTTGTAACATGGAACAGTGTCCTTAAAAATCGTACTAGCCCTTTTGGAAAATTTGTCACATGAGGAACAAGTGAAAAGTGTAAAGTTCATTTTTTTTGCAGCGTATTATACTAAAAGATGTTCACACATAACATAATGAATAGACGAAGTGTATTTGGTACTTTTTTTGTGATTATTACTTCCAAACGTCTTACCTATTTTGTGTAAATCAGTCTCGTCGGCGGTTTGGAAGTCAACAACGTGCCTAACAGATTTGGCCATACATATACGTATGTCGAATGTGTCTACTATAGGTTGTCTGAAGTACTCTTTAATCGCGTTGCTACGAAGTGCTGAGAGATCAACACCGTGAAAGCACGTTTGATACCAAAAGTTGGCTTTGTTGAATTGTTCCATATAAAGATTCTCGTCTGAGAACGGAGCTATGTGCAGATCACCTCGGGAAGGAAACATTCTACCACCTGAAAGATTAAAAAAAATAATTTAGTCTCTTCAGTCAAGAAATTCACTGCTTCAAAAGCGTTCAGCAGCAATAAACATTTTTTTTATCATATATCCTAAATTCCTGATACTCTAGAATAAATATTCTTCATTCTTTGCACAATCAATCTATTATTATTTTTCAAATTACCCAGAACGTGTTAGTATTTGTCAAATGATTTTACTCGCCCAATTTACCATAAATATATAGAACATTATTCACTAAAATGGTAACGCACATATCAATACACACCATAGGTCGTTTTTACCAAATTATTATTGCTAAAGGAGAAAATGTCTCAGCCATATCAATAAAAAAGTGTTTTACTTTTTTTCCTTCAGAAAAAAAGATTGGTTGAAAAATTCTCCAGATCGAATAATAGAAAGTTGCAGAAAAACTCATCATGCGTTTTTCACCACTTTCTATTCTTTAAAAATTAGTCACCTACGATTTTTTATATTTATGAAAATCTAGAGAAAGAATTAAAGAAAATAAAATAAAGATTAAAGAAAATCTAGTTCGAAATTTTCTCTGAAAATCACGTTTGGCTGTACATTTAATACATCCTTATTTTTTTTAAGCACAAAAATAAATAGTCGAGTAGATATTGAAAACCGTATTTGAAACACAAGTGAAAATCTACAAAATGATTATAAGGCCAATACCTGAATATGGTCACCCACTACTCATCAACGCCGAAAATTCAACGATAAGAAACTTAGAAGTAGCAGAATGCACAGCCCTCCGAAAACTAACAAAAATCAGACACCCAAAGAACTCTCTGCACACTCCATGAGACGAAATACTGTACGAAACCACAAAAATCACATCACTAAAATAAAAACTCAAAAAACTCTGAACGAATTTTGCACAGAAAGGAATTTTTTTTCGTAATAGAGAACAGTTTTGAGAGGTGCCACGTAAAAAAAATATATATATATCGTCCAAAAATGGACATATATATGTATTTATCGAAAATTAATATTTTTAATATATCATTGTTAGTATATATTATATATTTTGATAAAACCGCCGGGCTCTATATAATATGCTATTTTCTTGGGAAAAAAATCGGGGATTTTTTCGGTTTTATCGTTCGGTAAACCGAAAATGCGGATAAACCAAATCATTGTACGGATGATGGTCGTTTCGGATAATTGACGTACGGATAATCGACGCTCTACTGTATTATTATTTTTCTGTTTTTCATTGTAACCAATAATTGTTTTCATAAAAAAAAAAAAATTTCGAGATTTTTATATCAAATTACTCAGAATGGTCTAAAACGTCGAGAAAAGTGGTTTAGAAAAATTGTCCGGATGTATGTACACTGCTATTCAGATATGTCTGGATCTGCCCGCATAGCAGTGTATGTATGTGTACGTGTGATGAAAGGCCAAAAATTCATTTAACTGTAACTTTTAAACTATTCGACCGAATCAGCTCAAATTTAAACAACATGTACCGTACTCCCTAATCCTTAATTGGTATAGATTCCGAAAAAATCGATTCATACATTTCATTTTTATAAGAATTTTTTAATTTTGAAAAAAGTACGTAAATGCTCTAGCACAAACGAATTTTTAGCTATCGGGCTGAAACTTGGTATTAAAATGGAACAAAGTGATGCGACCTTTGGTATTGAAGTTTGGCGAAATCTGGAAAGCGGTTAGTTTTATATGATATTTTGAATTTCTCGAAAAAATTTTGTTTTGCTCCGATTCAGGTAAAATTTCAACAAATCATCTGTAATTTTTTACACTGGAACAATAAGATTCATCCCTGCTGCGTACCAAATTTGGTGATAATCGGTAAAGCGGTTCGGATTTTACGTTAATTTGAATTTAAAAAAAAATTGACTGGTGTCGCTCTGGATTTCGTAAAACATCCGAAAATAAGAATTAAATAAAACAAGGATGCACAGTAGAACCTTGCACATTGCTTTCTCATTATTTTTCGCTTTTTACAAAGCTTTCTTTATGACAAAGCTAAAAGTGATTAACATACTTCCTCATAGCTTTGTAAAAAGCGAAAAATAATGAGGAAGCAATGTGCAAGGTTCTACTTTGCATCCTTGTTATTTTAAGCACCAACAAATACACTTAAGGAGGTTGGAGCACTGGACACTAGTCAAATCAGTGCTAAATTTCTAAAAGCGTTTCTACAATTTCAGATGGTTTAATACTCTGTTCCAATGTGTTAATCACATAGCGGCATTAGTTTTTGATATTCAAATACATTCACAGCTGTTATATGAACAGTAAATCGATCAATATCTCCAAATTTCCGATGTCATGTTTTTTCATTCAGTTTTGTAAAAGGGTAAACCGTAATATCAGTCCGATTATGACGAAACACAGCTCATTTTGATCAGTGGAAGATCCTTAATCGATTGACCGTCCGGATTTTCTATAGTATCAGGCGTTCAAAAGTTACAGCCATTTGTATACTTGATGTTAGGTTATGATAGGATAAACAAACGGCTGTATCTTTTGAACTACTAATACGATTTTCAAAAATAGACGGCCAATCGATAGAATATCTTTTAGTAAACAAAATGAGCTATTGGTCGTCATAATCGGACTGATATCACGGTTTACCCGTTTAAAAAACTGGATGAAAAAACATAACATCGGAAATGTGCAGATATTGATCGATTTACTGTTGATATCACAGCTGTGAATGTATTTGAATATCAAGAATTAATGCTGCTATGTAATTAACACCTTGGAACAGAGTATTAAACCATCTGAAATTGTAGAAACGCTTTTAGAAATTTAGCACTGATTTGACTAGTGTCCAGTGCTCCAACCTCCTTAATCAACATAAAATAACACAACACCACACAAATAAGGAAAATAAAGGGCTGAAGGAGGTCGATGGCCAATTGCTCACACAATGAACAAAGCAAACAAATCACAAACCAAAAAAAAAATTACAATTGTAAACCGTGAAGCAATAAAAACATTACTACTACGTATTTGAGTAACTACCTGGAACAAGCCACTTCTTGGCATGGAGGTAAGTCTCGAGCATTCTTTCATTGTAAAGCATGTATCCCATGGGTTCACTGACAATACAGTCGACGCGTTCGGGCAGCTCGATTTCCTCGATCTTTCCGGCGATAACGACTATTTTGTCGGATAAATTGTTAGCGGCAACCAAATTTTCCGCGTGATTCGCCATGTTGCTTGCCTCGACGGCATATACTTTTCTTGCTCCCGCCTGAACAACGAAGAAAGAAAGGATGCCTGAGCCCGCGCCCACATCCAGCACCACCTTGTCCTTGAAATCGGACAAATTGCCGAGTATCGCGCGTTGATAAGTGCTCGTTCTTATGTAGTCCTGCATCATATTTTGCTGCTGCGACAAATAGCCGTAAAATTGAAAATACTGCATGGCGGACAATTCCTCCGTTCGCTCGTTGAACGCCGACAATCCTTTTCCATTTTTGAGCTTTAGTATTTGCGAATGGAAGTTTCGAAAATCTGCAATAAAGAAAAATCATTTAATACACTTTGTGTCAACGATATCCACAGGTTGTATTAATCATTTTCTTTCATCTATTTAAGCAAAAACTTTTGATGTTTTTGTGTAAAAATTATTTTTTATTCACCTGGTTCATTGGCAAATGTTAAAAGTATACTGTCGCTGTCCAAGGTAAAGACGTAACTTCTCGATGCCACTCGAGAACATTCTGTCGTGTGAGTTACCGGAAATTCCAGCAACTGTGATGGTTCTTTCTCATTGGCATCGTCTGAAAAATGAAATAATAAAAAATATTGAAGCTGTGCGCCAGTACAACTTTACAAAATTAATAAGCATCGTTCAGACTCCAATATCCGAACATAACTGAAATATTTATTTTTTGCGTTAGAGCTAACGCAGCAAAAAGAAAAAAATATATATAGTTATATATATATATATATATATATATATATATTAGCAAGAACTAAACACACAGTAACTTCTTGAAAATGCCTTGAAAACAATTTCATCTCACATTAAATCTTTCACAAGAAAATAATTAGTCTTTAAGAAAGAGCTTCAAATATGGTTGTTTTGTATTATTTAAATGCTGTATACATACAATACATTAGAATGATAAAATTGGAGTGGTGTTAACAAGCTGAGGTAATTTGAAGGGTATTTTGTAGGGCAAAAAGGTTTAGAATAATTATCTTAATTTTTTTTTTTTTTTTTTTTTGTGCGGCCCTATAAACGAGGTTCAAGTAGTACAAAGCGCCGGAAGCCCCCGAAATTGCCGGAAATCAATGACAAATATAATAATTAGATAATTTTCGCACCGCGCAATAACGATAAACATATAGCCGCATTGGCTGACAACCGACGACTCAGAGAAACAATAAAACAAATCGTATTGTCAAAGGCCAGCGACAAAGGGATGCGAGTTTTTGGGGCGTCCAATTAAGTGTGGTTAGGTCGCGCGTCTGGATGGCGGTATTGGCAAGATGATATTATCGATCGGATTAAAATGAGAAAGTAACGAGTACCTGATACGATTTCGAGGCTGAGGCCTTGGGGATCGTAGTTGATATTGAGTGTGACCGGCTTGTTGTATTTCGGCGTTGACTGTCCATTGTTTGACAAAGTCGATACTGTCACCGCGCGAAACGCCTTCGCCATTTTTAGACACCGCGTGCGTTTTTGTGCGCTCCAGTCTCTCCACAGTTTACGCGGCCTTTTTGTCACTTTCTCACGGTTTTCACGCTCGTCTATCGTTCCGACTGTAGCACGCTAATATCCTCGTTATTATTAAATCGTCGTTTTATTTTTAAAATACTGTAACTTGGCGAGGGACGGAAGCGAAATTCGTCGTGTCAAGATACCGGAAAATATCAGCGTGATCGCAATTTCGGAGTTCTGACCACCGACCAACCACCCCCGGCGCGGTTAACACACGCGCACGTTTACCCACTACTAGTATCTGGTGCTGCTGCTACTCTTCCATCGCTCCCCCACTCGACGCGTTCGTTCTTCTCGCGCGCGTCCACCACTCATCGACTCGCAATCCAACTCGGCTTTGTTACGAGCGATTCTGCTGCAGAGCCCGGCCAGTCGATTTCCTCGTATTTTTCTCACGTTTTTTAGATCATTCTCCCCCTATCATGATGAGTAACGATATGCGAATAAACGAGTGTATAAATATATACTCTTCGCATCCGGCAGACGACTATTCAAATAAGTATACGACTATTGTTGTAGGTAGTGAAATGGGCGACTGAAAGGGTTTGTAAAAATCAAGGGAGCCCGAGGGATCCGGTCATTACCACCGCGAACTGCCACAAAGGAAACATTTCCATTGGCCATCGTGATTGGTGAAAGAGGGGATCGCGATGATCTGCTTCTTGTGTAGTTTGAGGTAGGCATAGTAAAAAAGATCATCAAAGGATAACCGCAGAAAATTTCACGTCAACGACACTATTGGCCGAATATCTAAGTTTGGGGTACATCAACCAATAGAAAACGGAACGGTATTTGATAACTAGCGAGTGGTAAAGGCTGCGTCATGCTATCTACTAAAAATAAATTTCATGAACTAAACGAAACTAGATAACTCCTATGATTAAGAGAAAAAAATTTCGCTCGTGAATTTATACGATTTATGCATTTTCCGATTTATGAATACACAATATCCTTAAAATCAATACCAACTAGTCGGAACCGCATCTTCGCTCGCGGCTACTCTAAAAGTAATTATATGTAACACTGGAGGATCCTGGGATGTCAGATTCCATTAGCGAAAAGCGCATGTTAATCGATTGGCTGTTCTCCAGGTCGCAGCATTTATACACGCCGACGTTGAATTTTATAATATATAACTATAGAGATATAAGGTATTGGCTAAATACTACTTCATCACCTGATAAACCAATGAATTTTTCACCCACTATTACCTGTAAAAAATGGTCTCAATTTTCTAATATATATTTTGGATAGTTGTTAATCTCCCGCTTCCGTAGAGATAAACGGAAACTCCATAATTAATTATTACACAGGCATAATAGATAATAAAAATAATTTAATCATCAGTTATTTAAACGTTGAAGGGTTGAGTTAATAAATAAATAACGCGAGACACGTCCATACTTAAAAAATTGGTCTTCTCAGTTTTCTAATATATATTTTGAGTAGTTGTTAATCTCCCTCTCTCCCTCCCCCTAAGATAAACTGATACTTCATTATCAATTGTTACACAGGTATAATAGATAATAAAGATAATTTAATCATCAGTTATTTCAACCCTGTTTAAAAAATCCCATTGATCCCATTTAAACACATAAACTCCTATTGAAACCGTATCGGTTTTTATCGGTATGAATGGTGTTTTTTTGTCCATCCTATTGGTCTAAATGGGTTCTTCTAAGCCGGGAACGGCGAAGAGTTGAATCAATAAATAGATAATAAGGTAAACGGTCCTGTTTCTGACGCTGGTCCAGTTCCTGATGTGCTACTTTAGCATAGGCGGCTTCCCCGACCATTCCCGAAACAGCCAATAGTAATTCGTAAATGGTGGCGTTGCAAACAGCGACACTCGTTAGATCCTCGTTTACCTTATGATTTTACGTGGGCAGAGTGAGAGGGTTGCCTTACATCGTCACAAACTGTACAGTAGCCGTGCGCGTATTGACGCAAGCAACTCTGTTGAATAAACTCTGCTGATAAAATATTTTATCAGCATCTTTCCGGTTTTCGGAATTACTAAGCAGTAATTCCGACAAAAACTTATAGAAGCCGATCAAATGGACAAAATTCCGATTAAAGGATAATCGGTTCTAATAGGTTTGAATCGGATTTTTGTCCGTTTCAATGGTTCTAATCGGATCGTTTAACCATAGGGTTGTGGTCTATAGTTATTGAGCATCGCACCGCACAAACGATTGTATAATTTTAGTACACAGCTTGAAAGAGCATCGCACACTCTTGCAGTCGCATAAAGTGAATATTGTAACGATAACGGTATTAATTATCTTATTAATGCCCCAATCATCGTGAACCCCCTTTTTATCTAAATATATCCTTACGTAATTCCTGAGGTATAATTTGAAAATTTCGTCGCTTCTACTTACGCTTACGTCTATCAGATCAGATTATATAACTCCTACCAGCTAAGTTTACTTTAGCAACTTTTCCCAAGTCAGCTATTCTGAATCTTAAATGGATTTTCCAAGTTCAGATGGCTTATTATTTTTTTTCCTATCATTTTTTGTAAGATAAATAAACTACTTCGTCGGTCCAAAAGTCGAGGTTCGAGAGAGTTCGGCAACCTTCGGGTAAGCGTCCAGTGTAACGAATCACAAACGCTGTTATGATAATAACATAACGAGATACCGGCTCAACGATCAGCGTCATTCGAAATACCAGCAATTATTGACTGGGCATGTAAAAGTATCGTAAAAGTTAATCGCGTTGCAAGTAGTTTAGAACATTTTTAACGGTTGTTAGCTTTGTCAACGTCAAGATAAATCGGGAGGAACGTAAACATTCATCTACCGCTCGCGTGGCGTTATTAGGTGTAGTTTGGTTATGTTGACAAACCGCTTGCTCGTAACTCTCGAAAAATCATATCCAATAGCCCGAGAATGTCAGAAGCTACAGAAATATCCGCGTCCGGTTCGAAAAAGTGGATTTATCAATCTTTGATCGTTCTTGGATTTGTCGCCATAACCTCGTCGCTCTTTGTTTATCTCAACAACCTTCAACAGCATCCCTACATCGATGAAGCCTTTCACGTCGGGCAGACGCTTCGATATTGCGAAGGGAAATTCTTGGAGGTAAGATTAATAAACTTTCTAATTTTGCCCTTTCTCATTGTTATTATCCTATAATTCAAAATAATTTTATAAATAAAATTCAAATTTATTCATATAAATAAATAACCTTATTTACACTGTACACATTTACAATAGGCTCTATAGTATGTCTGTGGGTGTGCGTAATGTGTGCTTTTTACAGAAATAATAACAAAAGGGTAAAATATAGATAAAATATAAATAAATAATTAATAAAAAACATAATATAATAATTAAGGTAGTCTGTTCACATTAGCTAGTCAAATCAGTGCTAAATTTTTAATCGCGTTTCTACACATTTTGGTAGTTTTGCCGACTGTTCTGCAGAGTGGCTTGCTCATCAGCATTAGTTCTTAATATATAAATCCATCCACAGACACGGTTTGAAATAAAAATACCCTGATACATACAAATTTCGGATGAGGTTGTTGTCATCCAGTTTTATATTAGAAAAAACCATAATATTAATCTATTTATAACGAGCAATAGCTTATGTTGTTTGTTAAAAAATGCTTCATTGATTGACCGGACAAATTCTGTATTAGTATCAGTTATTCACAAGTTACAAGCATGTGTAAATCTGATGATAGGTTAGAGTAGATAAAAAACGGTTGCAATTTTCTTACAAAGAATACTATAAGAAAATGTCTCCGGTCAATCAATGAAACATCTTTTAATAAACAAAATGAACTATCGTTCGTCAAAGTCTGACAAAAATTATGGTTTTTTCTAATTGTTACGTCTGAGTAACAAAACAAAACAAATGCCCTGTTTTTGACCTTAGCTACGGCTAATTGGTCAGGGATACGGGCCGAACGATTTGATTAATTCTTATTGGACTTTTCTTTGTTAAAATAAAAAGTGTGTCTCGGATCAGTTATTGGAATGTATTTAGCCTTTTTTACAATTAATCGAGTAGCTAATTTTGACTAATTTGTATTGAATTTCTGCTTGATTATAGATTTGGCGGCTTTCATAAAAATCGGTCGTCAAATAGCCGTGATAATCAGATTCTTTAATCTCCCGACGATAGATCTTTACTAATTTTCTCAATTGATTCTTACGACCACCATTCTTTCGGTTTTTGCCCATTTGAGGAATTTAGAGGATAGAGTCGTGGATTATTTTTCGTGAAGTCAAATGTTCAAGAAAACTCAGAATAAATGTCGGGGGTTGACCTCGCACATTCAACTAAGTCCCAAGAGCACAGAATTGAATTCTCTAAGACTCACGAGATTTTTACCTCGCACTCTTAATGTTGGAGGATCTTGAAATTTGTTAGAGTGTCGGGGGTTGACCTCGCACACTCTTTTTAGGAAGAAGGACTTAGAAATGTCAGGGGTTGACCTCGCACACTCTTTTTAGGAAGAAGGACTTAGAAATGTCGGGGGTTGACCTCGCACACTCTATTAGGAAATGGACTTAGAAAATAAATGTCGGGGGTTGACCTCGCACATTCAACTAAGTCCAAATGATGAACCAGAAAACTTAAAGTTTTCATCTTACCACTATTTATTCACATGACTGGTTGGAGATGTTGTTCGTTGAGTACAAAATTAGAACTGGACAAAATACAAAAATTGTGATCTTATATACTAGTGCTGCGAACCTTTGGTGTTACGCAGGTTTGGGAGAGGGCAGTTTCTTTAGACTCTAATTGGCCGGAAAAACTCCCGTCCCCCACTTTTTGAACAGATTTCTTTATCTTAAAGTTAGTGCGTTAATTTTAGGAGTAAGGGAGGGCGAGTCTCTCGCCTCTGGTTGGCCGAAAATCACCGTCTCCTACTTTCTTGGGTTTGCGTGGAGCTTCCCCTAGTCTGCGGACTAGCAGAGGGCCTCACACCCCTACTATGTTACTGTTTTCCTGAATTTCCCTACTTATCGACTGTCTGCAGGGTCCTTTTCCTAATTTCCCTACTTGGTCGACCATCGACTGTAGGGCCCTTTTCCGGGACATGCAGTGGTGCTCGGAGGGTTGCCTATTTTTGGGGTAAGGGTACGTCGGGACGTAACATAATATAAAACTGGATGACAACAACCTCATTCGACATTTGTATGTATCAGGGTATTTTAATTAAAAACCGTGTCTGTGGATGGATTTATATATTAAGAACTAATGCTGATGAGCAAGCCACTCTGCAGAACAGTCGGCAAAACTACCAAAATGTGTAGAAATGCGATTAAAAATTTAGCACTGATTTGACTAGCTAATGTGAACAGACTACCTTAATACATGTAAATAATAATTAACAAATGAAATAAATGTATGATCTCATGATTTCCATGAAATTATGTACGACTATACAAATGAAAATAAATAAAAAAATAATTTATTGTGGATGTTCGTATATATACATACAGGTGAATATATGAAATTCTATTAGTACAGTAACATAGCAATAGCAATAGCACATTAGCGTTAGCAATAGCAATAGCACATAGCAATTTTTATAATTTGTTTTTCCTTGAAACCAATGAATTTTTCATCCACTATTATCTGTAAAAAATGGTCTCCATTCTTAATATATATTTTGAATATTTGGTAATCTCTGGCTTCCTCTGAGATTAAGGGAAATTCCATAATTAATTATTATACAGGCATATTAGATAATAAAAATAATTTATTATGGATGCTCGTATATACGGGGTAAAACATGTCAAGACGGCCACACTAATTTTTCATTTCAATAAAAAGTTTTAAAATTTCTTGAGGATGTTGATCTGGCTGAAAACAAGTTTCAACAATAATCGTTAATTTTTTAACGCCAAAACTACGGCTCTCGCAAAAAAATCATATTAACAAAAAATTTAAGGTATCTAACGTCCTTTTCAACAAATTTTTTTGCAAATTTTCCTACTCCGTTTTATGCTATTTTTCAATTAAACAATATTTCAATTTTTTTTTCTCCGAAACTGCGTTCTCGATTCAGATGAGATTTTTACATTTTGTTCCTTAATATGTTAAGAATCTGAAAAAAAAATTGGCGAGATGGGCGGCAACTTCGTTCCACAGTTACAGCTCTTCGAATGATAGAACTTAACGGTAATATAATGTGTAATTGCTCTCTACGTTCAACAGGGTTGAGACTGTCAATAGAAAAAATGTAAAGCCCGCATCACTTGTTTATTTTTTTGTTATTTTTAATTTGTAATTTTTTTTTAAATTAGGTTAATTGGCAAATTCCCCCATACGTGTCGTCCACACTTTGTGATCACAATGCAGAAAGATGTTCGAGTAACATTGAGCACGTGAATATTGAACTCAAGAGACATTCATTCACCATGTTTTGCCAATTTTCGATTGATCAGAACAGAGCACGATGATGAATTACGTGTCATCAGGAAAAAAGTTTCAATTCTATCAGTCGATAAAATAAATGTATTAAAAAACCCAAAAATTGAAGAGGGAAAAATATCCGATGCAAAAAATGCAGTGCGGGCTTTAGAATTATTATGTAGACAGTCTGTTGAATGTACAGAGCAATTACACATGAGGTTGCCCTGGCATTCGACCGTTTGAAGAGCTGTAACAGTGGAATGAAATCGCCGCCCATCTCGACAATTTTTTCTCAGATTCTAGACATATTAAGGAATAAAATGTAAAAATTTCAGCCGAATCGAGAACGCAGTTTTGGAGAAAAAAAATATTATAATTTTATTCCATTGAAAAATAGCATAAAACAGAGTGGGAAGGTTTTGCAAAAAATGTATTGAAAAGAACGTTAAATACCTTAAATTTTTTGTTCGCGTGATTTTTTTCCGAGAGCTGTAGTTTTGGCGTTAAAAAATGAACGATTATTATTTTCAGTTTTTTGTAACGGCTGAAATATGCGATAAAAAAATCTGAAAAAATTTGTAATTTTTGTTTTCAGCCAGACCAACATCCTCAATAAATTTGAAAACTTTTTATTGAAATAAAAAAATCGTGTGGCCGACTTGACGTGTTTTACCCCATATATATACATGTGAATATATGAAATTCTATTCGTATGATAACATAGCAATATGAGTTTTTATAATTTCTATTTTCTTGCAAGACTATCCCTACTCTATGTCCATTTGCTGTTCCAGCATCTCAAGGCGCTATAATTAATATAGATTTTTGGCCCATCTTAAGCGCTATTACGCTTAGATGTGGGTGTATGTATCACATTTCGATTAATTGTTTTTACTGTGTGTATTTATTAGTATTTGATTTAATATTCTTTGAATGTTTATGCTAATGGTGGAGTTTTTACTTCGTGTGTTAGATTATTAAATCGCGGATTATTCGTTTAGTTTCATTGCTTCTCTTCCAACTGTTTCTATGTATCTATCTATACTGTCCTTATATGTATCACATTTATAGAGCTTCTCCTGAAAATGTTTTGGCATCGTGTTGATTAACTTATGGACTACTAATCATAGCATTTTCTTCCCATCGTTGTTTTCCTCTTAGGTTCTTCTGCTTTATATTCAGCATCCTATTTGAGGTTTCTTGTTGCTGTTTAAATTTTTTATAGTCAGTTTTTCACATAGAATTTCAGGATCGAACTACAATATTTCTGCCTTACATCTAGTACTCTCGCTTCTTGAAGTAATTGTTACAATTAATAATAATAATAATATTTATTAGATGCACAAGTGCTAGAAGTATACATATCTAAAAAAATATGTCATTTAACAATATTCATTTGAATTATTGACATCTATCATTCACTGTGTGAATGATAAAAACCAAAATTTAAAAAAATGTAAAAAAAATACCCCAAACTTGGATCTGTCCAAAAGTATATCAATGATTTTTTTCAAAATTTTTATAATAAATTCTGCACCCAAAAACGAAATTTTTTAGAGTAGAACAACAAAATACTCCCAAAAAAGAATTTTGTTTTTGGGGTATGTTTTTAACATTTTTTATAATTTTGCTTTATTTTTAGCTGCTAATCTAGGCCTTGCCCCACTGTGGGCCTAGGCTAAAAAATTTTGTTTTTGGACACAGAATTTATTGTAAAAAAAGAAAACAAATTGTCGACATACTTTTTGAGAAAATCAAGTTTTAGGTAATTAAAACAATACAAATTTTTTTAAAAATCTAAAAAAAATTGCAGTTTTTTTTAAATATTGCTCTATGACATTGCAAAAGAAAAAAAAATATGAGGGTCACGACCATGTCGATAACGGGTGGAATGCCCCATATACATGTATACCTATAGTCCTGTATTTACATCCTCTGGAAAAAAAAAAAGATTTTTTCTGGAAGCAGCAAGTGAATTGTATTAGGCAAACCAACCCAGATTATATTGACATACACTTTCTGCAGTTTCTCTGTATTCTCTAGGTGCTGTCTGTTATCAGTAGTATCCAGAGGTAAAATGTGATACAGATAGGGACATTGGCTGCAGCTGCAATTGGGGGTTTGGTCACTGACACAGGTGGATCCTGTAATAGAAGACTATAATTTGAAGTGGGAAAAATTGGCAAGAAAAAATTTTTATAAAATAATTTAAGACAAAATCAGTTTAGTACTAGCTATATTCATTAGAAATCATAATTTTTGTAATATCTATATTGATTATTTTGTTGTAACAATAATAATGATGGCAATGTGATATATCAATCAAGCCATAAAATTTAAATACTGCTATTTCTGTTGTTTTGATTGATTTTTAAGTAATAGCAATTTATGCTGACATGCATCCTATCATTCTGCATGTGGGCCTAATTTGTTTATGATAAAATTATAAATAGTCTCTGGAAAATCAGAGACATGGAATCTTGTACAATAGATTTATTGGCATGGTATGTCATACTGCCTTAAAAATAATGAATTAACAATGAGAAAGTCTTAAACAAGTGCCACAGGACATTCACAGTAATGCCAAAAAAACACATTTGATTTCAGTGGGACAAAAAAATCACAACCTTACCTGGATTGTACCTTATAACAATTTTGTTTCTTGCTCCTCTCCGTATTTGCAGCATAACTTATATGCGATGTGTAAATTTACTAGGGACCTTTTTAAATCTGTATCTTGTATATAAGATAACTGAAATTACAAATTGGAGCAGACAGACAAAGACTCCCAAACATTCCTGGACTGTCCTAGGTTTTGCTTTTGCTATTACTCTCCTACCACCCCTCTTTTTTTGGTTTTTCCTGTATTATACGGATGTGGTATCCGTTAACTTGGTGCTACTTTCATCACTGATGCATCTAAAAGGACGTTACCGATTGGCAGCCTCTGCAGGTGAGTAATAATGGATGGAAGAATGGAAGATGCCTTCAAGAGACCTTATAAAAGTCCCTTTATTTCTTAGGTGCACTGGCGATACTTGTTAGGCAAACCAATGTAATCTGGGTAGCTGTATTGGCGGCCGAGCGAGTTGTGGATTTACTAGAGGCTGAAACTCCTAGGAGCATTGAAGCGTTAGTCTCACGGAATATTCACAATACTGCGATGCACGCAAAAGTAAGTAAATATTTGTAACTGAAAAGTTACAAGCTATTTAACAATATAATTTCAATTCCCTTTCACACCTGACAAAAAAAAAAAAAGAAAAAACATTATCGAAGTTCAAACGAGTTTAGTAATTATGAACTGATGGAAAAAATGATATTAGATAGTCAGGATGGTCATTCACTCTTAGAAGCTTGGAGGGATTTCTTTGTTCTGTAGACAAAATTCAAACTACTTTCTATTGTCTTTTCATTGAGATTTAATTAACAACTCTGCAGTCTTAGGTAGAAAGTCTTAAGTCAAAATATCTTAGTGATTAATTAGACAAAAAAATATATTATTTTTATTCACCTAAAAAGTTTGGTACAGAATGGTCAGGGAAAGCTATCAGATTTTGTTCCTTTAAAATCTGTGAAAGTTAGAAAATGTTATGCTCGTGATTGGATCCCTCTTACTATTTTAGTAATTATGTCAGATAATTTTTTAACCCAATAGATTAAGCCTTGAATGTGCAGACATATTAAAAACAACAAAAATTAATTACTTACAGCTCGTCTGGAATAACGTTTATCACCACGTTCGACAAGGATCACTGCCATTCGTCCAGTTTATTATTGATTTGTGCTCCGAATTGAAGTCTTACGTGATAGTTGGTGGGGTTTTCATGGTGTTTGTCGTGTGCAATATGGGGATCGTAGTAGGCGACCGCAGTGCTCACGTAGCGACAATACACATACCGCAAATATTTTATTATTCGATATTTTCCATGTTTTTCGCATGGCCTTACATGCTGCCACATTGGAGAGGATTTTTCCGCTGGACTTGCAAGCGTTGGATTTTAGCGAGTGGTTTGTTCGCGATAGCAACGATAATTGTGCACTCCAACACTCTGGTTCATCCGTATCTTTTGGCGGACAATAGACATTACGTTTTCTACGTGTGGAACAGATTTATGGGAAGATATTACGTACTGAGATACCTCTTAGTGCCTGTCTATGGTTTCGCAATATACGCACACTTGGCGTGTATAAATCACTTGAGATATTTGTCACAAATAATTTACTTAGGGAGCGTTTCAGCGGTACTAGTACCGCAACTGTTGTTGGAACCACGTTATTTTATAATCCCATACATATGTTTACGACTGAACATGGAGAAGCCTGAAAAGTGGCAGCTTGGCATGGAATTACTGACAACGGCAATTGTTAATTGTGTTCAATTTTATATTTTCGTCACCAAAGCGTTTTACTGGACGGATGGAGAATATCTTCAGAGGATATCGTGGTAGAGTGCCACGAGTCCGACGATCTCTGCACGTGCAACGAGGGAGAGGAATTAAAAGACTCGAGACTCTTCGTCAATGTATTATTTATAACTAAGCGAGATCTTATATTTTAATATTTTACATCTTACAAAGGAGAAGTCTTCAGGTTTACAATCACTTTGCCCAATCGCTAATTATATGTATATATATATATATATATATATAGTTATATAATATCGATGGATTTTTATGTATATACATATATATATATATATATATCTACATGTTTTTAGATCATCGATTAAGATATAAGAATAAGTAGCGTCGTAATAGCACTCTCATTCTGTATCTACGGTATTATACAAATATAATACATGCCTCGAATTTTCAGTCATTGATTTCTTGCACCACACACAATCACACACCGTTCCTCTCTTTTATCGTAAGCGATGCTTGATTTTTCGGTCACAAGAATGCAGGAAATTCAATAAACGCTGTCTGAATACTTTCGGCCACGAACGCGCAATTAATTTCCTTTCATTTTTGCAAGCGCTGTTCTTTTATACCTTGTATTCCAATGTGAAAAGTCACAGTAGATAGTATAGTATTTTACACTATTATATTTCTATATTAACATGATAGATATACCGTTATAAGTAGACAGGCCTGAAACGGTGGGTTCGGACATGAAATTCGGTTTCCATCATGATTGGACGAGAGCATGACACTTCGTGCATTTCAAAAACTCGGAATAAAGTGATCGTTGTGCAGGGTTAACTCTGGTGATCGTTGGGCGATAATCGTCATTCGCGTTTACGTATTAATCATAACATCTGTAGGCAACGAAATTTCGTGCTACCGCGACCGATCGACCATTATATTAATCATAGTATTGCTTCGCATCTCATTATTATACAATGTTGAGTATTTAGTGGTTTTATTTAATTTTTTATTTATTTTTAATATAGTTTTTTTTAAATAATTTTCCTTTTGCTTTTCACGTGTCAGTATAATTCAACAGTTACGTTATAATTTCTTTGGTTTGAAGCTTACATTATATTATGCGAATATGTTTTCATGGCTTATCCCGTGGAGCCGTGAAAGTACTTAGACGTGCCGTATTGTTTTATTCATCTATCGCGGTATCTGGATTTTTCTATAATTCGTTTCTGAGCATGAAATCCGCTCGTATCTGGTAATCGGAAGAAATATAATTACGTGGGACAATATAATTGCGCACTTGTTCTCGAGATTAAAGTGCACACTGATTGTAGTAATTCAATCTTAACCGAACTCTCTGACAGAGAAGAAATTTGTTAGGTGCCCTAGCAAAGGAGATTGAATGATATTAGAAAAGAGATCGTTGGAAGGCTAAAATTTGTATTATCACTCTCACAGAAAACGTGGTAGTTCTAATAATTATTGATTGTTAATTCATGCAACTATTTTTATAGTGACACTGACTGTATTTATAGTTTTCGTAACTATATGAAATAGTTACCGCGACTTGAAAAGTATAGTTGTCACTTTTTAAAATAGTTACCGAGACCAGTTTTTTGTCTCTTAGAATTTATCCCACGTTTTTTCTGTACTCCAAACTCCTTAATTATTGCCTCAATCTTTGTTCGTTACCTCGCTAAATCATTGAAAAGACGAACATTAATACGCTGCTCTAAATAAATATAAAACACCCTCGCGAAATAGAGGACATTGTATGATGAATAAAATAGGCTGTGATATGATTATGATATGCATCGCCTGTGAGAAAAGACCAATAAAAACCATTAACATATTGAATAAATTATGTGGCGTTTTATGAAAACAGAGACAAATGTGACAAATTCGCGAGGGATTTTTCAGTTCCTAGAGGTAATGATTGCATCAACTAACGTTCTATGTTCCTTACGATAAGAATTTTAGCCGCTGTTGTCGGAATTGATTGAAAGACAGAACGAGGCAAATTTTAATAATAGTGTGCAGGAAACTCGATAGCTCTCCAGATACGAGTTGCCAGGTTCTAACTATTCGCTACAGTCTCGAGGGCATGCGAAGGCTACACCTCGATAGTTTGCACGCGAGGTTGTCCTACGATGCCAGTCGAAAGCTCACAACCCTTTCCTCCTGGTCATCGCTCGGGGGAATGGAGAGTTAAGGGGGCGGGGAGAGATTGTTTTCGTAATAGGCACTGGATCACATAGTTCCGTTGCAGCTCGTTTATTATCTCCAACGAAACTAAATAGTACGTCGCGAAGCGTGCGCGTGCTGGCGCCAAGTCTTTCCCTCTTATCAATCACGGCACAACTTCGTCCGTCATCATACTATCTGTTGCTTGAGAACAGCTAGATTGGTGGAACGATAGAGTTTCATGTCGAGGGCTGCGCTGGGCTCGTTCTTCTTGGTCTGCGTGTGCCAAGCCAGTATCTTGGTGCAATTGTCCGCTAAAAGCTCGATCTCCTTAGGCTCAAAGGGTGCGAGACTCTTTAGAAAGCCGTCTTCCTCAAAACCCGCTCTGTAAGGCATTGTAGCGTTTGGCCTTTTCAGCAGAAATTCAACGCTCACTGCGAAACCGGCCATGTCGACTGGAAACTTCCGGCCCGCTACCCAACCGTCGTAAAAACCCGAAAACTTTCCGTTCTTCACAACCGGTGAGCTCAGGCCGAACTTTGTGCATAGACCAACCGGGAACATGGAGACCTTTTTCGTTTGTCTTATCTGAAGAAAGAAAAAAATGTATCAATTAATAAAGGTCAACATGCGATAAATAAAGAATTCTTATCGAATTTACACTGTAAAAAATGGAAGGAATTTGTATATCCCATAGTATGTCAAGATATTCCGAGCATGAGGTGATAGTCTTCAGAATTCTATAATTTTCGGCTGTACTATAGTTTTATTACGTAGAATTGTGTCAAAAAAATTCCAGGCGTGGTAGCCACCCATTTAATGATTATTTATCCCTTCAAAAAGTCTAATATTAGCACAGAAATATCTGGGAAAAGCTTCTGTCCGCGTTTCAATTGCAGATTTCATTAGTCAAACATCTCGACATCGGAAAAGTAAAATATGCAATGGACACAGCGGATTTCGGAGATAAATTATCGCGCTTAAAAAACTATCCCGATCGAAGTCTTTCGCGAGAAAATGTCATCTAAAGGTGTGAAAAAAAATCTAATATCACATGACAGTCATGGCGGGACCTGTGACGTATTAGTTGGCAACGCTGTACATCGTCAGCTGTGCTTATGACTTTCGCCGATGATGCGCTTGAAATTGAAAAGTATTTGACGTTAATGCTGGTCTCATTGTCAGGTTACAAATTCACATTAATAATGAGTTCTATTCTTTAGTAGGCTTCATAATTCTTAATTATACAACGCATTTGTATATTCAATTTCGTACACCGGTTTGTACATAAAAACGTCCGATACTTGTGCATTAAATTTCAAGAATAAATTTTGGGAAGTGCTTCGGCGAATGACGGCTCATGAGGAGTTGTTTAGCTTTTTTACGTTTCGCCCTGATCAGGACCTCTTCAGAAGTTTATTCATATAAATCTATATACAATAAAGTAAAAAAAAAATGTAAAATAATACTTGTATAAAAAAGTAAAAAAAAAAAAAAAAAAAAAAAAAAAAAGTAAAATAATACTTGTATAAAAAAAAAAAAAAAAAAACTTTTTTACGTTTCGCCCTGATCAGGGCGAAACGTAAAAAAGCTAAACAACTCCTCATGAGCCGTCATTCGCCGAAGCACTTCCCAACATTTATTATTGAAATACGGCTGAAGCAAATAATAACATTAAATTTCAAGTTTCTTTAATAGTGTGGGCATGAAAGTATTTCAAACACATTTTCATGAGATAAAAATAATATAATAAAGAACATAGGAATAGTTGTTAGGTTAGGTTAGCGGCCAGCGCGTTTTGGAGTTTCTGTCATATTTCGATTGAATTTTGACATACGCAGCTATTGTTTTTATGCCCCTTCTGCAAATATAGCGCTCAATCACGTGATACGCTACGACAGCGTTGCCAGGTCGTTCGTGAAGGCTCAGGACCGTAAGATTTGAAAAAGTGAAAAATTAATTTCAAAAACAAAAATTCTCCATTTTTTGTGCATCAGGAAGTTTAATCGGACATTTAAAGGCGCTCGGAATACCTTAAATTTACAAACGCGGTATATGAAATAGAAAATAATATCAATTATGTAGTAAATTTATCACACATATCGGAAATTTTATAAAATACAAAGGAATATTCATACACGCTATGCTCAAAATTACAGTACTTGTTTATTAAAGGCGATTCATAGGAAGGTGTTTTAAAACGAATGTACCTCTTTGTGAAAATAATGCTCAATCATAAATTCAACAAACGTCTTTATATTATAATTAGTCCTTTCTTACAGCTTAAATTTCGAGAACTCGAATTGATAGTTAAAAGGTTAAAAGCTTCGAAGGTTCGTCCGCAGATATCACTTAAAATTAATTTACTACGTTGCATATATCAAAAGACTTATTTGAACATTGAAGTATGGCCATAGAAAATTAATAAATGCACTGAAAAAAAATATCATTGTTTCAATATCACAGGTGTATTTGAAATTAGTTTAATTGTTTCAATAGTCCTGATATCCGATCAATTGCACGCAAGGTTCTTTTAATAATCGTGTTGTTTTCAATAACACCATGTACTCCAAAAATGTAATTGAGACAATCGCCTATAGAATCCATTAGAATATAAAAAGGTTTGGTTTAATGTCACAAGATTGTACAGAATTGGGATTGCTGTTGTTGAAGTTTCGTTATTATTTCGAACACAAGTGCAATCACATCTAATACATACATTATCGATTATCAATGAAGTTTTCAAAAAACACTTCAGCTATTGTTCTAAATTCCGATTTTCATCACGGCACGGAATTATGTATTCAACTTAATACCAAAATTATGAAAACTTTAAATAATACCATTTTTAAATGGAGTAATGGTGTTTTTGTCATAAATAATTATACAAGTAAATAGTTATTTACACCAATAATATACGTTATTCATCTGATTTGAAATGATATTGAACCATATGGGTGGTGAGATTAATGACTGAATACTTGGGACGATAGAATAAGCGATTGGTTCAATGAGACGCCAAGCGGCTTAAATCTTCATCCGTGAAGTGTGCGTAACATGTTTATTATCGCACCGAGTGAAGTAAATATATTTATTTGCTCCAATGATTGTAGTTCATTTGTACGGAATTAACACAAATATTTACCACTACTAAACATTTTCGTTCATTCGAATCTACTCTATTTGAAGACACTATAGATATATATTGGATACACTGTTTTCAATATCCGAATTGTGTCGTGAGATACCCAATTCGCGATCGTACAATTTTCCACGTACCTACCAAGTCTCTTTCAAATGAAGTCACTTTTCATATTTTAATCTGCCATATTGCCTACCCCATTATGAATTTTTTTATTTCACGGCTCAAATTCCGCCTGAGTCGATTGCAATCTGAATTGATTTGGGTATTTCATAAAAATTACCTTTACCGTAAAAACAGTGGTGTTTTCCTTACAATGGTGAGAAAGGCCATTATTATCTGGAAGGGGATCTATTCCCATGAGCAGTTCATTATTAAGGTGACGGTTTTACTCGATGCAGCTACACGGAGAGAAAACTTTTGTTGCATCAACAAATCAGTTGCTAATATAGTGACAGCAAAGTCTTATTTCTTAGCCTAACAAAAATTATTTGCTAGACTTGTCAAAAAATTTGCTAGACCAGCAACATTATTTGTTAGGCCAGCAAATACATTTTTTAGACCAACACATAAAGTTTGCTGTCACTATGTTAGCAAATGATTTTTCTCCGTGTATTGTAGAATTAAAGTATTCAAAATCTGTATGATCGCTTTGGTCTAGTGGATAGTGCTCTCATTAGGTAATTAGGTAGGTTATATATGTCTTAGATTCGAGTCTCACAAACTGAACTTTCCGGAGAGCACGATTGAAAAATTTTGTCTGTAGATAATCGCCTTTTTTCGAAATCAATATCAATGAAATAATATTATCTATTTTCCTACACAACGTCAGCGAGATATTTTTATTATGGAGAGAGATGTACTTGAAATATAATAATATATATATATATATAAATGAACCGCAAGAAGCATCAGCCTCTAAGAAGAAAACCCTAAATAAAGAAAAGATAAGAGGTGTTGATACACCGTCGGAAATTTCGGCGCCCAAAGTTAAACGCATATAGGTCAGTCTCTCTTGCACTTTTTCTTTTTTGGCTCTCACAAAAAACGGGTAAACTGATCAAGGAGCCAGAAGCTTAGCTCATTTCTACGGTACTTCCGCGTATGACCTAAAAATATGGGTCCGATCTGTCGAGTTATTTCGGAAAAAACAAGTTAAAAAATTTTGAAAGTGGTGGGGTATCACTGCCTCTTAATGGTACGATAAAAATAGTCGCATGAACCAATAATTGATAGTTATCGTTTATGTTAGCCAAGAACACCAACATTTTTCGAAGTGCTCATTATTGTGCAAATTTTATTGATTGAATGAAAAAAATACGTGCATGTTCGTTCCAGACAAGATTATTCCTCAGTGTAACAGAACTAAATTTAAGAAAAATCACACCAACCTCGTCGAAGAGCTCGACATCGTACGTATTATCATCGTCGGCGAAGTAGAAGACACCTTTCGTCGCATTCGCCCTTATCCACTGAAGACCTCTGTTCCTATTCGAGACGCCTCGAGGTTTTGCTCCTTTCTTTTGTTTATACTTGTCAGGCATAGGCGCTGTTTTGTGAGAAAAACGTGTTATGAATTCTCATTTACTCATTTATGCAGTTTTCCAACTCGCAATTCATTTACTTCAGTTGGTGCGGTAATGGACGCTTTACACACGCTCTGCGTGCATAAATCGCAATTTTGACACCTTGTGAAGTAAAATTTTGTACAATACTCGTTGGAAAAACTTTTTCTTGTCTTGAGAGAAAAATATAATTGAGTACAATAAATCTTTCAAGTAAATCTAGTGATGCGGACGAGCGAGATGAGCGAGAAAATGTCGAAATCAAGACTAAGACTCGGAAGTTGACAGCTTGATTGTCATTTCAATTCGAGATTATCGACATAGCAAGATTTTTCCCTCGTTCTCGTCTTGAATTTCGCTCGCAATCTCGTCTTGACAGCCGGATATTGTTTTTCTTTATTTCCCTATTATCTTCTCTATTCTAAAATTATTTCCAATGATATTAATGTTTCAGAAAATGGATAACGCTGAGAAAAATAGAGTAAATTAAGAAATGATTTATATTAAATATCTGGTGCTGATATTCTAGCGTTAATTCAATGAAATTATTAAATCATTGGAGTACATCCACCGCTACATTAAAGATGAAGGTCACGTTTTTTGTTCAATATTAAAGAAAGTTTTTTCACTTCGTAGAACTACGCTAACTTTTTGAGGTTCCAGGATGATGATTTCTTAATGATAAACGTTTAGATCGGTTTTTAGGTAGACCTCATCATGTACAGGACACCTTTTGAGGTCTAAGTCAGTTTTCAAGGACGATTCCATGTCTACGATGTCTACGATGATATCCAGAATTTCAGAACCATCCGAAGTCATCCGTAGTCCTCGTGTAATTCAAGACTGAAATCCATTTTTACGTAGTTGTCGTATTCAAACTCGACCTGAACCTTGGAATCTAAGGAGACGACGTATCAGAACGTCGTTCTGGTACGTATCTTCGCCAATGAAATTAAATACGTATCAGAACGTCGTTCTCATACGTATTTAATTTCATTGGTGAAGATTTCCGTGATTCAACGGAACTTTTTCGCTCGGTGTAGTCCTTTTACACTAGACAATCAACTTTTAAAGCCCTTGGAAGCCTACACCATACCAAAGAATATGGATGTACATAGAAGTGCAGATCCTCTGCTTCGCCTGAAGCTGCGCAGAAACTGGAGTACGCACCAAAAATGACGAAAACGCGTGGTACTCCAGTTTCTGTGCAGCTTCAGGAGGAGCAGAGGATCTGCACTTCTATGTACATCCATATTCTTTGACCATACTTCTATGCCGACATTTTGGAAAGCTGTTAGGCACACAATTTCATTTTCGTGGTCGGTGGCAGAGCCTAACGGAGCATATCCTATCGTATCGTGCGATGCTGTCGCATTCAGAACCATAACATAGCCTCTATTTTGTTGACAGTTTATCTGTCATCAGTTTCAAGATCTCGCTCGATCACGCTTGTTATTTTAAGCAAGATCGAGCGAGACTATGATTTTTTTTTTCATACCGCAAGCTCGAGACGAGAACTTCAAACAAATGACAAACGCAAGAAAAAACGAGCGAGATTCAAGATAATCTCGTCTCAAGCCGCATCACTAAGTAAATCATTGTCTTGGAAACATTTTTGTAATTTGAATGCAATATGTATTGCAAGTTAGTGCAAATACCAGATACTTAAATCAATTATCAATTGATATTTTTTATTAAATTTATTTGGTGTATTTAATTATCTTTTTCTCTCTGTGTGTAATTGCAACGTTCGTCTTCGACCCGTGCTGCAAACTCGGACGCATCAGAAAAAGTTTTTCCGCACTTGTGTCGTAATATATTATTACTCACCGACGAGATGCTCGAACGTTAGTCCCGTTTTGTTCAACAATTTAGTGACTTGTAGAGTAGCATTTTTTGCGTCCTCGATCACGAGCCAGTGTACGTTCTCGACGAGCATGAGTGTATGGGCCATTCTCGTTAATTCGGGTATTTGCTCGGGCCTCCTGTATGTCGGTGTAATTATGTATAGAGGGTCGAGCGAGCTATGTTTCCTTTTGTAAGGCAAAACGCAGCTGGGTGGTATATTCGACGCTTTTGGAGGCGGTGGCCTGCGACTTTTACCCTCATTGGATTTGCTGAATTGATTCAAAAGTTCTTGAACCAAAATCGTACCCACTTCAGGACTGAGGCCGTTTCCCTTTTGGACGGTGTTGACGGCGGATCTTATCTACAGGAAACAGAAATATTGATAGTACTGGATATTTGAGATAATTAATCGAAACAATCGACGTCATATTGTTACAGCACGAGGGCAATCTTGATGATCGCATTATCAAATATGGACTATGCAATCATTCATCTGCGGAACGGTCAATCGTCACGATATAACTACCGGGTAACATAATACAGGCGAGAAACGTCAATAAATTATGTTGAGCTGGCAATACCATACAGTGGATTGTATTATCTTATCGAGTAATCGTACTTTTAACGAGCATTCTCTTTAGCCTCGGTAACGTAACGAACTGCTAAGGTCACTAGTTAATAATAAACCAATAAATACATCAAGGATGAGCGACAATAATAACCTGCTAGTTTTTCTTCTCTTAAGTGGGACTGTTTTCTTTTCCGCATTCTCGTGTATCGGTAAATCGTACAGTAGTAGTTGACTAAGTCATTGATACTCTGCTTCGATTTTTACTTGAAACTAACAAAAACATGCTTCGTTTGATTCACGTCAAGATTTTCCGCTGATTCTTGGATTCGTGAGATTGCAATTGTATTTCGTACCTATTCCTCGACATAGAATATATTGTTTTCCATCAGTTGTGCAAAAACGCGAAGAAAAACAGTAACTGTTTGCTATCGCCTCGCTGCCATATGCGCCTGTCTATTTGCATTCTTTGTTTCTTTTGTTTTCTGCTGATGAAGACGCAAGTTCTTTCTCACATACACGGAAAAAATAGCTTGGTTAAAGGTACGAATTTTTTATTAGTTAAACAAAATTGGTCATTGTAACCACTATATGGATAATGACCACTATATTCATATATTTAATGTCACACAATTGGTTCCTTCACCAACGGCAACTTGGTTATTACTTTAGTGCATATGACCAACAGAAAAAGTTGTCGCTACCAAGAAATTATAGTTAGTGTGGTATTAAAGAATCAACCACGAGAATTGGTTCCCATGACTTCTGATCCGACCAAATTTTTTATTCCCGACTGCCCACCGGGAAAAAGACGGGAGTTATGCGTTGAGCGGCGATCAGCTGATCGATGCGGTTTTCGTTCTCACGAATGTTCTCAAAAACGGGACAAAATTACTTAACCAAATTTGGCACTATGATTCTATGATCAACGGTCTATAATCTTATCAACAAATAATTAGAATCGGGTATATTCTCGTCGAAATTAAAACGTTTCACAAAATCATGCTTTGTATATATCGAAGTATGCCCGCCATAACTCGTTGGAGCCATTGTCTGCGATTAACTTCTCATAATACTTCACGTATTGCTGTATGCTACGACTCGTCGTTAGCGATAATAATAATAATTGTACAACGGACATCAGTATAAGATGTATGTGCCCATATGCCCATTTTGTATATTGTACGGATATTATCAAATAATCTGTGGAAATATTGTTTTATATTTTAATATAATAATAACAGCGATCTTTATATCCGCCATGGATATTATTAAATAACCTGTTTGACTTTTGTTTTTTAAGAGGCAATGGTAGTTCCCCCACCACATCTCAAAATTTCGAAACCTATTTTCTCCTAAACTACTCGGCAAATGAAGCTCAAGTTTGGCAGGAATGTGCGGAACTATTGCAGAATTGGGCTAAAGTTCTGGTTTCTCGATACTAAAAGCCGTTTGTTTAGGAGAATCGAAAAACTGGAAAGTGGGGTGAGGTGCGAGAGAGACAGCCCTATAGGCGTTTAACATTGGGCGAAGAAATTTTCAGCGGTGTATCACGCCTCTTAACTCCCGACTGCCCCTCCGGGGCAAAAAGACGGGACTTATGCGTTTCACCGCGATCAGCTGATTTCAGCGATTTCGCTGTCTCCGGTGTTCTCGGAAACGGCACACAATTACTTAACCAAATTTGAAACATCGATTCTATGACCGACGGTCAATGTTCTTTTCAACAAATAACTAGAATAAAGTATATTCTCGTAGAGATAAAAACATTTTAAGAAATAGTGCTTTGAACATATCGAAGTATGCCCGCCGCAAATCGTTTGAGCCTCGTCTGCGGCAGTTTACGGTTAATTTCGCATCATAATAATTTACATATTGTGGTCTGCTACACTGTACTCTATCCTTAGTAATAATAATAATAATTGTACAATGGATATCTGTAGGATCTATGATACTCATTTTATCCTACGGATATTAGTTATGCTAATTAGTACTCTACTGTGATTAAATCGATAGCTAAAAGTTTTGTGAGTTTATAAAACTGAAACGTGCAAACGTGAAAATTACCATCTCTACACAAAATCGTAAATGAAAATTGGATGTTTCCAGAGTATGTTTGATGAACTATTCACTACGTTATTATCATTATGTCATCAGATACAAATCTCATCTCCTTCTGTGACAATTTGATATTCATCTCCAGGTGGTCCAGGTATTGTAAGTATTCTTGAAATAAAAATATTATGCGCACAAAAAACAGGGACCAGTTTCTGGACTTTGCAGGATCGACGAGAGAAAACTCCCGACTGCTTAAAAAAATTAATAAAAAGAGTTAATTTATAAAACTCGCGACAGATAAAAAAACTATTATAACAAAAAGTGAATTAAAAAAGGATGAAATAATTTTCCATATCATTTTAATTATTAAAAAATTTGAATTAGGACGATTCATTTCCTACCATCACTACAGTCGGGAGACGTGTCCTAAACATCGTAATCATTTGTTACATATGTATCTAGAGATACGTTGAAGCCTGGACTATAATTAAAATAAAAACATTGTATATTATATGCAATGTGGACATTTGCTAACGCGGTAAATTTACTGTACTATACGTACAGTACTATACGTACAGTAAATTTGCATCATACGGCGGTAAATATAGTATCAGACAGACAAATCGTTGTGTGAAAGCAGCATTAATTTTCTTTTTTAACTTGGTGTCGAGTCGCTACCGCGGCTTTTAATTACAATACATGGAGGTAAGTTTAGTATAGGTATAGTAAATTTACAACACGAATATTGAAAATTGCTATTCAAGTGTATATTAAATTCACAAATTTTGTGTAGTAAATGAGAATTAATATACATTGTGTTGTAAATTTCCGAATAACCCTTTATTTTACTATACACTGTAAAAAATAAAAGGGTTTTGCATATACCAGAAAATATGAAATTTCGAAAACCGCTATATGAAATAGAAAGTAACATACATTGAGTAGTAAATGAATTTTTATATAATCGGCATTTAAAATTATAATACTTGTCTATTATAAAGGCTATTAATAGAGCGGTATATTAAAATTAATGTGCAAGTTCGAAAAATTTAGTGGCTGAGTAAATATTTAATGTACAATTTCATATCAAAAGTAGTCCTTCATGTTAGTTTAAAGTTCTATAACTCGATCCGAAAATTAAAACGTTAGGAACTTTGAAATCTTGGCCACAAGTATCTCTTGAAATTAACATACGTTGTAGGTATCTAAAGATCTATTTGAATATTAATATGCGGTCATTAGAAGTCAAAAAGTACGCGTTGCGTTTTTTGGTGCTAGTATTTTGTAATTCCAAGAAAGATATTAATTTTATAATATGCGTGTTTCAAGGCACCTATTTATAGAACGGTATCTTAAAACCAATGCCGAGTTTTGCTTCCATACTAGGGCCATGTTACAATTACAATTCGCGTAATCACTGAAACAAGCAACTTCGGCGGATCTATTTATAGATAGTAACAACGAAACAATGTGCCCTATTCGACATAACTGATTGCCGGAAAAATAACTGAATGTGCTTGTATTTTTAGCACATCAGACGCAGTCTCATAAATTTAAAAAGTTCTAACTATATTACACTAGTTTCATTTTATATTTCATAGCACCGACATTCAAATAGACAAAAAAAATTGTACAATCATATGATCTGAATGGCCGAGTGAGCTAAGGCGCAGCGTAACAACACCATCTGAAGGGTCCAAGGTTCGACTCCCGTCAATGTACAAAAAGGGGAATCTGTTTTTTCAGCGATTAATATGTACCATCGTGTAGAGAAAAACGTGTAATATCTAATTAATAGTGCAGGATTAATCGATTGAATAAACACAAATGAATTTTTTTTAAATTACATTTCTTTGCTACACCAACATACTAAATTTAAAGAAAAACGCATATTAAAAATAATATATAGTATGTGAGAAAAACTGTTCACACATATATGATTTTTAATGCACTTCGGTTACAATAATGAAAAAAGGGTTGCATAAACAAAACACACTGGTTTATTACCGTTAGAGCTGTTCATCCGTTTTTAGTACACTACTACCATACTAAATTTTACAGTAAAATACATATTTAGATTAGTATACAGAACGTGAAAGAATGATTCAGTCGTATGTGAATTTTAATATACGTTCCTTACAATTATTTATAAAAATGTTGTAAACATGGAACACATTTTTCCATTAATGGTCCAAGATTTCTACTTAATTATTGTATACCGATTCTTTAAATATTAAATATGTACGTATATGAAAATTAATATACGATATATGCATTCGAGTTTCCAATATCGGTATAGTAATTTTCATACAAATTTTTTTTACAGTGTACGTATAGTAAATTTACAGGAGACTTCCGGTGGCGCCAGAGACGTGCACACAGATATTTGCAAGGCTCAGCACATGCTTTGAGATATTTAGCATAATAAAGACTTTTAATATAAAGAATTGATTATCAGAAGGTGCATTCAATTTTGCTGCACAGGTGTGAGGTAATTTATGTCGAGGAGATCCGATAACTAGTTAGTTTCCCCGAGGTGTCCGCGCCAGTATCCGAAAGTGAGGTTAAGCATAGCGATAGAGTTGCCAATATGGTGGGCAATATGTGGGATCAACACAAGGCAGTCCACAGCAACAAAAAACGGGATTGAGAAAAATAACAAAATTACGAATCATTTGACCTCTAGTTCTCAAAATAATGGATCAAAGGCGTCTCAGGGACGAGGTAGTAAGAACACAGATCTGAACGACGGATCACCTCCTATGTCACAAGGCATCCAGGAAGAAATATTGAGAGGTATCAAGGATCTACAATCTGAGGTTAAAGGAGTGATAAAGGCAATAGATGGACCGCAAAGCTTCAAAAATGAGGTATGTGGTAAGATAACATTGTTGGAGACTGAAAATGAGCTTCTGCGTATCAGAATCCTAAAGCTGGAAAAGCGTGAGGGATTCTGCCAAAAAGGAAAGGACGCGTAATAACGTTGTGATTAGAGGCCTCGCAGCAACGGAACGCAATGTTGAGGAGGTCGTCACTTTCTCTGAACCTTCAGAATCTTAGACATAAAGTCGAAAAATTGTCGATTTCTGCAATATGCCTGTTTTTTAATGATTTTTTTCTATAGATAAAAAAATTAATTACGTATTTGTAAATAAATTTTTATCTGTTTACCATTTTTTAAAACAATTAGTGAATCGCGATATAAACGATGCGATGACAGTGTGATGTCTCCAATGCAACAAGTAACATTTACATCATATTTGAATTCGCGCGAATAACGGGGCATGCGCTATGATAGTTTGAATGCGTATCGTATGCGCAGCGTTTCACTGCCGCGAAATTGACTTCTGCTACACTCGGGCGGCATAACCTCCAATTGACGTTTTTATTTTTTGTTCGTACTACGTAATTAGCTTAATTCCATTGGCCATTTGCTGTTTTTTTAAAATTAACAGTGTTTAAAACAGAATCAACAAGCATCAGAAGTGTTCAAATATGTATTATTTCTTTTGAAGTGGTGATTTAATGTGTTCGCAGCACATTTCTGAATGTTTCAACACTGGACAAATTGTCAGTGATGTTGTTAATAAAAGAGATCATCCCAGTGTTATTTTCAGGTTTTTAAAAATATTCATTTACTTATTTATTTGTTAATAAAAAAAACATTTGTTTGTAAAATAATTACTAATATTCTGAAATCTGACTTGCAAATAATATTTTTATTTTGTTCATTAAAGGTACTAAGATGCCCCAAAGGTGAAAGCAGGGCAAACATTTTTTTTTTGTCTCATAAACTTTAGATGCCATTTGCCGAAACTTGGTTTTCAACCTATTCTGCGCGTGATTCAGATCAAATTGCTAGGCAGATGGGACTGGTTGACGTCTCATTTTCTTCTTCATAAAAAGTTACACCGGTTAAGCAGAGCAAATGTTAATAAAAGGTAATAGTTTTTAAGTGACATAATTTATAATAAATAAATTTTATGCTATTTTCTAAATCATTGATTAACTTTGCTTTCAGGATGAAAAAAAAAATATTTTGCTCCGCTTAGCCAGTGTATCTTTTTGTAAAGAAGAAAATGAGACGTCAACTAGCCCAATCTGCCTAGCAGTTTGGTCTGAATCAGGCGCAGAATGGAAAACCTAAGATCTTTGTTTAAGTTAATACTGAAAGGCATATGCAAGTCAGACAACAGTAAAAAATCTTTTCATCGAGTACCAACAACATAGTTCAGGGACCATTTTTATATGCAAGATAATTTGGATGATATTGAATTTCCAAATTCAATTTTTTTACCTGACTCCCTCCCCTTAAACATGACCGAACTCTGGCGGAAAGAGAAGTTGAAAGAAAAATTAACGCACTTGCTAGGGAGGAGGAACAAAAAGGGAACCAAATAAGAATTGGATACAGAAGGCTAACAGTCAATCACAAGCAATACGTTGGGAAGGATGGAAAAGGATTGGTAGAGTCCTTTCGTCAAGAACAGCGCAGGTCGTACTCACACTCCCCTGGACACGGGTAGGGAGTCTTTTGAAGCATCAAACAATATAACGGAAGCGGAAAAGAGGAGACAATTCATCAGGTCAGAAAAGAGTAAAGCAGAATACACAAGGTCAGAAGAATATCAAACGAAGCAGGCAGCAAAGGCAGAAAATGTCAATATGGGTGGAAGAGGTGAACACTGGGACCCAATCATCACTAAAGATCATTTAAACTCAGCTAGCAGTATCGCAGAACGGGAAGATAATCTAGAATCCACAACGAGATCTGGGAAGGAAGATATACACAACGGAACTAGCGAACAAATTCGGGATTCAGAGCTGCGGTGCCATTATCCGGGTATCCTTTTCTGGAATGTTCATGGCTTGCAGACATTATTTAACAGCATTGATGACGAGATGTGGGAGACTTTAAGCGAGTGTGCATTAATTTGTCTAACTGAAATATGGCGATTAGAGAGGAAAATAAAGTTGCCAAGTTACCTGAATAATTTTGTTGCGCACGCGAGTCAAGCCACAAAAGATTTGACACGGGGCAGGGGAAGCGGAGGACCGCTAATATTATTTAATAAACATCTAGTATCAGAGTTTTCGGTCTTAGAGTCAAACGATATATGGATAACGGCTAAATGCGTAGTTCATTTGCGAGAATTTTTGATAGCGTGTATCTTCGGGACCATTTCTATCAGGACCGATTAGAGATGATTATGATTAGTCTCAAGGATATGATAGAGCAATTTGATATTCCCATCCTAGTAGGTGGCCATTTTAATGCACGGATTGGACTCTTGAATCAACTTGATAAAAACATAAAAACTAATAAAAATGGTATAACGCTTGTTGAGGGTTTTGAGGAATTAGGGCTCGTCACACTGAACGGGCGGACGCAATCGGACTCATTAGGGAGCTACACGTTTTGGGGTAAGGGACGTAGTACACTGGATTTGGTTTGGACAAATGCCCTTGGTCTAGAGATGTTTACAGACTTGTCGATTCGGAACTTGGGATTATCAGACCATCTACCAATTCACGTGACGTTAAATGCCCTATTACCTACAGTAGTAAAGTCTCAGAATAAAGAGCGCGCTTCCGCGCAACGTATGAAATGGGATCCGGAAAAAGGTGACGAATTTGATGAGCAGTTGGCTAGGGAATTTGAGGGCTTCGTAGACGGAGGAGACACGGAAACATTAAATAATGCTTTGATATCAGCGATTAAAGCATCTGCGGAACATGCTGGCATGGCCTACCAAATTAAATTTTGCGACCCATCCACACCCCCAAATAAACCTTGGTACAATAAAGAATGCAGTATATTAAAATCCGCAGTGAATCGGGTATATCATAAATGGATAAGATTGAAGTTGTCGTACTTTGAGGCAGAGTTTGTTCGCAAACGAAAGGAATACGTAAATCTAATAGAATCTTCCAAAAAAGAATTCACCCTTAGTAACCAGCGGGCCCTCTCGAACTCTCGTGATGCGAAATTATTCTGGCAAGCGTACGAGAATTTTAAAACAAAGTCATTCTACCAGTGTCCTATTCCCGGGGAAGATTGGGTCGCATTCTATCGCAGACTTCTTCCTGCTAGAGACGTTGGTCCGCTGAACTTTCCGAACAGGTTAGTGCCGATACTAGATGACGCCGTAACAGAAGAGGAAGTGGTGAAAGTTATAAGAATGGCCAAAACAAAAAAATCGGAAATTATTATATTTTTCAAAAAGGGCGAAGTTGATGACCCTTTAAATACAGGGGTATAGCGCTGGCCAATGTAATTGCTAAACTGGCTACAACTCTCATAGCAAAGAGACTGGGTTATTGGAGCGAGAGATTTGATATTTTGCCCAAAGCACAGGCGGGATTCCGCAAAAATAGATCGTGTAAAGACAACATCTTTATCCTAAACGCAAGAATAGGACTCGCGTTAGCGAAGCCCCGAGGAAAGCTATATGCTGCGTTTGTAGACTTCCGGAGGGCGTTCGATTCAGTAGTACATGGTATACTATGGAGGAAATTATACGACTTGGGTGTGAGCACGCGAATCATAGAAGTACATAAAAACTTCTATCGAGCAGCTTCGTTTAGGGTAAGGCTAGACCGAAGCGGACTTTCAGAAGAAATAGAGACCACTCAGGGTGTTCTTCAAGGGGATCCTGCGAGTCCCATCCTGTTCTCGTTGCTGTTGGCGGACATAGATCAATTTTTATAGCACAAGGGCACACTAGACTAAACGAGAAGATCGAATTATTGCTTTTTGCAGACGACCTCATTCTACTGGCGGATGACGTAGTCGAATTACAGCATAAATTAGACACGTTGGCGAAATACTGTGATAGAAATGGTCTCGAGGTAAACATCGCGAAAACTAAAATTCTAGTATTTCAGAAGACTGGGAGATCGAAGAAAATGCGTGCGATCAAGTACAAGGGCATCCCGCTTGAGATAGTTAATAGTTATGTGTATCTGGGCGTACCGTTCGTTCGTTCAGGGTTGCACAATGCCGCAACAAAAAGGTTTCTCTCTAAGGCCAAAATTGCGCTTGGCGCGATTTGGGGACCAATGGTAGCGGCGCGTGTCAGCCTCAGGGATCTGGGAAATTGGCCAGATAGAGGAGCTAGATATTATACAACGTAGATTTTACAAAACAATTCTAGGAGTCTCTCCAGGTACACCAGGGTATATGCTAAGATTAGAAACAGGCGCAGGCACGTTAGAGCCTTAGTGGTAAAGAGAGCGTTGTCGTTGTTTGCAAAGATTTTTGAAATGTCTCCATCGCGCTTTCCTCGCATCTGTTTGGACAGACTGGTCGCCCTCGATGCGTCGAACGAGAATATAGAGAAATATAATTGGTACTCGAGAGCCCGCTTGATTCTTACAAAATATAATTCGCGATCGCTGTTGGAAGATGTAAATCCGACTGATTTTACTGAGACTATAGAGCCCATTATAGACAAGATAAACCAGAAACAATTCCAAAAAGATGTAGTTAGAGCGATATTATCCTCCTATAGCCAATCATACAAAGAGCTCAAGCAATTAAACGAAATCGAATGTGAGAAGTATCTTACGACCGATCTCCCGCTGCCGTTGATCAGACTTGTCGCTCAGGGCCGACTTACAGGGCGGAATGATGCTAACTTCAAAGTGAAGAACCTACTGTATAAAATAAGAGGTGACACTCTATGTAATGTCTGTGAACATCAACAAGCGGAAACGATCTCTCATATGTTCATGGACTGTCCAGCATATACCCCTCTTAGGGAACAATATCTAAGCGAAGCAACTTTCCCGGCAATGTTAAACGTACAAACCAAGAAGCGAGAAATATAGCCTTATTTATAGCTGCGTGTTATAAACTACGAGCTTTTATGTTATCGGATTAGAAGTTAAGGTACAGTAGCCTCCCACTAAGTGCTCGCTCGCTAAGTGCTCGCCGAGGCGCCTTCCCCTCGATCGGGAGGCGTGAATGTTCCCCCACCAAGACTACGATTCTCTACCGAGCCCGGCCGATCGCGGACGAATGCGCCCGAGCCCTGCCGATCTCGGCCGAATGCGGCCCGAGCTCGCAGAATCTCTACGGAGAGATGGTAACTCGCTAAGTGCTCGTTTTTACCCCTACAGCCCCGTAGGCGAGCACTTAGCGGGAGGCTACTGTAGTACCAAGAATAGGCAGGTGTTTAATTGAAGTATGATACAAACATGTATTTTTCTGTGTGGAAAGCGTTATATATGCCTGATATAAGTATACAGCAGTTATATTTATAAATGTTATTTTGTGGAAAAAAATATAAGCTATCCGGAAGGCACTACAGTTATCACTAGTAATAGTAATTAGAAGTTAAGGGATTGTAAGCAAATCCACTTTGTAATTGGTCTTATACCTGAATGCAAATAAAGATATTATTATTATTATTATTATAGTAAATTTACAATGCATGGAGATAATTTTAGTATAGGTATAGTGAAATTTACAACACACAGCTTCGAATTTTCAAAGACGATTTATGAATATTCTTATACATGTAGTGCAACGGGGCGTCCTTACCCCCGGCGAGATTTTGGCAGTTTGGTGAACAATCACTGAGACGTTAGATTTGAATAGACCTTTGAATTGTTTACTTACTATGTGAAGCAAGATTGCAGAGTTAGGCATTGCACATTAATTCCCCATTTTCCCATACAACCGTCATATTTGAGTGTCTTAAGTTCTACAATTATCGATGGATAAATGTTGTAAGACAAGAGTCCTCTAACTTTCTATTTGATGGCATAGAATACGAAAACAAAATTTCATACAAAGAACTACGTTTTGAAATCTCGCGAAAAAATAGGTTTCTGTAAATTCGAGGGACAGGCTTACATAGCTCCAAAAGTATTGAACAAAAAGTATTTTTTTTTATTTCGTTATTCCTCATGTACGTCACTCGACTTTTACTGTCCCCATTCCTTGAGACCCCACTGTGTTACCCTTAGCTACTCTTCCTAATGCACTACTATATCGCATTTGCACATGGGCGCAGGGAAACTACGGAAAACCTGGCCGATACAGGCGGCTTTATTTTTGCTGAGTTTCTACTGTATGAGAACACATTAGAAGCTCAGAAAAACTGCTTTCCGCTCAGCAGTTGGCTTATTTTCTAGCACAAATTAAGAGAATTTCAATAGTTTCTTGATGAGTATTTTATTCCTGCTCACCGTTTCTTCTGTGATTTTTTGACGTGCGTAGTCGTCGAGTCCTTCGCCCGGACTGTAGGCAACGGACCCTTCTGCCGTACTAAAGTCTGTCACCTGATCGAATCTCACCCCAGTTGACAGATGATACTGGTAGAATACTACGCACACGCCAATTAGCACAATCAGTCCCATCTTCATGGATGGCTTCATCGTATCGATACCTATAACACGAAAAGTAATCATCAATTTTCCGTTAGTATTCTCATTATAGCGGGAGCAACTAGCAAATTACATTTGTTCCTCATTCTCGGTCAGATCATTACGAACTAAGCATAGCTGATGACTGGAATTCATATACGTGTCATTGGCGTTATCGATTAGGCTGTAGTTGTCCCGCGCTATTACAGATAAGGGTAGAGCATATATCTTGATATCTATGTGATATGACGAAAAGGTGTCGCAAAGTTACCGCCCTGGTAAAAATAAATGATAGAAAACCATTCTTAAAGATCCTATCGTCCCGAATACGGAATTTGGTTCGCGAATTTACGAAGTACTATTATAAATTTACAATCGAAATCCTATTCGTTTCTTTGATATCCTATAATATTATAAATAATATAATTGTTTCCTCATAGAGGAAGTTTTGTTTTCATGAAAATAAATTTTTTCGAGATTTTTATGTCAGGACACTTAGAATTGTCCAAAACGTCTAGAAAAGTGATCTAAAAAAATGTCCGCATGTATGTGTGTGTGTGTGTGTGTACAACTTCGAAAATTCGAACGCCGATAACTCAAGAACCGTTTTGTATATCTAGCTCAAATCTGACACACTAGTGTAGTAGTAGACCCTCGTCAACCGTAGCAATTTTAAATAAACTGTGTGCAAAAATTTCGATTTTATGCCGTTTTGAATTTTTTGAAAAAAGGAGGTGAGCGCTCTAACTTTCGTAAAATTTTGTCTATTTTGCACAGTAGTTGGTTATAAGAACAGGTGCACTCAATGTTGTTTGGTATTGAATTTGGCTCGAGTCGGTAAAGTGGTTCAAATTTTATGGAATTTTGAATGTTTAAAAAAATTGACATTATCGCTCTATTGTAAATTTTGCAAAACTTGAGATATCGAGCTCAAATTTTGTATGTAAATGAAACAACATTCAGCCATTATATATGTATAATTTGGTGCCGCACGGTATGAAGTTTTTGATTTTATGGAATGTTGAATTATTTTAAAAAATATACGTTATCACATTCACTTTCGTTAAACGCTCTAATAATAACGAAATAACGGAATAACGAAATAGAAAAAGCGAATTCACTTGAATATGTAATTACTAGACATGACGAAACACGTATTCGACACAAATATATATTTGCTAAATACGAAGAAAAATTTATAAATCTTGATTATATATGTGCTCAAAAAGGAGAAAAATATAATCTCGGTAAATATATCTACAGTAAATAAGAAGAAAAACGTAGTCGACCCAGATACATGTTTGTTAAAGGGGAAATATATATATATATAATCGACTCAAATATATGTTTGTTGAATAGAAAAAAAAAACGAATGTATTCGATCCATTTGGAATGAATTTACAAATTTATGTATTTTGTAAACAGAAAGAAAAAATTATTCGACGTAAATACATTTTTCTTCAACACGAAGAAAAGTATATTTCATTAAAACATATTTTTTCGTACGAAGTAATAAAGATATATTGCAATCAAATACATATTTCTTAAGTTTGAACATATTTATTAGTCAACAGATGTATTACTTACAAATAACAAAATTTATTTCCGATGTGTAGGTTCTAGTTCAGTTAACTAGATATTTTTTCTGGGTGTGGTTTGGAACTTTTGCGGCCGGTTTAAAGAATTAAATTTCTTAATTTATAAACGTTTCGACCCTGGTCTGAGTTCTCTGGCCTAACTAGTGAAAATGTAGTGTATAGAGGAAAAAAGAGTGAATATAACATCGGTAAAAGGTACCACACGGGCTAGAGAGTCCGGTAACCGTCACTCAGATGTGGAATAAACACACACACACAACATCAGACATTTCAGACTACATGACATGAGCAAACACAAAACTTTTAAAAACGTGTTCTGAAGAGGACTCAGACCAGGGTTGAAACGTTTCAAAATAAAGAAATTTAATTCTTTAAACCGGCCGCCAATAGCCTACAAACCACCAACTCATCAGTATAATCGTCCCTCGTGGGAACTAAATTGTATGGTAAAAGTATGGCAAAAGTATAGTATTGTTGTTTCGACGATGGATTTTTCTCTCAGTGTAACCTATACAAAACAAAAACTATTGGAAACTAATAACAGCGATTCAATTTAAATATATTGATCAAAGTCCGAATAGATAGAGATAATAATATACGTTTAAATCCCATTCAAATCCTGTCGATCTGTATCAGTCTCTATAATCTATTTTATACTTTACAGGGCGGACTTTCGTCGCCGAGGTAGCAAGTACCGATAATCATCTTGCACGGTCTGTCAATTTAACGATAAGTCGCGAGACAATCGAAATAATAACTCGACCACGGTAACGTGTTCAAGTGTATCAATGTCAGTCAAATTGAATAGTTTATTTTTAAATACTTTTTTAACATTTAACTGTAAAATTACGTCAAGCCACGCGTCCGCCAGTATATTATCATCATCTTTGCCTTCCTATCAGAACGTCGGGTGGCTGGGTCATGGTTTACCACGCCAACATTAGAATATAAAAGAGCTTATAAAATATGTGGGAACGATTTCAAATATTTTCATATACACGGAAGAAGGCATCTATCCCGCAAATAAATGAAGACTCCTTCTGTCTTTCGCCATAACTAGGACAGCGGTCGACACTTGTCCGTAATTTGGGGCCATTGGAAAATCTTTTACAGTACGCCATTATTTCTATGACCGTTGAGATCCTAAGATAAGTTATCATTATTTTTATAAAGGCATTATTGGTTCTTATTATAGAGGTTGTTATCCGCAAGCATCCAACTTTTTGTCTCCTGGTTTACAGTTTTTTTTCATCCTGAAAAATAAATCCATCTAAAGACCCCCGAGGTGACGTTCCGCACCTGATCACGTGAAAGCTCCCATAGTTCCGCCGAGCGCCGAGAGATGGCCAGCACGATGAGAGCTTCTCGCAAACGAGTTGTAGCCTGGCCGCTATATAAGAGGCAGAAAAATCAGAGCTTTTGTCCGAAATTTTCCTGCCCGTTTCTCCCAGTAGAACGACCGCACGAGAGTAAGGATCAGGGAATTGTGCTGTCCTACGTATCATACCCAATTTGTGTCTTATTTACTGACCATAAGTAAATAAAATTATTATTCCGATTGTTGGCCTAAGTAATCTAGTTTAAGATCACCATTTCCTCGCTGACCATAAGCTTGGTCTTCCCTTTCAGTTTATTTTTGGTATAAAATTCGATATATATAAAAAAATAATATTCTTTGTAACGTAAATTGCCCTCCCTAACAAATTTATTGCCCGTAAGTGAATTGTTTTCTAATAAGTGACTGCTGACTTTAAGCGATCTTTCAAGCGTTTCTCGCACAGGTATAAAAGATCCTCGGTCTTCTAAACCAATTGCATAGTAAAAAAATAACTACAGACAGCCACACATACACTCTTTCCGTCACTCATTTCGCAGCCATCGATCTACGAGCCACTCCACACCTGAAGACCTACAGGAAGCAACAAAGAAATTAAACAAATGTATTCAGCTCGTTATCAGCCAGGAAATTTTACTGGCTCCCTCCAAAGAAGAAAAAATAAACGAATCACACAAAAATGGTGTAAAATTCCTATCAAGAATTTCATGTTTGGAAAGTGTATTCGCCATGCCTTCATTAACGACAAGGTATTGTTGCTATAAAGGATCTATCTCGCAAATTAAGACTCCTTCTGTGTTTTGCCATAACTACAAGGACAGCGATCGCTACTTGCCCGTAATCTGGGGCCATTAGAGAATTTTCTACAGCACGCCATTATTTATATGACTGTTGAATCCTAAGATAAGTTATGATTGTTTTTGTAAAGGCATTATTGCTATAAAGGATCGATTCTCCCGTATTTTGCATTAAAAATGCGCGGGAATCTTGGTGATTGTATTCATACAATATATATCAATTTTACGGAAAATTTGAATATTCGTCGAAGCATTAAGCGCGTTTAATAAATAATTTGGTTGTTTGTGTGTTGCAGACCCTGTTATGTGAATAATAGGTCATGAGAGCCGTGCAGTTCGCGACGATTCCCCATGGCAAGCCCGTAAGCCGCTCGGAAAACCCGACACAATTCAATTGCTTTCTGGACTGAGAATATTTTCGCTGCCAATGAACTTAGAAAAAAATTGCATCTGTGTGTCTCTGACTAAATTTCGCTATGCGGGACATAAAAAAAAATCGTATTCGTTAACTTTTCGTTGTCCACTGCTACCACGCGGCGAAGGGAGACCGAAGCAATAAATTATGTAAATACACGAATTTAAGCTTTTTAAAAGCTTCATCGCTTTATATCGTTTTGAAGTATAGTTAAGTCTTTGTGTCACTAAAAAATGGTATAGGAAATCACATTTTTCTAAATCTGAAGGAAGGACAATAATCGTGCAACGAATACGATTTTTTTCTATGTCCCGCATAGCGAAATTTAGTCAGAGACACACAGATGCGATATTTTTCTAAGTCCACTGGCAGCGAAAATATTCTAAGTCCAGAAAACAATTGAATCGCGTCGAGTTTTCCGGGCGGCTTACGGCCTTGCCATGGGAAATCGTTGCGAACTGCACGGAAAGAAATCTTTGGTTGTGGCAACTACGTTTTCGATTTGCTGTACACAATGTCTAAAAAATTAGTTGACTCAACCATATCGAATAGTACCCTCAACTATTCACGATTAGTTCTCGCGAGATTAGTTAGGTTAACTAATCCAATCGTTGGGACTACCATTCGAATCGTCGGTATTATCATTCGAATCGTCAGTATTACCGTTTGAGTTATAAGATAAATAGAATAATCGATTGGTTGTGTCAACTCATTTCTTGGTTATGGCAACTAAACTTTTTTTTTCCGTGTGCACGGCCCTAGTGATGGCACGTGTTTCTTGGACCGTTATAATCATTTTAGGTTTTAAGCTCAATTAATATGCGATATTTATTCATTATCTGTATTTTTCGTGTAGTTGTTTGTTAAACGAAAACTGCTTACATTGGTGTGTGTGAGTTTGAATTTTGGATGTATGCTTGCGATTATTCCGCTGTATACTAAATTTTATTAATGCCAAATCGGGAAAGTAAAGATTATCGGGTATAACTCGGCCAACAAGAGCGAGTACTCTTATTCAATTTCATATAATATTCATGAATCGATTTTGATCCAGTAGAATTACATACAAACCGAAGAACTAGATGAATTCACTACCAGTTCTCTAACACTCTTCAGGATTTATAAATTTAATAAACAAACAAAGTGTAAAAAATCTATAAATAAACACTAAATTTGTTACAAGGCGCATCGTTGATGTATCATAGACGCCCTACGTGGACCGACCCTTTAAACGTTAAGCGTATCTCCTTATTACCAGACGTATCCGGCGATAACCTCAGGCAGACTAATGCGATAAGGGTGGGAAAATCTTTCAACTATAAAATGCAAATGATCATTATTTCACAATTTTTGCTTTCTCACAGAGAAACCTTTGTTTTTATGAAAATTTTTATGTTTTCAGAATAATCCAAAATGTCCAGAAAAGTGGTCTAGAAAAAATGTCGGTATGTATGTATGTACGTATACAATTTCAAAAATTCAATCGTCTATAACGGAAGAATGGTTTTAGCTATCGAGCTGAAATTTGGCACACAAGTGAAGCACCAGCCTCTCTTTAATTGCTGCAGTGACAAATGCACTGCACTTTGACAAATTGTATAAAAAAATTCAGATTTTATGCCTTTGTGAATTTTCTGAAGATAGAGGGTAGTCGTTTTAAATTTCGTAAAATTTCGTCTATTGTGCTGAATAGTTTTTTATACGAGCAAGTGCACTCAATGTTATTTGATATTGAATTTGGCTGAAATCGGTAAGAAGGTTCAGATTTTATAGAATTTTGAATTTTTTAAAAAATTGACGATATCGGTCTAACTTTTGCAAAACTTGAGATAGCGAACTTAAATTTTGTATATATGGGAAATAACATTCAGCCATGATAGATATATAATTTAGTGACATACGGTATGAAACTTGATTTTGTTAAATTTGGGATTTAAAAAAAAATTACGTTGTCGCATTTACTTTCGAAAACACTGTAATAACGAAATATCGAAGTGACGAAATAACGAAACAGAAAAAACGAAATCACATGTTTATTTATAAATTTAAAATAAGAATGCGAAGTAAACCTTGTACATTGCGTTTTGTATACCTTATTTGTTTAATAATTCAACTCTTATTACAGTGGGGAGTTTTTAAATTTTGGTTTAATTATTTTTATTTATTTCTCCGTTCATTCTAGGAAAGTTAAATTACGGAACCACGTTCATTAAACATTGACAAGTCAAAATTGAGTGAAGCTCCTTCTCATAGAGGACGCTTTGTAGATGGTGGAACAAAAAAAATGAGAAAGCAATGTGCAAGGTTCTACTTTGCAATCTTTTTTATTCTGTCAGAAGTTAAAGGTTCCAAAATCTATGGAAATTTGAAGCCATTCCGAAGGTAAGTCCTATTCTATCCTTTTTTAATCAATAAGATTGAACCGTTTAACATTTCATTAAAGAAAAATGTTAAATTTCGTTTTACGACCCTCTTAACGACAGATAATACAAGTTTATTATACTATCGGATATTATTGGTTTTTCCTCATAGTTTTATGGTTATACGCTTAAGCCTCGAAGGTAAACCCAATACGTCAATAAATTGTTAGCCGGTCTAATTAAAGAATCAAAACGTTCTGGCAATAGGGACTGTGCAAGTGATCGATCACTCTTCCCCGTCTATCCAGTTCGATGAGTTATACCTGCTCTCCAATACTGTGATAGAGGATGAGCTTTCAATAAACAATTGTCAGAATTATTTCATGAAATTGAACACTCCAAGCGAAAGTTGTGGAATTCGCTGAATTCCTCGGATGGATAACTCGATTATTCACGGTGTTTGATTGCACCCGGCAATTTGTTGCAAACGATATATTTCAATCTCATTAACTCAACTTAGTTTATATCTCTTCATAAAACACTGCGTTTAAAACAATTGAAACAAGTATATTATTCGAATAAATATATATACAATATATCTATATGAAATTTACGTTAGTGGTATCTTATACCCCAAAAAGAATAATAAATACAGTATGGCAAAGACTTGAGTGGTACACTATGTATGCATACAACAACTTGGTCTCTATGAAGGGACATGAAGCTGAAGCTGGCAGACGGAGCGCCGTAGCGGGTAGTAGTTTTGGAAGGGAATGTACGCGCCCCACTACCGAGCTAGCGTACCGGGCTAGTCTAGCCGCCGGGCCGCACACGCATTTATATCGTATTAAAAATTACGAATCGTGTTTAGATTTACATTGTCATGTAAATTTAACCAAATATTCTATAAATGTAGACAAATTTAATGTACCATTTATTTATTTTAGTGACGACATATGGTTAAAAAAAAAATATTTCTCCGTTTCGCAGAGCGCGGCAGAAGAAATTAACAAGTAAATTGAAAGCAGGCCTACAGAACCCTGTAGATTTACACTAATATTCTATAGGCAGATACGAATAGAGTAGAACATGTCTTATCCCGGTTACGACCTTTGTTTATTAAAATAAAAATTGTTAAAGTCCGATTCGCGCAGCGCGCGGCAGTAAAAGTTAACAGGCAAGTTGAAAGCAGGTCTACAGAATCCTGTAGATCTACACAAATATTCTGCAAGCAGATACAAATAGAGTAGAAAGTGTCTCATCCTGGTTACGACTTTGTTTATTAAAAATTAAACTGTTAAAGTCCGATTCTCGCAGCGCGCGGCAGAAAATATTAATAAGAAAATTGAAAGCAGGCCTACAGAACTCTGCAGATTTACACATATATTCTATAGACATATACGAATAAAGTAGGAAACGTCTCATCCCGGTTACGGCCTTTGTTTATCAATAAATAAATTGTTAATATCCGATTCTCGTGGAGCGCGACAGAAAAAATTATCAAGCAAATAGAAAGCAGGCCTACAGAAAATAGATTTATACAAATATTCTATAGGCTCTTAATAATGTATATGAGGAATCGGACTTTAACAATTTATTTTTTAATAAAAAAAGTTGTAACCGGGATGAGACGTTTGCTACTTTATTCGTATATGTCTATAGAATATATGTGTAAATTTGGAGAGTTCTGTAGGTCTGCTTCCAATTTTCTTATTAATATTTTCTGCCGCGTGCTGCGAGAATCGGACTTTGACAATTTATTTTTTAATAAACAAAGTCGTAACCAGGATGAGACACTTTCGACTCTATTTGTATCTGCCTACAGAATATTTGTGTAAATCTACAGGATTCTGTAGGCGTGCTTTCAATTTGCTTGTTAATCTTTTCTGCCGCGCGCTGCGAGAATCGGACTTTAACAATTTATTGTTTAATAAACAAAGGTCGTAACCGGGTTGAGACATTTTCTACTGTAATTGTATCTGCCTATAGAATATTTGTGTAAATCTATAGGGTTCTGTAGGCCTGCTTTCAATTTGCTTGTTAACTTTTACTGCCGCGCGCTGCGAGAATAGGACTTTAACAATTTTTATTTTAATAAACAAAGGCCGTAACCGCAATGAGACAGTTTTCACTGTATTTCTATATTCCTATATGATATTTGTGTAACTTTACAGGGTTCTGTAGGCCTGCTTTCAATTTTTTTATTAATTTTTTCTGCCGCGTACTGTGAGAATCGGACTTTAACAATTTATTTTTTAATAAACAAAGGTTGTAACCGGGATGAGACACTTTCTACTCTATTTTTATCTGCCTATAGAATATTTGTGTAAATCTACAGGATTCTGTAGGCCTGCTTTCTATTTGCTTGATAATTTTTTCTGTCGCGCGCTGCAACGATCGGACATTAACAATTTATTTATTAATAAACAATGGCCGTAACCGGGTCGAGACGTTTCCCACTTGATTCGTATCTGCCTATAGAATATATCTGTAAATCTGCAGAGTTCTGTAGGACTGCTTTCAATTTTCTTGTTAATTTTTTCTGCCGCATACTGCGAGAATCAATTTGTTAAATGTTAAATGTTTATTATTATTATTACAATTTCAATTACAATAATAATAATTTTTTACAATAATTATGTCCTTTTTGCTGGTCCAGCAGCTAAAGGCGCTATACTAAATAAATAATGTATCTGGTCCACGATAAGCGATTCAACGCTTGTGTGTGGGTATATATGTAGTCACTTTTCATGTTTTTTAGTTTGTGTTATTGTTTGTATATTTAATTTTAGTGTGGTTTTATTGTGGGTTAATGTTTAGTGCTTTTTCTTAATGATTACTTATTTTGCAATTGCGAGTTATTCGATTTGAGTTACTGCTTCACTTTCAGTTGATATCACATAATTTTCTATAATGTCTTTATATTTATTATTATCACAGTTGTAGAGTTTTTGTCGGAGATGCTTTGGCATTGCGTTTATTAATTTTGGAGCTATGTAGTCGAAGCATCTTCCTCCAATCGTTGTCATTCTCTTCACCTCTATTGCTTTGTACTCAGAGTTAGATCTGAGGCTTCTCGTTCCGGTTTGTAGTTTGTACATTCTGTGTTTGATATAGTATTTTAGGATTGCACTACAATATTCCTGTCTTACCCCTAAGACTCCAGCTTCGTCAAAAAGTTGTTTCGAAGGGTACATTCGTCCTTTGTTGTGAATAATTTTGAGCACTCTTTTTTGTAGTGTCTCAAGGGGTTTTATCACAGTTTTTGTGGTGCCTCCCCATCCAACAATACCGTATTTCCATATTGATAGGAATATTGCACTATACACAGTTTTTAACGATTTTATATCCAGCGCAGATTTTAGTCGTCTGAAAGCGTATGTTACGTAACGTAGTCTCCGTACCAGATTGTCAACGTGCTCGCTCCAACGAAGGTGTTGATCAATCGTTATACCCAAGTATTTTATTTGTGTAGCTCTCTCTATTTGTTTGCAGGATTCTGGACAGGTAACCCTCCTACACGTGTCAGAGTGTATGGTTATGTTTTCCAAATGAGGTACACTGTCAGCGTAGCATCCAAAAGTTATAAAATATGTCTTGCCCCAGTTTACCGTAAGTTTATTTTCCGAATCGGACTTTAACAATTTATTTTTTAATAAACAGAGGTCATAACCGGGCTGAAACACTTTCTACTCTATTTGTATTTGCCTATAGAATATTTGTGTAAATCTGCAGGGTTCTGTGGGCCTGCGTTCTATTTGCTGGATAATGTTTTCTGCCACGCGCTGCGTAAATCGGACTTTAACAATTAATTTTTTGATAAACAAAGGTCGTAACCGGGATGAGACGTTTCCTACTTTATTCGTATCTGCCTATCGAATATATGTGTAAATTTGCAGAGTTCTGTAGGCCTGCTTTCAATTTTCTTATTAATTTTTTCTGCCGCATACTGCAAGAATGGGACTTTAACAATTTATTTTTTAATAAACAAGGGTCGTAACCGGGTTGAAACACTTTCTACTCTACAAGGAAAAAAATATTAGTTGCCATAACCAAGAAATGAGTTGACACAACCAGTCGATTATTCTATTTCCCTAGCAACTCAAATGGTAATACCAACGATTCGAATGGTAATACCGACGATTCGAATGATAATACCGACGATTCGAATGGTAATACCGACGATTCGAATGATAATACCGACGATTCGAATGGTAGTCCCAACGACTGAATTAGTTAACCTAACTAATCCAATCGAGAACTAATCGTGAATATACTATTCGATATGGTTGTGGCAACTAATTTTTTTAGACATTGTGTACAGCAAATCGAAAACGTAGTTGCCACAACCAAACATTTCTTTCCGTATATTTGTATCTGCCTATACCATATTTGTGTAAATCTACAGGGTTCTGTAGGCCTGCTTTCAATTTGCTTGTTAATTTTTTCCTACCGCGCGCTGCGATAATCGGACATTAACAATTTATTTATTAATAAACAGAGGCCGTGACCGGGATAAGATGTTTCCTACTTTATTCGTATCTGACTATAGAGTATATGTGTAAATCTGCAGAGTTCTGTAGACCTGCTTGCAATTTGTTTGTTAATTTTTTCTGCCGAGCGCTGTGAAAATGAGACCATATTTTTTTTTAACCAAAGGTCGTCACTGAAATAAATAAATGTTACATTAAATTTGTCTGCATTTATAGAATATTTGGTTAAATTTACATGACAATGTAGATCTACACACGATTCGTAATTTTTAATACGTTTTGAAAGCGTGTGTGGACCCAATAATAAACATGCGGAAATAAACAGAAAACAGCATATATTGATTTTGGATATTATTTATATATACATTTATTTGAAATAAAAGTACTCGCATTTAAAGACGAACAAAATATCTTGCATCTAGAGTTGAAAAATGTAAACTGAAAGAAAATCGAAATAAAAACAGACAATAAATAAATAAATTTAATTGTAAGAAAAGTTAGACCTCGGTACTTGACTAAAAGGAGTATAAGGGTAAATTTTTTCATCCCATGGTGTCGTGACTAATCTCTCTGACTGAATGTGTTTTTCTGATCCGCACATGATTCATAAAACAGGAGCAATATAGTATCTCCGCTCTGAATTCACGAGATAAGGGAGCGTTCGTTTACTACGCATGAGGCACGTGCGAGCTCCTTCGACTTTGGGGAGCTGACGAAATGCGGTGTCAGCGAATTTCGCAGTGGGTGCACACAATGACGAGAACGTGCTATCAAGCCTTCGTGCCTGTTGTCCTTCTTCTTTCTTTCACTCCCTTGGAATTTACAGCATTAGCAACACTATTTGCGTGTTAATGCTTCTTTTTCTGCTGATTTATCGTCACGTCCATAATCTGTGGCACACGTATCATGTTGTATTCATTCACGGTACGATAAAAACGAAACGAAATTGAAACCTCTATGGAATATTTAGTATAAAATCATGCTGCTCAGTATTGAGTCTAAATCAATGAATTTGTAAAACTGTTAAGAATTTATATGATCACCTTATCCTAATATTCATAAAAAGAGTTGAATTTCAGTGTTTTAGTGTGATCTTTGTGATAATCATAACTACTAGCGATCGAGGCAAAAAATAAATTTCTCTTTGATATAAATCTTGACAAGTAAATACGAGGTTTATTACCGACTCGCTAATATTTGACGGCAAGATGGTTAGTACTCAATAATAGACTAACTTAAACGTTTAGAAAATTTTTCTAAAAAGTTGGTGACGCGAGATATCTCGAAAATCTCGAGAATCTCACAGTCATTGTCATCATTTTATTCGTGCTGTAATTGGCCAGCGATATCGTCAGAGACACTGGGATCAAATTTATGCATGTGGAACTTTTTGTTTATGTCAAATGTCAAAACTCACATAAAAAGTTAACCCTAGTCCCTCTTCAAAAAATCAGTGGGTAAAATCTCGCATTTTCGATAGAGGTATTGTTGTCGGGTTATTCGTTCTTTGATTGGCTGTCGGGTTGCCTAGATGCTAACATCTACCCAACTTAAATTATGGTACGCAGGAGTGCGTGACTTTTAAAGTTTGGTGAGTCATAAGAAGTGGCGGATTCGGTGTGGCAACGAGCAGAGAAGTAGCAATAGACGTGGTGGATTCGGTCACTTCTAGGCTGTAACAACAAGCACAGATAGTAGGTAATAAGACGTGGCGGATGCGGTGACTCCTTGACTGTGATAACGAGCACGGATAACATTGTTGGGAAGCGGAGGCGTCGGAAATTCTGCTGCAACGATGCCTGCAATCTTTTGCAGGTTCGAAAAAAAAAATCCCGCAAAAACATTGTCCTTATTAATAAAATTAATAAGATTAAATAATTTAATAATTAAATCAATTTCATTAATTTCAAAAATTAATAAGATTAAATAATTTAATAATTAAATTAATTTCATTAATTACAGGGGAGAGGAATATCGACTATAGAGAACAGGACCCAGCAACGTCCTCAAGGGTTTCCAGCCTTACGACAACACGATGCGGGTTTTTGCATGATTGTTACTCTTTCGCTCGCTATCCTCTTCGCAATCATTCATGCTCGCCCGCTTTCTCTTTCTCTCGCGGACATCATTTTGTATTGAAAATGTCCGAATCATTTTTTTTCTTAGCAAAATCGTTGCGTACGCCAAAAACGTGGAGCCGTCCCACGAGTTGGGGCGAGAAATCTGCCACTGTTCAAGTTCGTTGTAAATAACGGAGGCGGCGAGGGGATGCGAGTGATTACATTGAACGAAGAAACCGAAAGAGCTAAGGGTTTAGTAGCTTAAAATATCTGAGTTTTGGCGTGTCTACCTCTGCGTACCTTTTTTTTACTTGTCTGCCTCTGTTTTTACCTCCATCATTGCCGCGATCGACGATTTATACCAAATAAATAAATAGTAAAGATAATGTCTCTTTTTAAAACATATATACAAATTAAATAAAATGAATTAAACAATTCAACATTTCAGATAGTGCATCTCGAGGGAGCATATGCTACAAGATTTCCACAACAAGGATTTCCGAACAAGAGACAATGAATTTGGAATTAAATATTGAGTAAAACACCCGTATTAATATATGGACTCATAACAGACTCATGATGGTCCGATCAATAAAGGCAACGACTCGATCACGACACTGAGCACACAGGCTGAAATCGGGAATACCACTACATACATGTTTAATAAAAAAATCACCATATATCTTTTTAAAATCTTTCTAAGCATATAATTAAGTGTATTATTGTATTCTGTACCTTGTATCATGTACCCTTTTTTCAAAAGTCGATACATACATCAAATTGGATTACACAGCCGTAACGTAGCACGGAGACCGAGCAAATACTTATGGTAATTTTTTTTAAGATTCCGAATCAACTTCGACGAAAATTGCCATCTATTCAAAGGTGACCACGTCCAAATCAAAGTGTTTAAGAGACAAATTGGTAAGTACAATTTTTTTAGATTTCTAATTTTGCAGATTTTTTTAATTGAATATAAAAATAATAATGAGTAAAAAAAAATGTTTTTCACCTAATCCGATATTTCTTTCTGTGCACTCCATGGTCGAAATTTAGAGCGACGATAATACGCAAATGACATTTGTTGAATTATTACGCAGGATGTAAGAGGTTCCTGTGAAGCGAGGAGCCGGTCCGTAAGGAAATTTAGTGTCGAAAAAGAGTCTAAGAGTGACTCAATTTCCTTTCAGAATGGAGAATTTATATATTCTGGGAGCGAAGAAAAAATACAAAAAAAATGTTGAAGTGAAAAAAAAATTAAAAGGAGAACAAAAATTAAAAAAAATATTATATTGTAACGTTAAACGGCTCTTCAATTTCCTAACATCATGTTCTGAGTAATTGACAATTATTGTTATATATTGTAGTGATTCCGTATATTTAAGCGAATGTTATAATATTAATATGGAAGCTCATTCCTTTGTGATGTAATTATTTCGTTTCGACTATATTGGGTCTGGCGCTCTCAGTCAGGAAATTAGAAAATCATTTGTCTGGTCGGAAGCCCTGAGTACGCGCACGAGGCGCGCGTTTGATGCTGATTAATGTAGGAAACTCATTTGTGTGGATAGTGTATATTTATTGATAAAACGAACCGTTGACAAAATATTGACGTCGACGTACAATATGTGTGGCTTCTAATTCAGTACGTTTTGACGGTTCATAGGCGAATACACTGTTAAAAATCTGGTATTAAAAACAACACCAAGTCGGTGTCTATATAGTTCCACACCGACTGTAGTGTTAACGAGGGGTGTAAATCGAATAGTGTTAAATAATCATAACACTGATTTATTACCACTAGCAATCGTATCATTAACACTATCTTAGTGTTAATTTTGTAACACCGGCGCGGTGTTAATGTTTTTATACTGTACAGGTGTTATAGTCTGAAAATGTTATTACAGCCACTCTTATAAATTAATTGCACTGAACAAATTTTTTAGAAATTCCGCTTATTTAAAATATGGCATATTTTAGAACAATATACATGTATAATACTATCCTATGGTTGATTAACAACATATGTACACTTGGGCTTTAATGTTGCTAATTCAAAAACTTAACTAAAACCTGTACCGTCCCGCCCAAATCTTTGTAGCCGATGAGCGATCTGTAATGTTTAATTTTGATCCAGTAAACTTCGCCTTTAAATTTAACGTTCTGATCGTTATATCCAATTCCGTTTTTTAATTTTTTTTACTGGTATGTTCTTCCGTACGCCTTATTCGGACTTTTACATTACCCTTCACCCCTTTCTCCGTTCCTTCATAGAGACCCCCCTAGAGTGTTGTCTGCAACCACTCAACCTAATCTACTACTGTATCGCATTTGCACGAGGGCACACGGAAACTGCGGAAAACCTGGCTGATACTGGCGGCTTTATTTTTACTGAGTTTCTACTGCATGAAAATACATTAGAAACTCAGAAAAACTGCCTCCCGATCAGCAGTTGGTGCACAAACCAGTGCGCGGCTAAGCGGTCACCCATCCGAGTTATGACCGCAAACGATGCTGCTTAACTTTGAGGACTGCCGAAGCTACATACCGACCGCGCGTCCACTGCTATCAACTTTTTTGATCGTTATATCCAGAACGGGATAATAATACTTATGACTTAATTCCATTGATATTCTACAGCCCTCGCACAAATAATACAGATCGCCGAGAATAATACAATGCCTAGAACCGAGGCGCTCAACAGCAAACCGTGATCTTCTAGATTCTTCGATACACTGGATGCGGCCACTGATCACGGTTAGTTGGCAACCCACCATGTGCACACACGGAGAGAAATTTCTGTGTTGTGACAACATAAAACGAGGACAACAAAAATCGTTACGTTAGGCTGGCAAATCTTTTGTTCGGCTGACAAATCTTTTGTTCGGCTGAAACACAGAAATTTCTCTCCGTGCATGATTGACACCGAACAGTGCCAAATAACACGAGCGGGTGTTACGCTTACACTGGTATTCATAAAACAAAGAAAAATCCTAATGTCGATGTTGATAAATGAAATTGACACTGGAATAAATTTAACGAAACCGCCCGTGTCAATTTTACACCGCAAGAAGCGTTAAAATTAACACTATAATGGGTAACACCAACAAAAACTCCACACTAGCGTCATTTTACACCGCAGATTTTTAACAGTGTATGTCGTGGTGAGTGTTTCTATATTCGGAGTTGACTTTCCATGGGAAAATATGCTTTCATCTATTACTTTCAAAATAATATATGCCAGATACATCCTCTTTCTGTTTATGTATGAAGCTAATTTTCTTATTAGTATGTAATTCGAGTCTCATAAAAAAATTGTTGAAATTAAAAGGTTAGGCAATATTAAATGGGTTTAGAGGTTTTTTAAAAATGTATCCCATTCGACTCAAGGAGTTAAAGTGGCAAAGACTAAACCTCTTTCTACAAATATAGCGTACAGTCTTCTGAGCGATTCTGTATAATACAGCGCTAAGAGATCCGCCGTCGGATTTAGTTATAGGATTTTCTCAGTCCGCTATTCTCTTGGAAAAGATGAGAGTAAGAGATAAAGTTGAAGAGAAAAAGCAAGAACTCGTTTTCAGTTCCTGTTCACCCGCGCTGCTTATTTCCTCCGTGAAAGGAATATATCCCACCACGAGTCAGCTTTGCCGGCAACCAGACGGTATTGCGCGTTGAACGCGGTCTCGGGAATCTCATTTTTCGTTCGCATTCCATGCGCACTGTGCGACGGAGCTGAGAGTTATATCATGGCGAAAGGGGTTGAGAATACAAGGAAGCTAGGAGGGTTGTTCACTATGAGAGATGCGGCGTTTGCGAGGACGGCAGGTATATATACGGAGGCACGATCGTCTCGCGAGGCTGCGAAAGGAATTTAAGGCGCGTGCGGCGTTCAAGAAGTGCTCTTTTCGCCTGAAGGGGTATAGAGAATAGAGAGATTCCTTCTCCTGGCCTGCACCGCATTTCTTAACATAAAAAGCCAGAGCATCGCCATTTAACATTTTTATCTATACAAATTAAAAGTGACATACTCTATGTTTTTGTTTTCCGGACTTCTTTGCCAAAGACAAGTAGCTCTAGGTTATAATTTCTCGAATCCGTTGGGAACGTTGAGATTTATATCGGGGGATGATAACGGTTAAAAAAAAGTACATCCTTATAGTATATATTAAGAGGTGAAATCAATATCCGAAATTATGGAAGTGCTTGTTTATTAATTCAAAACTTATTTCAGTAGGGATTTTTTGGATTTTATTAAGTGATTTTTATTTATTTCTCCGTTAATATCTAGGAAGACTATTGTAGAGATAGGAATACTAAATCACGTTAACACGTCCATTAAACATTAGACTGGACGATTCCAGGGAGTTTTAATTGGCCTATTGTCCATAAAGCTTCCTTTATTGGGAAGCCAAGATCGAGTAAAGTTTCTTCTCATAGCGGGCGCTTTATGGACGGTGGAACAATCAAATGAGGAAGCAATATGAAAGGTTGTACTTTGCTATCTTTTTTATTCTGTCAAAAATTAAAGTCTCAAAAATCCATGTTAATTTGGAGCCAGACCCCCATGAAAACTGAAATATGTTCGAAATATATCTCAGATATATTTTTTGCTTGCATATATTTCGCATACATCCGATATATGAGCAATTCCTCCTGGAACTTGACAAATGCGAAAAAAAAAAATTTTGAAAAAAATTCGAGGCACATACACGGGAATTTTTTTGCTAACTCCAGGGTATCTACCTACTCGATGAAATGTGTGCCATCGTGATAAAATGTAAGCTCAGCATGAAAAAAAAAATAATAAAAACTAAAAAAAGATTGAATTACAAATTACTAATAAAATCCACTATTTTTCAAATAGACCGCTTTTATTTACCTTAAAATTGTGACGATTATTAGTTATAGTAGTACAGTATGTGTAATGTAATTTGCTAAATTATATTACATTAAAAATATAATTTTTAGAGGGAGATCCATATCGATAAATTAAATGCATTGTCACATGGTAATAATGATAATAATGACAATGGAAGAGAAGGAAAAATGGGTACTAAAGATTAGTTAGAGCATAGAGCGTTCCATAGGATTCACTCATTTTAAAAAAAAATTGAAAAATAAATGTTAGTAAAAAAAACATTTTTTTATATGCTCATAAACTCATTGTTAAATTTGACCTCCATCTGATCAAAGTTATTATATTGGAAATTACAACAAAAAAAGTTCCTGACAATATTTTCATCATACATGTGTATAATAGCGAAAAAATTAATAATATTTTATTAATAATAAAATATTATTATTTATTATTAATTATTATTATATTTTTTATTTTATTAATAATAAAATATTATTAATATTTGCAAACCATCTGATGTAATCGATATTAAAGAATGCAATTTTTTTAACGCTTCTTCATATTCACACAATATTATTTAAGTCTTTAAAGTAGTTTTCCAAAGTCGAAACCGATTAGTGGACGGTAAGGACACGGAATTTTGGTAAATAAATTTGTTTTTACGTGAAAAAAAGGTTAAAATGCTAACACCACACTGCAAGTTTGCTCACACATGAATCTCATTGTATAGGATCTACTGGGCATCAAGACCATCAGAAATATAGGCTCCACGGAATAGTTTTTGCGTTGGATGGTAAGGACATAATATTAAATCTTACCCAAATTCGGACGAACTTTGTTAACGGACCATCGCCCTTGAGGTATAAAAATTAACAAGCGAGTAAATTTCGTAATGTGTACTTTCGTTCAGATTAAGTGCAACCGAGAAAATGATTTATTGTGCCGTGTTTGGCACTGCGACCGCCCTCAAAAGTGCGGACGGTAAGGACACCAAAACTGCGGGACACACACTTATCAATTCCTATGACTATACAGAGTCTAACACGCTTAATTTGCGATTGCGTATGTTCGACAGCGACCGTGACAAAAACGTTACTAATTTTTTTAGAATAGTAAAGGAACGCCACAAAAGTTTATTTGATCATTAAATAATAAATATCTATGTCAGGGACACGGACGGTAAGGACATTTCAGTCACTTTTACCAAAATAACTCGTATATTCTCGAAATTTTGGCTTTACCAACTAGGTGCCTCTGTTTCAAAAGATCAATATCTAAATGTTAACACCAAAAACATGTAACAATTTATCGTTGATGTACCGTTAAAAGCAGAGAGACATGCTTTTTCAAGTTCCATGCGAACTTACTCATATACAATTTTTCGGCGTAAATATGTTTTGTATAAAAATTATATATTTCCGAATGAACTTTATTTCCATGGGGGTTCCGAGGGTGAGTCCTTGCGAAAATGTCTATGCACATCTTTTTCTACTATAATTTCTTGAACCCGTTGGGAACGTTGAAATTTAGATCGGCGAATGAAAACGTTTAAAAAAAGCGGTAAAGTTTGCTGGAACGCACGTTCCATGAGAGCTGCACATTAAATGTGCATCCTTATAGTATATATTGAGAGGTGAAATCAATATCCGAGATTATGGAAGTGCTTGGGGCGGTGTCTCACAGCTTCAAACATCTATCTATATATATCTCGATCCATCTTTCTCTAGCTCGCTTGCTCTACCGTACGATTTCGTTAATAGAGTCACGTCCATCGAATATCGTGCGAGCTCTCCGATCGGGATCACGTTCGGCTAATCGATCGACCCCAGAATACCGGTCTCCATAGCTCGCCAGGTCAGAATAGCTCGCACTAAACCTAGTATATCTTCAACCTCCCTTCTCCCGATTCTCGTAGCATTCCACGTACAAGCCATAAGCAGTTTCGATACCCGGAATTCCTGTTTCCACTGTGATGCACCGTAGTACGATCCTTTGATTGGATACACATTGCGGATGTAACTATGCCATAGAGGTATTCGTGGATTGTGTAATCATTGATTAAACATGGGTTGGCATGATAACGTAACAATCATTGTAATCTATTGCTTGATTACATCGTGTAATTAAACGTATGACTCACTGTGATGCCTATTTGAAAGGTATATTGCATTGGGCTCAATAAATAGATAATACTCTTTTTTTCTCTGGGATCTAATAAATCATCAATTTTTTTTTAATGTGTAAACTAGGGGTCACTGCGACGGCATATTATGATACCATAGTTATTATATATAGTTTCACAGCAATCGTTCGTTTATTTTCTTATGCAGTTTTATCACTTTAATAACGAGGAAAGTTTAGAAAATTTATAAAAATTAAAAACTTCCATCTGAAAAAAGGACTTTAATTAATAAACAAATTGGGTAAGCACGAAATTGTTGAAAAATAATCATTCGCATATTATAATCGGGAGATCGATTCGTCAAGAGTGTGGAAATCTCCCAACTACAAAATGCGGATGATCATTATTTTTTAAATCGAATATACTCAGAGTTTCTTAATATTCAAGACAAAAGCGAATTCGGTTTTACTTCGTCTCCATACAATAGTTTACAAAAATATTACTGCATTAAAATTTCATAATTTTACGAGAGAAAAACCATTTTTTTTAAATTAATTTCTTTAAAGCTATTAAGAAGATTGATCTTGATTAATAATAATGCCAAAAACTGACCAATAATTCTTCGATTTGGTCTAAATAAATATGATTTTTCACAAGTGTCGTCGTTGAGTAGAGATGCATGGTCAAAGTATTCATAAGGAGATGTAAAACATGCGCGGATTACCTGCCTGATAAGAATATGCGGACAATATATATCCTGTGGAATTACAGAACGGCGGAAACAGTTTTTTTTCATTTGGCAGATAGACCGAGACAGAGAAATTTGAGTTTTGGTTTTTTTTACCACGCAAATTATATTATATTCGTGTAAGGTGATATGATGCAAAGTATATACTGGAAATGGAGAAGTCAACTTGAGATCGGAGGCCGCATATGTCATGATATCCACATGGAAATTTAAGTATTTAAAATATATGCAAAAAATATATTGCCGGAATTATGACATTAAATATGTCAGGAATATAAGTTGCATATATTTCGGATCAATGTCGTACATCTGAAATATATGTGGAATATATTTTGAATAACCAACATTTTGCCACAAAAATATATCGAAAATATACGTTCAAGAAAATATATGGTGCATTAATATATTATATATAGACCATTGAAACTCTATATATAAAAATATAATCAGATTAATTCGTACGTATATCGAGAATGTATTTTGCATATATATAAACTACACTTATTTTTATAAATGAAATATATAAAATATCTATTATATTTTCATTTAAAATATATACTAAATGTATACGGTATGTCCCCGTTCTGCTACGTAAATACATACTGCGTATATATAAAGCATATACGCTCGTTTATATATATGCCCGTAACATATGTTGTGTGTATATGTCGAAAATATTTCTTTTATATTTTACATATTTTAGATATACGTGGACAATATATATATATTACATATGAAATATATCGGGTTCGTTTTATAATATAGTCAAATATAGCTAATATAGCTAAAAAGTGCAAGGAGCTTCAACTTGCAGGAACGTGAAAAGTCCAACTTGAATACGTAGCCGGAATTATCGTTTTTTTGCATTCATAAACGTAAAAAAAGACTCACATCAAATAATTTAGTGTCGCTATGTTCCCATAGAGAAACACTGACAATATCTCTCCTAGTAGATATATTCGCTTCACCGGTCTTTACCTGACAGACATTAATATGCCTATTGTCTAACATTATAAGGTAACATTATTGTCTAACATTATATACGTTATAAGAATTTGTTTATCGTCATTTCCCTATGAGCATCGGAAATTTTCCGATAACACAGAGACACTATGGAGTCTAGGAACAAAAATGTAGGCAACACTGAATATGAGATAAAGGGTTCGTATTGCCTGATATAAACGATCATTCAACCCTCCAACTTTGGCGGACGCATGGAACACATAATAAAGTTCTTTCATTATAGTTCATTGATGCACTAAAGTCATTTTACTCTATATCGTGATATCTGCGTTGTACCTCATATGGAAAAAATGCATACATATTAAATTTCCGTTATATTATCCGTAAATTTCCAATATTTAAAAAATATACTTTTCATACAAGTAATTTATAAGCATGATATATCCAGAATTGAGTCTCCGTTAATTGAAAGCATACTTTCCATACTTGTATGATATATCTCGAATATATAAAAAATATGCCCAATATACATCGACTTTGCAAGTATTTTATAAAAGTAATGGAAAGAAAGTATATGTCGGCCTAAATGCAGCATATAAAGGACATGGGTTTCAAGTATACGATTATTATATAAAAATGTTATTCCAAATATATTTGAACATATACTAAAAATATATTGAGCATATCCATGACCTATATAGTTAATATACGTAGATTGTACATAACATACTTATGATGTATATTTATTATAAGTGCGAAATATATTTACGACATACATCCAAGATATATTCCGGATACTATAGATTTTGCCGGAATATATAAAATATATGCCACATATATTTTTTGCGTATATTCCGAATAAATTTATTTCCATGCGGATAACAAAACTTATTTATAAAAATGATGATTGCTACTTTATTCGTCTACATACATGGATGGTGTATGACATTATTTGCTAGATAACTGCGACGATATTTGCGGCGCTATTATAATAAGGTCATGCAAATATTCGATACGGTTATTCACGTGAGCAACGAAACTACTGTGGTGCGATACGAGATCATAAGTGTAGCTGCATTTGCGTTTAAGCACGTAACAGCAATCGTGTGACATCAGTCAATTGCATCTCTGCATATGCACTGTTCTATGAGCATTGAAATAATAAACGCTTGCAGAGAAGTTTATAAAAAATACCAGAAATAGCAAAATGCCTAGGTTGGTACGTACGGGTTGGTATAAGACTCTAGCGAGGTCCGTTAAGGTGGCAAACCAAAAATTAGGATTTCGAATTTCGAATATTCTATAATTAGGGGCTTTTTAGGTGCTAATTGGGGGCAAAAAGAAAAAATTTGGTGCTCCTTTATTTTTGGTAGGCTTCGGTTGTACAGAAGCCAACTCTACAATTACTGATTCTACCTCCGACGCTATACAACTGCAATTGCATCGTAGTATGCTAGCGGTATCGTGTAAAAATTTTGTTGGTTCCAGTACAATGTTTCCTTTGTCGCGAAACCGCAAAGGAGCAACAAATTTTTGCCGAGCTTTTAACACCATCAAAGACAAAAAAAAACAGAAAAAAAATCGGTAACTGAGCCTCTGCTCAATACTTCTCGAGTATTCTCGCCGAGAACAAATTTTCGAGGAGGGCCAGCGACGAAACAATGACAATATCGCCAATCAAAAATCCTTGTGACCGCGATTTCAAAAAATTACGTCACAGTGTAAAAAGTCGTCATAATCATAATGTAAAATATAGGAAAAAACACACTTGCAACACGCTTGGGTTTCAGAGTGTAGAAAAGTTCGGCACAGGTAGATCAAACATGGGAAGACTAGATATGGAATGCCCTATACATGGCTCGATTCTTAACACGACGGCGGCGACGGCGGCAAAATCTTTTTATAATATAGAGAAATATGCAATTTATATATAAGACAAACTGTAAAGTTGGGTTTATGTATAAATTGTATACAGATTTCATATAGAGCGCACGTACAACTATATGTGCCCAATTATATGATTAAAACTATATATATTTTTATATACTATATATATAATTTATTTACTCGAGGGAGTTCGATAAATCCAGATTCGATAGTTCGCCCGAGCATCAACACGACTAAGCACGTAATCGTTTTTGGCACGAAAGTTACGGGAATCTTGTTTATGAAATTCTGGCGGGAATTGAATTAAGCGTGGATTATATGTATATAAACATACATGTGTGCATTTTCGCTCGTGATGCGATGATCAACTCGAGGATCAGTAACTACTTGGCAGCCCTGAGGCTTCGGGCACGTCTGTTTTCCAAACGATTCGATAAATATTTATTTTCGTCTCTTGTGAAATTGATTGTAAACAAGAAATATTTCTAAATAATACAAACTGTAGTAATTGGATTCCGAAGCTCAAAGATTAAATGCAGTTGAATATTTATATCGATTTGAATGTTTGGCGGGCAAAAATTGCTCCGTCAGGATCCATTAGATAATGATACTTTGTCTTATTATGACTGATTCTATTTGAGAAAATTAAATTCGTGAAACTGATGAGTATTTCAGAACCTAGTTGCATGTTTTGATGCGACTAGGTTCTGACGTTATGCTTAACATTGACAAAGTTGCAGCTTAATCTGAGAGGGAAGGTGCAAATTCTTGTTAACAATTGGCGGAGCGACCCATATATATATAGGGGTATCACATTTTGCCAAGCATAACATCGTCCATCCGATATATCCTCTCTTAAAAAAGACATAGCACATCGAACTCGAAAGACTGAAGCCGCTTTTCGAGTCTTCCGATTGGTCGGCGACGGTTGTTTCAGAGCCAACTTCAGTCTGTCGAGGGTGCCGCTGCAAAGTCGCCGCGTATGGCGCGCATTTTGAACTGTCGCTTTCGCTGTTCTACCATGGCCGCTGTAGAGTTATGTATCGCCAGTGACTTTAATGGCTGCCGTTTTCGCAGTTGTGATATTGAATCGAACTATCTCCATACAAACAAAAAGTAATCGATGAATAGATCATTGTTTTTGCATAGAGGTTTGAAAGGTTCTCTTTTTATTTCTAAACAAAAACGACGCTGATCTTGGTGATAAATAGAGTTGCAAATCCGTAATTCTTTTGGAAATAGAATTTATAATATAATTGACTTTGTGATTATGTTTTTCAAAATAATAAGTTGCAGCGATTATAATATCCTCTCTTAAAAACACAGCACATCGAAAGTAATTATTTTATGGGATGAAATAGGAACGCTGTCCATTAGATATATCAGTTCTGAGGAATGTCTAATAAAACTGCCATTTTATAGCATCTGAAATTGATGGTGAGTGGTAGAGCGGTTTTAAAGAGGATATGTAATGATTATATCAAAAGTATGTCATGAAAGTAGCGTAATTCTGACTACCTGCTATTTTGGGTAGACCTATATATTGATTCTTCATGATCGTTGTAGCTAAAACAAAGACGCAAAGTCACCAAAGCATAGGACGCGCGAAGCGCGGACGTTATTGCTAGTATATATATATACATATTTATTTATTCATAGAGTTGTAATTAAAAACTTCCATAAAGTGATCCAGAATGACTAAATCGTAAGATCGGAGCAATTGACTAACTTTCGTTACTACTCGCGAATTTGCAATTAACAATATCTACGTAATCCTCGATGCTGTGAAAATAGCAATGGATATCAAGGCGTCAGTAATTATAGCACCTCGTTAATACTGCGCGATAAAGTACCAAGTTTTCATCTGTCGGTTACCGTTATCGGGTTCAACGTATACAAGCCATTCGATATAATCTCTTCGTCCTCGTATACGTATATGTAATAGTTTACTGCTGCAAATGAGCGACGCTTATATTTACGCGTATACACACATTATCGGAGTAAGAATAATGAATAGTAGTAATCACTGCTAGCCAGAGCATCAAATACGTTAAGAAATATCATAGGAAACAGCGTTATGGAAATATTGGCAATTATCAATGCGAAAAAGATTAAAAATTGAACCTATGCCATCAAAAATTGTCAGGATATCGAATTATTAATTTGGTCGTATGCATATTAGAGTGTGTCGAATTTAAACTTTGTTTTTAATTTTTCCGTTGACACTACTCTAAAATTTAGTTTTTACCTAAAAAATGTCCTCGTTTATGGAGGGCGCCGAAGAACATTTTTTTTGAGGCCGCTCAACGAGATTTTATATTTCTCATATGATTAAACGCGTGAAAATATCTTTATTTAACGCACAAAATTATATCTCGATTAAAAAAAAATTGGTGTGTCATGTAAATTTCAACCACTACCCTAAATTAGCTTTATTACTGCATTCTTCCTACAAAAATGGTGTTTTACATAGATGCATCGACATAAAAAAATAAAAATTCATTTAAAAAATTTAAAAAATTTTCACGTATTGATCATATGAGAGTTATAAAACCTCGTTGAGCGATCACTAAAAAATATTGTCGGGCGCTCCCTATTAACGAAACCACATTGAGAGAAAACTTGAAATCCTGATAACCTTGCACGGTGGTTGGCAAATATTACTTTGGCTTAAAGAAATAGAGGTTGACACAAACACCGATTCGTCGAGGCAATACAATGCATTTCTTTGAGACAACTACTTCATGTAATGGAGCGTCAACATAACAATGTTTTGGCTGAACATTGATGCTGTTGAACGAATGGCAGTGCAGTTGACTTAACCCTGTGAGGGGTTAAGGCAACAATTTTTCGGTACTTAAAACGCGTGTAACGAGTGGTTGAACCAATCACGCGTGTCATTCCAATCAGGAAAATGATTTCTATGAAGCAACTGTATCAGAATGGTTACGAGAACTGTTTTATGCTTTTGAAAGAACCTCGGTGCAACTGGTTTCTAAAAAATATAAGGTTGACTCAACCTCACGTTCGTTTGTGTGAAAGTTTTTTCTGAGATACGAGTATTGACTTTAGAGTCATCCCGATGGTCACCTCCCCAACTACTGACCGCCAGAGACATCCAGGTAGTCACCCATCCTAGTACTGACCCTCAGGTCAGTGAGACGGTCATCCACCCAAATACTAACAAACTAATTCGGGCTAACAATGAAACAAGCAACTTCGTCGAATATGTTTTATAGATAGCAACAATGATACAATGTAAACTTTTCGATATAACCGAGGACCGTGAAAAATAACAGAAAGAGCTTTTATTTTTACTACACTAAACGCAATCATATAAATCTATAAAGTTCTGACTGTATTATACTAATTCCATTTTATATTTGATGTTACCGATATTCAAATAGACAAAAAAAATACTAGAATCATATGATCCGAATGGCCGTGTGAGCTAAAGCGCAGCGCAACAACATTTATCCGGAGGGTCGCAGGTTCGATTCTCGTCAATGTAATAAAAAATTAATAGTAGATTGTGATACTAGTGCGAGAAAGCGGCCGTTACGCGCGGAGGTTAGGAAGCGGCGCACTCGCCAAATCGAGTGCTACAACGACACGAGGCGAAGCCGAGTGTTGTCTGTAGCACGAGAGAAGGCGAGTGCACCGCTTCCTAACCTCCGCGGGACGGCCGCTTTGTCACACAAGTATAATATACTATTTTTTGTAACGAATGTCAACGTGATGTCGCACATCTCCGTGCCTGCGAAGCATTGCGTAAAATTATCTTGTAGATAGTTTCACACACGCCAATGTGTGCGTGAAGTTATCTACAGAAATCTAGATAACTTCATGCACGAGATGGCGTACGTGAAATTACCTACGTTTACGTGAGCATAATACGCGATCTCACGCACGCTTTGCAGGCATGAAATGTGCGACATTACGTGCATGAGTTCCAAAAAGATGTTTTTTCAGCTATTAATATGTACCATCCTGAAGAGAAAGACGTAATACCAAACTAATATGCAGGATTACTCGATTGAATAAGCACGATTAATAATTTTCAATTAATTTTCTTTATTATTTTAGACTCACTCAAACACATAATGAATTTGATTGAAATATGAGTGTAGTTGAACCAACTGCATCAATACTTCCACTCAATCAATTAGAGATTGATGCAAGAGTGCACATGGTCTGCGAGAAAACAAATGTTAGAGTTACAATAAATGCACTGTGGTTGTCTCAACCACATGGAACATTTGAATCGAAGAAAGTCCGACAACCATTTGGTGAGTTTGACCCAACCTCCTCGTTCCATTCGCCGTATATAACCTCTCGGAGAGGTTGAGTCAACCACTATTTCGTTGTACCCAGCAATTTTATCTCTCAGTGTATTATTTAGACGAAAAACTAAAGCTAACGAAGTATCAGCGGAGAAATTTCGACAAAAGTTTAAATTCCACACAACCTACACCGAAAGAAAAGATTTCATTGACGCCGAAGAAATGGGTGGATTGATTTTTCTTTTTCATTTATTTCAACGAAATAATTCATTGAATTTCAAAGAGATCATTTCATTGCCTGCAAAGAAACATTTATAGTGAGCATATAATAAAGAAACAGTTTCATTATTTTAAAGAGACGTTTTCATTCATTCAAAGATTTGGTTAACATAACTAAGTTATCTGGTAATCACGAACTTACAACGCCTATAGTCCTGTCTCTCTCGCACCTAACCTCACTTTTTTTGTTTTCCGGTTCTCCCGAACGAATGGTTTCGAGTTTTGAGGAGCTAGAAGCTCAGCCTATTTCTGCCGTACTTCCGCACATTCTCTACAAATTTGAGCTTTATTTGCCGCCTACTTTAGGAAAAAACAAGTTTCGAAATTTTTAGCTGTGCACTCAGAGAAAAATATAGTAATTTAATAAAAACTATAGTTAGTCCGACGATAATCTAATTATAAACTATAATTCCCAGGAGGAACGTCTCTATTTTATGGTTATAGCAAATATAAGAAAGTTATTGGATGAACCATAAACATAATTCCCAGAAGGAACGTCCTGATTTTATGGTTATAGCAAAAATAATTATAGTGGCAAACATCAAAATGATAATAGTTTCAAATATGCCGTTTCGTTGCATATACGATTTCACCGTTTGTTTCCGATAACTTTGCAAGTATCGGTTTTTTAACTATTTTATCATCGCTTCAACAATAAAACATTGCAAGCCTTCCTATATTTCTTTTATCATGTAAAATCGTTAAATTAACGATACGCTTTTCTCTCAGTATGGTAAGAAGAAGGTTTCATTGAATCGGATACGATTTCTTTGAAATCAATGGAAAAGATTCGTTGGTTTAAGGAAATGTTTCTTTGAATCAATGCCACTATTTTTCATTGAGTTTGAGATCATTCAAAGAAAAGACAATATTGAAACTCAAGTATTTCATTTCATTGGCAAAGATTTCCGTGAATCAATGAAACTTTTTCTCGATGTAATGCATGGAATAAATAAAAAACGATAGAGCAACATAGAGATTGATTTTAATTCTCTTATATTCCAACTGAACGATTATTCGACGAACAGATAAATAGAATGGCGATTATGTTGATGTAGCTTATAGATTTTTTAAAATATTACCACGTACATATTCCATTTTATAGTTCCTTTTTATCGTCTAGCGGCATCGATTCGAGCTGCGATCCTTGGTTGTCCTTATCACGTTCACTTGCTTGTTTGGGTCATGCAACTTTCATGTGCAGGGGCTGAGCGAAACGCGATCGTGGATATCACATCATTCGTACTGGTAAACTGTGTCAGGTCTCGGTTATTCAGTTATTACGTCGAGCTTGCGGTAGAAACTCACTGCGTGCCACTCTACAGTTGAAAGAGGCTTTTGGATGTATATCGACATGACGTCAATCATGCAAAAATGTCGTTATGTCGAGTTGAATCCTCCATTCGGAGTTTTGACGTTTGTGCCCTTTTCGCCGACTGTTAATGCTTGACGTGTAGGAAAAGACCAATCATTTTTGATGGTCTAATAAAAAATGTTACCAGCATAAAAAATTTTATTAAAAATTATTCGGTATTCTCGCTACCTAAAAACTCGGCCGTTTTGTCACAATGAACTCACGGTGTAATACCGAAGATAATAAAAACCGACAATAAATGAATTTTTGACGGTATAAGGATTCAAAGATGCTGAACCAATTATAACAAAAATAAAAAATAAATTATATTTATTTTCCTATGCTTTACAATTTAAGAAAAATAAATGTTTGTCTCCTGGACATAATTTCCTGGAAACCTCTTCATGCAGTTCGCTGGATTCGAGAAAATTTGAAGATTGTATATACGATACAGATGTATAAAACTTGGTTAATATATTTCTTTACTCAGAATACATACGGCAGAAACACATAAGAAGTTTTTTCTATCAAGAAATATTTCCTCTGGATCTGCTATTTATCTTTCTGCAACCCTTTGGAAATCCTGTACTTCTTTTCCTTCATAAATCCGCTCTCATCCCTTCAGACGTTTCAGGCACTCGAGTTTTCGAGTAGGTATATCGTTGAGTGTTTTTGCACTGCGGCGTTCGAGTCTTGAATGTTCTTTCATCGAGTTGATAAGCGTCTTTGACGTGGTTGTCGTGGTAGTATTCGTCCTCGTAGATGTCGATACAAAAGAGGAGACGTATGCAGATGAGACAATGTATCTGAATTCGATGAGGCATTGATGAATTGATAAAGCCACAGATAAACAAGAGGTATAACAAGAATAGGTATAACGATGAAGATGGGACAAATCCGCGGTAAGAGGGGAACATTTAAGGAGGGCGACCAGCTGCATGGGAGTCACATGACGGTTCGTTCACTTACGCGATAGAACCGATTGCTACAAATATTTTCGTCATTGCTAAAATCTTTGCTACCAATAAAAATGCAATAGCAGATATGTAAATATTTCCTATTTGGACTATTTATGAAAGATAAATGATTTCAAGTTGCTGATTTGATTCGGTTGTCGAGTCCTGTTGGTGTGAACTTTCGCACCATCGTGTGTGTTAGTGTGACGTTTGGCAACATCGCAAATTTTGTTGACATTCGCTTGCCGGAGGAGATATAACCTCTTTCAAAGCCGGCTCCGCGATGGACCGGAACAATAGTCGGTTGGAACACGGTCGAACCGCTGGAAGATTTGTTTCGAGGAAGAGAAAAATATGGTGTGAAAATGTCCTTGCCGCAAAAAAAAAGAACCAAGCGATCCAGCCGAGCAAGTGCGTGAAAAATACGAGCATATTTTCACCCTGTACCCGAATAAAAGATAATGTAATATACATAAAAAAAAACCTTTAATTATCAATCATTGTCTTGCTAAGACAACATTACGAGTATATTTTTGCACACCTAACCTCTTTTATGGTTTACCGGCTTACTGATTACGCTAACTAAGTGATTCCTAATTTTTATATGGGATTATTCGTTTATTTTAATGTGATACTTTGAATTATACCGATGTGCGTATGTTGGGCACACATGACTTCCGTATATGCGTGAAAATGCGATGTTGCCAAGTGAAGCCGAGTGTGACAGATCCGCTTGGAACAATGGCCAGTTTCGGCTGCTGCTTGCACTTTAACTCAAAATATCTGTCTGCAATGTCTGGCAGGCGCCTCTTTTCATGATCGCGTTAGAATCGTTAGAATTTTATGAACGGATAGCGACTTTGTTATCTGCGTCATCTAACTGCCAAAGGTTTTAATTATCTGTTTGAAGTGTCGAGAAAGCACTGTTTCCATAAGAACCCATGTTAAAAGCACGATTTTTGAGTTCAGATTTCTTGAAAAAAAGTCCGGTTAGCCGTGCTGAGATTTAATAGTAGCAAAGTTCTATGTTCAATTTATCTCATATAAAAAATTTGAGATTTTATCTAACAAGAGGTGCAGCTGGTCGCCCTACTTAAGCGTTCCGGCAGGGTCTGAAAACGTAAACGACCCAGTTTCTGATATCTGTACAGCCGTGGCTCCAACTTTTTATTGTTTATGAACGCGTTATATTATGAAACTGAAACAAAACTCCTTTAACGTGTGATTGAGGTTTTCTGAATAAGATTCACCCGGTTCACAATCATTAAGAAATAATAATTCAAGTATTGCTTTAATTATGATCATCTACTACCGGGATTACTGACACTGTTGAATCATCCAGGTCGCAGTTTCTGACATCAGCGCGGACCCAAGCTTTAACATGTATGACGCAGTTTGTGATACCGACCAGTACCCAGTTTCTGAGGATGAGGGGAAATAGCAAATCGTTAAAATAATGAATCTCACAGTAATATTCATCTAAATCTGAAATGGCCATCATGATGATATTCGCTATTTTGACCTTAGTCCAACTCCAAGAATACATGGAAAAAACTTTAGATAAACTTTTATGGTAATTAATACTTGATGATATAAATTCGAAATTCCGCGCGTGCTTGAGCACAACGACTTTTATTAAAAACGTTCGTTCGTCTGCAATATTCGGCAGTACAAAAATACATTTCAATTAGCTTGTAGATTTTTTAAATATTTAACGAAAACTTTATTTACTACAGATATAAATGTGCCGTCGGTGTCAGAAACTGGGCCTTTTACCTCAGCCTGAGATAGAAGAATGTTGTTCAAACCAGCTGAATGAACCTAATGTGAGATTGAGTTAACTGAATGCTATTAGCACATTTCAACAGTGACGATGATTGTGATGATAAAAATAGCACAAGTTCACTTTACTTTTTTATGAGATGAACAGAATCGTTAAAGTCCAGGGAATGTTTTGGTTCTTTATTTCAAATGGTATCTTACCGATAATGACAAAAAAATAATCACTTATCTGATCGCTTATCTAATCACGAACCTCAGGAAGGGACTGCTTCGGGTCGTATGGACACGATCTTGATTATTATAAACATTACTAATTTTTAAAATATTTTGCAAATAATGTATAAAGGAGATTACGCATAAAAACGTAATAAATCGCCTTTTTAAATTCATTTTTCTTCGTATTTAACAATTAAGTTTCCGGGAAAGTATCTGCGTATTTTTACTTCACTCGGTGGGATAATGAACGAAAATACTTCATAATTCATCGAATTACTATTTTTTCGAAATCGAAAATGTGACATTTAATAATGTTTATAATGCAAATCTTATTTAACTTCCTGCTCTGACTATAATTAGTACACGACTTTGACCTTAATTGGCTTGAATTAACTAAATATAATAAAGCCGATTGAATAAAGTTCTCTAACTAAATTCAGTACCTTCAACTAAATAGTTGTTTTTTCAATCACTGATCGAGGCCTCGATAATTCCAAACTTGTACGCTCATCTATCTCAGCACCGTCGACGTTACAATCACCAGTTTAGATGAAAACTTTCTCGAGAAAGCATTGGAAACTTGTAGTCGAGTTTCTCAACAAGTAGACGTTTCTGGAACTGTCTGAGTACTTCAAAATACACCCTGAGAAATACACGAGATAGCGTAGCTGTGTGATCAAAGTTTTGCGACACTTTGGCTTTCCGATGGTTATGAATAGTTATCTGTAAATTTATTGTCAGTGGTAGAGCAAAGAGAGTAAACCAGAGGGGTTATCGAATTCCGATTTGGATGGTCCGGCGAGGCAACAGACACTTCCTAACTGGGTGGAGTCACGAGAGTGAGGACAAGGAGCCAGAGGGTTAACGAAGCGAGCGAGAAAGCTTCACGTACTCACTGTGCCCACACGGCCGTTCACTAAACGCTCAGTGAAACATCGCTCCGACCCAAAAATAATTGTGACCGTATCTCTTGAATGTATTCATACAAATTTGAAAGAGTTTTCGAGCCTTCATACACATTGACGAATTTTGTAGCACCAGCGCTTGGATTTTCCACATAAGCATGGCAGACGTGTGTATTAGGGCTGTTCAAAAAAACATAATTTCTTTATAATCGGTTGCTCCTGAAATGCTGTATTGATTATCACAAAAAAAATGTTTTCGCGAAAGCTGGGCGTTGTGCGATGATATTAAGTAGTGCCGCATCAAAGCCAAAATTCATTAGAAACGGCGATTTCTGGAATTTTTTTTTGTCGTCTTAAAGCGCTCATGGAGATTGTGGTTGATTTCGATAGACTATCAAATTGTGTAAAGCCAGAAACATGTACGATAATATTTAGTACCGCCGCATCGACATTGAAGTTAACAAAATAAAAAATGAAATTCTATAAAACATTGAAATATTCATCTGCTCATCGACTATTTCGCGCGTTTTCAAATGACAAAATTGCTCATGAAACGGGAGTCCTGTATGATCAAATTTAGTACTGCCGCATCGACATCGCAGTTTCCCAAAATTCGAAAATCGCTTATCATCATCATGATTATGTTCATACATGACTCCCGTTTCAAGAACCATTTTTTCATTTGAAATCGCACGAAATAGTCGACGAGCAGACGAATATTTCAATGTTTTAAAGGATTTAATTTTTTGTTTTTGTTAACTTCAATGTCGATGCGGCAGTACTAAACATAATCGAACATGTTTCTGCCTTTACACAATTTCATAGTCTATCGAAAGCAACCACAATCTCCATGAGCGCTTCACCACGTCAAAAAAAAATTTCTAAAAATCGCCGCTTTTCATGAATTTTGGCCTTGATGCGGCAGTACTTAATATCATCGCACAACTCCCAGCTTTCGCAAAAACATTTTTCTTGTGATAATCAATACAGCATTTCAGGAGCAACCGATTATAAGAAAATTATGTTTTTGAGAACAGCCCTAGTGTGTATACCAGAAAGTGAATATAATTTTGTAATTAATTTCTGAAATGTACTTAACGTTACAATTGGTACCGGGAAGCTCTGTGTTTATTAACCGTGAAATTGAATGTAAATGCATAATGACTTGAAACTGCAGCATATTGTTTCGGCATTTCATACTTAAACGAAATAAATCGATTTGTATGCAAATAGCCTACAATCCTATAGAATTAGTTATGTTTTTTTCCCGCGATTACAATATCTCTGTTATGGAAGTATTTGTTGTTCTGAGGTATTTCCATTTCGATTAATCGATAAAGTATAAATTCATTGTCAAAGGAAATATATTGAGCCTTTATTTAGCTTTTAGGATAAAAATAACGAAGCATTCGTTTTTTTTTTAATTACCCGAGTGCTACATGCGTTGGCTGTTTGCTCGCTTGGTGTCCTGCCTCCTACGATACTCGGGATGTCTTCGACCCTGAAATAACAAAGACAGTTTAATGTTTTAAACGTCAGGTTCATTTTCAGTTGATTAAAAAATATTATCAATTCATTGAGGCCATATATGCTGATAAAAAATGACAAGAATCAAACGAAATCGTTTGAAGTAAGCTCAAATGAGACATGTGTAATAAGATTTTGTTTTACTTGTTATCTGATCAATTTCCAAACATAATATATTTTTGAAGAAAATAATTAATTGTAAACTTCAAAGCATGTACTGAAAAGTTTGTTAAATGACATGAAAATATATATAATGTAAAACATGAGGTATTAAATTTTATAACAAAATTATGGAACTATTGGAACTATACAGTTTTGTGGAAATGAATACCAGTTCGTGTTGATTTTTAGTACTTCAAATCAACACCAATTGTCGTTAATATCAATGTCAGTGTGTAGTCCAAAAAGATTCATTACTTTTGTATAAAATGCAATAACGCATTTTTCATAGTAGTTTTGCAGAAAAAATTAGTAAATACTGATACATAATTTAGCAACCCATTAAATATTTGCAAATTTACATTATCGGAAATTTGACATAAAAGCCGAGAAATTAAATTTAATACACGATTGTAGCAAAATGCCAAATTTTTATATTACATTTCCTAATTTTCATTAAGTACTGTAGTAGTTCAAAAGTAAAAAGTACTGTAATTTTACATCTCACAATTTAATACATAAGCTTCTGTAAAAGAGCTTCCTTTTTCCTGTAAAGAAAAATGACACTTAACATTTTAAACGGTGTATGTGAATGACTTTACGTTTTAAGAAAATCCTTTAATTTCGGAGCAGAGGATCCACTGAGAGAAAACTTGAAATCCTGACAACCTCGCGCGGTGGTCAGTGATGTAAATCCGAAACGTGACCGTCACGTGACAGTCATATGAGTGTCACAGAACCGTCACATGACGAGTGTTAAAATGACGAACATGACAATAATGACCAAGATCCGAAAAATAAGGTGCGCATGAACACATCGTGACGAAAAAAATGACAAAAAATATCGTGACCGTCATTTTACATCTGCATAGATGCACGTCATGTTGATCATGTCACATTACGTGAATGACAATTACCGTTATGTGACATGACGTGAATGAAAATGACGATTATGTGACATGACATAAATGAACATGACGGTCATTTTTACTTAGAAAAATCGGCAAAATTGAAAATGACGTCACATGACTTCACGTGTCGGTCATAATGACGCGTCACTGACACAAGTCGAAAATGACGGTCATTTTACATCTCTGGCGGTGGTTGGCAAATATTACTTTGGCTCAAAGAAATAGAGGTTGACTCAAACACCCATTCGTCGAGGCAATACAATGCATTTCGTTGAGAGAACTACATCATGTAATTGAGCGTCAACATAACAATGTTTTGACTGAACATTGATGCTGTTGAGCGAATGGCAGTGCAGTTGACTTAACCCCGTGACGAGTTAAGGCAACAATTTTTCGGTACTTAAAACGCGTGTAACGAGTGGTTGAACCAATCACGCGTGTTATTCCAATCAGGAAAATGATTTCTATGAAGCAACTGTATCAGAATGGTTACGAGAACTGTTTTATGTTTTTCAAAGAACGTCGGTGCAACTGGTTTCTAAGAAATATATGGTTGACTCAACCTCACGTCCGTTTGTGTGAAAGCTGTTTCTGAAGATACGAGTACTGACTTTTAGAGTTATCGCGAAGGTCACCTATCCAACTACTGACCGCCAGAGACAGCCAGGTAGTCACCCATCCTAGTATTGATCCTCAGGTCAGTGAGACGGTCATCCACCCAAATACTAAGAAACTAATTCGCGCTAACAATAAAACAAGCAACTTCATCGAATATGTTTATACACGGAAAACAAAAGTTTGGTTGTGGCAACTACGTTTTCGATTTGCTGTAACAATGTCTAAAAAATTAGTTGCCTCAACCATATCGAATAGTAACCTCAACTATTCACGATTAGTTCTCGATTGGATTAGTTAGGTTAACTAATCCAATCGTTGGGACTACCACTCGAATAGTTGGGACTACCATCCGAATCGTCGGTATTATCATTCGAATTGTTGGTATTACCATTTGAGTTGTTAGGGAAATAGAATAATCGATTGGTTGTGTCAGCTCATTTCTTGGTTATGGCAACTAATCTTTTTTTCCGTGTAGATGGCAACAATGGTACAATATATTCTTTATATCACTCCGTGCGTAAAACGCGGTTTTACGCACGCTTCGCATGCATCAAACCCCATTTACACACCTCGTGAAATAAAATTTTGTACGATACTCGTACGAAAAACGTTTTCTTAACTCGTGTGATTGCAAAACTCGCCTTCGGTTCGTGTTGCAAACTCACACTCGCCAGAAAAAGTTTTTTTGCACTAGTATCGTAATGTACTATTTCGATATAACCGAGTGCCGTGGAAAATAACGGAAAGTGCTTTTATTTTTACTACACCAAACGCAATCATATAAATCTATAATGTTCTGACTGTATTATACCAATTTAATTTAATATTTCATGTTACCGATATTCAAATAGACAAAAAAAAATACTAGAGTCATATGATCCGAATGGCCGTTGTGAGCTAAAGCGCAGCGCAACAACATTATCCGGAGGATCGTAGGTTCGATTCTCGTCAATGTAAAAAAAAATTAAATATGTTTTTTTCAGCAATTAATTTGTACCATCATGAATCATGAAGAGAAAGACGTAATACCTAATTAATATACAGGACTACTCGATTGAACAAGCACGACTAATAATTTTCAATTAATTTTCTTTATTATTTTAGACTGACTCAAACACATAATGAATTTAATTGAAATATGATTATAGTTGAACCAACTGCGTCAATATTTCCAATCAATCTATTAGTGATTGATGCAGGAGTGCGCATAGTCGGAAAGAACGTAATGTTACTGCTACAATAAAAGCACTGTGGTTGTCTCAACTACATAAAACATTTGAATCTAAGCAAACCCGATAACCATTTTTGGTAAGTTTGACCCAACTTCCTCGTTCCGTTGGCCATATATAACCTCACGGAGAGGTTGAGTCAACTTCTAGTTCATTGTACTCATCAAATTTTTCTCTCAGTGTCCTTCCTTTAAAAAATAAACAAAACCCTAACGAAAATTGTCTCCACTGTGCGAGAATAGTTACCGAGATCGTTGCAATTATGCAACATTTCTAACTTCACAGTCATCAAGAGTTGGCATTTCAGTATTGAAAAGGCGATAAGAGAACAAGGAGCGATTCATTGTCTTGAAAATTGTGAGTGAAAAAAAAACTCAGCATCGTGTGTCCGGCGGCAAACGGGTCGGAAACGCATCCGCCTCGGTTGGGAGATTACTGAGACTGGATGTGACGTCGAGTAGATAAGAATTCGGGACCGACTGATGAACTAGCGTAGTGATAGTGTTGCTATTTTCATTCGACGTTTAACGTCTACAAGCACGCTGCATTTAGACGTGAAATACAGCTGCGCTGTTCGACGGTTTACAAGTTTACACTCAGTTTAATTTCGCAGTAGATCGAGACAGGAGTAAGACGATTATTTATGCAATTCAATGGAATTATTTTAAATACTTGGCGCCGAGTCGCTACTTGATATATATTTTATTACACCTCTGATAATAAATTCTTTACATATGTTGAGATTTCTTTTTCAATTTTCACCACAGTTTTCGCCGAACTTAACATCTTTGCCAAATTTCAGAAAGTTCCACGAAAAGTTATTAATAGCGACGTTATTATTATTGTTTTTTTTTCTTTCGTAGACATTTATAAATATCTCAGAAAGTAATAAACGGAATCCTGTTAAAATTTTCCACCAATTTTAATAAAACAAGATCATTTTCATACAAATATATCAAGAAATAAGTATACGTGAAGTATTTTTATATATTGTAATATATGTATTATAATCATAATTTTCATGTATTTAAAGAAATTGCAATATATAAGAAAATGTATTAAAGGCAGGGAGTCAGGCCAAAAAAATTGATTTTGGAAATTCAATATCATCCAAGTTCTATTGCATATAAAAATGCCCAACGCACTATATGATTGATACTCGATTAAAGGATTTTTTACTGTCGTCTGACTTGCATATGTTTTTAAATATTATCTTAAGCAAAGATCTTAGGATTTCCATTCTGCGCATGATTCAGATCAAACTACTAAGCAGATTGAAATGGTTGACGTCTCATTTTCTTCTTCATGAACAGATACACCGGCTAAATGGAGCAAATTTTAATAAAATGTAATATTTTTTAAGTAACATAATTATTAATAAATAAATCTTATGCTATTTTATAAACCAGTGATTAACTTTGCTTTAAGAATGAAAAAAAAATAGTTTGCTCCATTTAGCCGGTGTATCTTTTCATGAAGAAGAAAATGATACGTCAATGATTCCAATCTGCCTAGTAGTTTGATCTGAATCATGCGCTGAATGGAAAACCTAAGAACTTTGCTTAAGATAATATTGAAAAGCATATGTAAGTCAGACGGCAGTAAAAAAATCTTTCATCGAGCATCAACAATATAGTGCATTGGGCATTTTTATATGCAATAGGATTTGGATGATATTGAATTTCCAAAATCAATTTTTTTTACCTGACTCCCTCGCCTTAAGATTGGCTAAATCTTTTGCTTGTCTGACCCATTGTGGCTATTTTTGTTTGTTATTCCGTTACATAGACATTTTTTAAACAAAATCTGCATACTAATTTTCCCGTACGATAATAGCTTTGTCTTCATTACGCAAGTGCAGTATCGTCCACAATATGTATCCAACGTGGAGCTTCACGCGGTAATGATTACGGTGCCGCGCCCGCAATACACTTTTAGTGTTACGTCGACTGGAAAATTGTTTTCTTCGATGCGTCGACACTACTTAAGATCTCGGAGCGAGCAAGGCGAAATAAGAGTACAGTTGCTTCCCTGTTATGGTGACCTCGCAGGTGGATTATGAATTCTGATTCAGAAAAGTTAAAGTATTATTGAAATAATTATGACTTATTATCGTGACGAAATAAAAATAGTCATCATTCTAAACCGACAGCAGTGGACGCGCGGTCGGTGTGCGGCTTCGGCGGTCCCCAGAGTTAAGCAGCATTATTTGCGGTCATAACTTGGATGGGTGACCGCTTAGCCTTGCACTGGTTTGCGCGCCAACTGCTGAGCGGGAGGCAGTTTTTCTGAGTTTCTAATGTATTCTCATACAGTAGAAACTCAGTAAAAATAAAGCCGACTGTATCGGCCAGGTTTTCCGCAGTTTCCCTGTGCCCTCGTGCAAATGCGATACAGTAGTGCATTAGGATGAGTGGCTGCGGACAACACTCTAGCGGGGTCTCTATGAAGGAACGGGGAAAAGGGGAGAGGGGAAACGTAAAAGCCTGAAGAAGGCATACGGAAGAAACCAATAATAAAAAAAAAAAAAAAAAAAAAAAAAAAATAGTCATCATTCTAAGTTAATTATAAATATTTCATAATAATTATCGCAGCCTAAAAAGCCTAAGTTTCACTTAGAGAAAATACGGCTATCACATTTAACCCATTTGTATACATTTATGAAATATATACATTTTTGGTGGTATGTATTTTCCTTTCTTTTATATACACCACTAGGTAGGTCGTAGGTTCAAACCCCAGTGTAAGCGAAAAATTTTCTGTGGCGAAAACCAATTCCCAACAATTTCTGATGACATAATTTGTGTAAAAAAATAATGTCCGACTAATATTTATATTTTTTTAATTGTTTATATGTCCATTTAAAATTTCCAACACATATGTATTTGAATTTTCAGATACCGCTCATATGAAAATTCAACATAAAGGTTTATGAAATTTAATATACAAGGTCAATAAATATCAAAAGTTATATCTATGAATTTTCAAACATATTCATCGAAAAATATCTTGCAGCGATGGAAAAACCAGAAACAATTGTGCCGTAATGTTATCGAATGCTACATTTTTTCCAATAGCGTTCATATGAAAATTCAATATAAAGGTTTCCAATACAAGTATATTAATTTTAGGAAAGATTTTTTTACAGTGCATATATAAAAAGTACATTATATTAAATTGCAATTCGGCAGGTAAATATATGTGCAATGCCATTAGGCAATGGAATAGCCGGGGATCTTTTTCGACGAAAAAAACGGCCGCCATGTAACAACCAAGCGTGTTGCAAGTGTGATGTTTCCTATCTTTACCACTGCGACAACTTTTTGTATATTTCAATCATGTTGCATTTTACATATCGTTACCATGTAAAATAAAACCCCGTTAAAATGTATAAAAAGTCGTTATAATGTTAAAGATAGGAGACAATACGACATTAACAACCACCATAAATGTTTGAACAAAGTGCAACGTCGTCACTGTATCAGCAGCACAACCAAGCGTATGAGTAATCATTGCGCGCGTATCAAGTGAAGGATCGTAAAATCCAGAGAAAAAAAGAAATTGAACACGCAGTAAATGGAAATTAAGCGTATTCGTCTAACCGTGGAAATAAGAACCTCTGGAACGTGAAACGGCAAGACCTGACGCATGACATCTACAAATTAACCTCGGTAAGCGGATCATAAAATGACGGTTGCTCGTATCCGATACGATCGAGATACAATAGATTCTTATATACGTCACATCAAAATTGGTCCCGTAATTTTCTATTTTAAAAATTGTACTTTGTGAGACCCTGAATCTATTGCTATTGACTTCAAAATTGAGCACGCAGATCAAAGAAGGGCCCTTTCACGCGAATCCGGTAGAAGTATTGTCCACAGGCAGAAAGCAAGAACAAAAAAAAGGTGTCAAATAAAAAAATAAAAAGTACCATTAAATAAAGCTGGCAAAACACGACATTTTTTGCTGATATAATTTTGAAATCCTATTATTAGTTTAAGTAATAATTAATAAAAATTGCATTTTTCATTGCGCCCAAATTCGATGTTTTTTAAAACTCAACTCGCCGTTTCTAGCTCAATAATTGGTAAAAAGATTTGAAATTTTTACAGTATGTTCAGAATACATACGTAACACCTCCAAAGTCGACAAAACACATAAAAATTGCATTTGTTCGCTTATATTTAATAACAAATGGCGGGATACCGGTAACCCCGGGAAAAACGATTCATATATAATCATATATAATCATATATAAACTGCTCATATATGATTGTATATGAATTTTGTCTCTATATGATCATGCATGATCATATATGACTATGTATGATCATATATAATCATATATAAACTGCTCATATATGATTGTATATGAATTTTGTCTCTATATGATCATGCATGATCATATATGACTATGCATGATCATATATAATTGTATCTGAGCATATACAATCATATATAGTTATATGTGATTATATAAGACGATGCCTAAATAGATATAATCTTCTGAAAGTTGGAGAGTATATTTGCAAGACACCAAATCTCTTGAAGAAAGTAATGTACAAATACAATGAAGTTGAACTTCATCACGATATACGGTTAAGAAATATCATTACTAATGTTATATTTCGATTATATGTACAACGTATAAGGTCCCGAACTGTTCGTGTTAATTTCTGTGCACTATTACAATAAACGATTATCACGATCCTTTTATGTTGATATTATTTAGTATAGTAATCTTGATCATTCTTATTAATATGCGACCGTTTCAATTCATCAAGTGGAAGGTTTTAATGAAACGTCCGCCCAGGAAAGCCAAATATCTTCATTAATCGTTGCGAATGAGCATGTGATTATAAAGAAAAGAACCGCATATGCAAAAATACCTATAACTTGAGCGCTTCAAACAAAACCGGATGATTCACGCATTTACAAAACGGATATTAAATGCTTAGTTATATAACCATATAACAAATTTTACATCCGTATATAAATAAGACGTGAACATCGAAATAATTCGTGAATATTATATAACAATAGATTATGGAATACCATATAATCATACGTGCACGATCATACATGAGCTGTCAGTTCTCTGTGCGCAGTCATATATGATTGTATATGATCATATATTGCACAGTCGACACACAGAATAGATCTCATATACAATCCTATATGATCATATCTGTTTATATATGACATGGTAAACAGGCAGTTTTGGTGTTATATATGGTCATATATAGGGTCATATATGCCAATGTATATATACATATGAAGTTATATACGCTCATATACATTTGTATATGGATCCACATACAATCATATATGCGCTAAAAATGGGCGATATATAGTTGTATATAACTATATATGATCATATCTGTTCATATATGACATCGCAAGCTGGCGGTTTTGGTATTATATATGATCATGTATACCACTGTATATGTACATATAAACTCATATATGCTCATATATGTTTTCATATACAATGATATATTACGTTATATACAATTATATATAATTATATACAACTATACATGAAATTATATACAATTATATATGATTATATATGAACCGTTTTTCCCGGGACCGGGGTTCGGATACGTTGGCGGAAAAAAGTATGCGACGAACTTCAACTCTCAGAAAACTTCCAGCGAGTCGTTTTTTCCTTGCCGTTTGAAGAAAATTTTTCGAAAATTTCAGTGCAATCGGGTCATAAATATTTTATTTACCGACGATTTTATAAAAAGCGCTCGGCGCGCGAGCAGCTCAGCCAGCTTTCGCGCGCGGCTTGAACGGAATCCCAGGTGGGGTTTTACGATTGGCGGAGCGCTGGGCCAGTCTTGGGCGCTGTGCTTCGAGTACTGGTCCGATGCACTCTCCCAGAGTCGGCCCGTTGCTCTGCCGGCATTGGCACGTAACCTCGGCACAGAATCCGATGCCGACGCTGTGCCGTTACTGGATCAGGATCGTCAGCCAGTACTGCGTTTTCTGCAGACCAGTACGGGCCCGCAACTCTCGCCAACCCTGAACCAGTACTGGCCCGCGACTAACTCTAACCCTGAACCAATTCTGGCCCACGGCACACGTCAACTCTGGCGCAGTACTGGCGAGCGTCTCACAGCAACCCTGGTCCAATACTGGCACGCGACCCAAGCAACTGCAGAAATAAGTTCGCTACAGCAAAGAGCGAATAGAAAATTTCAAGCTGTAGCGAAGAGTGAATAGAAAATTTGAAACTGCTGCGAGGAGTGAATAGAAAATTTGAAACTGCTGCGAAGAGTGAATAGAAAATTTGAAACTGCTGCAAAGAGCGAATAGAAAATTTCAAGCTGTAGCGAAGAGTGAATAGAAAATTTGAAACTGCTGCGAAGACTGAATAGAAAATTTGAAACTGCTGCGAAGAGCAAATAGAAGATTTCAAGCTGTAGCGAAGAGCGAATAGAAAATTTGAAACGGTAGCGAAGAGCGAATAGAAAATTTCAACCTGTAGCGAAGAGCGAATAGAAAATTTGAAACTGTAGCGAAGAGCAAATAGAAAATTTCAAGCTGTAGTGAAGAGAGAATAGAAAATTTTGCTTGAAATTTTGTATCCACGTGCAGACATGGAATCTTCCGAACCACGTACATTTTCGGAGCTCATTTCGTCGTCGCTGACAGGTAGAATCATCCCTAATTCTGATGCGTCGTCCGAGTTGCGAATTTCGAGGTTCGGATGGTCGAGAGCATCACTGGGCACCGAATCCGAAATATCACCGCCCCTTCTCGTCTTCTTCGTGGTCGGTTCTTCTCGCGACTCTTCATCGCTTGTCTCACTCGTGTTTTCTTTTAAAAACCGATGGTTTTGTACGCGCAGTCGACATTTTCATGTCTTTCCTTCATTGCGTTACTTGAGGATATACTTATATCGATAAACATAACCTCAATTGCATATATCGACATCAGGACTGGCGCAGCACTGCGCGAACACCGGGAAAATCCTTTGGCCCGATGCTTGTTTTAAGCCTTCGCCCAACGCTGGCGTGATACATCGGCCAGATTCATGCATGAGCACTGGCGCAGCACTGGTCCAACATCGACAACATACGTTGGCCCGATGCTGGTTTCAAACCTTCACCCAACGCTGGCGTTAAACATCGGCCAGATCCGGCCCGACGTTACTAGCCGAGTGTCGGCACCCAGCGTTGGGCCAGTGCTGTGCCATATTTCCAGCATCGGCAAACCCTACCTGGGATATTATGCGTTTTTCGCAGATTTGTTTAACATCGTGATGATACATTGCTAAATTTATTATTTAATTATTTAAAATCTTTATATCGTTAATTATACTCACCGTCGTGAGTAATCACGACGACTCACTTTCGTTCTTCTCGTAATTGATTTTTTTTCAGACACGTGTCAAAATCAACAGTTGTGCAAACATCGAATATGTGTTAATAATTTATATATAATAATTTATATATAATTCAAGTATGTCCATAAAAAGTTTTCTGGAAATTCATGGGGGTATATACCTAGACGTATAAAAAATAAATATCCATAGAATATAGAGGATATATTTTTCACATTATCGACCTAAAATAGTTATACATTCAATATCTGATGCTATATGGGCGTCTTTTTTTAGCGTCTTTTATGAAAATAAATTATCGAGTGGAAAATTCGTGTGCATTATTTCGCGTGCACTTTGATGGAAAAAATGTTGATTTTCACACGTGGCTAAAAAAAAATCAATGACGAGAAGAATGGCAGTTGAGTATAATTAATTATATAAAGATTTTTAATTATTCAATAATAAATTTTGCTATGTATCATCACAGTGTTAAAAAAATCTGCGAAAAACGCATAATACACGGAAAAAAAGATTAGTTGCTATAACCAAGAAATGATTTGACACAACCAATCGATTATTCTATTTGTCTTACAACTCAAATGGTAATACCAACGATTCGAATGGTAATACCAACGATTCGAATGGTAATACCGACGATTCGAATGGTAGTCCCAACTATTCGAGTGGTAGTCCCAACGATTGGATTAGTTAACCTAACTAATCTCGCAAGAACTAATCGTGAATAGTTGAGGTTACTATTCGATATAGTCGAGGCAACTAATTTTTTAAATATCGTGTACAGCAAATCGAAAACGTAGTTGCCACAATCAAACATTTCTTTCCGTGTATTCCGTTCACGTCGCGCACGACGCTGGTCGAGCTGCTCGCGCGCCGAGCGCTTTTTATAAAATCGTCGGTAAATACAATATTTATGACCCGATTGCACTTAAATTTTCGGAAAGTTTTCTCCAAACGTCAATGAAAAAACGGCTCGCTGAAAATTTTCTGAGAATTGAAGTTTGACGCATACTTTTTTCCACCAAAGTGTCCGTACCCCGGTTACCGGTACCCCGCCATTTGTTATTAAATATAAGCGAACGAATGCAATTTTTATGGGTTTTATCGACTTTGAAGGCGTTACGGATATATTCTGAACATACTGTAAAAATTTCAAATTTTTTCACCAATTATTTAGCTAGAAACGGCGAGTCGAGCTTTTAAAAACATCGAATTTGGACGCGATGTTTGAAAAATGCAATTTTTATTAATTATTACTTAAACTAATAATAGGATTTCAAAACTATATGAGCAAAAAATATCGTGTTTTGCCAGCTTTATTTAACGGTATTTTTTATTTATTTATTTGACACCTTTTTTTCCTCTTGCTTTCTGCCTCTGATCAATATCCCATATAGCATCAGATATTCGATGTATATCCATTTTAGGTCCTTAATGTGAAAATTATATCTTGTATATTCTATGGATATTTATTCTACATGCATGCAGGTATATATACGTATGAATATCAAGAACACATTCTATGTACATACTTGAATAATATGAATTTAAGCGCAGGTACGGACACATTCGTAAGATATTTCATGTATATGCAATCCATGGAACATAGGAAGAAAATCAAACGTCCACGAATTAATTTCCTAAGGATCCCATATAGCATTTTCACATAGATTTCATATACATCGTATAAACATTTGCGGATATACAATGTCCTATGTATATGAAATGTATCTGTAAAGGAGCCACTTATTCATGTACATCGAACATACACTGGATATCCATGAGGATATACATATTATGTGCACCGTATGTGCACTTATGTCCTGTCTAAAAAAAAAACGGAAAAACTAATTAGAAAATAATTATCTGCATTTTTTTTAAATCTTTGTGTCTCACAATGATTTTAAAAAAAATTGAGTTCTTCGCAACTGAAGAATTGTTTTTTATTTGAAAAAAAAGTCCAAAAAAATGACAAGAAATTTTTCTAAGTGCCTCGTAGGTCAGTACTTGGATGGGTGACCGTGCCACGGTTGAAATTTTTGGACTCCCGCAAGGATTAGTAGTTCCATTCGTAATCGCTCCGCATCCGAGTTTTTCCAAGTTCTCCAAGTTCAGTGCTTGGATGGGTGACCGCCTAACGGCTGAATTTTTCAATGTCCCTTAAGGGTCGGTACATTGATAGGTGACCCACTGTGTTAATATTTTATATATTTCTGTCGCAACCCTCTAAATGAATGTAGGCCTGACGCGTTTTTATTTTTAGCATACTTCAAATAGACAATAAAAATAAAAATCTCCTAAGATGTCAACGGCCGAGTGGGCTAAGGCACCCGGCAGTCACCCAGAGGATCCAGGTTCGATTCCCACCAACAGCAAATAAATTTATATGTGTTTTTTTCAGCAATAAATATATACCAATCAATGCAAAAACTCCAAATATCCAACTTAAAGTGCAAGATAAACCGAATTCAATAAATGCAGATAGTTATTTTGTAATTAATATTTACGTTTTTTTTAGACAGGACATTTATGTACATACGGTGCACATAATATGTATATCCTCATGGATATCCAGTGTATGTTCGATGTACATGAATAGGTGTCTCCTTTACAGATACATTTCATATACATATGATGTGATACGACGTGCATACGTATATACATAGGACATTCTATATCCGCAAATGTTTATACGATGTATATGCAATGTATGTGAAAATGCTATATGGATACTTCTATCGGATGCGTGTTCAATTGATCTGTAGTTGGGACATCGCGGATTATTGCGGTTAGGATCCAATGATACTATGATGCAGTTGATAAATTGAACCACTGAAAACTTCAGAAATATCAAATATATTGGAATGATCGAAGAACGAATTCATCTGAGTTACAAAGCGTGTTAAAACTCGAAAGTCAGAAAAAGTAAAAAAAGGCAAAAAATACATTGGATGAACGGTTTTATATACCAAATGAAATAGCAAAGAACGTTGAAGTGCCGAATTTAGATTCAAACATTCAGAGCGTATCATCGCTGTATCTAAGTTGTTGCTCTCTTATTCGCAACCAATCAAAGAGATTCTACTCACTGGTTGATTCACGGATTTGGGAAGGGTCAATCAAGGAGTAGAATATAACTCGAATAAGGGTCCAAGGACGGTTGACGTTGTGCGGGGTAAGACCAATAAGAGCGCGGCACAATAATCCCAGAAAATAGGTAATACAAATTCTTGGAGTGTAGATATGCGTAAAATGATAATCCTAATACAACAAAACGTCATTGGTACGATCTCCATAATTTTCATTATATGTTACGACTAGGGATGGGCACATTCGAATGAAAAAGTATTTAAATACACTGATTTATATACTAAATGATTTTTCACTCATTATTTATTTTCGCTTAAAATAATGAGTGGTTTTCCACTCAGCATTATTTTGACTTTAACTAATGATTTCTCTTCCACTGATAATTTATTTCAAGTTTAAATCATGAATGGATTTCCACTGATCATTTAAACTTGAAATGAATAATGGTTGGGTTTCCACTCATCATTTAAACTTGAAACGAATTACGAGTTCGTTTTCACTCATCATTTAAACTTGAAACAAATTGCGAGTGGGTTTTCACTCCCAATTGAAATACTAATTTGTTATCCACTCATCATGCATTTTAAGTTTAAATGATGGTGGAAGATCACTCATAATTTATTTCGAGTTTACATAAAGAGTAGATTTCTATTCACTATTTATTTCGAATTTAAATAATGAGTGGATTATCATGTGTCATTTATTTCAAGCTTGAATAGCGAGTGGTTTTCAATCACGGCGTGTAAATAATTTGTCTACTCGTAATTTATTTCGACTGTAAACACCGATTGGTTTTTCATTCATTATCTAAGCTGTCAATAAATTATAAGTGATATGACGAATAATGGAGTATACGCGCGAGTGAGTGTGTGCTTGCGAGCGAGTGTGGGTAAGTGTGGGCGAATTTCTACCGTTTCCAAAAATTCCACCTTCCACGTTAAGTTAATAGATGGGCAAGTATCCCTGATTGAATGGTACATTTAATGTCGAAATATATCGAAATACTGAAGCTACACTGTTAAAAATATTTATTGTAAATTTGCATTACTGTTAAAGGAAGCTCTTTTACAGAAACTGGTATATTAAATTCTATATGCAAGTGAGATATAAAATTACAATATTTTCTATTCAATTCCATGAAAATTAGGAAATTAAATATAAAAATTTGTAATTTCATTACACTCTTGTATTAAATTTGATATATCAGCTGATGACTGAAATTTCGGGTAATGTGAACTTTCCATTAATTATAACAGCGTAGTTTATAAACTTCCTGATTGGTCGGTAATTCCGGTGATGCTGCAGAACTAAATTTATCTGTATGCGTACATCTCCAGATCGTAGTACAGATCTTAACTTAGCTGAGAGAGTCTAATTCTCTTTAATTCTCGCGACTTTAACTTATCTGGTAGAGGACTATACGTCTTTCCCCGTTCGGAGCGACGTAAAACGTCATCAGCATATTCAGGGAGTTTGTCGCGCGGTTCTCGTGATACCGACGTCAACTCTCCCGGGTTTAATGACACCGAACATCCGCGAGATTTACCATGTGCTCCGTTATCGTCGGGATGCAGGTTTTTCTCGTTGGTCCCAGGGCTCTTCTCTCTCTTTCTTTCCTTTACACTCGAAGCTGCAGTAATAACTTGTCGAACTGTCTGCCTTTATTCTCGTCTGCCCCTCGATGTCTCTCCTATTCTTCCCCGGATATAACAAGAAGTCTCATGAAAATAACACAAGACTTTTTTCTTGTTACTGTCGAGAGCAGAAGCGATTAACGAGACCACCAGCAGGAAACGCGGCTGACACCAACCGCGCTCGGCTCATTCCTCTCTGCCAATGGTTTTCGCTCATCTTTCTCTCCTTCCCTTCTTGGGAGAATCTTTTTCATCTTATTTTTTCATTGTATGATATGCAATATAGACATACGATGTACATCTTGCTATTCTTATACGAATATGTAAATAGATTGTGAAAATAACAAAATCATAAGAATCTGATAGTTACTTTTTCGTCGCTGGAACCAATAACTTACAGTCTAAACAACTTTACCTCTAAAAGGTCGTTATAACGGTAAGTTATTGCTTCCAGTGACGAAAAACTAACTGTTATATTTTTTGGTTTGGTTATTCAAAGATCATTTTGACAGTTTTTTCTGTGCGTAAAACACCTTCTGCACGGAGAAAAATAATGACTTGCCACCACCAAAATATCGGTTGACGCAACCAACCTATTTTCCTAATTCCTAATGGATTGGTTGATACAACTATTCGAATAGGCACGGGCTCAAATACCGTTTTGCTTGCATAATGCAAGTTGCATTATTGCTTATTGTACCACAATATACAATTGTACTAATTATGCAATATTATAAATCATCGCGAATCGCCCCTTGAACGCTAGAACTAAAACTTTAATAACATCGTTTTGGAGGTTATATAGAAGAACGACGCATCAGTGTCGATTCTTTATTTCATCAAACTGGATTTAAAAAATAGTACAAGTGGGCTCAAGCATAGAAAGTGAATCATTTTCTAGTGTGAATTTTTTCTTATTTTAGCCAACTGTGTAAATATATCTTTCATTTTGCATTTGTCGTAGAGTTCTAGTTCAGCCACTAGAGCAAGCTGATTTCACAGGGTCCAATTTTCTTCGTAGGAAAACTCTGCCTGTTCCTGACATAAGAATTCCCATTGCAAGTTCTTTCGCAGAGGAACTTTACACTAATTTTCTTTTTCCGTAGTCACTTTTTTTTACCAAATTCCTTGTAACTACTGCGAACTAATCTGCAATGGTAATTTGTATATTTTGACTTGACAGAATCCTTCGGTGAAGAGAGTCCAGCAGCACAATCTAAACTATAGAACAAGTGTCAAAATGAAAAGAAGTATTAGCACGGGTGGAGGTGACTACGAAAAAAAATGTCCACCTATAAAATATTTCACTTCGTGTAATTGCCTAGTAATATTTTTTTATTAAGATGGAAAATTGTATATGTGCAATTGCAGCATTGTTGAATTTACATGATTTTTATATGTCTTGTTCCTCTCAGTGACATTATACATGCATTCCCAAGGGTTCGAATAGTAGCCTCAATCATTGAATTTGTCGTGTATACTAGGGCTGTTCAAAAAAACATAATTTCTTTATAATCGGTTGCTCCTGAAATGCTATATTGATTATCACCAAAAAAATGTTTCCGCGAAAACTGGGCGTTGTGCGATGATATTAAGTACCGCCGCATCAAGGCCAAAATTCATTAAAAACAGCGATTTTTAGAAATTTTTTTTTTACTTGGTGCCCGTATAGGGGCTCACAATTGGCCGAGCATTGGGCCGGTGCTGGCGGCCAGCCTTCCAGCAACGGCGCGGCAATGGTAACCAGCACTGGTGCAGCACTGGCTTGACTGCTGGATGATAACTTCGGCCCAGTGCTGCATGCCATGTGCTGGTCTATTGCTGGCGACCAATACTGGCCAGCAGCGGTAGATACTACTGATCCAGTAACGGCAGAAAATGGCCGCCCATTAATCCTCGCCATCCATGGGCCATATATATCTTATTCCTGGCACAATAGTGGCCAATGATCGCCGATAAACGTTCGCCGACGGTCAATAAAGCTATTGATAATATAGCAGAATAAACATTTAGTTATTATCAGTTAATTTCAGTTGAGCAAAATAAGTTTTGGTAACTATGATGAGACTTTACCGAGCTTCACACACACACATTTAGTCTTAACGTGTCTATGTTTCACAACGCCCAGATTGACAACTTTGACTGTAGCGTTTCGGGAACATTTTCCAATGAATTTTTAATAATATTTTCACTGTTGTATGAATCTTGCCTTTCAATAACGACGCTTTCATTGGGCGATACGTCTGTTGCATTGAGGTTATGTTCACTGTCACTTCTTTCGGGTCTTTCGCCGCTGTCACTGTCGCTGTGATCACTACCATTTATTTTCTGTCGCTTTGAGGGAGGATCTTCTACTTCGTTGATGCACTGATCATCTGATACTTCGGTTCTTTTTTTTAAATCTCGATTCTTTTTCACCCGATAATAGGTGGACATATTGATCGTAAAATTTGACGCGTGATTTCCACCTCTCGTCCACCACGACTCACAGGATATTGTAGGAATTCATAGTACCGATGGCGCAATCATCGGCACCAGCAGTGGCCCAGCCGTGGAAAACGGCAGCAGCCCATGCTCGGTACAAGTCTATCGGCCATCGCTGGTTGTCAGCAATGGGCCAGACGTGACAAAATGCTGGCAGTTTTTACTTGGTCCCGGCCGTGGGCCACTGCTGGCCCCAACTATGGCTCGATAGTCAACCAGTACTGGCTACCAACCGATGATAGCCAGTACTCGCCCAATCATTGGCCCCGTTGTAACTGCTGGCATTTCCTATACGGGTGAAGCGCTCATGCCCAGGTAGGGTTTGCCGACGCTGGAAATATGGCACAGCACTGGCCCAACGTTGAGTGGCGACGCTCGGCTAGTAACCTCGGGCCGGATCTGGCCGATGTATCACGCCAGCGTTGGGCGAAGGCTTAAAACAAGCATCGGGCCAAAGGATTTTCCCGGTGTTCGCCCAGTGCTGCGCCAGTCCTGATGCCGATATATGCAATTGAGGTTATGTTTATCGATATCAAGAGTCGCGGTAGCGTCTCGACGCCAAGTTATATTGCCTTCACTCTACGATTTGTCTGTCTGACTGGACGGTAAATATATCCTTAAGTAACGCGACGAAGTCAAGACATAAAAATGTCGACTGCGCGTGCAAAAGCATCGGTTTTTAAAAGAAAACGAGTGAGACAAGTGATAAAGGGTCGCGAGAAGAACCGACCACGAAGAAGATGAGAAGGGGCGGTGATATTTCGGATTCGGTGCCCAGTGATCCTCTCGACCATCCGAACCTCGAAATTCGCAACTCGGCCGACGCATCAGTATTAGGGATGATTCTACCTGTCAGCGACGACGAAGTGAGCTCCGAAAATGTATGTGATTCGGAAGATTCCATGTCTACACGTGGATATAAAATTTCAAGCAAAATTTTCTATTCACTCTTCGCTACAGCTTGAAATTTTCTAATCACTCTTCGCTACAGTTTCAAATTTTCTATTCACTCTTCGCTACAGCTTGAAATTTTCTATTCGCTCTTCGCTACAGTTTCAAATTTTCTATTCGCTCTTTGCTACAGGTTGAAATTTTCTATTCGCTCTTTGCTACAGTTTCAAATTTTCTATTTGTTCTTCGCTACAGCTTGAAATTTTCTATTTGTTCTTCGCTACAGCTTGAAATTTTCTATTCGCTCTTTGCAGCAGTTTCAAATTTTCTATTCACTCTTCGCAGCAGTTTCAAATTTTCTATTCACTCCTCGCAGCAGTTTCAAATTTTCTATTCACTCTTCGCTACAGCTTGAAATTTTCTATTCGCTCTTCGCTGTAGCGAACTTATTTCTGGCGTTGCTTGGGTCGCGTGCCAGTACTGAACCAGGGTTGCTGTGAGACGCTCGCCAGTACTGCGCCAGAATTGGTTCAAGGTTAGCGTTAGTTGCGGGCCAGTACTGGTTCAGGGTTGGCGAGAGTTGCGGGCCCGTACTGGTCTGCAGAAAACGCAGTACTGGCTGACGATCCTGATCCAGTAACGGCACAGCGTCGGCATCGGATTCTGTGCTGAGGTTACGTGCCAATGCCGGCCGAGCAACGGGCCGACTCTGGGAGAGAGCATCGGACCAGTACTCGAAGCACAGCGCCCAACACTGGCCCAGCGCTCCGCCAATCGTAAAACCCCACCTGGGTGGAGATTGTGGTTGCTTTCGATAGACTATGAAATTGTGTAAAGGCAGAAACATGATCGATAATGTTTAGTACTGCCGCATCGACATTGAAGTTAACAAAATAAAAAATGAAATCCTTTAAAACATTGAAATATTCATCTGCTCATCGACTATTTCGCGCGTTTTCCAATGACGAAATGGCTCATGAAACGGGAGTCCTGTATGATCAAATTTAGTACTGCCGCATCGATATCGCAGTTTCCCAAAATTCGAAAATCGCTTATCATCATCATGATTATGAACGTACATGACTCCCGTTTCAAGAGCCATCTTTTCATTTGAAATCGCACGAAATAAAGGATTTAATTTTTTGATTTTAGCAACTTCAATGTCGATGCGGCAATACTAAACATTATTGAACATGTTCCTGCCTTTACACAATTTCATCGTCTAACGAAAGCAACCACAATCTCCATGAGCCCTTCACCACGTAAAAAAAAAAATTTATAAAAGTCGCCGCTTTTCATGAATTTTGGCCTTGATGCGGCAGTACTTAATATCATCGCACAACTGTCAGCTTTCGCGAAAACATTTTTTTTTGTGATAATCAATACAGCATTTCAGGACCGCATTTCAACCGATTATAAGAAAATTATGTTTTTTTGAACAGCCCTAGTGTATACTATATGACGAGAATTAGTCGTGAATAGTTAAGGCTACCATTCGAAGTGGTTGGGTTAATGAATATATGAGTTGTCGCAACTTATACCGAAAAATCGCCGACACAATGAACGTAGTTGGCTCAACCAATCTTTTTTCTCCGTGTATTGAGCGTATTTTTATGGTCACTTGGACAGTTGTTTTTAGGAAAAAATAAAAGTTACCGTGATTGCTAGGGTAATCCTGTGTGGGGTTAAGGCAAAAAAATTTCCGTACTTAATACGCGTGTCATTCCTATCAGGAAAATGATTTCAATGAAGCAACTGTATTGAAATGGTCATGAAAATTGTTTTATGCTTTTGAAAGAATCTCGGTGTTACTGGCTTCTACGAACTGTAAGGTTGACTCAACCTCACGTCCGTTTGTGTGAAAGCTGCTTCTGAAGATATGAGTACTGACTTTTAGAGTCATCCCGGTGGTCACCTATCCAACTACTGACCGCCAGAGTCCGCCAGGTAGTCACCCATCCAAGTACTGACCCTCGGGTCAGTCAGACGATCATCCACCTAAATATTAACGAACTAATTCACGCAAACAATCAAACAAACAACTTCGTCGAATATGCTTATAGATAGCAACAACGATACAATGTACCCTTTTCGGAATAACCGAATGCAGTGAAAAATAACTGAATGTACTTTGATTTTTACTACACCAAACACAATCATATAAATCTGTAAAGTTTTGACTGTATTATACTAATATAATTTTATATTTTATATTACCGATATTCAAATAGACAAAAAAAAAGTAGAATCGTATGATCTGAATGGCCGAGTGAGCTAAAACACAGCGCAACACCACCATCCGGAAGGTCCCAGTTTCGATCCCCGTCAATGTAAAAAATGTAATACGTCTTTTCAGCGATTAATATATACCATCATGTTGACGAAGACGTAATATCTAATTAAAATGCAGGTTTACACGAATAAGCACAAATTAATATTTTTCAATTCATTTTCTTTATTATATTAGTAGGGGTCAACGTAACGTATTTCCAATAAATAAAATGTATCCTTTGAACGCAGCATAAAGTTTCGTTGCGACAATTTCAGATGCTCGAATCATGTGTAATGATTGATTCGCTTAAACGTATAATGAATTTAATTGAAATATTAGTGTAGTTGAACCAATTCCAACAATAGTTTCGATCCATGATTAGTGTTATACACTCAGAAAAAAGCTTGGTTAGAATTACCAAAAAATTGGTTAGAAATGTTATCAAGAGAACTTGGTGGGCACAACCAAGTTATTGGCTAACATAACCAAGTTATTAGCTAACATAAGCAAGGATTTGTTAAGACAACCAAGTATTTAGTACGCCTAATCAACTAATGCACAACTAATCAACTTGATTGCACCTACCAAATTTTTCTTGGTAAAATTTTTAACCAAAATCTTAGTAAGCCCACAAACCAAAGAATGTTATAGTTACAATAAATGCGCTATGGTTGTCTGAACCACATGAAACATGTGAATAAAAGAAAGCCCGACAACTATTCGGTGAGTTTGATCCAACCTCCTCCTTCTATTGGCCGCATATAACCTCTCGGAGAGGTTGAGTTAACCTCACTTTCGTTGTGCCCAACAATTTTTTTTTTTCATTGTATGCAACGATGTACGTTTAGCCGGATGACAGGGTGTAATCACACAGTTCAGAAGTGTTCAGACGGAAATTACACTTCCTTCCATCTACATTTTCCTGATGATAAGAGAACGTATTTTGATATACTCGCACAAAACCCATAGAAACGGGTCTGATGAGTTTAATTGAATCAAATTTTAGATATTTTGTAAATGAATCAAATTTAATTGATTTTACTACGATTATTATTTTAATGGAATAAATTCTATTTGATTGAAATCAAATTCTATTAGGCCGGCCATTAAATAATTTTTTTTCAGCATAATAAGATTTTATTTCAATGGAATGTAATTTATTTGATCCAAATAAAATTTTATCTATTTTAAATAGAACCCATATTTGATTCAAATGATCTCATCAAACCGAATACTTTGGGTATAAAATAGTATTAAAAGTAGGAGTTTTAGGCATATCTTTTTGGACTGCTCGTAATTCGTTGGAAATTTGTATTAATTTAGAAGAGAACGTCATGGTAACTAATTTTTGTTAATGCAGAAGTTTTCCACATGTTAGTATTGCAAATTTATCATCACGATCGGCAATGAGAAATAAATGTAGAGTAAATGCACTGTTTTTGGCCAACTTTGGTCCAGTTTTGGCCACCAAATTTAAATGGAAAATATTATACATATTTTGGAATCCAGAATAAATCGAGTAGATAATCTTGTTAATTTGAGTAAATACTGTCGAGCTATTAACATTTCAATACGGTTTAGAGTAAAGATTTGGAATAAATTAATGTGAAAATGGCCAGAATCAGTGCATCTACCGAATGTATAAAATGATTATTCAGGTCGAAATAACGGGTTCAGAAATACCGCAAGAACGGCTGGGTCATTCGCTGGCTAGCATACGGATGCTGTGAACTAGTAATATTTTTGCATTGATAATGAGACCTGGTTCCACGGGTGTACTCACATTTACGGTAGCCCCTTGCAGCTCTCCATGGGCGTAATCTGACCAATTAGACCCTTTTACCACTTTGAACAGTTTACCATTATAAATGAAAGTGTAGGGCTCTTTCTCGATCTCGTTCGTTCCAATTCTAACACTAGAAATTTAAGTAGGGCTCTTTCTCGATCTCGTTCGCTCCAATTCTAACACTAGAAATTTAAGTAGGGCTCTTTCTCGATCTCGTTCGCTGCAATTCTAACACTAGAAATTTAAGTAGGGCTCTTTCTCGATCTCGTTCGCTCCAATTCTATTAGGGGTCCAGTAAAAAAATCTATGCATAAAACGACAATCATTTATTTTTTCGAGAAACTTCATAATTTCAGCTGGCATTTGTTAAATTCACAAACTGTTCTGGGTGGGAGTCAAAATAACGAATGATCTTTCGTAGAACGGCCAATATTACCGAATTCCGGAACTACAAATTTGTTAATGTCGAAGTACAAATTTGACGAAAGTCTCTTAAAGAGAAAATAAATAAAGGAATACAAAAATATCGAAATGAATTTATATCCACAAGAAAAATGAGAATAGGCGAAATTGCAAGTGGTAATATATTGAAACAACAAAAAATCGAATTTTCAAAATTCGAAACCGCGGAATCTGGAATTATTAATATTTCGAAAGTGTTTAAATTCAAATTTATTAACGCGAAAGACCAAAAAGTCGAACGCTCCAAATAGCGAATGACTAAATTGTCGAACGGTCAAAATAGCGAATGACCACAATGTCGAAAAATCATATAATGAACAGGAAAAAAGTCGAATGTTCAAAATAGCTGACGCGCCGAACCTTGAAATCACATCCAAATTTGTAGAACTTCTGAATGCGAACGATCTTGAGTTTGTTAACAAGAATTATGAGGATAATTTACCGCACGCTTAAGTGATCTGTGACCCACAGATCACACTTCCTACTTTTCTCAAGATTATAAAAAAATATATAAATGAAGTGACAGGGAAACATAAGAATGTTCGCATTTTCGATTTCGAAAATATTTTATATTTACTATTTCTATAGAAAATATAAACTATTTTATATACTTGGCGAGTTCGTGAAATGCACTAAATTGTATCATTACGAAATTTCGATGTTACCGTATTAACTCTCCATGAACTGACGTTCAATTTTTCTTCCCAATTAATTTACTCAATAACGAGAAAAATAATTTTGCCTTTTTAGTTTGTATATTTTTATTATCACAAGCAATATTTCTTATCTAAGTTTATAATCTACATGGTTCCTATATACATAAATAATTAACAACGTACTTGTACACGTACATGTTTTTAGTTTATTTCAAAACTTTTTGCGTACATCGAATTTAATTGACGTAAATGTACTTGTCTAAAGTTTTTTACACATTGTGTTTTTTTGGGGTTACCCTTTCACTAAAACGGTTATTCTACTTAATGGTCTATCGGAAACAAAAATGTCAGCTACCTAATTTTCGTCATTTTACTATTCATAATTCTGAAACTACTGTATATCGGCCGTTCTAAATTCTAGTTGTTTCAACTTTTGACCCTCACCCACTGTTCTACGTTTTCTAATAATGCTGATAAATGTGCTGATACAGTATTTTATGAATTCAGGAAAAAATGACGTGGACGACGATAGGAAAACAGGTCGATTTAAAAAAAGTTTGCAGAAATGCCGATAGTACATGAACATAAATGCTAAGGTTACTACCGATCATACATGAACACAAATGCTAAGCTATTACCAATCATACATGGACACAAATATTAAGGTATTACCGATAATACACGAACACAAATGCTAAGTTATTATGAGTGAACGTGGGGTTCTTCTAATTCTGTCTCACTTTTGTGAGACTCGGATGGAACTTGAAAAACGTACAATAACATACTCTAACAGACAAGATTCAGATATATATCTAGACTAATACTTTTCTAAAAAGTTCATGAGTAACGGAACACATTGTCATCGTTTTATTTGCCCTGCTAGGAAAGTCCGTGGTAATCAAGTTCAGTTTGGTATCAAATTTGACATAAGAGACATCAAGAACTACCCTAGTAATCTTGACAACCGTCGTTTCCAGCTGATTCACCGTAAAAACCACCGTCAAACAAGCAGGTGGTTTTTTGCAAAAAATAAACCGGAATTCGGTCGTAACAACGGCGAAAACAACTGCCCTAACAATGTTTTTCGGTTTTCCATGGTAAACTGAAAAAAAAACGATCGCATGAAATTTTTGAGGGCCGTCGTTTTCACGGTTGTTACGTCCAACTTTCGGTTTTTTTTTTTTTTTTGCAAACACCAACCGGTTGTTTTTACGGTAAAACGGTAGTTGTTGAGATTGCTAGGGTATGGAGAGATCGTCCTGGACTCCTAAAACTACGAAACAGTCAACCTCGGTATAAGAAAAAGTGAATCGATAGTCATTTGTATCTACGTTGCAGTTTTACGTAAATGCATTATTTCATTTAAAATTCGGCGGCGTTCGAAATTTTTTCCCGCTCAGCTCGGCTCATTTTACGCGTGGCGGATGGCGTAGAATGAGCTCATAGCGCCCTCTGACGTTTTTCAGATTTTTTGCGGATACGGACTTTTGCGAATACATTTTTTTGCGTATTTAGACTTTTGCGTATCAGTGTGTTTGCGCATATGCTACCCTCCCGCGTAGAAAAAAAGAATCTTGTGAAGAATCTTTTAAAGAATCTTAAAAAAAGTCTTGAAAGAATCTTTAAAGGAATCTTGAAAAGAATCACGTATAGGATCCGAAGCAAGATTCTTTCCAGGATTCTTTTCAAGATTCTTTCTATCCGAAAGCGTTCCGAGAATCTTTCAAAGAATCTTCGAAAGAATCTTGAAAAGTGTCTTTAAGAGAATCGTGAAAAGATTCCGTCCATCAAACAGAAAAATCGTTGAAAAAATCTTCATGAAATTCTTCAGAGGAATCGAGCAAAACCTGTTGTTGCTTTCCCTTGGTGTCGAGACAGTACATTTCAATACGTCAACGAAGGATAAACCCCTCCTGTATAGTCGAACTCAGTACAGCTTTGCAGTCTTATATACGTTCAGGCTTCAAGTCACTTGCGAGAAACGCTTCGACCGCTCGCCATCTAGCGGAGTATTGTCCACCAGTGTTTCGTATGATGTCACTAGGTGGCGAACGGACGGAGTGTTTCTTGTAAGTGGTTTGAAGCCTAAGCGTATATATAAGACTGGAAAGCTTTTCTGAGTTCGACTACACACGAGGGGTTTACCCTTCGTTGACGTACAGAAATATACTGTCTCGACACCAAGGAAAAGCCACAACTGGTTTTGCTCGATTCCTCTGAAGAATTTCATTAAAATTCTTTCAACGATTTTTAAGATAAGATAAAGACGCTTTTCAAGATTCTTTGTAAGATTCTCAGAACGCTTTCGGATAGAAAGAATCTTGAAAAGAATACTGGAAAGAATCTTGCTCCGGATCCTATATGTGATTCTTTTCAAGATTCCTTTAAAGATTTTTTCAAAGATTCTTTCAAGACTTTTTTAAAGATTCTTTACAAGATTCTTTTTTCTACGCGGGCTACCATAAGTTCATGAGTAACAGTATTTTATCGAATCCATTGTTGTCGTTTTATTCGTCCTGTGATTGGTTGCTAGGAAAGACCGTGGTAAACAAGTTCAGTTTAGTGTCAAATTTTTTGACATAAGAGGACGGGTGCTGCAGCGCCCGTAAACTTTTACAACTTTAAAAGAGCGCACCAGCGCAATAGGTTTTCAGGCACGCGCCCCAGCGCGTGTGATTAGCCTAGTAAGTTATAATGCCGATGTTCATACGGATTACAGTATGACAAGAAATTTAAAAATGCATAGAATTGTCAATGGGGGGTCCGCCCTTCAGGCATATACACACAATTTACGAATTTATAAACCATATCCATCAATGACACTGCGATACTGCTTTGCAACACAAATTAAAGAATATTTTATAAAACGACATTTTTCATTCATTCACGGGCTTCCATCATAATTAAAGCCTCTCAGCGTTCCATTTGGTACACTCAGAAAAAAGCTTGGTTAGAATTACCAAAAAATTGGTTAAAAATGTTATCAAGAAAACTTGGTGGGTACAACCAAGTTATTGACTAACATAACCAAGTTATTAGCTAACATAACCAAGGATTTGGTATTTAGTACGCCTAATCAATAACTTGGTTGCGCCTACCAAATTTTTCTTGGTAAAATTTTTAACCAAAATCTTAGTAAGCCCAACCAAGCGTTTTTCTCCGTCCCTAGCAGAAATGTACTCGGATTTGCCTTGTGTCACACGAGTAGCTGGCGAGGGCTATCCTAGCTGTGCTAGTATCAGGATAGCTGGCGAGGGTCTAGCGAGGCACAGGCTTGATCGGGTCGCCAACTTGTCCCACGAGATGCTGGCCATCACGCATGCTATGTCACTGCCCATTCTTCCACGAGATGGCCTCGCGAGCGAAGACTCGTGAGTGCCTCGCGAGCGCCACGCGTGCTATATTCGCTAGTAGAACCTACTTGCCGCTGGCGAGCCCGCGTAGTAAGTTACTACCTATCGCTCCACGAGATGGCCTCGCGAGTGAAGACTCGTGAGTGCCTCGCGAGCGCCTCGCGTGCTGTATTCGGTAGTAGAACCTACGTGCCGCTGGCGAACGCGCGCAGTAAGTCACTACCTATTGTTCCACGAGGTGGCCTCGCCAGCGCTCTGTCTATCGCTACCAAGCATATGTATCAGCTGTTAGTGCTAAGTCCACGATCGAAGAACGAAGTCCATTGACAGCTGGGATTAATTCGGTTACGTTACCGTTCAAGCGTCTGGACGGTAAAGTTAAGAACGACGTAATATAATTTTTCAAGGTATGTTTCGTTTGACAAGTATTGTTCTAATAAGTGCAGATAAGCTGTGATATAGATCGATAATTAACCTCCAAGAAACTCGCTTCCTCTGTATCAAAATGTCTTGACTGTTACCTAGTATAATCGCTAATAATAAATTTTCTCCATCATAAATTGACTGGCTCAATAATATACCAATATTTAATATGAAATTTAATACATTATACAGATATATAGATCAAAAGTAGCAACAGAATACGATGGACAAAAAAGAACGGACACGAGTTTTGACATCAGCTCGTGTTAGAAAACACAGAGTAGTTCAGAAGTTCATACGTTCTCAACGTAAAGAACTCTCTACATCAAACTGTCGACAATCGGATGGAACTTCTGGTAAGAGATTTATTTTGCACCTATCATAGAAATCAGGCTGCGACACAGAGCCAAGCTGGATTCGCACAGTCCAATTCTCTTCTAAGGAATTCTCTGTCATCTCATACCAGAATGAAAGTTAGTTAAATATTGCTACGCATAGAATATATGGAGTCGAAAATGAGCCACGCCAGTTACTGTCGAGCAAAGCTCGCGATTGACTCGAAAATGAGCCACGCTAGTTACTGTCGAGGAAAACTCGCAATTTACTCGAAAATGAGCCACGCCAGCTGCTGCCAAGGAAAACTCGCCGTATACTCGGCAGTCAGCCAGCCGAGTGGCTGGCTATGACATACGTTACACGCCAGACGAGGCCCTCGCCATTTTTCCTTACGAGTGCCTCGGCAATATACAGGGCTAACTCGCGTGGCCCTTGCCAAAAACTGGTCACTATTTCTGCTAGGGGTGTAACACGCTTAAACTTCCTCTCACTGGAACATTGAATATTTTTCACGCGATTTTTTATTCACGGACACTATTTTTTTTATGGATTTTCTTTTGGGTAGTTTTATTTGTGAGTTTTTCGCGAAAAACATTTTTGGCAGATACCCAAATTAATATCGTACGTCAAACTCGGCCCCGAACGTTAATGTCTTCGGGCGATTTAAAAAATCGGGCATTTTTGTCCCGGCCCTTTTAACCCGGCCGTGTTCAATAAAAAATATTTGTAATTATTAAGCTTCAATAAATGATGTACTCCAGGAAATTGAAAACCTGAGTTAAATCAATATAAAGTTACATTTTTCCGTTTCGATAAAATAATCGCCACATCAAAAACCGTATCAGAACCAAGAGTGACTAACAATTCATACAACCCAATTTACATAATATTTTTCATTTTTTTAGGGCACAATTTTTTTTCATAATGTTATTTATGCTTCGTCGTTATCTGTAGCGATTATCTTCCGTAAAAAAAACGAGGCTTACATTATAATTTTCTAAAAAAAAAGAATGTCATGACCATTGTAAAAAGTTTAATGCATATGAAAGTATTTTTAAATTTTCAGCAAGGTATGGATTACTGATCTCGGGGTAATAAATAATATATTCCGGGTCACTCAAACAATTTTGATGATAATTCATGAATTCTGCAGATCACGTAAAATTTCATTGTTTTAAGATCTTTTCTGAAACTTTGCATCAAATAGATAATAAAACGTTCAATATTGCATCGTTGACAGCACCGGATAGTTTTTCGAACTATCTAAACTGAACACGATACCATGCAGTGTTATCACAGGATCAGTCCAATGAAAGCTCTCGGAGCGGTGTTTCACTGTAACAAAATCTACAATCCCGTTGACGCATCGTACGAAACACGTGAAACTGGAGAGTCCATGGGGATTTTATTGGATTTCGAGCTCACATTTGCGAACGGTTTCTATTCTAGCCGACCGTGAACTAAAGCCCTAAGCCACGCCAGTATTGCGACTACAGGCATCAATTCGGATTCGTATTACGCTGTATTCGGATACAATTATGTATGTGACCCCTGAACAGCAGTTGATTTGTTGTCTTATCATTCTCACGAGTGATGGGAACTATTTGAATGTAAAAGTATTTTAATTCCTGAGATAAAATGATAATTTCTCGATAAATTTATATCGTAGGTTTTACTAAAGCCTTTCGAAAATCGTGTCATTGGCACATAGGAGAACTTTATGGGGTTTGAATCCCTACAATTAGAGAAAATTCTGTCGTCTGTAACTATAAAGTGACAGCAATTAATTTTAAGTCTATGCAACTATTTTTTTTCATAATTATATTAATCATCAAATAATCATCTCAATTACACTGTTAGAAAAGACTGGAAGTATTTATACATAAACTTGTAATTGAAATTTAATATACAATTGTGGTATAAAATTCATGTACCTTTTCAGTAAAATTAAAGTAAATTATTGAATGTGCTGTACCGTACATTAATTTTATATTGCACTTGTATATTAAATTGAATACACTAGTAAATACAGAAAAACTTCCAGTAAAAGTTCATTAAATGTCAAGCAGATTTTTTTTTACAGTGTAGTTAGCACAGTTTTTTGTTACTGTAACTACCAAAAATAGTTACAGCGACTTAAAATTAATTACTTTATAGTTGCCAGGACTTCCACAATTTCGCTGAGTATAGCCTTTAAAATATAGATAACCTAAGCCTTAAAATAGCCACAAATTTCCAATAAATTTTCAGAGAGTGAACATAAAAATATTGACAAGCGACTTGCTACCAAAATTAAAGATGTTTCTCAGATGAGCTATTTATTTATCCGATAATACACGTTTTAATGATATCCATGCAAATTTGAATGCTATTTTGGCAATATTTTTATACATAAGAGAATTCAATGAAATAATATAAAAATATAAGAAATCGTAATTGGGTATTCTTAGAGAACTGTTAACATCTCTATTCTCAAACTCCACGAAGTCTTCATCATTACCAATTGGGGTATTTATTATTTGAAGGCTGTAATGAAGCTACCAAATAATAGAGCTTATCCTGAGAATATTTTTTTAATATTTAATTTAACCTTGTCAATATTTTTTCAGATCGATAATTATGATTTATTATCGTGACGAAATAAAAATAATCACCCTTCTGAGATAATGATAAATATTTCATAGTAATTATGCCTAAAAAGCCGAAGTTTCATTTAGAGAAAATATGTCTATCACATTTAACCCCTTCGGTGGCACGAGCTGTTCGCTAACGTATTGATGCACTATTTCGTCAATGCCAACAAAGGGGTTAATCCATGTGTCATAATTACCTACGTTGATCCGAGTTTAAATATATGCAAAATACATACATTTATGAAATATAGATATTTTTGGTTGCATATGCTTTTCTGTCTTTTGTATACATCACATATATAAAAAAGTACATTATATTAAATTCCAATTCTAGGCTAAATATATGTGGGATGCCATCCGGCAATGGAAAGTAAATTTAGTCGCCAAATAATTGAAAATGTGAGTGCAAACATCGGATCAATCCAATCGCTTGATAATTTCAATGAGACACTGAATGTTTCGAGCGTATTAATATATAGATGCTATCGGTATGTTTCTATGCAATATATTCACAATTTTGATGACAAATAATTACATTAGTAATCACGTGGTCGAGAGCTTTGGTGACCACACTCGGAAAACTAGAGAATATAATTACCCGTTAATTGGAAAAGCTTCAGTTAACCAGGATTCGATGATTGTTATGCTGCGTTAATTTCGCAGTAGACTTCTCCATGTTCACGCAACTCTCGTGACACGTTATGGATTGAATTTTACTCGACTTCCGTTGCGTGTAGTTTCCCAGCTGACACCTATGAATATCCGTTCTCTAGCGCACGGAAAAAGTGCGTCATTTCATTGGAATCTATTTCAGACGACACTGACACATTTCCAATTTATTGCACGACAATAAACACCTCACTGTCTATTTACTTGGAAACTGTAGAAAAAAGAAATTCAAGGTTTACTGTGTTTAGTATATTTGAAATAAAATTTCCCGGTACTTTTCTCGTTTTTCCAGGATGAAACTTCACTCAAATAAATTATGGTAGTCCTGGCACATATATAGTGGCAACTATTAATTCATGTATCTATTATGATAATTGATTTGTTATTATTAAATAATTATGGCAACTGTGGTAAAATAAATAAAAATTTAACGGTTTTCTTAAATTACGAAGCTTGGAACTGAGCTATGCACATATATTTAATTGGAAATAAATTAGCAAATCAACTTGCACTTGTTATCAGCAAATTAACTTATTCATTTATGCAAAGACTTAACGTAAGTTTATAGAAGCAGGCTCGAAGTTGTTAAAGTGTTTTTTCAAATTTATTCGAAGACAGATTTGTGCGAACGCTTTAGCTGACTACACACATGTTTATTTTGCAAAGCTAAGCTATAAGGGAATGTGTAATTTTGACGCTTAAGAAATGCGATCCATAGATAAATTTAAAAAATCTAAATAAGAAGTTAAATCGCGAAATTAATGAGATGCCACCCAAAAAAGAATGCTCTAAAAAATTCGAGGAAATATTCAGGATCGAAATGATGTTAAGGACACCGGGTAAATAATTTTACACGTAAACTTTGAATTAATTTTACAATTATATAGACGTTAGATTTTTATATATTGAGCTCGTGGCTGACCGACTGATCACTAATTTCAGAAATGTTTCGGGATGCAGCATGGTTCGACAAAATGGTCCATTAAATATCAAACACTTTAAGCGTGGGAGCACCGACGCCTGTTAACGTATTCTCGCGCCGCGAGCCCTCGTCGCTACGTCGGTGATTATACTGTAGTTATATTTGTTCCCCATTTATCGGTTTACCCGGAGAACGTCCGGCTCCGCGTGAGGCCATCATTGACACGCGTGAAATTGTCCGCGATAAGTCGCGCAAAATTGCGAAATTCTCGTTCACTTTACACAAAGAGATCTTCCCAATTTGATGAATTTAAAAAAATTATATTATTAATCCAGTTTAACTTTCACCCACTCCAAATAAAAACGCCACGGAATTGTAAGTTACCGATGCCGGTGATAACGCTCTAGCGGACTAAAAGCCGGTCTAAATTTAAAAAATACCACAAGGGAGTAAAGTCTAACCGTCGCTTAATCAGCAGACAGTGAGACCTATTTTTATTTTTTGACCGAATAAATCTCCTCTCCTCACCAGTGGATATAGAGCGTTAAATAGAATTGAGTCACGCGGTCGACAAAACTAAAAGAGCCGGCATGTATTTCAACGCAAATAGCCCGGTTTGCAGAATATTTGTTTTATAGATCAGCCGGTCGTATAATGAGCCGTATATGTCTCATTGAATATTGAAGATAAATTGTTGTTGTTTTTTCTTTTTATTACACGAACTGTTGTGAGTGTACGAGTAGCTTTCGTCGGCGTGACGAACCGCGCGGAGCAACGTCCGTTCGACACTGAAGCAGAGAGCTAGTCGCTGCGTTACTCAGTGTCGTGCTACGTACGAATCCTCGAGGAACCCCCACCATCATGAAAAGCAGAATAGAGACTCAGCAGCTGGCATGCTCTGGCGAGGCTGAGCGTAGCAGCCGGCGTCCGGACGCTCAATGTGCTGCCGCTGCTGCTGCCGTCCCTACACATGCTTATATCTCGCCGTCGTCACGTCACGTGACGACATAGTCACATGGACAGGGGTTGAGTTCGACTTGCGCCGCGAGGGATTGCGTCTGACGTCGAGATCTAGGTACTCTTCATAGAGCCGTAAGGATAGAGACATATAGGCTGTAGGAAAACGTAACAATATAGATAATATTTTCCCTCCCATGATAATTGTGTCAGCTTCTGCATTACAGTATAATATTTGATTTTATTCATGACACACTAATAAATCGATAAATAGCCAATACATACTAAACCCTACAAAGGGCATCCCGTTGCCCTCTAATCTACTTGTGGGGTTCCTATGGACCCCACGCATTTTTCAGTGTTAAATGCTTTCTATATACGATAATCGGGTTTATGTATGTATGAATTTCTTCGTTGTTCGATAAGGAATAGAATGGTCAATATTAAAGTCAATTTTTTTAAATTGACTTTTTATTGACCATTCTATTCGACAGTGTTGTCGTCATGTCACGTGACGAACAAAGTCACATGGACAGGTTTTGAGCCCGAATTGCGCCGCGAGATACTCTTCTTCCTTCCATGATAATTGTACAGCTTCTGCACTTCAGTATAATATTCGATTTAATGCATCATACTCTATACCCAGAAAAAAGATTTGGTGATATTAATTAAAATTTATTTATTAACTTATTTATTCAACATTTAATTATTCCAATCAATGAAAATTTATTTCGATTACGAGTTTATACATAAAAACTTCCAGTCTTTTTACGAACAGTGTATATATGAACCTTTTCGTTGTTCGATAACGAATAGAATGGTCAATATTAAAGACACTTTTTAAAATGGAAAATAGTGAAAAAGTGTTTTAGACTAAAAAAAAGTAAAAAAGTATGCAAAAATTACTTTTATCAAACAAAAAATTCTGTCTTATTTTCTAATGAATCGATTGAAAAAAAAATCGAATGCAGTTTTGAATTAGATACAATATACTATCAGGAAAAAGTATTACTGTTGGCTTGTCTAAAAAAAGTATATTTATTTGAGCACATAAAGGTCGTCAATTTTTGGAGTTTCAGATATGAAAAACATTAAGGAGGTCGTCCCGTGGCTCTAGTTATTAGATTGAGTTACAAATTTTAAATATACAACAGATTGAGAGCTGAACTTTACGATGGCTAAATGCTAAGACTGATTACCGAAATTATTTGCAAGCAATCCAATATTAAAATCCAAGAATTTAACACAGGCTCTTATGGGTCAGGCGCTTATTGAACACTTCATACCATTTTTTTTAAATATTTGGCGATTAGATAGCTTCGATCAGAAAGTTTCCACTTGTGCATTATTATTTCAAGTTTCTAACGAGATCATAAAAAAGTACTTGAACCGAATTTTTCGCACAGAATTATTTAGTTAAATATGACAAAATCGAGGCAGACCGAAGAAAAAACCTCCCGCTCACAAACCCCCGTGACGCTTGGCAACATCGCAAAGCTGCTTAGAAAATGACAGAGAATGTATAAATGAGACCGCGGTATATATCCTAAATGTACATTATTTTCATTCCGTACAAATGCAATGATCAGCGTGTACGCTCTGCCAATTCATTCTGTAGCCGGCGAATTTTGAGGTTATAAAGATCGCGCATAAACAGAAACTGCTGTGTTGCCAAGTCGTGCACTCTCTCTCTCCTCGCTCCAAAACAGCTGTTCGGGTTTCATCGAAACTGAAGTAAATCATCAACCATTTATCATATTGCTTAAATTAATTATATTTCGCGTATACGGTGCAATGTGTGAGTGTATGACGAAATTGGTGAAATTTTTTTTGCAACGTTCGAATCATTTTTATTTAGTCGTTTTTATCTACTTATTTTTAAATCGTAATTTGACTTCGATGCCACGAGACGACCTCCTTAAGGATAATTCGGTATTATGTTTTTTTGTGACTAATATGTATTACTTTCGACGTATCTTTATAACACAGTCTTTGCAAAAAAAAAAATAAAAATAAACCGGCACCGCCAATAACACTAACGCGAAAGGGCATGTGGGGACCCCACATGCTCCCAAGGCTCCCAGAAAAGTATCTGGGAGCCTTGTGAAGGCTCCTCCCAGATACTTTTCGGTTGAATGCTGAGTCACTACCCGCGCAAAAAGAAAAGTATTAAACCAGCATTAAAAACAGTATGAAAATACCGACACTGATGGTTGTGCGGTCGGTGTACGGCTCTGGCGGTCCCACGAGTTAAGCAGCATTGTTTGCGGCCATAACTTGGATGGGTGACCGTTTAGCCGTGCACCGGCTGGCATATCAATCAGTGAGCGGGAGGTCAGTTTTTCTGAGACCTCGGTGTCTACACTTAAGTACTTTACTTTCGTATATGCACCGGGAGATCAGAAGAATATATGACCGTCTGTACCAGCACGGGTTTTCCGCAGTTTCCCCGTGTTCATGGCGAATGCGGTACAGTGTAGCTAAGTCGGCTGCGGCCGCATGGAAAGTTAGGTTAGCTTAACGAAGTGCGGGTAGGGAGTGATAGGAGGAAGGGTGGGATGGGCGGTAAAAGGCAATTGAAGCCATACCATGGAAAGAATAAATAAATTAAAACAGTATGAAAATTATAATATCTCACGTATGATCTATTGGACTGAATTAATACTAGAAAGTATTAGACCGTATTATTAGTTTTCAGGGTCCGGATTGATATGACCATGGTTTTCAGTGTCCAGGTCGATATTTCCATCGCTTTTGATGTCCACGTTGACCGGCCCATAGTTTTAGTTGTCTAGATCGATTGTTCCACAGTTTTAGGTGTCCAGGTTGATATCTTCATAGTTCTCGGAGTTCAGGTCGATCGATTCATAATGTTTGTGGTAAAAATTATATTTGTTTACAGTTTTTGAGCTGTAGGTTAATCGCACCTCAATTTTCAGTATCCAGTCCGGTCTAGTTACTTAAAAAACAAGTGGGAGTATATCTAGACATCGAAAACTATGAAAAAATCGATCTGATCACTGACAACTAAGAAAAAATTGACCTGGACACCAAAAGCTATAGTGAGACGATATCAAAGTGCCACGACCACCAAAAGTGAGAAGTGCATCGAGAAAACCGCCAAACGCGGCCTCCAGGAACATCCAGCAACATGAAACCGCCACACGCGGTCTCCAGGAACTTCCAGCAACATGAAACCGCCACACGCGGCCTCCAGAAACTTCAAATCTACCGCCGACATCTACCAGGAACCAAATGGACAACTAAAGCGACCGACATTATCGGCCGTCTTAGGAGTGAGTCCAGGGAGACGCCGTCCAGCACCGGCGCTACACGACAACAAGAGTGGGGCGAGATGACCCCACCAGCGACCAAGATTGCATCAGCCCGGATTTCGGGTATAAAAGGGGCTGCGGAGCAGCCAAAATCACCATTCGTCGGCTCCCTTACGGAGCACACAGCCCTAGCGAAAGCTCTGATGGTCTGCTGCCTTAAATTAGGTTTCTATTAGTCTCTGACCACGAAACTCTGCTGAAATTCCTAAAGACTTCCTTACTCCAGCATCGGGCAACTGCTAGTGGAGACGCTAGTGACCGCTCCTGTCTGGGTTACCTTTCCTTTTCCCTTTAAAAGTACTGGTTAATAAACCATTTTATCCATACCATATTTAATATTAATTTATTGTAATAAACAAAAGCAGCAGATCTTCAATGAGCTCTTATCAATAAAATCTTCCTTTGGTCACGTCCAGCGGGACAAATAAGAATAAAATAAAATATAAGACGGTTGTATTTTGCAAATAATTTTGGTTTATTGAATAAATTAAGAATTTTAGAATTTTATAATAATTTTCTTCTGATCCACCAGTCCCAAAAACTCACGACGTTTCACACACACGGCGTATCCGATCGATTTGGCGGGGCGCAAAAAGTGTGAACGTCACAATAGAGTTATCGACCTGGACATCAAAAACCATGGAGATATCGACCTGGACACCAAAAATCATGGAAATATCGACCTGGATACCGAAAAGCTTGGACATATCGACCTGGACTCTTAAAACTAATAACATGGTCTAATACTTTTTAGTATTAATTGAGTCCAATAGATCATACTTGGGATATTATACTTTTCATACTTTTTTTTAATACTATTTTAATACTTTCCTTTTTGCACGGGTACTGACGGCTCCCCTACGGTAATAACCGTAATAACGAGTGGTCACCTCTCCCAGACGTTTAAACTGAATTATGGAAGGGTTCTAAAACCGAAAACGACTTCTGATATTTCAAGAGTATACTTTGAATTAAGCATAAGATCTGTACGGTCCCCACATGCCCTGTCTAATTTCTAGGGTTAAAAAAGACATACCACATCGAAAGTCAAAATGTATCGAAATACTGAAGTAAGTTTTTAAGCCTCGTGATTGGTCAGTGATGACGACGATGCCGCATAGCTACTTTATTCGTATGTCATAAATGCTACGGTCAGGGTTCGGGCGCGCAGCTGCTGCATTCCTTAAGCACATAAGAACACTTAACCTAAAAGCGCACGAAATCGTAAAAAACCGTAAAGATGTAAATATCTTTAAGCGTGTTGTTGCTAGTGTCGGTAAAATCGACGTCCAACTGCATACACCGTCAATAGACGATTATTGAACGTTAGTAGCAGAATTGAGTCGGTATAAAATCTTTTTCATGACTTTCCGTACAATGTCCGCATCATCGAAGGCCAGTTTATAATACATTTCAGCATTGGAGAGAAAAATAGTAGTTTTCGATACGAGTGCGACGAAACTTTTACTCACTTCTTTTTCTCAACAAGTGCGCCTTCGGCGAGTGCTGCAATCTCACGAGTTGAGGAAAAGTTTCTCGCACGAGTTCCGAACAAAATTTTATGCTCCGCTTCGCGTCGCGTGTGCGAAACCGCTCTTCGCGCACGGGTATGGCATAAACTTTCTTTAATGAGTGTCGGTTTATAGTAAAGGCCAAAAGCGAGTACACGTACAGAAATAATTGGTTGTCCTAAACAAGTGCTATGGTTAAATACGCTCCAGGCAACAAAATTGGTTGGGAGAACCAACTATTGGGTGTCACAACCAATCCATTGGATGTTACACTCAATCGGTTGTTTGTGATGTCCAATGGATTGGTTGTTGCGCCCGATCGGTTGGTTGTGACACCCAATAGTTGGTTCTCCCAACCAATTTTGTCGCTTGGAGCGTATTTAATCATGGCACTTAGTTAGGGCAACCAATTATTTCTTTGCGTATACTCCAATTGCAGGAACTAAAAAAAAGGTTTTCTCTCTAGCGTTGAACGAAACTTTTTAGTATGACAATGGGAAAGTATTGTATCCACAAGCGCCAGCTTGTGAAAAGTGCTCTTTTCACTATGGAAGACAGAAAAAGTTTTTTCCACGTACCAAATGCACCGTGTTACAAATGCTTTCAAATCATTAATAGCCTGTGAAGAAATCTTATCAGAGTTCTTCCAAGGCCCCGATTAATATTCCCTAAGTCTCTTAGGGGCCTTATTTGGAAGCCTCGTAGGGTTTCGCAAATGATGGTCACGCTTTTTCTCCGGGACCTTTAAAGGCTAAAAGTTAGGGGGCTAAAGGCAAAATAATGAGGACCTTTTAAGGCTGCCCTATTAAGTCCTTACTAAAATAATAAAGAAATCTAATTTAAAAATATACATTTGTTATTATTTAGTTGAGTAATGCTGCACTTTTAATTAGATATTTCATCTTTCTCTACACGATGGTACATATTAATCGCTGAAAAAACATATTACATTTTTTTTGACATTGACGGAAATCGAACCTAGAACCCTCCGGATGGTGTAGCTGCTCTGCGCCTTAGCTCTCTTGGCCATTCAAATCATATGAATATGCAATTTTTTTTGTCTATTTGAATGACTGTAATATGAAATATCAAATAAAATTAATGTAATATAGTCAGAAATTGATAGATTTAGATGACTGCGTCTGATGTGTAAAAATAAAAGCACATTCAGTTATTTTTTTACAGAAATTGGTTATATCGAATAGGGTACATTGTATCGTTGTTGTCATCTATAATTATATTCCACAAAATTGCTTGTTTTATCGTTTGCGCGAATTAGTTCGTTTGTATCTAGGTGCGTGACTGTCTGACTGACCTGAGGACCAGTATTAGAATGGGTGACCACCTGGCTGACTTTGACGGTCATTAGTTGGATAGGTGACGACCAATTTTGCCATGGAAACCTCGGATTGCCATATAACCCGGGAAAAACGATTCATATATAATCATATATAATCATATATAAACTGCTCATATATGATTGTATATGAATTTTGTCTCTATATGATCATGCATGATCATATATGACTATGCATGATCATATATAATCATATATAAACTGCTCATATATGATTGTATATGAATTTTGTCTCTATATGATCATGGATGATCATATATGACTATGCATGATCATATATAATTGTATCTGAGCATATACAATCATATATAGTTATATGTGATTATATAAGACGATGCCTAAATAGATATAATCTTCTGAAAGTTGGAGAGTATATTTGCAAGACACCAAATCTCTTGAAGAAAGTAATGTAAAAATACAATGAAGTTGAACTTCATCACGATATACGGTTAAGAAATATCATTACTAATGTTATATTTCGATTATATGTACAACGTATAAGGTCCCGAACTGTTCGTGTTAATTTCTGTGCACTATTACAATAAACGATTATCACGATCCTTTTATGTTGATATTATTTAGTATAGTAATCTTGATCATTCTTATTAATATGCGACCGTTTCAATTCATCAAGTGGAAGGTTTTAATGAAACGTCCGCCCAGGAAAGCCAAATATCTTCATTAATCGTTGCGAATGAGCATGTGATTATAAAGAAAAGAACCGCATATGCAAAAATACCTATAACTTGAGCGCTTCAAACAAAACCGGATGATTCACGCATTTACAAAACGGATATTAAATGCTTAGTTATATAACCATATAACAAATTTTACATCCGTGTATAAATAAGACGTGAACATCGAAATAATTCGTGAATATTATATAACAATAGATTATGGAATACCATATAATCATACGTGCACGATCATACATGAGCTGTCAGTTCTCTGTGCGCAGTCATATATGATTGTATATGATCATATATTGCACAGTCGACACACAGAATAGATCTCATATACAATCCTATATGATCATATCTGTTTATATATGACATGGTAAACAGGCAGTTTTGGTGTTATATATGGTCATATATAGGGTCATATATGCCAATGTATATATACATATAAAGTTATATACGCTCATATACATTTGTATATGGATCCACATACAATCATATATGCGCTAAAAATGGGCGATATATAGTTGTATATAACTATATATGATCATATCTGTTCATATATGACATCGCAAGCCGGCGGTTTTGGTATTATATATGATCATGTATACCACTGTATATGTACATATAAACTCATATATGCTCATATATGTTTTCATATAGAATGATATATTACGTTATATACAATTATATATAATTATATACAACTATACATGAAATTATATACAATTATATATGATTATATATGAACCGTTTTTCCCGGGAAGATCCTCGTCTGGCAAGTTTATTATCGATTTGTTTACTTTATGCCATGGTTAAGCCTAACTGGGCCTTTAATTAATTAACTTATTAACTCATTAATTAGTTTACTTGGTATCATGATGAAGTCTTACTGGGCCCTTAAGTAATTACCCTATCAAGCCCTTATTAAACTTCGCCATGGAAACCTAGAATTGCCTTATGAGGCCCTTACGTGGCGAAATTATTATTGATTTGTTTATTTGATGCCATGATTAAGCCTGACTGAGTTCTTAATTAATTGCCCTAATATAGCCCCATTAAATATTGGCATGAAACCTTACAGTTTCCTTGGTAGGTCCCTAATTTGGAGTGATATGGAACTCCCTTTTATGGTGTCCACATTAAAGCCCGATAGGGCCCTAAGTTATCTTATGGCGACCCTAATATTTTTCTTCACGGGAAATATGGAGGAAAAAATGCCGATATAAAACAGCAATAGTTTGATTTATTTGTTATATAACCGTAACCGGATTATATTGTAAATAAATAAATATCGAAAACAGAGGTAAATTGTATCAATATACGCCATCAAATGTGTCAAATTTGAAAACCATAAAATTTCAATATATCGGTCGTTTGAAATGATTTTTAAAATTATTATTATGATGTTGAACTATTTCTTTTATTATTTCATGATGGACTGTCATTTAACTAGGTAATGTTACAGGAGTACATTAACCATTTGTCAGGGCGGTTACTCTGCTTAATGTTTGTCAAATATTCATCATATAGGCATAGTAGAAACGCTGAGTGAGGAGGGAAGTTGGCCCGATCAAACGGGATATTTGTTGCAGCATGCTTGTAACATACCCCAGGGCTTTCACGAAGATTTTTGGCAAAATTTCTGGAGCATGGATAAATTTACTGGCGATTCGCCGGTATATGAAATCGGAAATATATTACACCTTGTCAGAGGGCTATGGCTTGATAAGCTACGGATCCTTGAGCTTCCCGGCGAATTTTCGAGCCTGGGTACACTTACCGAATACTATACACAGGCAACTCCTATCTTATCCAAGCGTTCTCTTGTGATTCTGGTATATTATTGACGGCCATCTCTACAGGACGAGTTTACCCCTGATGCCCCACTGGCAGTATTCTCGTTGTCCGAGGCGATTTCGTGTAGACGTCGTAGATGTATACAGCAGGGGTATTGATTACTCGTTGATATTATGCTTTCTCTGTGTATATACTGTATTTAAATGTCTGTCTGCTCTACGTTTCTGGTCTGTTGCGTCCATTCATGATTTTTGGAGGTTCGAGCCAGTATAAATATTTACCGTATATGCGTGATATAAGCGTCGACACATTGCCTGGCTTATGTATGGTAACATGTGTACAGAGCCAAATCGATATGCACAAGACTATACCGTAACTACTACGTACGAGGCCATGTGCCCCGTTTACGTGCTTGTACCTGAATTCACATATTAGTTACAACTATTCCCGCTTTGGCACACAGAAAGTAGAGTATGGTAGTCGAAGTAATCTGGGAGTAATCTGTATACGGTGAGAAGAGCGGTTAACACCGATCGCGTCGCTATAGAATAATATTCTGCCACTCTGGAGTATGTTTCTTAATTGAAACTACATTGAGGAATGTAAGGGTCAAAACTTTGTCAATTTTAAGTATACCGTCAGCGGAGATCGCTTGAATTTTTTCAGATTTTTTCTCGAGTGCTCTAGACGTTCCCCAAAGGTATCGAATTATTGCAAATTTTACGAACACTCTTTCAAAATCATTTCAATACAGAATAAATGGTTCTCGAAAAATGTAAGATCACGACGTATTCATATGTAAAAAAAAGTATCCGCTTTTAAAAAGAAAGACTGGAGTTCGTTTCCAAATTTGTTAAAACAGTGAAAATCAACAAATTAGTCAAAAAACAGTTTTTTGAGGACCTTCTGCCAGTTGAATTTTAATTCTTTTAAATAAAAAAAAAAAGTATATTTCAGAGTCGGATGAATGGGATATATTTTTTTTATGGCCGGAACCGAAACAGCGCAAGTTAACCTCGAAAAAATTCATAAACTGTTTAAATCCCACTCTAAAATTTACAGATGTTATGTGAAAAATTCTTGTTTTTTTTTCAAAAATAAACATAGAAATGTGACTCAACTAGCGGGAGACCCTCAAAAAACAGTTTTTTGACTGATTTGTTGATTTTTACTGCTTTAACAAATTCGGAAGGTAACGACAGTATTTTTTTTTTCAAAGTTGAGACTTTTTTACGTAGGAATACGTCGTGATCTTAAATTTTTCGAAAATGATTAATACTGTATTGAAATGATTTTGAATAAGTGTTCTTAAAATCACAATAATTCAATACCTTTAGGGAATCTGTAGGGTATTCGAGAAAAAATCGGAAAAAATTCAAGCGACCTCCACTGAGGTTATACTTAATATTAAAAAAGTTACAGCTAAATCTGAGAGGGCAGGTACAAAAGCTTGTCAATAATTGGCGGAACGACCCATACTCATACAATGAACTAAAAGAACAATGTCGTACTCGAAGGTCTGAACTGATGTATTTGCGATTGGTTAAGAAAAAATAGTACGGAAGACCAACGAATTGGTTGCTGTAACCAACCAGCGGTTCATATAACCAACGCGTCATAACCCACTGAGTAGTTTTACATCTCAGTACAATGCACGGTTTTGTCATGCTTGTCACTCATTATTTATATCGGAAAAGATAATGAATGAAAAACCACTCATAATTTGGACTCGGAAAAATAATGCGTGGAAATCCATTCATTATTTTAAGCGAAAATAAATAATGAGAAATGCGAAATAAATGTAAAATGGATGCCTGCCTTGGCATACCTTACTAATATCTGAACATCAGGCTGTTTAGTTAGATTTGTGTACAAATTTCGCGAAGCCTCATGAAATTTGGATAATGAGGAAGTGCAATATGCGAGATTCTATTACGTTGTTACTTGGTATGGTTTTTCGTGCTGATTTAGGTGAATATTATTGCTAGAATACCGGAATATTTTTTTATTTACCATGCACGGAGAGAATTAATTGATTGACTCAACTATTCGCATAACTAAAATACGCTCCCAGCGACTAAGTTGACTAGTTTAATCAATTTTTTTGTTGACCCAACAATCTAGATGGTTGTGACACTCAATTCGTTAGTTGCCAACCAATTAATTTGCCGGCCGATCCGACTGGTTTGTTGTCCCAACTAACTGATCTGTTTCTGTAATCAACTAGTTTATTGTCCCAACCAATTTCGTCGTTTAGAGCCTATTCAACAAATTTTTTTATCCATGTGTTGCATGGGAAAGTTCCATACTTTTATAAAGGTTCAAACATTTTATTCGTGTAGGAGATTGCAGTGAAGCGTTAACTTCCCTTCTCGCCGCATCGGCGTGGCGCGTCAGATCACGAGAATATTATTTTAGTTCAAGTGGCTTTTCATACTGCCACAGAGTAGTTGCAAAGTGCGCTCTTGTCTTCGATTCTCCTGTCCCTCTCTCGCATAGCCGATGCATTCGTAATTGGTAGAGAGAAAATGGCGGATTTCCAGATCACGGAATAATTTCGCATTAAGCGATGTGTGAGGATTCGCGTCTATCCACTTTGGTCACACAATACATCAATTGTCTCCTTCAATCGTGATGTGTCTGTGCATGCTTACTGCAGAATTTTCAACTCGTTGCGGCAGTTCTACTTTAGATATGTTCAATGCTGCCGATTTTTTTTACGTCGATAAATATATAGATGTCTATCGCGATCCCGGAATAAGAGACGAACTGGATGTTACCAAAATGGAATTATGCCCGACGAATAAAAAAACCTTTCAAGATAGACAACCTAACTCATCGTTGCCAGTATTTGTTGAAACTTATTTTAATAATTCTTATAATCTAAGATTTATAATTTATATGTGTCTTTAAAAGACAACCAGTAATTTTATTTATACAAAAAAAAAAGATTCTTTCATTTTGTATAATGTTATAAATGTGCCGCCGTTTTTCTTCTATGCTTCATCTGAGTGCAATCAGTAAATAAACATATATACAAATCTGTCATTTTATCCAGTGTGGATTATTCTAAGTCCCTCGATTTTCGGCACGGCGTCAGCGGCAGCTGACAGAAAGTAAGACAGAAAAACATTTCCTCTTCCGATATGGTATTACTATTTTTATATGCTCACAACTATGCCCATGACATTGCATCTATAAATGTAATGAATGGTATAGAAGACTTAAATCGATCGGCATTTTTTTTACAATACAGCATTACAATACAGCATGTGTACAACGGAAGTCGAATAAAATGGAGCGTCGAATCGCATGCTGAAGGAAACTATGTCACTCGAATGTCTTATTGATAACCAGTGCATATCGACGAAAGATTCGATTATGTCGAACTGTTAGTATAGGTTTTCTGGCGAGCGGAGCTGGTGAGTCAGAAGCATAAGAGATCACAGAGGGACTGTAACGCGAGTCTCCGTGTTCGGAGCGCGTTCAGCCATTCCATTGGAATAAATTAAATTGAAAGCGCACCGCACACACGAGGACGATAAGTCGATCGCAACTGACCCTGACGAGGTCACGCGAACATGCTCTGCCAACTCGCGCATCTGTACGTGGCACAAAGCTAAATCCTTTTGCCAGGAGGATCAAGTGTCAAGCGCGAATCCGAATGAGGTAAAGTGAAAGACGGGGGCACGCCGAGTGTGGAGGGCAGTGTGTCCATCAATAAGTGGATCACGCGCTGTACGGTCAGCCTCAAACATATCCGCGAAATCACACTTTTTTCTCTCTTCCCAAGAGATATGGTCACACCTGGGGGAAGGGAGAATGAAATTAATTACTCATGAAAATGACAATGTAAAACTAACCTACTATCTAGATCAACATACCGTTCTAACGAAATTATTAAGAACTTCATTTTTGCTTCCTCATAGAAGAAGCTTTATTTCCGTGAACAAAAAAATGTCCTGCTTTTGCATGTCAGATTACTCAGAATGGTCTTAAACATCGAAAAAAGTGGTTTAGAAAAAAATGTATATATGTTTGGCAGGCTTGCCAAATTCAAGCCGCTGTATCTCAAGAACGGCTTTAATAATCAAGCTGAAATTTGGTATACTGATAGAGGAGCAACGCCCCTTCCTATATATAAATTTACGAAAAAAATTGAAATACTATTTTCAGATTTTATATAACTGAATTTTGTTGCTGTTCCCGATGCATACACGAAAGTAATTTTTACGGCTAAGCGGTCACCCATCCAACTTACGGCCGCAAACTTCGCTGCCAAACTCGTGGGACCTCCGAAGCCGCACACCGTCCGCACAGCCACCAGTGTCAGTTTTAAGTTAATACTATATTTTGAGACACTAAATGAAAAACGTAACCTGTAACATGTCGCTAAAGGAATGAAATCGCGGCAGAGGTTACTAAAAAAAAAGGTTTTCTATGCCGTGCTAGATGTAGAAAGGTTATAGAAAACATTTAAAATTATTAATTTAAACAGCCCGAGCAGAAATTTGTTCTGGCTGAGGTCCGGGTCTCATTGGGTTTTCCTTAATTCGTAATCGGGCCCGGATAAGGCGGCTCTATCTGGTCCTGATATGGCATGTAACGCCATTTCTGATTAGGCCGTGATCCGGGCGTTATCAGTCTGCTAATCCGGCCGGTAACAGGCTCCTGATCTGGTCAATAGTAAAAAATGAGAAGATCCAATATACACAAAACGCATAACGCTAGTTTAATTATTGGAAGTTTATGCTGGTACCATACATGGTCGTGGAAGCTTTAAAAATGAAGTATTACCGTTTTATTTTTTAGCTAAACAAATTGATATATAAAGGAATGATAATCTCAAACAAATCGCCAAATAATGGGGTTTTTTAAAATAGTGGAACTGTCTTGCAGATCCAAAATATATACAAATCTCAAGACGAAAACAGAATAAAAATAAAAGGAACAGTGTGGAGTGTTAAAAAATTTATGTACATATATCCATGCGACTCATCAATTTTTTTAATGTGGCGCGTACAAAAACACAGCGTCAAAAAGTATTTACGATAGAATCAATCGATCGCACAATGATGATTTTGGATATAAGTGACGCAGTCGCCGAGAAAATATATGCTGTTTCCCTTATACATGAATAATTGTGTAAGACACATACATAAAAATACAACTATTTCTAATCGATAGTATTACAATAATAAGCGGTATTATACAGGAAACATCTCTCATTCATTTATTGTACACCGGTAATGCCAGTTATGCTCTTCCAGTACTCTGATAATTTCGTCTGAAATGGTGTATATTTTAATTCAACCAGATTTGAATATTCTGGCCGAAAGTAGGGCCGAATCTGTCTAGCCCAACCAGGAGTGCCTGGCCGATCCCTGATCGTGGCATGATATGGAAAACTGTAGTTCGACCACACTTGAAATGTTGTACCGATGCCTGATCTGGACGAGGTCAGGACCGCATTTAGCTAACCGGATCAGGAATGCCCGATAGGTGCCTGATCCCGGTCTGACAGGGAATATTTCAGGCTAGCCAGTGTTCAAATATTATACCGATACATGATCCGGGTAGGTCCAGGGCCTTATTTGGCTGGCCTGAACAGGCATGCCTGACCGATACCTCATCCGGACCTGATGGTACTTCAGCCAATTTGAATTAATTTCTGCTCGGGAAACAGCGATATCCGCCTATTTTTTTTGCCGTCTGACATCGTTTCTCCGAATCAATGTAATGTTCGTTTTGAATCAATGAAATCATTGTTATCGGTGTGCTATCTCGAATCTAGTCTGTCATGGGAGTTTATCATTAATCAATGTAATGTTCGATTTAAGTAAATGTAATGTTTGATTTGACTCAATGTAATGTTCGTTTTGAAATTGTAATGCAATATTTAATTTAAAAACCAAGGAACATTTTCTCGAAATCTATTACAACTTTTTTGTCGATGTACTATTTCGAGTCTGCCGTGTGAGCCGACTGTCCATAGTTTATCGATACGTGTAAATGCCAAATGCACATGCCGAATTAACTCCTCACGTACGGGTGTTCACGGAGCAAACTTCCACAACGACCGCGGTTAAGCTGATAACACCGTGGAAATCTATACGCGCTATAGATCTCGGCCACTGGGACAGAAAACTCTCTTCATATAGGATATCGATCTGGTACGCGAAAAGTTACATGAAAACGAAGAGTTACTCCGCCTTTGTGGGGCCGATGAACAAGGTTCGATGTAGACGCTTATTCAATATTGATAGTATAGTAGATTGCAGCCAGATAAGGTATCAGTCGGCTTCAACTATATAACTAACAATCTATTAGTGCCTGTGCAGTCGTTCAATAATATATTTTTCTTTACTCGTGCATGCGAAATCCTCGTTTGCCCAAAATCCGCGTTCACAGACATGCAAAATGGCCGATTGACGCTCTAGTGCGCACAACATTTTGCGCACTGGCTCCTTCATTTTGCACACTGTTCCCTGGATTTTGCTCACTGCTTGAAGTTGCAGCTCATTTTGGATATCTGTAAACGTCGGACAAACTCGGATTTTGCATTGCACTCGTAAAGAAAAATATGGTTCGATACACGAGGCCAAAGGATCGTTCTGCGTACTGCTCGTGTGATGACAGTATGAAGCCTCGGCTTCGCCGATTGGATTAGTTAGGTTAACTAATCCAATCGTTGGGACTACCACTCGAATAGTTGGGACTACCATTCGAATCGTCGGTATTATCATTCGAATCGTTGGTATTACCATTTGAGTTGCTGGGGAAATAGAATAATCGATTGGTTGCGTCAACTCATTTCTTGGTTATGGCAACTAATCTTTTTTTTCCGTGTGGGCCAGACAGCCCGGTGGCCACTACTCATATCACACACTGTTAGAAATTGTTGTATGAAAATTAATATAAAGTATTGGAAGTTTTTTTGCGGATACGCGTATATTAAATTTAATACACAAATGTTAATTAATATACAAAAAAATTGTTGTAAAATTAATATGCAGTATACTAAATACTTCATAAAACTTGTGTTTATAATATAATTATTGGAATTTTACGACATATCTGTATATTAAATTAAATTTAATATACTGTATCTGAAAAAGAACTTCCAATACATATATTAATGTTCAAAATATTTTTAACAGTGCATTAAAAGTGACGAAAACAATCACAGTTCCACACCATACACACAAATGACAACATGAACAAACTCTACAAGTAAATAATAAAACTATTTATTGAAGAGGATTCAGACCAGGGTCGAAACATATAAAGAATACTAATTGTTCAACCTGGCCGCTAATAGCCGACTAACCATCTTCCTAATATATACAATTCGACCACAGCACCAATAACACCAAAAATATAAACTATATAATTTCCAGGAGGAACGTCTTTATTTTATGGTTATAGCTAATATAATTATAGTAACAATCATCAAAATTATAAGTTTCAAAAACTATTCTAATAGTTTCAAATATGCCGTTTCGTTGCATACGATTTCAACGTTTATTTCCAATAACCTTGCAAGTATCGTTTATTGAACCATATTATCATCGTTTCAACCATAAAACATTACAAGCCTTCCTATGTTCGTTTTATCATGTGAAATCGTTAAATCAACGATATGCTTTTCTCTCAGTGCAATGTTCAACAAATTACGTAAATATGTATATATTTTTTTTTTATTGGTTTCCCTCCGTGCGCCTTCTTCAGGATTTTACGTTTGCCCCTCTCCCATTTTCCCCGTTCCATCAAAAATATCCCTTTCCCCGTTCCTTCATAGAGACCCCCCCCCTGGAGTGTTGTCCGCAGCCACTCATCCTAATACACTACCGTATCGCATTTGCACGACGGCACAGGGAAACTGCGGAAAACCTGGCCGATAATACAGCCCTCGGATTGATTTTTACTGAGTTTCTATTGTATGAGAATACATTAGAAACTCAGAAAAATTGCCTCCTGCATCAGCAGTTGCCGCGCAAATCAGTGCACGGCTAAACGGTCACCCGTCCAAGTTATGGCCGCAAATAATGCTGCTTAACTCTGGGGACCGCCGAAGCGGTTAAACTACCTAAATATATTATATCTTGTTTGACATAATGTGAAACAATGAATCTCACGTTCACTTTGTTTCATAATGTTCATATTTCATCATCCTAACAATCTGTTATGCGTAACGCTTCAACGACCTCTGAGTCAGAGAGGGCAATCCAATATCATACGCTTAACGTGCAGTTTTTTTAATAGCTGGCGTGTTATCACGGATTGCTTATTAAATTCTGCAGCTGTACATCATCATGTTTTCTGTTTTTGGGCTGGATACATCGCATTCGTCACTTTATTTTCGATGATTTATTTTGTTTTTGGCGTTTTCGATGTTTTGGTATCATATCTATATAGCACATTGGGGCGTAGGTCAGCAGTACAAAATATACGTAAAGGTCGACATATTTGGAATAGATATATGCATTCTACCGTTAAAAAAAATAATTTAAGTAGCAACTCAAAATATTAAACTATATTTTCAGATTTAAGTTGCAACGTACGTCGCCACTTGAGTGACAACTTAAGACGCAACTGAACTTTCAAAACAAAGTTTTGGCTTCAGTCATAATTTATAATTAAGAAGCCGGTCAATCGACTTATAATTAAGGAGTGCACATCGAGTGCAATGCAGGTTATGAGATAACGAAAATAAATTTTTCTATAGTGTTGGATACTTTTCTAAAACAAAATAGTGAAAAACGCGGTTGTCTGAAAAAATAAAATCTATTTTTATTTTCGCGTATAATTGCGTCTATCTTTTCTGAAATAAAAATGTAGGATACAGTGGAATGCAGAATAAAATATCGCTGTTAATGAATTTCCGGATTTTTTCAACCAAAATAAATTTTAAAAAAGCTGTTTCAAAAGGAAGCCTTCAATGTCAAATGAGCAATTAAAGGCTTCGCGAAAAATTCACACTAAGGCCGCTCTTTGGTGAAAAACCATCTCGATTGTTTAAAAAAAATGAAATCCATTTTTTAATTAAGTATAATTTAGTGTATAACTACAAAATTAAGATTAAAATATTAGAAAAAGTCTCCGCTATTATTTTAAGTCGATATTAATTTCGCAATTAATGTTCGAGTATTTAGTAATATCTTTTGTAAAGAATAAGAATTTAATTAACTAGAAATAGAGCGATTACTAATTAAGTGCCTCTCCCGATAACACTTTATTGCGAGCAGCGGCTTGTACTGTGCGAAATATATCAATGAGAAGGCCTAACAGATGTGAATCAGGCGAGAATGTAATATTGGACGAATCTTTCAGTCCACCCTCGCCTTATCTAATCGAGCGTGCTCGTATATAAACCGGAGACCACACGCTATACCTTGGTAATACATGGCTCCGTATGTATGTAAGGTGCACCAGAGATAATCTGCTTAATCGCGTGACCGAGTCACTGCGCACGCTGTTGAGGCTGTACGGTATTACTTATATATACATATATAGGTATATTGTGGCCGCGGTGCAGTCATTCTAAAGTTTGGAGAGACGGCGAAAATATCGACCCACTGTAGTTTGGTTGTTTCAGCACCGCCAGCTTGTTTCTGCCTGAGAATCATGCATCCTTATTTCCAACACGCGATGAGTCTCCGTCGTAACACAGCCAACGATAGGCCAAAAACCGAACGGCAAAAGGTTTGTTGTGTAGGTGAGCGGATTGCTACCGCGACTGCTAAGGTCCATATGCCTATTATGGTGGTGCTCGGACTCGTGCAACTCGTGCCACTGATGGTCGTCCCACCGATGTACATTATTCACTCGCAATTACTGCAAGCAACGTTGAGTTACTGGCTAGATGTAGGTACACGAGAAGTTAAGCCCCACCGACGTGCAACTACAGCTATTTACCAAAGAAACGCGAGAAGAAAAATACCTTGATTGAACTCTGATTTGACTCAGGGGAAAATCAGTGAGAAAGGTGCACAAACAAAAATGAGAGAAAAAAATGGTACCACTTTCAGCGAAGACGAAGAGAGGGAAGTCAATGACGAATTGGGGTGGCGCTTTAGTGTCAAGCATTAACAAGAATTGTTGCAAAATTATTTTCGCTTTGATAGTTTTTACCTCATTACCTCATACGAGGTATATGAAAACGGAAAGTATCGAAGTATCGAGCGTTTTTCCTCGACATTATACTTTGCGAAACGTCCTGCTCGCTTCGTGTATTCCAGGAAAAAGACCTGAGTGATAGTGATCACTCTCGCTCGCGAACTTTGCTCCCCACCTTTCGATATTCAAAAATGCCGTAATTAGAGGGTGCCAGTTGTGTTCACGAATCAGTTACGAACGTCACATTATTGGTTAAACGCAGCATACTGAAGATTGCTAAGCCTGTTACGTACTTACTGCTGTATCATATACCAGTGAATTTCGGAAATTTGAGCAATTAAAATTATATTTAAATTAATAGAAAGTACAGGTATGTAAAGATAGGATAGGGTTGCGTTAGAAAAATGTATCATAAAAAAGTACACGTTGTTTTGTTCAATTATTAAACATTTATTTATTTTTTCTTAAAATGAAGTGATATTTAAAAAATAAAAACGCCATCACCACTTTTCGTCCTGATCTCGGAGGTCACTAACGAGCAGGTTATGTCACGTTGCAAATAGTGCAGGTAACGCACCGATTTACAATGACGATGACGTGTGACGATTTTCTTATACAGTAGGACCTCGTTGATCCGGCCTTCGATTATCCGAGGCTCCGCGTTATCCGAGCCACCGGACTTTCCGAGCACTCCGCGTTAACCGAGGTGTACGCTCGGATAATACGGAAAAACTCGGATAAAACGGATAAAGCTATTCCTCATTATATGCATTGTGTATGGTTTCCGTATTATCCGAGTTTTCGGCTATCCGAGATATGTCCTCCCCACATTACCTCGAATAAACGAGGTTCTACTGCCGTATAGACGAAGAATACATAGATAATATATCTTTAAAAAAGATGTGCACTTTCATCTTTCGTGTATACATCTACACTTACATCTTTCGTGTATAGCTAATAGACCGTTTAGAACTGGTATTAGGAAAAAAAAAATACCTTGGAAAAAAAGTACCCGGAAAAAAGGACCCTTGGAAAAAAAGTCCATTGGAAAAAAGTACCCCGGAAAAAAGTCCCCGGAAAAAAGTACCCCGGAAAAAAGTCCCCGGAAAAAAAGTACCCCGGAAAAATCACCGGAAAAAAGTCCCCAGAAAAAAAGGACTCCGGAAAAAAAGTCCCTCGGAAAAAAAGTCCCCGGAAAAAAGGATCCCGGAAAAAAAGTCCCTCGGAAAAAAAGTCTCCGGAAAAAAGTACCCCGGAAAAAAAGTCCCTCGGAAAAAAGTCCCCGGAAAATAGTCCCTCGGAAAAAAGTGCCCTGAAAATAAGTCCCCGGAATTTAAAAATCTAGTGATCGAAAATGGGGTCATCGCTGGTCGGGATTGGGCACAGCTGCGTCGGCAGTGGGGACACTAATAAACATGAATTAATCGGCCTCTATGTGGCGTAATAATTGGCGGAATCGATCGAATAAACCATTTTTAGAAAGAGAATTAACTGAATTTTACAGTGGTGCAAAAAAAAATCTCCAAATTTACATTCGTCGCAACGAAAAAAGCCATATAGTTGTCTGGTTGGCCCTATAGGGTACAGGAATGGGGACATTTATCTTAAGACTCGAATTTAAGGATACATTTTGTCAAAACTTGCAACAATCAAAGGCGGGCTTCTACCACACTTGTGTACCAAATTTCAGCTCAATCGGTCGAGCGGTTCTTGAGTTATAGGTGGTTGTTTTTTTTTTTTTTTTTTTTTTTTTTTTACCTTCGTATGCCTTCTTCAGGCTTTTACGTTTTTGCCCCTCTCCCCTTTTCCCCGTTCCTTCATAGAGACCCCACTTAAAGTGTTGTCCGCAGCCACTCATCCTAATGCCCCTCTATATCGCATTCGCCATAGCATTGCTGCCATGTGCATAGGGAAACTGCGGAAAACCTATGCCGATATGGCCGGTCTCGAGTTCGCCTCATGGCACCGGAGCTACGTCACGTTTCGTCGACAATATAAACACGGACTACAGCTGTATACATGTGACCCTCACAGGTAGAAATACCTGTGTGGGTCCCATGTATACATCTCGAGCTTCATCGCGCCCGTATTTATTTTTCGATTTTTTATGCTCTGGACTAGAGGCCAGTATACTAACCACTTGACCATCGCACCGGTTTATAGGTGATTTTTAAATTCCTGGTTTTTTTTTCCGGGGACTTTTTTTCCGGGGTACTTTTTCTGGAGCATTTTTGTCCGAGGGATTTTTTTTTTCCAGGGTCCTTTTTTCCGGAGACTTTTTCCGAGGGACTTTTTTCCGGGGGACTTTTTTCCGGGGACTTTTTTCTTTGGTTCTTTTTTTCCAGGTACTTTTTTTCGGGATTCTTTAGAACTATAGCCTGTAGTTGGGGAATGAATCCCAGACGCACGGTCTTAATAGTTACAACGTTGAGGATATCAGAATTTGCTATTTTGTATATGTGAAATGTTTGTATGTCTTTCGGAACTATTAATAAATTGACTGATGAATTTCTTCATATATTGCGAATCGTAATCACTGTCTGTTGGAAGTCATCATTGTCAAGCTTTAAGATGTCTTCGAGACACTTTTGCGTTTACATTCTTACAAACTTTGGATTATTTACAGTACGCTTTGAAAACCAAAACATAGTAACATCGTTCAGCACACAGTAAAACACGATACAGTACTCTTTAGGAAAATATATGAATAGACGCCAGAAGCGCTGAATAAACGGAGTTTACTATACTAAATCGGGTAATGATTACCAGACTCTTCTCTCCGTGTGGGCAGCGCTCAACGATCTCTGAGCATATGAACTAATAGATAAAAAATTTCATTCTTACCGACCAAGTTGATATGTTGCCAAGTATAATTGTGCTCTGTAGTGAAATAATTTATTATTAGCGACAACAGAGCAGGTCTCGTTTAAAGTTTATAATTCATTTATCAAAGTCGGGCTGTCCCCCAAAGCAAATGAGACTTTAGCACAAACGTTATCACAATCATATAGTCTATGTACTCATGTTTATATAGATCGCCGAGGGTACATGGAAATACTGTCGTATTCAAGGGTACCACAAACGGAGCGTATTATCGTTGTTTCAATTATGCAAGCCTCATCGCGTCGGTAGAGGACATTGTCGCAAGCCAAAAGTCCACAATCGCGTCGCCCACGGACCGCGCCAGTTTAAGCGTGTCATAGGGGTGTATAGTGGCCCTCTAGTCGTCGAATGTATACTATATACATTATGTGTCTAGTAAACAACACAATGTACCTCACTGTCCCTCGTTTGGCAAACCGGCTTACATCCATGCTCTCGAAACAACGCGCGCGTGTGTGTGTGTGTGTGTGTGTGTGTGTGTGTGTGTGTGTGTGTGTGTGTGTGTGTGTGTGTGTGTGTGTGTGTGTGTATGTCTGAGAGACAGAGAGAGATTGAGATTGAGAGAGAGAGAGAGAGCCAGGACCGGACAGGAAGTCAGAACGAGAGCACAGCTTCAACAGCATCTGTTGGTTAGGTCTACGTTCGCGTGGACAAATTGTCGAAAGGCCGATGATTTATGGGCTGCTACTCGTGATAACTGATTTACAGGAGTTTACAGAAGTGCCGGTTCGCACCGAAAGACAAAGTTACTCACATTCATCCGCAAGTGCGACATGACATATATATATATATCGCTTGTACTATGAATGACAAAAGTACTTCGGGATAGTTGAAAGGAATATAAATCTTTGAACAAACTTTCGTTCTGGCTGGATGACGAATTGCTTCGTAATTTTAAGAAATTTGGCGAGAAAACAAAACGGAGATGAGTGGCATTGGAAAATGTAACTATATATGAGGTACTTTGGCATTTAAAGGACCAAGAAAGTTTTTCTTATATATTTTTATTCGGTTCTCAAACAGTAGCAAGTGCCTAGTATAGGGGGAGCCTCAGCTGTAATGCCACAACAGTATCTTGGCCCTTACGATAATTATGATGATATTAGTGGCTAGAGTCTTGCTCCAATTCATATAACTTCAATAAAAAAAACTTTGTCAAGAGAATATAAAAGAAACATGAAAAATGAATGATTTTAGTGAAAAAATAAGTGGGTATCAATAAGGAAACGTAAGCTCGCTAAAGAAGAAAGCGAAAGGAACGTGCTGCAGTAAATACCTAAGTTTCGATCATCCCTCGCAGGATCTTCTACTTCTTCGGGATGTAAAAAGGAAAAGACAATAAAAACTCACTTTCGTTTTTAGTAGAATCCATTACCTACAAGTACTATTTACAGGTATATTTCTGGATTTACATATACTAGGATTTTATTGTGGCTCGCGCGCTGGGCGCGCTCGCAATCGCCCCCCGCCCAAGGGTGCCCCCTCTGAAGGGTGCCCCCCTCCCAAGGGTATCCCCCTCCCCGAAGGGTGCCCCCCCCCCCAACGTGCCCGTAGCCTTGGGGGACCTATGTTTTTGGAAAAGAACTTAGAATAATTCGGGCTCGGGGCTTGGCGGAAAGGGGTGGGGCTAGCCCCAAGCCTTTAGCCCCACCCCCTTCCGCCAAGCCCTGAGCCCAAATAATTCTAAGTCCCTCGATTCTTGACACGGCGGCGGCGGCGGCGGCGGCAAGATCTTTTTATAATATAGAGAGATATGTTTACTTTGACTCTGACAAATCGACAAAACACATCGGCAGTTTATGGGGCGTCATGAATTGCTTAGCCTAGGGTGCCGAGAGTCTTAAATCCGCTACTCAGGGAACTAGATGGTAGTTCAGTTGTTTTTTAACATAATCATATCCAGTCCTTCGTGCCACTTGTGTCCTTCTTGTCACCCCAAGTAAAAAAATGATATGTAGTCCGACATATGGAATTGGGCATATATAGTCCGTATAATCTCTATATACAATCTATATGCAATTTATATATAAGATCACCTGTAAAGTTGGGTTTATGTATAAATTGTATATAGATTTTATAAAAACTATATATGCCCAATTGTATGTTTAAAACTATATATATTTTTATATACTCTATATATAATTTTTTTACTTGGGACAGTACTCTGTCCTATAATAAAAAGTACTGCAAACGGAATTATAACAATTCAGTCTTGCAAATTACGTATGTGTAAGTGCAGTAGATACTACATACTGTTAACCAAAGCATAAATATAATAACACAAGGGTCGTGTTGCAAGGGTAGTACAAACAGAGCAAAACCTTCACGAAAGATTACCACAATTGGGTGTGCAGGTCGTTTAAAGAATCGGGCCGGGTCACCGGGGTGTTGTCCATCCCATTTCGCACGGAGCGCATATACACGGTGTATACATACATTCCAGGGAGCAATAGGCCACAATGGCATTGTGCACTCAGGCGCCACACTCCTGCCTCCATCACCAAGTGGTCTACATTTCCCTTTGCTTTCTGGCGTTCGAGAGACACATGACCCTCTCGGGATGTTCGGGTCGATATAGCCACCCTGGTGTCCGCAACCAGTCTGATCTCTTCCTGCTCGCCTCCGCTTTATCTTTCTGATCTCTTCTATTCACTCCTTTCTTTCTTCTCTTCCATTCTATACTCAACTCTAGCCATAACGTATATATATCGGTTTACGGGTTCTGTACTATTATACTATCGTAATACAGCTTTTTTTCCCGTACCTTTATTTTACCATTGTCTCCTCATTCTACAGCTGGATCTCTTACGGTGATATCGCAGATTCAGAATATAATAAAAAGAGGACGTACGGTAACACTATGATTTACCCGCCGATATCAAACATTACACCAATAGAGTTTTTGAATGTAGGGAGAAATATCCGACAAGAAAATCACGTCCGAAAAAAGCAAAAAAGAATCCGTGAAAATAAAATTCTCGGAAAAAAGAAGACAGACCGATGATACGTAAACACAATTTCTAAGGTTTTGCAAGTGAACTTTGAAACTCAAGTCAAAGAAGATGAATTATACGCATTGCATTTCAATGCCACACAAAATTGAAATTAAATAAATATTTTTATCAACTTAAAATAAACGTTAACAGACTCAATTTGTTAAAAAATTACTGTTACCATTTATTAATTAAATCTTTTTTCTCGATATGAATATACAAGCCTAAAGATTTCGACCGAAAGCATGAATGATCGAAGTGTCAATGATTCATAAATTTCGCTAATCAGCTTGATGTTACAATTAATTATTAAATCAACTTACCGCAAAGCTGTACACATTGAGAAAAAAAAGTTTGAATGGACTAATTTAACATACACCCTTGTTCAAATGATTTTTTTGTTGGTGTAGCTAATATTTTGTTTACCGCAAATAAATTTTAGACAACTGAATCTAATGATTATTGAAGAAACTAAACATTTGGTTGTCCTAACGAAAAACTTGTTTGAACGAGGGTGAATGCTAATTTAGTTCTTTCAAATATATTTTTTTCTCAGTGTATGCTCACCAGCTTGAGGCTCCAGGATACCATTATTTCGTCGTTTATGAGATGAGTCTGTTACAATGGTTTCCGCTATACGTAATTCCAAACTAAACCACTGGTGAATGCTATTGTCACGTTTCCTGACAATAAAGTAATCCACAAAGCTATTTTCCACGCTACTAAACGACTATCCTCTGTCTGTACTCATAGGCTACACAGCCCCGAAAATCATAGCTGGATTTGCAGTCTCAAGCTTAGGCTAATTCTCTCCGTCCTCTGACGAAAATTCACTATGATGCCATTTCCGACGTTTGCGAATATTGTAGCATCGTTCTTATATGTTAGACCTCATTGTTCCCAGTCGTTCCATTTTCATCCGTCTTTCCCCTGTCCCATCGCGGTTATTCCGTAACTCACGTGCTCTATCTCGTCGTGCATTCGACGATGAGTAGAAGAGACCGTCGAGCTCGGAGACCGGGGCTTTCTCGAGTGTCTTACACACTCTCGACTCACCGGAAAAGTCGAGTGCACCTTGTACACGGTACAGAACGGATCGATCCCCTCTTTTCGATCACTTGCCACTCGAGGAAAATATATCTTACACTGTGTAGACTCGCTTTTGCAACCTGATTAGAACTCACAAGCCAGACATACCTGAGCAGATTATTAATTTATACTGAAGCTGATAGGAAAATAATTATCGCTTATCCAAAGGAAACATTAATTGGAAAGTTTCTGAGAATTAATTGGATATTAATTGCAATGGATCTGGGAATTTCCACAATTTTTATCTTGCTCCAGATTTACTTGACGATAATGGTTTCTTTCATTTAGCATTTAACTTTGCATGTATTGGGGTAGATTTAGATAAAATCAAAATCTAATCTGTATATTCAGAATATACAAGAAAGACATTCCTTGCATAAATCAATGTTTTTGCAACGTTCAATGTGAAATTCATAGCGACTTAAGGGGAGGGAGTCAGGTAAAAAAAAAATTGAATTTGAAAATTCAATATCATCCAAATTCTCTTGCATATAAAAATGGTCAGTGAACTATGTTGTTGGTACTCGGTGAAAGGATTTTTTATTGTTGTCTGACTTGCATATGCCTTACAGTATTAACTTAAGCAAAGATCTTAGGTTTTCCATTCTGGGCGTGATTCAGACCAAACTGCTAGGCAGATTGGGCTAGTTGACGTCTCATTTTCTTCTTTACAAAATGATACACCGGCTAAGCGGGGCAACATTTTATTTTTTTCATTCTGAAAGCAAAGTTAATCAATGATTTAGATAATAGCATAAAATTTATTTATTATAAATTATGTCACTTAAAAACTATTACCTTTTATTAACATTTGCTCCGCTTAGTCGGTGTATCCTTTCATGAAGAAGAAACTGAGATGTGAACCAGTCCAATCGGCCTAGCACTTTGGTCTGAATCACGTGCAGAATAGGTTGAAAACCAAGTTTAGGCAAATGACATCTAAAGTTTATGGCTCAAAAAAAATGTTTGCGCTGTTTTCACCTTTGGGGCATCTAGTACCTTTAATGAACAAAACAAAAATATTATTTGCAAATCAGATTTCAGAATATTAGTAATTATTTTACAAATAAATGTTTTTTTTATTAACAAAACAAATTTATTAACAAGTAAATGAATGCATAATATTTTTTAAAACCTGAGAATAACACTTTTATTGACAACATCACTGACAATTTGTCCAGTCTTGAAACATTCAGAAATGTACTGCAAACACATTAAATCACCATTTCATAAGAAATAATACATATTTGAACACTTCTGATGATTGTTGATTCTGTTTTAAACAATGTTAATTGAAAAAAACAGCAAATGGCCAATGGAATTACACTAATAATATAGTATGAACAAAAAATAAAAACGTCAATTAGAGGTTATGCCGCTCGAGTGTAGCAGAAGTCAATTTCCCCGGCAGTAACACGCTGCGCATGCGATACGCATCAAACTATCATAGCGCATGCCCCGTTATTCGCGCGAATTTAAACATGATGTAAACGTTACTTGTTGCATTGGAGACATCACACTGTCATCGCATCGTTTATATCGCGTTTCACTAATTGTTTTAAAAAATGGTAAAGAGATAAAAATTTATTTACAAACACGTAATTAATTTTTTTATCCATCTAGAAAAAAATCATTAAAAAACAGGCATATTGCAGAAATCGGCAATTTTTCGGCTTTATGTCTAAGATTTTGAAGGTTCAGAGGTCACGCTTAACTAAACAAAGCTGCAGAAAAAGAAAGAAAAAGAAAATTATTAAATTTAAAAAAAATTCGACGCCCTTAATTATTTTGTGTCAACAAAAAATCGGCCTTAATGTCCGCATATAAAAACAATAAATAAATAAAATAGTTTCAAATTCAAATATAATATTCTGATAATTTTTTTACGATTTTTGAGAAAATAAAATATAAATAGTACCGTAGAACTTGGTCATTTTTGCGAATTTCGGCTTAAAAATGATTCTTATTTTTCTGCTGCCCAAGGCTTAAACTCGAGGTGTTGACTACACACTAAACTGTGCAAAGGATAAGCGCTGGCAAATTATCCTTAGGGGTCGCTCTCGATATCTAGTTTTAGCGATATATATCCAGAAAACGATACTTTGAAAAAATTTGCCGGGGGATTCTATGTAAAAATGTACATATGGAGGTCCAGACACACATTTTTTCAAGTTTAATAAAAGAATCTAAATTTTTTTTGGGACACTAATGAGTTGTAAAAAAAAATGTTAAAATAAACTCGTTTGCTAAAGTTTATCCAATGATACGATACACCGAGAGAAAAATATAGTTAAGACATCTAAAATAGTTTGGTAATAAAATCCAGACAACATAGTAAATGGGATCAATCTTGGAAGTTTGGAAATGTTTACTTATACCGTGAATAGAAACGCGATGCACGCGGAGGGGCGCTCGCGAAACGTCTGGGCATTTTCGGGCAACTTTATGGTTATTTTTCGTAACGTGAATTGCTTTAACCTGTATGCGTATGAAGATTATTCCGAACATTTGTGGGCGCAAAATATAGAGAAGTATGAGATGCGTTGTATAGCGTTGTACAGCAACGTAAATAGTACAGCGGGCGACGCCTAGTAAATCTTTGTATGTGTCTGGAAAAAAATGCCATTTTTCCACTTTGGATTCTGATTACTGTACGAATCTGGGAATGAGTACTATATTTTTCTCCCGGTGTAATATAACTCGTTTTGGCGAAGCGTCATCATTTATACTATTTTTTGCATGTAATATTTAAACACAATATTCTTTTTCCCGCCGTCGCTGAAATGACTCCATTCCTTGCGTGCAACGCGCGAGGGAAGTGGCTGATTTTGGACCAATGACGAGAACTCGTGCGCAGTTCGCCACGCATGCGCAGTACAGCCCTGGTTCTGGAGTCCAAGAGCTGTCAGCGGGAGCAGGGTTGCGCTTATGCACGAATGCGAATGGGTTCATTCAACGACGTCGGAAAAAAACAGTCATATGCCACACGGGAGGGACCGGATTTTTGAAAATCGAGTTAACTTAAAAATTGAGTTTTTTTAATCTATTCGGAGGCTCAATACTGAATGTCTGAATAGATATTTTAGGTAACTGCAGTTTGGATGAGATAATAAGGTTAAAGAGATCTGTACGCTGCTATGTATTCATTACAACGTGCGGTCGTAGTCACCACCATGCAGCTTATGCATGGCGCACAATGTGGAATAAACGTATGTCAGCGAAGGATACGTTTGTAATCACTGATGCAGTATAGCACTACGTTTCACACGCTTTAATCGTACTTTCACAACGCCCATGGGTGTTAACGCAATCGATGGAAATTGTTCGGCCAGTAGTGCACCGCGTTTGTGTAGCAATTCTCGCTATGGACCAAGTCAACTGATAACGATTTGTTCTCTTCTGTCTCTCTCTATTCATTCGCTTGACCCACCGCGTAATATTGCACACTCGGTACTTCAGTAATTTTCTCGTATTCCCATGACGGTTTCAAACGAGTTCTCACGAACCGGTAGTCATGACGAGGAAAAAAAAGTTTATATTCGCATATTTGCAATACTTGATTTTCTCATCACGTTTGTTACTAACGTGAAGTTTTTATTATAAAGTTACTGTGCTATAGTTCCGAATGCTGTTTTAAAAATCTAGAAGTACACGAAGAAAAAAGTTAAGTAACATTTATCTTGCAGCTGCGGTGGAAGAAAATTAGTTTGAGTCAAACGGGGCATATTCCCGAGTAGAAATTCTGATACTAGCGCAACAAGGGTGTTATCAGGTCGGCCGTAGTTCCTTATCAAGCAGTGTCAAGACAACCAGACCGGGCCCGCTACCAAAACGTAACGTTTGCGGTTGATACGGCCGTGTGACCTCGGTCTTGTTCAGGCCATAATCAGGGGGATTGTTAAGGCCATGATCAGGCTCGAGTGAGGCTCCGACCTGGAACTGTCCAGGCAGGAAATTCATAAATGAATTAAAACGCGTGTTATATTTTCGTTTTCTTTATTACTTTAAGTTTTTCAACTTAAACAAATTTTCATAAAACATTTAATGTTAAAGAAATACATATTCTTTTTGTACCTCTGGCCTCCACTATGCTCATTTTCATGTCTTTCGCTATCCTGTCTACAGCTGTTTTCATTTTCTTCGCTATGCTCATTTTTATGTTGTTCGCCGTCCTGTCGAAAGCTGTCTTTCTTCATGTAGTTACTCTGCGTACCTCCTTCGCTACTGTCTCCATCGGTATCTTCATATCTTTCGCTGTCCTCATCACGCCTGTTTTTACGTTTCTTGTTACGCTTACTCCTTTCATGTCCTTCACTGTCCTGTTTGCTGTCAGCTTCATTGCCGTTATTCTCCACCAGGTTTTTTCTCTTCTTGTGTATATTTAAATTAGTAGATGTTGGTGATTCTGTAAATAAAAATATTACATACGTCTCATTTCCTTCCGATGTTACAATCAAAACGTATGTAAACGCACGTAACTGCTACAAAGTCCAAATTAGAATTTTTCGTATCCACAGCTTTATTCACAGTTCGTCATCTGCGTGCACGTATACGTCCTAATTTTCGCCGCTTTTCTTCGGGACCCATATTCACCGCATATTATTTTGAGAGAAACACAGAAAGCTAAGTTAAAGCGTGCCAAAATTGCTCCGACTTCTCGATTGTAATGTTACCTTAAGAAAACTCGCGAAATGAATAATAAAGGATCGAAACGTACATCTAGTAAGGGCCTTGTACGGCTTCCTGACCAAAATTGGCCCGCGAGATGACGCTGGGATTAATACGGCATGATAATGCATATGTAATCAGGGCCGCGTACGGGTTCCTGACCAAAGTATGCACACCAGATGGCGCTTGGGTATTATCAGGCACCTCTCTCCGCACCAAATCAGGTCTCTGTAAGGCATTCCACAGAAAGGCAAGCCTTAAGATTTCCCGATCGCGGCCTGACTAGTCCTCAGGCACCCGTAATAGAATTTCTACTCGGGTTTGCATTAACTATACCGATGTTGTTTTAATAAAACTGGTTTGTCACCAAATATAAACTTTTGTTGTTTGTTGCTGTGGCCGGAATGATAATGATGATGAAGGATTATCGGCTTCTGGCGGCCCGGTTAAAAAATTAAATTCTTTATTTAATGTTTGATACGTTTCGACCCTGGTCTGGGTCCTGTTCGCTCATTTAATTTTATTTTAATGATGAAGTCGAGTGTTAGTGTTGTTTTGTTTGTGACTTGGTACATTCTTGTGACTCTGGTCACCTGGCTCTCTGGCCCGTGTTTTCTGCTCACTATTGTAGGTTACCTTATATTCGATGTTTACACTGATGTAAGGCAACACTACATTTTCCTTATGACGTCTTTAAAGTCGATGGTCATTTTTAGTCAACTCAACTAAATATTTCTATTGCCACCCACAACCACCGCATTTGGTTAACTCAATCAAATTTTTTTATGTTACTAAATCTTTTTCTCGGTGTTTTTAAACACCTATTTACACGCAACTTTACTAGTCGATTTTTTTTAAATTCGTAATTCTTTCTCTTATCATATACTTAGTATGTGATGAGAATGAAAATGCTGAGACCTCTATATTTATGGAAAATTTCTGGCGAATAAAAATAAGAATTTTATATACAACATGGAAAAAATTATATCAGTCAGGTCTTTACAATTTTCTAAGTATTATTGCGACGTAAAAATCTTCTCTCTGTCTATTTTTTCGCACTTGCGAATGTATGATATTGCTTACTCACCAACCCAGTTATATCTGCACTTGCTTTAACACACGGAAAGAAATAACGCGACAATCATTTCCAGCATATGCTGTGCCGCAGATTAGTTACAGAACCTAAATTGAAAAAGTATCCTCAACTATACGTGATTGGTAATAAAAAAATAGTAAGTAAGATCGACAAGTTGGTTCCGGCAACCAATCATAATTCTGTCCTTACCAACAGCCATGAGGTGGCACAACTACCGGCGGCAATAGTTGTAAACACGATTCGAATGTTGCCGGCACCCTACGAGTTGGTTTTCATTACCAATCACTTCCCTCCCAAAACTAATTGGTTGATTCTTGTAACTAATATTTTTTAGTTCGCGAATGACAAATGCTAACAATGCCATTGTGTCATATGAAGAACGTGACGTAACATATCGAAGTGCGAATTGACAAGAAAAGGAGTTTACAGCGAACCAGACTAAATATACGATAAGTAAACAGTGTTAGAAGTAGATGCTTTTAATTTTTAAAGAATTGGGATTTGGTGATGATCCATGCGACTATGAATATATGGAAATGGCGCTTCTAATTTCTCACTGTTCGCATTTTCTTAGATGGATGGTGTGAATGTATGTATCGATGACCTCCTTCGTCAGTTCGGCAACGAGGAGCTAATTCCCAAATTCAACGTGTCTAACCTAGAACTTCTATTTCTGTTGGTTCCTGTTACTACGGATATTCTACCATCGACATTGCAGTTCCTTTAACCAACTAAGTTTAGCTTCAACTAACTGAGTAGTTGGCGCTATATCGACTATTCCGGGTGGTTATGAGAACCCATTTGTCAGTTTTACCAACTATTTATTTATTTCCGTGCAGTAAACATTCCGCACTTTGTCAATGTACATATTAACACTGAGAAAAAAAAATAGTTAGAACCAACAAAACGGAAGTGTCTATTCGCACTAACCCCTGAATCCAAGCCTCGTGAACTTGGCACCGCACTTTGAGGAATCTCATTTTTTTTCATTAAACTTATAGACTGGTTAGTAGTTAATCGTAGTAACAATTTTTTTGTTTGTAGTAAAACTCGAAAAAAGTTATTGGACTTCCAAAAATACCCAGCCCCCGACGTTATCGAAACTCAAATCTGACGGTTGATTCTTACAGAGATTCGTTTGTAGTGGAAGAATTTCCGTTTGTAGTAATAAAATTAAAATAAAAAAAAATGTAGGAAACCAGAAAATCAATTAAAATTGCAAAAGAAATCATGTACAAATGTCATGTACAGTGCTATAACTCTTCTAGATTTTGACTGGGTATGATCGTCCGTGAGGTTTAGATATGGCCTATTTTTACAGTACTTGCCGTAGCGATTATTTCAATTACAGATATCCCAGTTATCGATCATGAATCAGTAATCATCAATTAAGTTACATACTTAGATTTTGCTATAGTTAACGAACACTCTCGAATATTGGTCATGCACGACGGCTGGGATATCGTCATTTTACTCCGAATTCTCGGTCGAGAATTGATTGGTGTTTACAACACTGTTTATCGAAAAACAATAGCTCGTCGATAGGCTAAAAGTTATAAGACCAAAAACATCTGCTGCTGCGTCAGTGTTAAATCCGGTTATAGTTATTTAAAAAACAACGGGGAAACGGTATGCACCAAACTGGGGCCCAAAAATGGTTTGCAGTTGTTTGTAGTAGCGTTGTTTCGTCTGCAGTTTGAACGTAATATGTGCCTCGCCAATCGAATGGTTCAGACAACGACTTGTATAACGTGCAACGAAATCTTGGAGACACAGGTTATTTTATGTGAATGCAAATTACTTAGTTCTCGATAATCGTACGAATCTTCGAGTCATAGGATAGTTCCTGCGGATGCTAATTTCTTGGTTCTCGGTTATCGTTCGAATCTTGGAGTCACATGTTATGTCCTGTGTATGCCCAAAACTACCGGAATATCTGATCGAATTCATGTATAATAAAAGATCTCTACTAGATACTGTAAAACGGTGCCTGCAACAATTTTTTGCATACCACCGATAATCAGGTATGTTTTTTTCGAGACACGGTAAATAAAAACGAAAATATTATCTAGACGATGTTCGATTCCCGGTAAATAGCCGTTGCAATCTTTGGAGCCACTGTAAACCTCGCCTCACTATAATTCCCTAGATTTACGTTTTATCCACGACATTTACCTTGTATCCACGGGTTTTTCTGTGAATACAAGGTACCGTGGATTCAGAGGTTGGTGCGAATAGACACTGCCCAACAAAACGTGGGATTGCGGGCGGTGAAAAGAATATTCTTTTGATCGAATGAAATATGTAATTGATCGAAGCAACAGCTTATCAGTTAAAAAATTATTCGATTACCATTGCCATTGCCGGCCTTTTCGCCGCCCGCAAGCGCACGTTTTGTTGATTATAACGATTCTTTTCTCAGTGTATGACACATTTGAATTTCATATAATATGAAAAATAAAATGCACGTTCAATAGATTATTAAATGTCGTTATAAATCTTTAAAAAATTATAAAGATGTAAGAATTCTCCTTCAGTTTCTACTTTTGCTTTTCCAGATGTGTATTGCTCTCTTGTAAATTGAATTATTTTCTCGTATTCCCGTTGTACTTCTCGGTAAGTTCTAGTGATTACCTGAGAGAAAATAGCATCAGATTAAATAATTCACGACCGCAAAAGCTACTTCATTTTTCTCTAGATTTATCTAATATAACCTAATAAACAGATTGCTACAAACATTTTTCTTTTCTACTTACTATCATGAGTGAAAAACAAAAATAAATGAAGTTTAATAAATATTCGATACTTTAAATAAATAAAAATATCATGAACATTCTAGAGACGAGGTATAAATCGTGTGTTTTTTTCCCCCTTAAGCATCGAACACGACAAGAATCTTCCATTTGCGGTTTTATAAAAAGTCGATATATCGCGGTAACATCTTCAGGAAACAAAAGAAACCAGTATTTCTCTGAGTTGCGGTATAGAGAAGATGTAACGAATGTCTAGAAGGGTGTCAGAGAAACGGAGAAAGGTTGGCGAAAAAAGAAAGAGTGAGGAGAAACAAGAGCGAGAAGAAGCTGGAGGCCGATTATCTACTTCAGAACCCTCAACTATTCCTGAGGCTATCCTGTGAATCGTTCCCGGGAATCACCGGGGAACTGTGGAGTTTCACACGCTGCACACTCTGGTCTCCTCATTACTCATCGTTCTATTCCGGTCCCGTTATTTTCCAGTTTCATTTCCGTTCGGTATTCACGCGGTTCTATCCTCCACTCTGTCCATTTCGGATCCATCAACATTACCGGCAACTGTATCCTCATTTTGTTCATTCCAGTTGCTCTCACCCTAAATAAGAACAGTTTCATATTAGCCTCTAGTAATGCAAAATTCTAATTAGATGAAATCAATTATGATAATTGAAGAATCGAGGAAAAATCTAAACTTGAAAAAGTAGAACATTGTATGTTGATGCTACATTATGTTTCAACTTTTATAAATCTACCCGTATGCGAAAGTATGCACGGAAAGAAAAAAAATTGGTTGAATAGGCTCCAAGTGATATAATTAATTGGGACAATAAACTAGTTAGTTACAGAAACAAATCAGTTAATTAGGGCGTCAAATCAGTTGGATGAACCAGCAAATTAATTTGTTAGTAACTAACGAATTAGGGATCACAATTAACTAGTTTGTCGGTGTAACCAAAAAATTGTTTAACCTAGCCAACTTAGTCATTTGGAGCGTACTTAGCCATGTGAGTTGGTTGGTACAACCAATTATTTCTCTACGTGTGCTCATCGATTTTGGCTTTCTCATAGAGGAAGTCTTGTAAAAAGTGAAAATAAAATTTCTGCATATTGTGAAAGCAATATGCAAGGTTCCACTTTGCCTCCTCGTTTGAACAAATTTGAAAAAATGAAATTTAGCGAAACTTTATATTTCGAGAAATAATAAAGAAAAATGCAAATTTACATATAATCCGAATCTCGACTAAGTTATGTATCTAATATTCCTGAATATTATTTCATTATCGTACTAAAAGTTGGGTCGGTCGTTCGTGTTTTGCAAAAGTTAATGCAATAATGTCAATTTTTCAAAAATTTCGAAATTCCATATAATGCGAACCACTTACCCGATTTCGGCCAAATTCAAAATCGAACAAGATTAAATGTACCTGCACTTAAGAAGAACGCTTTAGCAAAATACTATCGTTGTATTGCGAACATTGGAACTTTTTTTTACTTGCCGATGATTGTACCACAGGTTAGTCGCAACAAATACAAGGGGCATTGGAATCGACGACATGGATTTAATAGACTTTTTTTTGACAATTAGAAAAATGAATAAGCCAAGAACCCTTCAATTTATCGATCTGGAATTTAACATCCTTTTCGATGGAATCACCGTCAATATTTTTTTTGTCCAATTATATTACTTTATGTAAATGAAAGTGCTAATGAAAGAACAGAATAAATCGTTATGGCGATATTAGCGCTTATACATTTAGTCAGCAAACGTGACTTGGTGTCACGTGATGGTGGAATAAACGAATTATATCTCTCCGAGATATAATTCGAAACAAACGTAGACCGTCACACTATAATATTACAATCAGTGATTGCAGAAATTCCTGGAATCAATTAAATACTTTTATTAGCGTAAATAAATGTTTACTGGATTCAATTTTTTAAGTGCCAACGATTTATTTATTTAGGTTAAATGATTCTTTCCTTTTTTCGTTGTGGAAGCTGCAATCGTTAAAATTTCTTACACTTCGTACTGCTAGGCGGTGTCCACTACGGTAGCAAATAATCGCCTTTATTTATTGATCCAATAACTTTTCTTTTAGCTTTCGTGGGTGCCAGTCCAGTGCAGCCCCGTTGGCTTTTGTGACTCGTTGCTCTCGGTACTAAAACATGTAGGACGAGCGGTCCATCCTCCGCTCTAAGCTCGTATTTTCATTGAGCCTTTTTGCTACCCTTGTCGTAGTAGTGGTGGCTACTCTTGGCACGCTGTTCTGCTTTCACCGAAGCTGTATTTATGTCTCCACCGTGTTTGGATAAAGTGGAAATGTGGCGAATGAAATGAGTGTAGGAAAAAGATAAAGCACAAAGTCTGATAAATAGAAGAAAAAAAATAAAAGTCGATGGACGTGCGAACCAATCACTCAGAATGAAACTCCCAACTTTCTTCATCCTTCTGTCACTACGTTTCATTTTTCGGCGTTCTACTGTCTATTGAACAAATAAAGAAAAAAATATCGTTGCTTTAACTTTGATGAAAAAAATCTGACGTGTGCGATGCATTCCATATCATCCCGCAAGTTAAATATTTTTCACCATACCTGCGCGGAAAGTTCGACTTCCCGCCCTACGGGCTTTACGTAATTTGAACTTTCCGCTGCAGATATGGTGAAAAATAGATTACCACCCTTTACCACCCTCGGTAAACACGCGGTTGGGGATAGTCTACTTTCCCTCCCTAGTGGTGTAATATACTATCCCTTTACATTGCGTTTCCGTAAACGTGGATATTGATGCGATATAGGCATAACCAGTGCTTCACTGAAAATGTAGATAAAATGCGTTTTAATATAATTTGAAAGAAAGTTATTGTGATATAAATATCTTATCATTACCTATAATTCATACGTTCTATTAACATCAAAGAAAAAAAAACTATCTTCTCTCGAATGGATCGAAAATTCAGAAGATCTGACAATAGCGCATTGGGATTGACGCGCTTAAAAATGATTGTCATTTTGTCATGTATATAAACGATATTTATAAAGTTGAAACGCTAAAAAATTATATATTTCATATGTATTTAGCACATATATTTTATTTTCGTGTGGGCAGGGCGACCTTAGAGTAAATCTTTCCCTTCTTTAGTAGTTTAGTAGTTGGTCTTCTAGTTTAGAATAAATCATTCTTATTACCTTAGAATAATCTCACACTATCCACTCATATGGAGATTTCAAATCTCCACATGAAAATTATGAACACTCACACAAACACTTACTGTACTCACAAACACTCAAGTTACTTTTCCCGAGTGTCTGTTAGTATATGTGTGACCGTCTGTGAGTATCTGTATGAGTTTCAGTGTTTGAAAAAAAATAACGACATAGTTACGTTAATGCACTGTACTGTCGGAGATAACTGCAGTTCATTCGTGATGACTCAGTGGTCCATTGACGAAGTACCCATTAATTTAGAGAAGTGAATGACTTATGATAACGTGTGATATCTTATTTTACACTTTACGATGCGCAAAGGCACATCGAAGTACTTGTATACTCGTCAGGACATTAAGGTTCGTTGAGATCCGATAAAGAAGCTTTTGAAGTAAAATTTGGTTCATGTCTATATTTTGATAACCCAAATAAAGTCCAACTTTTCTTACCATGATCAATCATCGCATGACAATTTTTTTTAAATTTATCTAAATAAATTGCCCATTGCATATCCATTAACAAGACGCCATGTTCTTAAAGTTCGGTTTCACATGTTTTCATGTACGGAAATAATAATATGTAAAGCGCTTTGTTATTCTCTACATAAAATGTGTATTTGATTCCGGCATTTTGTCCATCTCAATGCACCAATGTAATAAACATCGATATCGCTGTAATACTACGACACATGTGTATAAAATACTTTTCAATATCAGTCGAAAGAAACTTTATTGTCTCAGGATGCAATTCTCTACTTCACATATCTATAGACAGTCGCGATAGACCAATATTGAGAGCCCGTCGCTCGAAAAACATCGTATAGCTTGACACCTTCGACGCCGATCGAAGCAATTGCAGAAGCGAGGTTTGTATATAGATATAAAAACTAAAGACTAGAACGAGCGCAGACCCCACGACGGAAGAGATGGTTTGACGGGACTAGGTTTTAAAGGGGCTGTGTAAATAAAAGCATGTTTGAGAGCGAAATGCTAAAGAATGAAGTTTTCTTCAGGACTAAGAAGAGTTTGCCTGCTTAAAGTCTTTCTGGAGAGGTGAATGGGTGGGGGGCTTGGAAGGTTCGGGCTTTCGGGCTGAAAACATTGACAACGACATAGACGAAGGTTGATGCAATCGAGGAGCTCGACACGGCGGGTAAACGTCGAACGAGCAACTCTTCTATCGTAGGTTTGCCCAGCTTTCATGCTCCCAAGAGGAAAAGCTCGTTTCCCTCTCGCTCTTTCTCACCCTTTTCCCTTCGAGAAAGCAAGAAGACCGAAGCAATGTTGCATTGAAGAAAGCGAGAGAAGAGCAACCGGAGCTATGAACGCGTTTTCCACCCTTCGGAATTCCCACCCCCGTTGCCTTCCGCACCACCGCCACTCTGTTTAATCCGTTATTGCAACTCGCCCTTTGTTCGCTCGAGGTCGGGCTATTCTACTATTTCCATTGGCGGTTGGTGAGTCCCTCATCGCTGAGTTTGCGATGAGGGCTAGAGCTTGGGACTTGAGGGTTGGAAACGAAGTCTCCAAGCTTTCGCAGAGTTCGTCGGGGCTAAAATTGCTCTCCCTGTCTCTCTTTCTCTCTTCTCTCATCGACTCTGGGGCTTCAGTATGTGCATTATCGTTTTATTCCGTTATATTGTCGTGCGGTACAAGTACGAGTGGAAAGAGAGACGGAGGAGAAGGTCTTATACTCATTCTCGTCATGTTCCTTCTCCTTTTCCTCGGCACACCCCTTTATCTCGAACAAATCCAATCTCAGGGGCCAATCTCACACATACGCAAGCCCCGAGGAAGAGTCCTCGGGCTTGCGAGAGCACGTCTTCCCTTCGCCTATTCGAATGAGAACGGCTATGCACTATTCACTGCGTCTTCCATCGGTCTTGCGAAAAACAACGTTGCACCGGAGCAGACTGCAACCACTATGCTACTTCTACTGGGATCGTACGTGTGCTCCATACACTATTCAGTATAGGTTTATACTGCACATTGTTACTTGCCGGGTTACGTAGTGTCACTGCTGTATATAGAGCTCCAATGGGAGATAGTTTTTCGTGACACACGGGCTTTCTCACGGTTCAGAAAATAGTATGAAAACCGTTTACATAAATACAGGCGGATTGTCTGGAATCGATGTATGGGGTATGTTCGGGCCATCAATACGTGCTTTTTATTCTTACGTTTGAATTGTTACTTTCTGATTGTGAAGCTACATTTTGCAAATAAGAAAACGCACTGAAAGACATATCAAACCCTGATAATCTGTCGGGGAGGCTGTTAAATATTGCTTTGGCTTAAAGAAATAGAGGTTGACACACATTCCCATTCGTCGAGGCAATACATTGAATTGAATTTGAATTGAGGAATTGAATTTTTTTAAGTGGACTACTCCATGTAATTGAGCGTCAATATAGCAATGTTTTGGATGCACCTTGAATGCTGTTGAGCATGTTATTCCAATCAGGAAAATGATTTTTATGAAGCAACTGTATTGGAATGGTCACGATAACTGTTTTATGTTTTTGAAAGGTTCTCTAAGAGGAAAGAAGAAATATAAGATTAGCTCAACTACGCGTTCGTTTGTGTAAGAGTTGTTTCTGAAGATACGAGTACTGACTTTTAGAGTCATCTTGGTGGTCACCTATCCAACTACTGACCATCAGAAACAGCCAGGTAGCCAGTACACATCCTAGTACTGACCCTGAGGTTAGTCAGACGGTCATCCACCCAAATAATAATGAACTAATTTGCGCAAACATTGAATGAAGCAACTTCGCCGAATATATTTATAGATGGCAACAACAATACAATATATCTTTTTTGAGATAACCAAGTGCCGTGAAAAATAACTGAATATTCTTTTACTTTTACTACACCAAACGCTGTCATATAAATCTATAAAGTTCTGACTATGTTATACTAATTTCATTTCATATTTCATATTAGCAATATTCAAATGGACAAAAAAAACGTATATCTATATGATCTGAATGGTCGAGTGAGCTAAAGCGCGCAGCGCAACAACACCATCTGGAGGGTCCCAGTTTCGATTCCCGTGAATGTAAAAAAAATGTAACATGTTTTTGTCAGCGATTAATATGTACCGTCATGTAGAGGAAGACGTAATATTTCAGTGCGATTGGTTATTAAATGAGAGTTTTTCGTGGCCACGGGCTTTCTCACGGTTCAGAAAATAGTGTGAAAACCGAGGTGAAAACCTTTTATATAAATACAGGTAGATTGTCTGGAGTCGATATGTGGTGGATGTTCGGGCCAAAAGTGTAAAAAAATCGAATTTTTTTTTTCTGTAAAAATGTTCATTTCCATGTCATCTATGTGTTCGTAAAGTTATAAGCCGAAATTCGCAAAAATGGCCAAGTTCTACGGTACCATTTATATTTTATTTTATAAAAAGTCGTAAAAAATTATCAGAATATTATATTTAAATGTTAAATTGTTTTATTTATTTATTATTGTTATATACAGACATTATGGCCGATTTTTTGTTCACACAAAATAATTAAGGGTGTTGAAAAAATAAAATATATATATATATATTTTTTTCTCTTCGGCAGTTTCGTTTAGTTAAGTATAACCTCTGAACCTGCAAAATCTTAGACATGACGCCGAAAAAATGGCCGATTTCTGCAATATACCTGGTTTTTTATGATTTTTTCTATATAATAAAAATTTTACTACGTATTTGTAAATAAATTTTTATTTGTTTACCATTTTTTAAACCAGTTAGAGAAACGCGATATAAATGACGCGATGATAGTGTGATGTCGCCGCAATACGTAACTTACGCCACTTACATTATATTCGAATTCGCGCGAATAATGGGACATGCGCTATGATATCTTAGCGCGTAACGCATGCGCAGCGTGTTACTGTCGCAAAAAGTTACTTCTGCTACATTCGAGACGCATAACCTCGAATTGACGTTTTTATTTTTCGTTCATATTATGTTATTAGTTTGGTTCCGTTGGCCATTTACGGTTTTTTTTTTCAATCAATAGTGTTTAAAACAGAATCAACAATCATCAGAAGTGGTCAGATATGTATCATTTGTTATCAAGTGATGATTTAATGTTTGTGCAGCACATTTGTGAATGTGTCAACACCGTATAAATTTTCAGTGATGTTGTCAATAAAAGTGATCATCCCCATATTATTTACAGGTTTTTTTCAAATTATGCATTCATTTCATTTTTTATTTGTAAAAAAAAAACATTTTTTAATAACATTATTAATGATATTCTGTAATCTCACTTGCAAATAATATTTTTATATTGTTCATTAAAGGTACTAAGGTGCCCCATAGATGAAAGCAGCATAAACATTTTTATTTGAGTGGTAAACTTTAGATGCCATTTGCCGAAACTTGGTTTTAAACCTATTCTGCGCGTGATTCAGACGTAACTACTAGGCAGATTGGGCTGGTTGACGTCTTATTTTCTTCTTCATGAAAAGATACGCCGGCTAAGCGGAGCAAATGTTAATAAAAGGTAATAGTTTTTAAGTGACATAATTTATAATAAATAAATTTTATGCTATTTTCTAAATCATTGATTAACTTTGTTTTCTGGATGGAAAAAATATTTTTTGCTCCGCTTAGCCGGTGTATCTTTTTGTAAAGAAGAAAATGAGACGTCAACTAGCCCAATCTGCCTAGTAGTTTGGTCTGAATCACGGACAGAGTGGAAAACCTAAGATCTTTGCTTAAGTTAATACTGAAAGGCATATGCAAATCAGACAACAGTAAAAAGTCCTTTTATCCAGTACCAACAAAATAGTTCACTGACCATTTTGATATGCAAGAGAATTTTGATGATATTGAATTTTCAAATTCAATTTTTTTTACCTGACTCCCTCCCCTTAATAGATACTTTTGCTCCCTCATAGAGCTTTGTTTGTTTTCGTGAAAATTTTTTTTTTCGAGATTTTTATGTCAGTACACTCAGAGTGGTCAAAAACGTCGAGAAAAGTGATTTAGAAAAAAAATGTGTGTGTGTGTGTGTGTGCGTGTGTGCGTGCGTGCGTGTGTGTGTGTGTGTGTGCGTGTGCGTGTGTGCGTGCGTGCGTGCGTGCGTGCGTGTGCGCGTGTGCGCGTGTGCGCGTGTGCGCGTGTGCGCGTGTGTGCGTGTGTGCGTGTGTGCGTGTGTGCGTGCGTGCGTGTGTGCGTGCGTGCGTGTGTGCGTGTGTGCGTGTGTGCGTGTGTGTGTGCGTGCGTGCGTGCGTGCGTGTGTGTGTGCGTGTGTGTGTGCGTGTGTGTGTGTGTGTGTGTGTGTGTGTGTGTGTGTGTGTGTGTGTGTGTGTGTGTGTGTGTGTGTGTGTGTGTGTGTGTGTGTGTGTGTGTGTGTGTGTGTGTGTGTGTGTGTGTGTGTGTGTGTGTGTGTGTGTGTGTGTGTGTGTGTGTGTGTGTGTGTGTGTGTGTGTGTGTGTGTGTGTGTGTGTGTGTGTGTGTGTGTGTGTGTGTGTGTGTGTGTGTGTGTGTGTGTGTGTGTGTGTGTGTGTGTTCGTGTGTTCGTGTGTGCGTGTGTTCGTGTGTTCGTGTGTGCGTGTGTTCGTGTGTGCGTGTGTTCGTGTGTGCATGTGTGCGTGTGTTCGTGTGTGCGTGTGTGCGTGTGCGTGTGTTCGTGTGTGTGTGTGTTCGTGTGTGCGTGTGTTTGTGTGTTCGAGTGTGCGTGTGTTCGTGTTGATTTTTTTTCTGCGATGCGAATTTTGGTATCAAATATCGAGCTGGGAGTTATATGAGTGCCAGATTCATGATTAACAGAAAAATACGTCAGATATAGCCCAAAAATGTTGAACGGTACCATATTTTCATAGCGATTTTGTACAGTCTATATTGCCATAAGTAGCGATTTCTGTCGTATAAACTAGCCATATCCTTGCTTCCCAGTGAAATTTCTAAAAACTGGTTTCTATCGTGTTCTAAAAAAAAAAACAGAGAAGATAGAGTACTCAAGGGAGTTTCCGGACCGTTCGTCCTTATTATATTTTCACAAAGCGGGAGTGTGCGCTTATTTATTTATTTACAACAAGGATGCAAAGTAGAACCTTGCACATTGCTTCCTCATTATATCTTGCTTTTTACAAAGCTTCCTCTATGAGGAAGCCAAAATCAATGACCATACTTCCTCTTAGAGGTTGCTTTGTAAAAAGCGAAATATAATGAGGAAGCAATGTGCAACGTTCTACTTTGCATCCTTGTTTATTCTCGTGTTTGAATTGTTACTTTCTGATTATGACGCTACATTTTGCATATAAGAAGACGATTGGTTATTATGCAGTATCGCGGCTTTTCCCAGTTTTAAATATCTCTTGTCTTTGGACAGGACAAATTAAAGAGATTTTTCTTTCTTCCGTGAATTTTATGTGAGGTTACCAGATTGGTCCATAATGCCGAGAAAAAACTATGCAAACTAGAACCTTGCAAATTGCTTAAATTCTTTTAATTTGTCTTTTCTTGTTATTAAATAAGGTGTTTAGATCCTTATAGCTCGCTGCGAACGCGTTCGCTATTGGTTTCGTGCGTGACCTTCATTCGTGGCCATTTTGGACAGCCAGCGTTCGAAGCGGCGAAATTGTGCAATAGTTGATAGAAAATTATCACAGTAAAACATGCTAGCGTACGTTAATTAACGATATTATTTATATTTCTTCAATAAATCGACACTATGAGTGCGCCAAAAAGGAAGGCCTCAATGCCGTGTTGCGTCGCGAATTGTAAAAACACCTCTGCAAATTCACCGGGTGTACATTTCTACAGTTTCCTCACAGGAAAGATCCAAGTTTTCAAGCAGAAAAGGCGCGAGGACTGGATTGCCTCCGTTAAACGAAAAAAGTAAGTAAACAATAACAATTGTCAATAATTAATAAAAGTAATTCAATCGCTATACGACCGTATGACTCGGGTACAGGTTAGAATCACTCGGAAAAGCTATGGTTGTGAACGTTAATTGTGCTCCAATATGTATTGTAACGCTTTTTTTTTTTACTGTGTAAATACTATGGGGCATTTTCTGACTGTTATTTTCATTAGTAACTGTTCAATATTATCAACTAAAAAAGTATTTACATGTATTTTCAATAACTTGGAATGATATGTATCAGCTAAGTAGAGACATAGTTTTCGCTTGCGACCATAAATTATATTTACTCTCTTCAGTCCCAATGGATCAACTTGGCAACCAAATAAAGGCAGCCGCATTTGCAGCAAGCACTTTGTTGGGAATGAGAAATCGGAAGATCCAAGGAGCCCAAGCTACAATCCAATAATTTTTCCTGCAATATCTTTATATATAATTATGAATACATATAATTATTGAATCTTATAATATAACGAGAATGAAGAAATCATTCAATACTGGAAATTTTATAATCATTTAACAGGTACCAAAGGGTAAAAAAGAGGAGGTCCGCTAAAACTCCAGAGCTACCATCGACCAGTCATGGAACCAGTCGACAAACTGTCATAGACGCTGATGAAAATGTCTTTCAGAACAGCATACAACATACAGGAAAAATGGACCAAGGAATGCAAATAAATTTCTTAGATGGGAAGATTTCACATTACCATCAAAAATTTTCTACTTGCATTCGGTATATCGATATCGACTCGTCTACAGATAGTCTTCGGTCGACTTGTGATGTTCAATTACAAGTGAACATACCAGAACCTACTACGACTGAGAAAATTATTGTAAAAAAGCCAAAGACTGTTAATCGAAGTTGTGGAACTTCCATAATGTATGAGGATAATTCAATTGGTCCAGAAGTTGATGACAACTATGGTTCATTGAAATGTACGTCGGGATTTCATGGAGTAACTTCAATTAGAGAAGATCGTCAAATGCTTGATCTCGCAGGTGTGACGCTGCCTGTCTTCCAATTGTTATTAAAGATACTGCCAGAATCAAAAGAAAAGAAAATTAGCAAAGAAAATCGTCTGCTTATTTTCTTATTTAAGATGAAGTGTGGACTAACATATTCCGCGTTAGGAGTTTTATTCGAAGTCCATAGGACCACGGCAGCGAGGATTTTTATTTCTACGCTACAGATCTTAGCAGCAGACACTAAGCAATTTATTTTCTGGTCCAGCCGCGAAATCGTTCAAGCAACCATGCCGCAGGCGTTTAAGGAGACTTACAGCAATTGTCGGGTAATCATCGACTGTACAGAATTTCGAGTTGAATAGCCTTCAACTGTTGATGCACGCGTGAATTTTTATTCACACTATAAGAAGGGCTTCACTATGAAAGTTCTTGTTGGCTGCACTCCATCGGGAGCAATTTCGTATATCTCCAAGTGTTATGGTGGGCGAACAACCGATGCTCAAATCACGAGTGGAGCTGGATTTTTGGAATCGCTTGAACCCAACGACGTCGTTCTCGCGGATAAAGGATTTCCACAAATTAAAACAAAACTGGATGAAAGTGGCAAAGGGGTTTTACTCGTAATGCTACCATTTTTATACAATAATACTTTTTCTGAAGAAGAAGTTAATGAGACTTATTGGGTAGCCAGTGTAAGGATACATATTGAGCGAATTATGCAAAGGTTGAGAACGTACCGAATATTAGAAAAGTTCACTATAAAAATGCTACCACATTGTGACGATATTGTGTTTGTTTGTTGCGTGTTAGTCAACTTACAACCGCCGATTATTAAAGAATAACGCAGAATAATAGCAAGACAAAAATATTACTTTTTACAAGATAATAAGTATGTTTTTAGGAACTGACGTCATACCATACATGTTTGGCTTTTTTCTTATATGAGGAATTAAATAAATATCTTTTCAGTTTCAAAGAGTTTGTTTTTATCACATTTCCCACTTACTATATACTGTATATATTTGCACTAATTTCCAGAAACGCGCGTAAAACAATAAACATTTGACTTATTTTCTTATCTTACGAATAAAATAAAAATCTTTTCAGTCTTGGAGTTATCACATTATGTTCTCTCCTTGGTTTTCCTTTTCTTTTTCGCTTAAAGCTTTTAAGTAGAAGGTAAAATAAAAACTTTCGAGCACTGGAATCGCTTCATTTAAAAATTTTTCGTCTCTGTGTACATTGACTGTACAGCTTCCCAATGGTGACCACACAAACAAATCGCATTCGGTTAAGCCGGTTACGTACATTCGGATTTGTATTTGTGTATAGTACTGGTGATTTTTTTAAATTGCAGATTCTCGTCCTCCAGATATAAATATGGAACATTACATTTACCTGATTTCGTGTCAGAAATAGGTTTTTTTACGCACGTCGACGGACATTTCACTTCAAGGATTTTGGAAATACACCCCTCATCGACTACTACACCATCCGGACTAGCACAAAGCCATGGCTGAGGCAACAATACAAGCAGCCCAATGTGTACAATGCTAACGTTGTACCTGCTTTCGTACTCCGCCACAGCCATTCTTTCGTTTTTTTTACCACACTCGATCGCCGTATTAGTAAAAGTAGCGTTCGAATGAAAATCTTGTAATATAGACTCTATTGTCTTCGTTTTACGTGTTATTATTTTGTGTGATTTTGCACTTGAATTCATGCGCAGTTTTCTTGCTGAAAACCATTCCAGACAGTCAGCTTGTTTCTGGGTCAGCACACAAGTGTCACTGACGTTTGGCGAATAACGCTGCACTTTATTAAGATACGTTTGTCTAAATCTCTTAACTCCTCCACTTGACGCACTGGCATACAGGTATTATAAAAGGAAAGGCCCTTTTATAATACCTTGTGGATAAAAATGAATTGCATGCGTTATCGCCTTGAATCCCGTTCTGATTATCAATTCCATCTTTCAATGCCGTTTTAATGCTGCTGTCAGGTATCATAAACATAAACACCGGCGAAAAGTGCAGACGACACCGGACACACGAAAACTTATGTACCCTTTTTACGAAATAAATCGAATAACAAAAAGCTATTACGATAACCAAAATTATAAAAAAATAAATTAAACAACCTATTTTTTATTTATAACAATACTTTTCAGTTGTTCATTTAGTATAATCGGAAAATCTTCTGTAAACTATATTCTACCATAAGAATCAATGCTTTTTTTATGTCAACTGTTGTCGAGGTGTGCCACAAGCGGGGCTGGCATCTTAACGCACTAAGCCAATAAGATTAGATGTGTCTATCTGACCAATTAATAAGGCGCTGCGCTCCCGATCTGCAATTCTGCAGCACCTATGACATACGAATGAAAGTAGCTTGGCTACGTTACCATCATCACTGACCAATCAGAGAGCATATAAACTGGCTACAGCATGTTCATATATTTCGTCTTTCGACGTTCCACATCTTTTTAAAAAGAGCATACCGAAAATAAATGCCTCGATGATTTTGGAATGGGAGGCGATTATTGGTGAAATTCCATTTTACAAATTTGTCATTTTGGAACATGTTACTATTATCAAATAGATCACGACTGAACGAAGGTCCACACAAATCACTATCGACATCTTGGATTTAAAAAATTCTTATTAAAAATGTACAGATGTTAATGCTGTTCGATTTTGTAGGAACAACTTTATAATTTCTGTAGTCACCGTAATATTATGGTACGTATGCGTCATGCACTATATGCAGTGTGGTTTTATGCTGCACATTATTACTTGATGAGTTATGTAATGACGTTACTGAACATATATGAGGGATTTCAAGTTAACTCGATGAAGGTTTGAACCCTTCATATTTTTAATTGGAATTATTTCTATTATACTGGCTTCAACCATCCTAAAAACGATAAAGAGTGAAACAAATTATTTTTATAACTTTCTGTCGTGTTCTGTCAATGTTAAAAGAGAAAAAAAAAATAATAACAAAATTTGAAACAAATCTCAAAAGTTTAACTTTTTAAAACCCCTGAAAGAAAAAATTAAAGTGGTGTCCTTTGACCTTCCGTTTTTCGACGATTTCAATAAAAAACAAAGGCATTAGTATATAGTTTTTCAACGGTCGAACGTATCTCGCGGTTGAATCCGCTTTCCGAGAATGGATTAGTGGCCTCAATTTGTCCTAACGTTTTATTTTCATGGGCTAGAAAGTCATATATTTTTACGTCTCCGTGTATAAAACAACGCTGTGCGAAGTCTATGTCAGTTCACACTAGTTAAGGGGAGGGAGTCAGGTAAAAAAGATTAATTTTGGAAATTCAATATCCTCCAAATCCTATTGCATATAAAAATAACCAATGAACTATATTGTTGGTACTCGATGAAAGGATTTTTTACTGCCATCTGACTTGCGTATGCCTTTCAATATTATCTTAAGCAAAGTTCTTAGGTTTTTCACTCTGCGTGTGATTCAGACCAAACTGCTAGGCAGATTGGGCTAGTTGACGTCTCATTTTCTTCTTCATAAAAAGATACACCGGCTAAATGGAGCAAACTATTTTTTTTTCATTCTGAAAGCAAAGTTAATCACTGATTTAGAAAATAGCATAAAATTTATTTATTAATAATTATGTCACTTAAAAATATTTCCTTTTATTAACATTTGCTCCATTTAGCCGGTGTATGTTTTCATGAAGAAGAAAATGAGACGTCAACCATTTCAATCTGCCTAGTAGTTTGATCTGAATCATGCGTAGAATGGAAAACCTAAGAACTTTGCTTAAGATAATATTGAAAAGCATATGCAAGTCAGACGACAGTAAAAAATCCTTTCATCGAGTACCAACAACATAGTGCATTGGGCATTTTAATACGCAATACGATTTGGATGATATTAAATTTCCAAAATCAATTTTTTTTACCTGACTCCCTCCCCTTAAGAACCAGTATTCTATAGAGGGTTGTAAATTTGCATTATAGCTTCGATACTTTCAACATAATTGATCTGAAAAAGCTGGATGAGTGTCTGTGACCGAAGAAAATGACGATAACAGCTTCGTTCATGATTACCCACACGGAGAGAAAACTTTTGTTGCATCAACAAATCAGTTGCTAATATAGTGACAGCAAAGATTTGCTAGGCCAGCAAATACACTTTCTAGGCCAACAAATAAAGTTTGCTGTCACTATGCTAGCAAATGATTTTTCTCCATGAGTAGCTTTTATGAATTTAACAATGTAGTAAATCGTCACTCCCGACCTATTGAAAAATAGACTGAATACCAATCACTCGCAATATTGTAAAATTAGTGATAACGTGGTATTAAGTAGAAAAAATAATTTCGCGTATTATTATCTTCAGTTTCTGTTTGGAACATGCTGGCATAAAAGTGACTGCGGTATATTTCTTCCACAAAAAGCTTTTAAAAGTTTGTTAGAAAGTCGTGAAATTGATTCAGCTGCACTCAACCTTGCTCACTCCAAAGAAATAAAAATGCAGCACTAAAAAATGTCATGTAAAGTTTGAGAACGGAAAAAAAAGAGGAATTCACTTCAGCCCTTAAATAAAATATTTTGTGCTCTCGCTCGTCCTCGGGCTTGGAAGGTATAAAAGAGACAGATAGGCTAGACGCGATGTTCTCGTCTAGACGAGACGTGCCAGCAATGTTTCAGTGGATAATAATAATTTGCAACGCAAAATCCCAAGGATCGCAAGTGCTCACCGCGCATGAGGGTACTATTCGTTTGCCCGGGAATGCGACTCGTTCATAAAGAATATGCGGTAGTTCGCGCGTTGCAGCGTCAGCCACGGCTTTTCATTTAATGCATACGAGACAATGCGAGAGCGTGAAAACGCGCGTGAGCAATAAACCTCAATGGCTGTTGTACTTTTGTACACCGAGAAAAAAGTTTTCATTGATTCCAAAGAAATGGGTGGATTGAATTTTTTTTTCATTGACTTTAAGGTAATGTTTCTTTGCTTTCAATGAAAGGTGCATTTGAATTTCAAAGAAAGGGCATCATTGATTCCAAGAAATAGTTTCCTTGACGGCACCCGGTCCATCAACGGCTAGCGCGATTCCGTAAGTCGCCTTCCGGAGTGGAAATTCTGATACTGTCGCAACAACCCTAGCAGAAATGTACTCGGATTTGCCTTGTGTCACACGAGTAGCTGGCGAGGGCTATCCTAGCTGTGCTAGTATCAGGATAGCTGGCGAGGGTCTAGCGAGGCACAGGCTTGATCGGGTCGCCAACTTGTCCCACGAGATGCTGGCCATCACGCATGCTATGTCACTGCCCATTCTTCCACGAGATGGCCTCGCGAGCGAAGACTCGTGAGTGCCTCGCGAGCGCCACGCGTGCTATATTCGCTAGTAGAACCTACTTGCCGCTGGTGAGCCCGCGTAGTAAGTTACTACCTATCGCTCCACGAGATGGCCTCGCGAGTGAAGACTCGTGAGTGCCTCGCGAGCGCCTCGCGTGCTGTATTCGGTAGTAGAACGTACGTGCCTCTGGCGAACGCGCGTAGTAAGTCACTACCTATTGCTCCACGAGGTGGCCTCGCCAGCGCTCTGTTTATCGCTACCAAGCATATGTATCAGCTGTTAGTGCTAAGTCCGCGATCGAAGAACGAAGTCCATTGACAGCTGGGATTAATTCGGTTACGTTACCGTTCAAGCGTCTGGACGGTAAAGTTAAGAACGACGTAATATAATTTTTCAAGGTATGTTTCGTTTGACAAGTATTGTTCTAATAAGTGCAGATAAGCTGTGATATAGATCGATAATTAACCTCCAAGAAACTCGGTTCCTCTGTATCAAAATTTCTTGACTGTTACCTAGTATAATCGCTAATAATACATTTTCTCCATCATAAATTGACTGGCTCAATAATATACCAATATTTAATATGAAATTTAATACATTATACAGATATATAGATCAAAAGTAGCAACAGAATACGATGGACAAAAAAGAACGGACACGAGTTTTGACATCAGCTCGTGTTAGAAAACACAGAGTAGTTCAGAAGTTCATACGTTCTCAACGTAAAGAACTCTCTACATCAAATTGTCGACAAGCGGATGGAACTTCTGGTAAGAGATTTATTTTGCACCTATCATAGAAATCAGGCTCACAGAGCCAAGCTGGTTTCGCACAGTCCAATTCTCTTCTAAGGAATTCTCTGTCATCTCATACCAGAATGAAAGTTACTTAAATATTGCTACGCATAGAATATATGGAGTCGAAAATGAGCCACGCCAGTTACTGTCGAGCAAAGCTCGCGATTGACTCGAAAATGAGCCACGCTAGTTACTGTCGAGGAAAACTCGCCATATACTCGGCAGTCAGCCAGCCGAGTGGCTGGCTATGACATACGTTACACGCCAGACGAGGCCCTCGCCATTTTTCCTTACGAGTGCCTCGGCAATATACAGGGCTAATTCGCGTGGCCCTTGCCAAAAACTGGTCACTATTTCTGCTAGGGAAAGGGCGTTATCAGGTAGGCCGTAGTTGCTTAACAGGCAGTGTCAAGGCAACCGGACCGGGCCCGCTGCCAAAACGTAACGTTGGGGTTGATAGAGCCATAATCAGGGAGACTGTTAAGGTCATGATTGGAGTACTGTTCAGGCCATAATCGGGGAAATTGCTCAGGCCGTGATCAGGATACCTGCTTGAGCTGTGATCAGGTTCGAGTAAGGCTCCTAACTGGACCTGTCCAGGCAGGAAATTCATAAATGAATTAAGACGCGTATTATATTTTTGTTTTCTTTATTACTTTAAGTTTTTCAACTTAAACAAACTTTCATAAAACATTTAATGTTAAACAAATATATATTCTTTTCGTACCTCTAGCCTTCACAATGCTAATTTTTATGTCTTTCGCCATCCTGTCTATAGCTGTCTTCATTTTCTTCGTTATTCTCATTTTTATGTTGTTCGCTGTCCTGTCTACTGTTTTGTCCTATCCTGTCTTTATTTCCTCCGCTATACTCCTTTCATGTCCTTCACTGTCCTGTTCGCTGTCAGCTTCATTGCCTTGGCATTCCATCAGGTTTTTTCTCTACTTGCATATATTTAAATTAGTAGATGTTGGTGATTCTGTCAATAAAAATATTTCACACGTCTCATTTCCTTTCGATCTTACAACCAAAATGTATATAAACGCACGTATACCTGCTACCAAGGTCAAATTAGAATTTTACGTATCCACAGCTTTATTCACAGTTCGTTATCTGCGTGCACGTATACGTCCCAATTTTCGGCGCTTACAATCGAGACATTACAATCGAGAAGTCAGAGAAATGTTGGCACGCTTTAACTCAGCTTTCTGTGTTTCTCGCAAAATAATATGCACTGAATATGGATCCCGAAGTAAAGCGCCGAAAATTGGGACGTATTACACGGAATGATAATACGTATCGAGACATTACAATCGAGTAGTCAGAGAAATGTTGGCACGCTTTAACTCAGCTTTCTGTGCTTCTCGCAAAATAATATGCACTGAATATGGATCCCGAAGTAAAGCGCCGAAAATTGGGACGTATTACACGGAATGATAATACGTATCTAATCAGGACCTTGTACGGCTTCCTGACCAAAGTTGACCCGCGAGATAGCGCTAGGATTAATACGGCATGATAATGTGTATGTAATCAGGGCCGCGTACGGCTTCCTGACCAAAGTATGCACACCAGATGGCGCTTGGGTATTATCAGACACCTCTCTCCGCACCAAATCAGGTCTCTGTAAGGCATTCCTCAGAAAGGCAAGCCTTAAGATTTCCTGACGACGGTCTGACTAGTCCTCAGGCACCCGTGATAGAATTTCTAATCGGGTTGAGTCATTAGTCGCGAAAACTCGACAAATATGGATAGGCAGGTACCGGTGTTTATTGAAATAAATTATTTCTAATAACCTTTTTACATCTAGTACGGCATGGAAAAACATTTTTTTAAAGTAACCTCTGCCCGTGAAGAAAATTATCAGGAATGCCCTAAGATAAAATGTAGGGTCCTATTGCGCTTTAATGTGGGCACCATAAAAGGGATTTCCATATCACTCTCAATTAGGGACCTAATAAGGAAATAGTAGGTGTTCATGACGAAATTTAATAGGGTCATATTGGGTCAATTAATTAAGGGCCCAATCAGGATTAATCATGGCACCAAGTAAACAAATCAATAATAATTTTGCCAGATAAGGGTCTCATAAGGCAATTCTAGGTTTCCATGGTGAAGTTCAATAAGGCTTTTATATGGGAATAAATCCAGGATCCAATCACGCTTCATCAGGATTCAGGGTATAAATGAAATATTAGGACTAATTTGAGTTCATCATAGAACCCACAATAACGCCAACTACATTGTGCTACGGTGTTATCTTGCCACCGCCGCCGCTGCCAGTACTCGAATGAGTAACTGCTTCACGTCCAAATTCTTATTCTAAGTCCTCTCAGGGTTAGTACTTGGCTGGGCGATCATCCCACTCCTAATTTTTTTGAAGTTCCTCGAGAGCCAGTACTTAGATGCACGAAGAGAAAAGTCTGTGGATAGCTACGAGGGTTTCCGTTTTTAATTACTATAACTCGCGTACCGCGGTGACACATGGGCTTTATCGTAGTTGTTCTTATACATGTAGAACCTTTCAAAATGTGTATTGTAATTTTTCCGATTTTGCTTTAGTACCATGCTCATTATTACTATATTAATGTTTCCAACCGAAATTTTACTTATACGTATACGTACGAAAGTAATCCCTTTTTATATAAGAATAATTAGTGAATTTTTCGTACTATTTTTAATGTGATACTGGAATTAGTTATGGAAGGATTTGCTATGCGTTCCTTTAAATTTAAAATGTATTTTGTTTCTCTGACTGTTGTATTGGGACTGCAACACGCTAGCCAAAGTAGGTCGATAAATCATAGAGTTGAAACTTATCATATGACAACTCGACCAGAAATACAAATACTGGGCAGCGTCACTGTCATGTCTTCGATGTCCCACGAAAGACACTTTTGGCGAAAAGTCTGCTGTGTATATGCACCGCCGTAAATCTTTTCGTTTACCAGAAAAGTCCTGGTTATTCACCATCTAGCGGCTCAAATTTATCTAAATGTTCTCTGGGTTTGTTTACCATATAAATATGACATGTCAATGTTTCTGATGGTGTTTAGTAATTACAGCTGCATGTATAAGAACGCCATGTACATGTAATCTCATCATTTTTTATACACTCTAGATTCACAGTTCTACTTATTTGTGTTGTCGCTAGATGGCAAATTCGTGCTCCGATTCTCGTAAATGAAAGTGATTACGGACGTGCATATAAGCGGGGAGGTTTCATGCCGATTCATCATGTGGCATTATACCACAGGGAAACATATCGATTTTTTGTCGCTCTCTTCGGGTCGTTATGAAATAGTAACGCTTTTGAATAAAAGAAAAACCTTTAAAAAACCGCAAACAACAAACGTATGCTGTCCGGAAAATTCTACATATGAGGGATTCCACGGGACTTTCGCCACCCCCAAAAAAAAAAAAATCTCAAATTTTATCTAAAAATCAGGTTCAGCGGTGTCTATTGATGGACCAAATTTCAAAATTCTAAAAAAATAGTTGACCGGAATATGCAAATTTTTTCGTTTTTTATCGTTTTTCATTTAATCTGTAATATCTCGAAACTATTGATCGTATCGAAATCATTAAAAGACGAAAATGTGCATTTTTTTATGGCCAACAAGAAAAAAATATATTCAAAATTAATTGTTTAATTTCAGGTCACATTTTATGGAAAAAACACCAAAATTATTTTTTTTTTTATGGTTGGACTTCAGATTTTTTCATCGGACAAATTGTCTCGGAATCTTTGAGTGATCGCCGAATTTTGAGTATTTTTTTTTTTCATGGGATGGCCCAATGCTGTGACGTTACAGCAATCTGAATGTTTTTAATATATATAAAAAAATCCATATTCAAAATTAAAATTAATTAAAATGGTTGGACTTCAGATTTTTTCACCGGACAAATTGCCTCGGAATCTTTGAGTGATCGCCGAATTTTGAGTATTTTTTTTTCATGGGATGGCCCAATGCTGTGAGGTTACAGCAATTTGAATGTTTTTAATTTTAATTTTAACATTCAAATTGCTGTAACCTCACAGCATTAGGCCATCCCATGAAAAAAAAAATACTCAAAATTCAGCGATCACTCAAAGATTCCGAGGCAATTTGTTCGGTGAAAAAATCTGAAGTCCAACCATTTTAATTAATTTTAATTTTGAATATGGATTTTTTTATATATATTAAAAACATTCAGATTACTGTAACGTCACAGCATTGGGCCATCCCATGAAAAAAAAAATACTCAAAATTCGGCGATCACTCAAAGATTCCGAGACAATTTGTCCGATGAAAAAATCTGAAGTCCAACCATAAAAAAAAAAATAATTTTGTTGTTTTTTTCCATAAAATGTGACCTGAAATTAAGCAATTAATTTTGAATATATTTTTTTCTTGTTGGCCATAAAAAAATGCACATTTTCGTCTTTTAATGATTTCGATACGATCAATAGTTTCTGAGATATTACAGATTAAATGAAAAACGATAAAAAACGAAAAAATTTGCATATTTCGGTCAACTATTTTTTTAGAATTTTGAAATTTGGTTCATCAATAGACACCGCTGAACCTGATTTTTAGATAAAAATTGAGATTTTTTTTTTTTTGGGGGTGGCGAAAGTCCCGTGGAATCCCTCATGAGTAGTGGATGAATAAGTTCGCGACTTCATCATTAACCATATTTTTATTTGCGAATCTCAAAAATCCCTACATGTTGATAATCCCAAAGCAGTATAGGAAATTAATACTGATCGGTAGTAATAAGGTCCATGTAAATGAAGATTACTCCAATGTTTTCATCTTTAAAACAGATACAACGGATTACTATACTGTTAAGATATAAGACATTGCTATAATCAAGCAAATTTAGGACGATTACTATACGTATCGTAAGCTGTAAGTTGTTCATATGAGCTTTTACAATAAAGCCCATGTGTCACCTCCGTACCATATTTTCTGCGAGTGGCACCTATATTCACGGATCCATTTCTCTCCGTGTGGGTAATTTGCGTAGCTGGCGAAATTTACTAACAATAAGTTCCTCGAGGGCCCGTAATCGTATGGGTAACCATTCCACTAAATGTAGACTCGACGTGCTTTCGTTTTTAGTATACTTAAAATCGACAATAAATAGCCCATGAAAAAATTTGGGGCGAGAGGGTTAAAGCACCCACCAGTCACCCAGAGGATCCAGGTTCGTGTCGCATTAACAGCAAATAAATTTATATGTGTTTTTTTTCACCAATTAATATGTACAGATCACCTAAATAATTCCGAATATTCAATTAAAGGTACAAGGTAAACCGAATTCGATGAGCGCAGATAATTATTTCGAAAATTATTTTTTGGTTTTTCTGATAGGGGCTTAGTAGGACAGCTTTTGAGGGTCTTCAATCTTTTGCCTTTGAAGGCCCTCAACACGAAATTTTAAAAGGCCTGGAATAAAAAAGCGTAAGCACCCCTAAACAAAACCTATGCGTTTCCACATAAGGGCCCTAAGAAAGTTAGGGACGATTAATCGGGTGCCAAAACCTGATAAGTTTTCTTCACGGGTGCCGTGCTTTCATTCCTTTAGCGATGTCATTTTATAGGTGACGTTTTTCTTTTAGTGTCTCGAAGACGATTTCGTTAAAATCGATGAAAAACGGTTCCTTGGTTCAAGAAAAATTTTCATTAATTCAATGTCCCTACATTTCATTGAATTCCTGATCGTTCAAAGAAAATATAATATTAGCTTCAGTATATTATTTCATTGATTTCAAAGAAATGCTTCATATTTTGAGATTTCGATTAAACTTCTGTGAATCAAATAAACTTTTGCTCTCAGTCTACCACAGGTCGCGCGAGATTTGGTGCATTGCATGAAAACAAAATATTGCTATTGAATTTGTTCCGACAAAAGTTTATTTGCGCGTTTTAACGTTCATCCTGCCAAAATCCGTTTCTGTCCAGAATCCTATTTGCAAAGTTGGCTTGAGGCAGTGTTGTACGAACCAGACGTCGGATCCTGCCGTTGACGAACGTAACGGACAAAACTAATACAACGAACTTTTGGTTGACACTACGAAGCTAGTTTCAAATAAAGGAGATTGACAGCTGTGATTACAGCTTTAAAAGCGAAATAACCTTTTTTTCATATTATTAAAGGTTATGACATAAAATAAATAATTGTGCAGTGAAAAATAATCAATTCCCAATGCACAAACTTACACTGAAAATTTAACTAAAATTGAAACAAGACGAATATATACATAGACTTTATTTGTCACATCATTCATTTATTTAATTATGTTTATCATATACGGAAAAAGAAGATTAGTTGCCATAACCAAGAAATGAGTTGACACAACCAATCGATTATTCTATTTATCTTACAACTCAAATGGTAATACCAACGATTTGAATGGTAATATCGACGATTCGAATGGTAATACCGACGATTCGAGTGGTAGTCCCAACGATTGGATTAGTTAATCTAACTAAATCTCGCGAGAACTAATTTTGAATAGTTGAGGTTACTATACGATATGGTTGAGGCAACTAATTTTTTAGACATCGTGTACAGCAAATCGAACATAGTTGCCACAACCAAATATTTCTTTCCGTGTAATCGTACAAGCCCTGACGGAAAAGACTCCGCCGTTGTCAAAATTAAAACGGATATTTCACCGCCAAGTTTACCTCACCTTTTACCCCGCAACTTTCGCCCGAATTTATCTTTAACAAGCCACCTCCAGTTTTTGGTGGAGAGCGTGTTTTTTTTACGGTAAAAAAGACGCGATGAATAATTACATGTGTTTGGTTTTTATATCGGTGCTCCCTTAAGTAACAACATTTTCAGTTGTGAATATAAAAAAGAGCAGGCGTTTTTTTATACATCATTTTTTTAAATATTCCTTTTCGAAATTGTATCTCTGTATCGAACGTCACTTTTTTTTTGCTCTGATCTAGACATTCGCTAACATGATAAAAAATCGTTATAAATAATTGAACACATTTTTTATAAGTTGTTTTTTATCAATAAAATGAAGAACACTATTGATTGATAGAAATCGACTTCCCTAACTCACTCTCACATAAGCTTTTTTTATACGTAGAATAAAAAAATTAAAAGCTCACGTGGAAAATGGGGTAATATACGCGAGAGTGGGTGAACAATCACAATGGGATGCCCGTCCAGTTTTTACACCGCCAAGCGGAAAAGCCATTTCTAAGGCTATTCCATCCTCTGGACGTCGATTAATGCACTTTTTTCTATACTTACATCTCATGTTTCGATGACAGAAAAAAATGAATGATGCATTTTTCCACCTTTGCGGAATCTCTTAAAGCGAAACTGATATATGGCTGGACACCTGTGATATTAATTTATTTGCGTCGCTATCTAAAAACTTTGCAAATTGCTTCTTCATTATTTTTCGCTTTTTACAAAGTCACCTCTATGAGGAAGTGTGTTAATTGATTTTGGCTTCCTCATACAGGAAGCTTTGTAAAAAGCGAAAAATAATGAGGAAGCAATTTGCAAAGTTCTACTTTGCAGGCTTGTTTATGCTCTAGACATTTTTCTAAAAATTTAAAGTGTCGAAGAATTTTAATCGTATAACCGATATTTTTCAAATTTGTTTGTGACGGGGAGCCCTCGTCACAAAGAGTGTCGAATTTTAGGCTCTCGCATAGATCGGCGCGAGAAGCGACGATCTCTCTCTCGGGACGAGACCCTGCCAGGCGATCAGACACGATAATTCGGAAAAAAAAAAATATTACGATAACTAACTTTGCCCTGTTTTTAATCTTATTTTACATGTAATTTCGGCCGAGCGGGCGACGGTTGTCGCCAGTATATATTCTACGCATCGAGATCATCGAGAGTAGTGTGGCGGGCAGCCAGCTACCGCCGCCGCAACAGTGGACGAGTCATGATTCGCTACCTCCTGTGGTATAGAAGCCGTCTTCGACTCTCGGTCTCGCAACTCTCTGTCTACAGCATCCCCTACGTCGCTGGACCATCGTTCTCGTCAGCATCTCTGGGCCCGTGGCTTTGCCGCGTCGCAATATCTCATTGCGTCGGACCTCTATTACTCGAGCGTGCTCGGCCTCGCATTGTCGCGAGGTGCGAGACTTATTCAGATTTCGGAAAGACCTGGAAGGCGAGGATTCTGTTGCGAGAGAGGGTGGGGATCGCGTTCAGCGTGAGTGAGAGCGCCGAATTAACGAGGACTCAAGCGTAGGATCTCGAGGAGGAAGGACGTGGTTTCCGTGCCGATCTGTGCACATCGTTCGAGCGAGAATATAGACATCTCCAAAACGCGACGCCGCATCTCTATCCGAGGAAATCTCGAGAGTCTGTGATTACGGCAAACTAACCGGTAAGACCGTCGTTCGTGTCCGGTTTGAGACTAGAGTAAAAAAGGGCAAACCCGACGCGATATCGTGGTAACGGCATCTTTCGTGCGCGGTCCATTTACTTTCAATACGGGGAAAATCTGCACCTTTTGGAAGTGCGAGAGTAATTGTTTCTTATTCGAGTCATTGGTTATTTACTTCGTTAACCCTTTCGTGTCTGATCGTCTAGTATTAATTTATTAAAGCTAAATCAGTATTAAAATCCGCGGGAGAGTCCATTCAGATAGCTATCGTTCGGCCACGAAAAAAGTAACGGTCGCTTTCAAAGTCAAACAGGTCAGCTTTGAATCTCGAGAAGTGAAGTTCCCGTGAGCCACCGCCTTGTCGACGGTCCTTGTCGATCGGTGGTCCGATCGTGATAGAGCTAGCTTTCCGAAAATTGTGAAATTAATGATTGATTTAGTTGAGAGTTGAGTGTTTAGAGCCTTAGGATTGATAGAGCCGCTACGACCGGTCAGGTGAATGTATTTGTGTGTATGTGTTGTATGGAAATTACGATCTCGGAGTGAATGTTGTAATGTGTCGAGTCTGAGGGAAACTAAGCAATTTTAATCTTGTGAAACATCATAATTGTGAATTGTGGGATTTGGTTATCGGAAACGAGCGTGTGGTTTGTCGCTTCACGACCACCCTCCGGTGATACCATTTTTGGAAAGAATAAAAATTATTATTGTGGGTTCTCGAATTTGGTGAAGTTGCTGAGTATCTCCTTTACACGCCGGCCTAATCCACTCCCCTCTACCAATACCCTAAGACTGAGTGCCGCCGAGCCATCCCGATTCGCTATCGATCTAATAAAAATTTGTCGTGCGAGTTTTGGTTCTCATTCAACTGGCGCCCAGAAAGATCGAGAACGAGGAGAGTTTGTGATCGTTTGGGTAGGAAAATATCGTAGAGTTCAAGAAAGGTTAAAGATTACGGTCACAGTACTAAAACCTTGTGTACCATAGTAGTCCATATGTGAACCAAATTAGAACCCGGTATCTCGTAATTTGCACGAGCCAGCGCGGGAATAAGATTTTTCGAAAAATTCAAAATGCTAAAAAATTTGAACGGCTGGACAGATCTGCGTCAAATTTGTACTCAAATGTTTTTCGATGATAGTCCATAAATTAACAAAAATTAAGATAAATCTGTGAAAAAATTCAAATTTTTTTTTGTATCGGCATTTTCTTTGTCATATTTACCAACATCGACATTTACTGACATATCGATAGTTCCTTTGACCAAATTGATGATTAACAATCAATAATCGTGAAATCATGTCGAAAATTGCAGCCGGATATCTCAGAATTTACAGAGATGAAGACATTTTTTAATTGTAATTGCAATAAAATTATAACCCCGCTATCGATTCTCGTCAAATATGGTACACATAATGTTTTGATGGTAGTCCTTTTCTGTACAAAATTTCAGCCCGATATCTCTTAAATTGCGAAATTTATAGCGTGAAAAAGATATTTAAAAAATTTTCAAAATGCTGTAAAACTTGAATTTTTAAACCGATTCGCGTCAACTACAATCCCAAGCGACGTTGTATGACAGCCCACATGCGTGCCAAATTTTACGAAGATACATCTAAAATTGCGACAGTATCGTGCTTAGAAGGAATCTACACACACACACACACACACACACACACACACACACACACACACACACACACACACACACACACACACACACACACACACACACACACACACACACACACACACACACACACACACACACACACACACACACACACACACACACACACACACACACGCGCACGCGCACGCGCACGCGCACGCGCACGCGCACGCGCACGCGCACACGCACACGCACACGCACACGCACACGCACACGCACACGCACACGCACACGCACACGCACACGCACACGCACACGCACACACACACACACACACACACGCACACGCACACACGCGCACGCGCACGCGCACGCGCACACGCACACGCACACGCACACGCACACGCACACGCACACGCACACGCACACGCACACGCACACGCACACACACACACACACGCACACGCACACGCACACGCACACGCACACGCACACGCACACGCACATGCACACGCACACGCACACGCACACGCACACGCACACGCACACGCACACACACACGCACACACACACGCACGCACACAGACACGGACATTTTTTCTAAACCACTTTTCTCGACGTTTTAGACATTCTGAGTGTCCTGAAATGAAAATCTCGAAAAAAAATTTTTGACAAAAACAAAGCTTCCTCTATGAGGAAGCAAAATTGTGCAATAAGTATTCTCGGAAGTTCGGATTAATCGTTTAACCGATTAATTCACCTTTTCGTTCAGTGGAGAATAAAAAGAGCTTAGCGTGCGTCATGCTCTACAAACATATATCAAGCTCGACGCGAGGACGGAGATGCCACAGGAAGCATGTATGCAATACTGAATCGAAGCGTACATAAATCCAATGCAGATATGCGGCATCACGAAGTATATATAGTGGAGAATCCTGTACGGAGACTACAGGATTACCTCCTACTCGTCAATCATAAAAATTCATGACCTTTTCAACATATCTAATTTATCCATCACACGTATCACGATTACACACGTCCTACGAGATATACTTTACTGGTAGAATTACACATTGATTCCATTGTTCCATACAGAGGTAAATGATTTTATTCATCCTAAAAAAATGGGTAGACTGTTTTTTTAAAATTAAATTCAAGAAAATATTTATTTGCTTTGAATAAAATGTCGCATCTGTATTTCAAAGAGAACACTGCGATGATTCAAAGAAACCGATAAAAATGGTTAGGCGGTTATGGTGTTTGTTAAAATATATAATTTTAAGGTAGTTCGGTGATGGAGGGCCGAAGTAAAAAAAATGATTATTATTTTGTTATGGAATCATTTATATGTGTATATATAACAATATATCTCATTAAGAAGGTTCGTGGCGACCTAAAAAGACCGTTAGACGTTGATTTTTATGTCAAATAATAAAATTTCATGTGAAATAAATCACAAGGAGATATGTTATAGCGCGCCTCTTGACTAGTTTTTCAGGTTGTGCCAACTCCTGAATGCTTGATTTATGAAATTATTTACATTTAACTATTGCGTTATCATGGCAACATGATGTAATACGCTCACTTGTTATTAATATTTTCGATGGAAAAAGACGACAAACGTCGTAAAATGCCAGTAATTTTTTTAAATAACTATTTTCCGGATTCTAGAAATCACGGCAGCGACTTGGCAAGGCCGCACAGCTGATACCGTTGGCACGACCTGACAGTGAAGGGGCACAATTGAAATTGTAAGATAGACCAACCTCGAAACGGTGGAAAATTATGCAAAATAGTTAATTCGAGTAAAAGAGTTCTTGAAAATCTTGAAAACGCTAGAAAGAAAAGAGGTACATACGGGAGTGCAAGCTAAAGTCGAATTAGCATGTCCGAAGTACGAGGTGCATCGATACCGATTAGTAAACATAGCCATGATTTCCAAAGGGATGAAATACAATTCGTGTATCTCGATTCTTTCTTTCAACTCTGTGGAGTCTGAGAAGAGACAGGTCTTATCACGGATAACCTATTCAGGCTATTATCGATCAGTCTTTATATCATTTGACTTATAATTAAAATAGCGGCTCTTTACACTGTAAAAAAATGTTCGCGTTTCTCCAATACAAACGTGTATGATTTTTGTAAAACTTGGTATAGGAAATCGGAATTAATATGTTTGCATAGTAAATTTAATACAGATATATGAATTTTGATAATCCGGTGATTGGAAATTACAAGACATGATTATTAAATCATCATTTACTAAATTAGTATATGAAAATCAATATGCATTTTCGGAATTTTCCTATCCGATTTGAAATTTAATATACATTGTTTCGTTAAATGTAAGATCAAAGTTACTCAAACTACAGTTACTGGTATTGAAAGATACCAAGTATAGTATTCGCAATTTTGTCTATATGGGTCTATTACTTTATGAAAAATGTTTGCGATTTTGCTACACAAAAGTGTGAGAAATTTATAAAACTCGCTATACGAAATAAACATTAATATAGTTGCATAGAAAATTTAGTTTGCGTGTATGGATTTTACCAAACCGGTGATATAAAATTACAACACATGGTTACTAAATCAATCATTACTAAATTAGTGCATGAATATCAACATGAATTTTTGGAATTTTGGTGACTGATTTGAAATTTAATACACATTTTCCAATAACAAAAAAAAAACCCGTACAAGATCGCTAACACTTAGCATCGACTTCTGATAAGTTACTCGAGATTTTCAAAAAGATTCCGTTCATCCAAAAATTATGTTCACTTGAAAATATTTCCAACCCACTTTGCGCTCTGATTGCAATCAATTGAATATTTTGTTATGTCAATTATGAGTATGCTTGAGAGAATAATAGTTGTACAACTCTTATGTCATTTAGATATCCAAAATTACTAAGTCGTTGACAGCGTAGTCGGTAGCGTGCGTGCGTGGTTAGATACTTAGGTAGGTAGGTCGTAGGTTCAAACCCCAGTGTAAGCGAAAAATTTTCTGTGGCGAAAACCAATATTCAACAATTTCTGATGACATAATTTGTGTGAAAAAATAATGTCGGACTAATATTTATATTTTTTTAAATTGTTTTTATGTCCATTGTAAATTTCCAACACATGTGTGCTTGAATTTTCAGATACCGCTCATATGAAAATACTACATTAAGGTTTATGAAATGTAATGCACAAAAGAGATTTTTTTTACAGTGCTCGGATACCATTTATGGAAATTGTCAAATTTACATTAAATCTTAATAACGTTGAATTTTAATATTCCTCTAAATGTCATGACTTTTCATATACACATGTATAGAAGTATTACAGTTCAATATTTCCGATTTTGAAATACCATACCTCAAAATTAAATGACGTATTTAAAATTTCATATACATATGTATGCATATATATATGTATGCACCCGGGGTAATTCAATGTTTTTTTCCTGGGCGTTGAGGCCGGGAATCAGGCGCTGTGTTGCAACGAAGTATCTTTTGATTTAACATTCAGTGTACATACTTTGGTTCTTGAAGTTAATGAAAATAAAAAAATGTTGCCAGTTTGGAGTATGATTGCATTAGGAATTAAAAATAACAAAGCGAGTATTTCATTACTCCTGTACAAAACTAAATTTGTTTCGAAATAATTAATTAATTTCATTATGTGGTGGCCAGCCAGAGTGCATACAAACATGGAGTATGCTGCACTGCGTTATTATTAATCGCGTAGAGTAGAACTTTTTTTCCATTAGAAACAATCCTAACTCTGCCACCATCAACGATCAAAGTATATTCAATTATTCGTATATTATTTTGTTTCATAAAAAAACATGCGCGAATTTTTAAACATCGATTTATTCATTATTTTAAGATAACATTTACCCAAATGTAAAAATGTGTACTGTTATTTTATTAATGAATTTTAGTCAGTATATTCATGCTGTGTCAACATTAACGATAAACTTGCGAACACTCGCACTCAAAGAAATCGCTTTAATGGATTTATTTTAATCAAATGACGTATTTAAAATTTCATATACGGTATCTGCAAAAATACTTCCAACACTTTTGTATTAATTTTAACACAGATTTTTTTTACAGTGTATGATTTGTCACATTTTTCACAAGTAGAGATTTGATTTGAATACCTCGCGCGTACTCGTATGTGACATTCATATATACAACTATCAAACGTCACGAGCCCGACGTGCGACGGTGTTGCCGCGTCGCTACTGTCGATCCGGGAAAGTAAGTGATTCAGCACCGAAAGTTTATCTTTAATTATTAATTTCTGAAAAACTATGCAGTTGATCGGGTTCATCTTCAACCGTATACTCCGTCACACTGTCCTCTTTCTATTAGTATATCTGTTACAGTCATATTTTGTAATAGATTATGAGACGACTCGGGTTATTCATACGACAGCCCCGGTTTTCCTATAAGATCTATATTAAAACAACCTACTTTTGAAATTCAATATCTAGAGAACGGTACTGTCAATCACCTTTTCTCGGGGCTCTATTTATTAAGGAGAGTTCAATCTTTCGATATAAAAAATAAAATAAAACCCTTTTTGCAAAAGCTGTTCATCATCGAACTACCTTCAATGATTTCTACCTTTTTATATTTTTTTCAGGGTATGCATTCATATCTCCGAAATTCCCAACACCGAAACAAAAGACGGCGTAAGCTGTTTTGACTTGAGTTGGAACTTAAGATGTAGTTTAATACAATACTAAAGATTGATCTTGAGATCAATCTTAAGATTTAACTTTTTTCTGAATCTGATTGGGTTCTTAAGCTCAATCTTAAGTTTAAACTTAAGTCTGAACTTAAGTTCGATTTTCAGTGTGATATTTAGTTCGGATTTAAGATCAAACTTAGGTCTGAACTCAAGTTTGAACTTTCGCCTAAATTGGAGTTCACACATACAATAAGGAAATCAGATTTTGAAACGCTGAAGATTTAACCGTAGTTAATGCCTTTTTGATTTTTTTTTAAAGTCACGATATATTTGTACAAGTTCCCACAGAATTCGTCTTAGTGTAATGTGAAATGTAGCAACGAAACCATATTCAATATTATTCGTATCTTTACATCCATTTGTATAAATACGTTTTAGAATGTGAGAAATTGCTGCATAAAGATTTCATATGGATTCTGTAGAATCAAGAAATTAATTTGAAATGAGGAAAAAAGAACACCTTATAATTGACAACAATTTTCTTTCAATTTCGTTACTAACTTCTTGGCATTATTATTATCGAAATCACCAAGGTCAATGTGATATAAAATGATGAACACGAATGAGATGTACAAACTTTCGCCACAGTGGCAGGATGGCTGTTAAATTCCTCCGCGATCTGCGACCATACGTTGTCGTTTTATCCCCCTAAAACTCGATCTCTACACATTACCAATTCCGACTTATTATGTCGATGATAGATTTTCGAAAAAATCATTTTCCCGCTTGACGAAAATCTAAATATCTTTTTCGATGACATATTTAATACGGTTAGCTTGGAAAAACAAAATCATAAACGAATGAGCCTTCGGAGTGAAGTGAAATATGAAACGATTTATGCATCGATTTATTTTGTAAGCCTAAGACTCGAAGTTCGTTCTTAAGAATGATCTTGAGATCGCTATTAAGTTCTAACTCAGTTTAATCTCAAGAACTTCAGATTGAACTCAAGATCGAACTTAAGATAACTTAAGGTCGATCAACAGCCCTCAAGTAAGTTCGATCTTAAGATTGATGTTAAGTGCGATGTCAAGATCGATCATAAATTCGCACTTAAGTGTAAACAAACTGTGCCGTGTTTTGTTTTTTCGTGATTATGATTTTCGGCCATGTGAATTTCGGCGTTAGGAATGCATACCAAATAAAAATGATCCCTCTCAACGACAAAAAATATGACATTATTTTGCCAAAAAATGCCTGATAATTTATCTAGATCAGTTTGGAAACATTTTTATCATAAAGTATACGCGAAATTCTACATTTTGTCCCGGAACAATTTTGTTGTGTCATAGATCATTTTAAATCGGCAGCGAAATGAAAAAAAGCGTATTTTATTATGGAAAAACTATGGGGATCAAAAATCTGAAATAACTCGTAAAAATTATGAACCCACTCTACGAACATTGACAATCAGGGTGTCCCGCTTCATATGGAATGCCTCGTATATACATAGTCCGCATGAATTTGAACATATATAGCCTGTATAACCTCTATATTCAATTTACACATAGGACCAACTGTGTAGTTGGATTTTTGTATAAATTGTATATAGATTATATATACAGCGTATGTAAACTATATATGCCCAATTCTATGTTTAAAACTATGTATATATTTAATATACTAGTATTTTATTGTGGCTCGCGCGCTGCGCGCTCGCAATTTCCCCCAAAAAAAGTGCCCCCCACCCAAAAATATCTCTCTATATTACAAACGATCTCGCCGCCGCCGTCGCCGCGTCAAGAATCAAGGGACTTAAAATAATTCGGGCTCGGAGCTTGGCGGAAGGGGGTGAGGCTGAAGGCTTGGGGCTAGCCCCACCCCGTTCCGCGACGACCCGACAACCCGAATTTTCTAAGTCCCTAAATTTGGGCTTTTGACGACCCGAATTTTTCTGTCCCTAAATTTCGGCTTTTGAGGGCCCGAATTTTTCTAAGTCCCTAAATTCGGACTTTTGACAGTCCGAATTTTTCCAAGTCCCTCAATTCTTGACACGGCGGCGGCGGCGATATCTTTTTATAATAAAAAGAGATACTCATTTTTTTTTTCTTGAACAAACTCGGCTTTTACCCGTTCTGCAACCTCACACCCATCAGAAAATGTTACTCCGCACGTATATCGTAATATACTATTCTCTGAGTAAAGCGTGCCCGACTGATGACATTTGGTAGAAGGTTAATTCTTCCTGCATCGCTTCTCGTTCTTGGGTTTATTTTTATCGTCTTTTCCTGGTTCGCTATTCCACGTTGTATTACGCAGGAACGATCGACTTCTCTCGGCATGTTTCTCTATTCGCGAAGGGAGACTGAAAACACGATGTGAGACTGGTTTGCAACGGTACTAGTTCGCCCTGGTAATGCTATTGTGTGTGTGTGTGTGTGTGTGTGTGTTTGTGTATGTACCGTGTATGTATCCATGGAGAGAAAGAGGAGACGGGGTCGACGGGGTATAAGGGGTAGTGACGAGTGAAGAACGAGAGGAGACCCGACTAGTCGAGGGAGCCAGGAACTTGGTTCCTCGTGAAGGAGCGTGCGAGAGCGAGAACGACGGCAAATGGAGCCAGCGAGAGCGCTCGGAGGGCGTTTGTAAAATCGATGCGAGACCCAGACCGTGTGCTCGTCGTGGCACGGGGGACGCGCGAAACGTACCGCACACAACACGTGGCCGCCGCAGGGAGACCAAGCATCGCGCTCAGAGACTCTACCCATAATACATTGCTGAATATACATATATGCACGCGTTACATCCTATATATCGAATTAATGCGTCAAGTTCAATGCGCAGTACGATATATCCTCTGCTGCAACAAACCGTAATGCACGCGTTTGCATATGGGGTATTCCCGGCCAACTCAATAAAGTTTCAACCCTGACCACTTCCAATTCGCTCCATCATTTTTTATATTATTCTATATGGTCGACAATAACGCTTTTAATTTAGTTTCGATTTTTTTTACTGACGCTTTCTTGTTCATGAATTTTTTAAACAAAAGTTTTGCAGTCCAATTAAAGAATTTGATATTATTCACCCAGAGCAACGGGTCTGATGGGTTTATTTCAATCAAATTTGAGATATATTTGAAATTCGGGTGAAATAAGTTTTTATTGAATTTAATACGATTTATTTTAATGAAATAAATTTCTTCTTAAATAGCCAGCATAATAGGATTTTATTTCAAATGGAACCCAGATTTGATTCAAATAAACGCATCAAACCGATTTCTCCGGGTGTTCTAAAAAATTCTGTATTAGATATCAATATTTTTTAGCTATAACCCTCAATGTGACCGTTTGTGAAGAATGGGCAAGCGTTTGCGTCAATTTTTTTAATCCATTTTTTTGAAAAATAATCCTTTCAAAATGGAAAGAAATGAAACAAGATGGTAGTTCATGATCGGTTGTTGCGTAAACATTTAATACGTAACGCAGGATTATTTTAGAATTTTACTGAAGCTTTTTTTATCGATATAAAAAAATAATCATGTATCAAATAATGAAATATTGGTTTCCGGTTGAATAATACAAAATAAACATAATTCCAACACTGAACTCAGTACATCGATGGTTGACTTTTGGTTGATTTTTCAGAACCGGTCATAAACTAATAGTCTCACGTAATCACTAATGGCTGGTATTGAAAAATCAACCAAAAGCCAACCATTGCTGTACTCAGCTCAGGTTTGGAATTATGATTATTTTATCTTATTTAACCGTAAATCAACGTTTCATCATGGTAAAGAATAGTTGGTCGATGGTTAGATTTGAGAAATTTACAAATCGAGAGTTGAAAATGTCTCACTTCATTTTCTATTTCAACAACTCATCATTTAGTACATGATTTTTTTATATCCCCAAAAAAAAGCTTCCGCAAAATTTTAAAGTAATCTTGCGTTATGTAAAAAATGTTTACACATCAACTGCATGGAAAGAAAACTTTTGTTGCATCAACAAATCAGTTGCTAATATAGTGACAGCAAAGCCTTATTTCTTAGTCTAACAAAAATTATTTGCTAGGCTTGTCAAAAATTTTCTAGACCAGGCAAATGATTTGCTAGGCCAGCAAAAAGATTTGCTAGGTCAGCAAAATTATTTTTTAGGCCAACAAATAAAGTTTGCTGTCACTATGCTAGCGAATGATTTTTCTCCGTGTGACCATGAACTGCCATCTTGTGGTAATTCTTTCCATTTTAAACGGCTTTCTTTTTTTCGAAAAAATGTCTTAAAAAATCGATGCAAACGTTTGCCTATTTTGGGTCATAGCTCAAAAATGTTGATATTTAATACAGTATTATTGAGAATAATTTCAAATTTTTAAATTAGTGTGCAAAATTTTATTTGAAAAATTCATGCAAATAAAAGTTTCAGTAAAAAAAAAAGTTTTAATTCAAAGTTTTTTTTTCGACTGTAGAGAATAGTATAAAAAAATTATAGAGTGAATTGGAACAGGTCAGGGTTGAACGCTTACTGAGTTGGCCTGGAATACCGCATATACACACTCTGCGGAGTCTGCATCGAGAAAGATTCTGCAGTTACTAGCATTATTTCGCTTTTGTCACTCTTTTTTTTCGTTTAAATAAGTGTACGGATTTTCCGGGCTTCGACCCAGAAAAAGGGGGGGGGGGGGTGCATTAAGTATTATATATGTATGCGCCCGGGGTAATTCAATGTTTTTTTCCTGGGCGTTGAGGCCGGGAATCATCAGGCGCTGTGTTGCAACGAAGTATCTTTTGATTTAACATTCAGTGTACATACTTTGGTTCTTGGAGTTAATGAAAATAAAAAAATGTTGCCAGTTTGGAGTATGATTGCATTAGGAATTAAAAATAACAAAGCGAGTATTTCATTACTCCTGTACAAAACTAAATTTGTTTCGAAATAATTAATTAATTTCATTATGTCGTGGCCAGCCAGAGTGCATACAAACATGGAGTATGCTGCACTGCGTTATTATTAATCGCGTAGAGTAGAACTTTTTTTCCATTTGAAACAATCCTTATTCTGCCACCATCAACGATCAAAGTGTATTCAATTATTCATATATTATTTTGTTTCATAAAAAAGCATGCGCGAATTTTTAAACATCGATTTACTCATTATTTGAAGATAACATTTACCCAAATGTAAAAATGCGTACTGTTATTCTATTAATGAATTTTAGTCAGTATATTCATGCTGTGTCAGCATTAACGATAAACTTGCGAACACTCGCACCCAAAGAAATCGGTTTAATGGATTTATTTTAATCAAATACGGGATCTATTTCGAATTCATAAAATTTGATTTCGATCAGATAAAACTTCCTTAAAATCAATACGATTTATATAAATGAAATAAATTACTTAATTTAATCCAAATATGATCCTATTATGCTAGTATTTGAAGAAGAGATTTATTTAATGCCTGGTCTTATAGGATTTTAATTCGATGAAATAACATTTTTTGCATACAAACGAATCGTATTAATTTTTTAATAAAATTTATTTGGTGCAAATAAAATTTCATTTATTTCGAATAGATTTCATACATGTTTCAAGTAAACCCATGAAACCAATTTCTCTGGGTGCGCTCTGAACTCGATTTTACGTATCACTTTTATGACGACGTTAGGATGTATGAGTATCTATAGTACGTTATGTATGTAGGAGGACATATTCTGCATATATTGCGAACATTATATAGTATATGCAGATGCACGCCGTTATGTTAATCTCGGAATCAATGAGGGGACAGGGCCGGAGCTCTCGCGGAAATTACTATAACCTGGTGGACCTTAAGTGCGGAAATTGTTACGAGGCCAGTGTACATTATGAGACCTCTAGGATCCATTAATTCATGAAGCCATTCTACTCATCTGCCTCCTTATTATGCAATCGCCAATCACTGTTTCAAAACAAATTTGCTATTAAAACAAGCAGGCTTTATTTAGACTTATTATTGATTATACCATAACAATAAGAACAACATGCATAGTATCAATAATAATAATAATAATAACAATAACAACAATAAACAGTATTACAACTTTGAAAAAAAAATTACTGTCAATATCGCCGCGGGTAATATTTTCGTGGTTCGAAAAAATAGAGAACGAGTTAATTGCAATTCCTTTGAAGTGATATCTTTTTGGATTTGGTTATCTTAAGAACGTCTAAAAGATATCCAAATCCAAAAGATATCATTTGGACGGAAATTAACATACCTTTTCGTATACCAAATAGATATCCTTTGTCTTTGTGCTACTTGGGGAGACACGAGACACGAGACACGAGACACGAGCCACGAGCTACGAATATTTCCCGTTGATCTTGTCACTTGCAAAGGCACAGACGCCCATTGCGAGAATCACGTTATGGCTACAGAGGAAAATTGCGTACTTCGAGCTCTAGAAGTGGTCCACCTGATCTGTCGCAGCTGTAGAATCGTTTGTGATTAGAGTCGTGCATTTAAATGACAGCATCGACGACATTCTCTTCCGTATCTCGTAGATACCCGCAGTGCACGAGGCACGAAAAAGATTTCGTGCATGTTGACTAAAGGCACGACACACAAGACACGAGACACGAATAAAACTTTCTCGACGATCTTGTCACTTAAAAAGGCCCGGAGACTTACTGCGAGAATCACACTATTACTGCTGAGAAAAATTGCGTGCTTTGTCTAGAATTGGTCTTACGCAAAAGACGTCTTACGGTTCTTTAAGTGACAATATCGATGGAATCAGTTGTGTGATGATGTATGAAGTACATTTTTTATTTATATTCTGTGCTATCTGCAATATCTACAATGGTCGTAAGCTAGAAAAAAAAATGCTAGTGGGCAGTACTGTCGCGCTCGCATACAAAAAATATCGTAAACTGCAGTATCGTTAATACCATACCGGTAGAAATTCGCTCTCGATACAAAACTATTGTATCCGCGATGTCGTGCCTCCAAGCTTACGAACTTCACGGGACACGGAAAATAGAACGTGTCACTACGTCCATGGTCTTCTGGAGGCACGAAAAGCCGTGTCTCGGGTCTCGTGTTTCTTAGAGACACGGAAAGGGTGCGAATAGACACAGCCTTTACTTAAATTTTATAGTAAAAGTACTTGAATTTTTAAAATTTTCTTTTGTTTTACTGCAAAAGTACGTTAACTTTATACCACAATTGTAAAGTACATTTTTGTAACACGTGCATGAACAGCGGTGCTTTTCATGGCAGTTTTGCGGGCCGAAAGTGGCTAGTTTCATAGCAATGTTGAAACGATAGGTTGGCGAATGCGCAGTTCGTGATTCCTTCACTTTCGACCGGGCTGTTTCACTTTCGATCCTAGGGTGGAAAGTTGGTAACCTCACTTTTCACTGTTCGTCCCGCAAATCTACCATTCAAAGCACCACTATTCATGCACTTGTTACAAAAAATATGGTGTACACACTGAGAGAAAACTTGAAATCCTGACAAGCTTTCACGGTGGCTGGCAAATATTACTTTGGCTCAAAGAAATAGAGGTTGACACAAACACCCATTCGTCGTAGCAATACAATGCATTTCTTAGAGACAACTACTTCATGTAATGGAGCGTCAATATAACAATGTTTTGGCTGAACATTGATGCTGTTGAGCGAAAGTTGACTTAACCCCGTGAGGGGTTAAGGCATCAATTTTTCGGTACTTAAAACGCGTGTAACGAGTGGTTGAACCAATCACGCGTGTCATTCCAATCAGGAAAATGATTTCTATGAAGCAACTGTATCAGAATGGTTACGAGAACTGTTTCATGCTTTTGAAAGAACCTCGGTGCAAGTGGTTTCTAAAAAATATAAGGTTACCTCAACCTCACGTCCGTTAGTGTGAAAGCTGTTTCTGAGATACGAGTATTGACTTTAGAGTCATCCCGATGGTCACCTACCCAACTACTGACCGCCAGAGACAGCCAGGTAGTCACCCATCCTAATACTGATCCTCAGGTCAGTGAGCCGGTCATCCACCCAAATACTAACAAACTAATTCGGGCTAACAATGAAACAAGCAACTTCGTCGAATATGTTTTATAGATGGCAACAACGATACAATGTACTCTATTCGATATAACCGAGGACCGTGAAAAATAACAGAAACTGCTTTTATTTTTACTACACCAAACGCAATCATATAAATCTATAAAGCTCTGACTGTATTATACTAATTCCATTTTATATTTGATGTTACCGATATTCAAATAGACAAAAAAAATACTAGAATCATATGATCCGAATGGCCGTGTGAGCTAAAGCGCAGCGCAACAACATTATCCGGAGGGTCGCAGGTTCGATTATCGTCAATGTAATAAAAAATTAAACATGTTTTTTCAGCGATTAATATGTACCATCCTGTAGAGAAAGACGTAATACTAAATTAATATGCAGGATTACTCGATTGAATAAGCACGATTAATAATTTTCAATTAATTTTCTTTATTATTTTAGACTCAATCTCTAATCGATTGATTGGAAGTATTGATGCAGTTAGTTCAATTACACTCATATTTCAATCAAATTCATTATGTGTTTGAGTGAGTCTAAAATAATAAAGAAAATTAATTGAGAATTATTAATCGTGCTTATTCAATCGAGTAATCCTGCATATTAATTTGGTATTACGTCTTTCTCTTCAGGATGGTACATACACGGAGAAAAAAAAGTAGTTGGACAAACCAATAAGTGGGTTCCGACAACCATTCGAAAGAGTTGAAATAGTGTCACTACTCAGTGGGTTATGACAACTACTCGTTGGTTATACGAACCGCTGTGGTTGGTTATAGGAACTCGCTGTTGGTTGCGCCACCTATTGTATTGGTGAAAACAGCACTGCGATTGGTTACAGGAGCAAGTTAGTTGCTGCAACTATTCAGCGGTACAGCATATGCTGGAGATGGTTCTTCCAACTACTTTTTTCTTTCAGTGTACTAATCACTGAAAAAACATATTTAATTTTTTATTACATTGACGAGAATCGAACCTGCGACCCTCCGGATAATGTTGTTGCGCTGCGCTTTAGCTCACACGGCCATTCGGATCATATGATTCTAGTATTTTTTTTTGTCTATTTGAATATCGGTAACAAGAAATATTAAATGGAATTAGTATAATAATACAGTCAGAACCTAATATATTTATATGATTGCGTTTGGTGTAGTAAACATAAAAGCACTTTCTGTTATTTTTCACGGTCCTCAGTTATACCGAAAAGAGTACATTGTATCGTTGTTACCATCTATAAACATATTCGACGAAGTTGTTTGTTTCATTGTTAGCCCGAATTAGTTTGTTAGTACGTGGGTGGATGACCGTCTCGCTGACTTGAGGGCCAGTACTAGGATGGGTGACTACCTGGCTGTCTTTGGCGGTCAGTAGTTGGGTAGGTGACCATCGGGATGACTCTAAAGTCAATACTCGTATTTCAGAAACAGCTTTCACACTAACGGACGTGAGGTTGAGTCAACCTTATATTTTTTAGAAACCATTTGCAACGAGGTTCTTTCAAAAGCATGAAACAGTTCTTGTAACCATTCTGATACAGTTGCTTCATAGAAATTATTTTCCTGATTGGAATGACACGCGTGATTGGCTCAACCACTCGTTACACGCGTTTGAAGTACCGAAAAATTGTTGCTTTAACCCCTCACTGGGGTTAAGTCATCTACACTGCCATTCACTCAACAGCATCAATGTTCAGCCAAAATATTGTTATGTTGACGCTCAATTACATGAAGTAGTTGTCTCAAAGAAATGCATTGTATTGCTTCGACGAATGGGTGTTTGTATCAACCTCTATTTCTTTGAGCCAAAGTAATATTTGCCAACCACCGCGCGAGGTTGTCAGGATTTCAGCTCAACCCTTTCAATAATTAACGATTAAATGTTAAATATAAATAAATAATGACCAATTTATTTTTCCCATTGTTGCATGAACTGTTCGGACAAAAAGGCTTGGATGGGTTAACTAAGCGCTTCATTAAATAAGCTCCAGCTCACACGAAGAGAAAACTTTGGTTGCATCAACAAATCAGTTGCTAATATAGGGACAGAAAAGCCTTATTTCTTAGCCTAACAAAAATTATTTGTTAGCTTGACCAGCACAAAGATTTGCTAGGCTAGCACAATTATTTGTTAAGCCAGCAAATAAAGTTTGCTGTCACTATGCTAACAAATGATTTTTCTCCGTGCATTAATTGGTTAGACCAACCAAGTTTTTGTTTCTATTACAGTAAACTTGGTTGTGCTAACCCATAACTTGGTTGGTCTGACCAATTAATGACCTAGAGCATATTTAACTAAGCGTTTGGTTATCCACCCAAAAAATCGGCTGGCCCATATTTAACCAAGCCAAATAAAGAAAGTCTTCTTCACTCTAATAACCAATGTAAAAAAAGTAGCAAGGAACGACGACGAGAAAACTAATAGAAGTTACAAGAGTCCGCGAGAGACGGCGGCCGATAGATACAACTTGTTTTCCGAACACGTTCAATCACTGCGAAACTTCACTTGTTAGCTTTGAACGAAGTTTCGAATTACGGTTAATATCAAAAGTAAACGCAAAATATAGCAGTCGAAGTGGGCCGCGAGTTGCAGCCGTTACGAGAAAGTCCTTGAGAAAAACACCGGAAAAGGGGAAGTAATAATTTATATATATTTCCGTCAACGAGCAGTCCACTCCACGAACCTCAAAAGCTTTCAACGAGCCTTTTAATATACGAACTATTGGAATCGACTTCATGCATATACGAGGAAAGGTAACTGCAGGAAATTAATATGAATTTCTACTGTGTATGAAAATATTGTTTGAGCGAGTAGGCCACTTCCAATGCTTTTCATCTAGATTTGTAAAAAAAAAATCCAATAGAAAATACAGTGTAGATAGAAATTAATGAATGCACTGGAAACTAAATGAAGCGTATACTACACTGAGAGAAAAATATAGTTGAGACATCTAAAATAAATTTGGTAAAAAAAATCCAGATTACAAAGTAAATGGGATCGATCTTGGAAATTTGGAAATGTTTAAGTAAATCACGCAAGTAAAAGATGCTAAAAAGATCGATTTTGGAAAATAATGATTCCAAAATACTATTAACAAATTGTTAAATAAACTTAATGTTTTTTTCGAATGAAAATGATTTGTCAATTTTTCCGAATACACATGAATTCATTCTGATTTTTTCTTGATTCTCAAAAAATGCGAGATAAATAACAAATTTTGGATATGCGTTTGGCAAAAAAAAATGTGAGTGTAATGGATAGATTTATGTCAAACGCATATCCAAAATTCGTATTTTTTCACGCATTTTTCAAAAGTCGAAAAAAAAACGTTAGGTTGTCGGAACAATTGATCAACAGTTTTTTTTCATCAATTTGTTAATAACATTGTCGAATCAGTATTATATAAAATTGGTCTTTTCAGCACCTTTTACATGCTTGACTTTGTTCCGATTTTTATCCCATCGGGAAGTCTTTGAAATTTTCTCTGAAACTCACGTTTGGTGGAACTGTACATCGAGAGAAAAAGTTTCATTGATTCATGGAAATCTTTGCCAATGAAATACTTGTGTTACGGCACAGATCCGTTTTTCCCGAAAATTCACTCTAGGCAAAGGAGAGTGAGGCTCTCCCTGTTACGCTAGATTACAGGTGAATAAAAAGGGCGGATGGGTGTTATGGCCTTGTTTAGAGCCTACCCTCTCGGGCAAAAGCTCGGGAAAAGGCCTAAGGGTGTTTCTTCGACTTTGATAATAAACGGAAAACTGACTTACCGGTACTGCTGTAAAGGCCGATGGGTGGATGTAAAAACGATGGTCGGGTAGCTGGAACCGATGGTGCGACGTCAAAGGTGACGGGAAGTTTCAGCGTGAACGGCAGCAGGAGTCGGTTGTAGGGTGATCGTTGAGTGCAGTAATTAATTAAAGGCACAACACTTGATATTCTTTTCTTTAAACACTGCGGTTTATTTTGAAACAAAAACTGAACGGAATACAAGAGCACACAGGTGATCACTGAATCTTACACTTCAAATTGGCTAAAATTCACTAATGACCGGGGAACGACGGACTTGAACTATTAACTCACGCGGCTATGACCAAAATTTCAAAGTTCGACTACCACAAAGGTTCGGGTAACCAGTGTGACTCTGAGCGGCGAATTAAAACTACTGCGCGAAAAAACTGTAGACCGGGACTGACGCGGCGCGTCAAGGGCTACATCTTATATAGACATCTGAAGATATACAAATGATAACCCCTGAGAGGGGGCACCCACTAGAGTTCATTCAGTCGTCCCCACCATGCCTTTTGTCTTAGAGCTAGCTTATTAACACTATGGTCTCAATATTAATAATTAACAATTATCGATTATGCATAAGTTATTCGATCTATGGTAAATAATGCAAATCTCATTTGCATAAAACTCCTGAATTTTACAAAGGCAACGATTTGTTAATTGACAATTAATAATTATTGAAGACGATAAAAAATAAAATATATATTTTCAAAGATAATGATTTCGATCTCGACAAACTTAAAAATGCGGATGTACTTTTGTAAATTAACAAACTTCATTTATCAATTTAGAGAAATCTCGATCTTTGAAATAATTGAAATAATTAATTAACAATATCCTGAAGCTAATGGAATAAACCTTAAATTTAACCAACAACTATAATATGAATGTTCATGTAATTATGTGAAGATATATATATATATATATGTATCTTAAACAATTATTATTTAAATCGTATTGTTCATAAACCATAGGAGTCATCAAGGGGACGTCGGGGTGTCCACAGGCGGAGGGAGGAGAGTTCCTATAGTTCCGTCGCCCTCCCTCCGCTGTCCGTAAGCCTATGATGTTGTCCTCCTTGCGCCCCCGCCTTGCGTAGCTTCCTTGTTCTTCATCTTTTTCTTCCGCCCGTGCTATGGAGTGCCCTTGCTGTAGCGTGGATCGGCGCTGGCTATGACGCTTCCTCCACTTCTTACGCATGCTACGAGGTGCCTTCGCTGTAGCGTTGTTCGTTGTAGGCTGCAGCGTTCCGTCCTTCTCCCGTACACGCGCTGTGGAGTCGCTTTGGTATATCGTTCTCGTTCTCCTCGGGCTGTCCCATTCTGCTACGTTCATCCTCTTCGGATATGCTTCCCTTCTCAGTTGCACTGTGTTGGTGTGGTCGTTCCTGAGAAGTTTGGCTCTGCCGAAAGGTGATCTCACTGGTCGCGTCGGCAAATACAATCGTCGCTGGTTTATCAATTTTTATCCGGCGACCGATGACGTAGGTTTAGTTATAATCAACAGCGTTCGTTTGCAACCCAACACTTTCTTCCTTGGATTGTTTACGGTAGAATACGAACTGTGCGCACCGGAGTTGGCACCACCAAAAAAAAACAAGTCAACGGACGAGGTCTTTCGCGGGATTGACAATCCATCCTTTGTCTTTGATCTCATGTACATATCTTATTTAAAACATCCGATGCCCACGTGTGACTCCCAACTCCGCACTGCAAAAGCTATGGCTCTCAGGTTTACCGACTCTTCAGCAAAGAAAAACGCAGACATCTAGGCGGCTTTAACTGCAGGGACCTCTTAGTGTTTAGGGTCTTTCTGTGAGCACCTCGGCGTTACAGCTCGAAGTCGCTCTGCCTTTTGCACGAGGCTAGGGTCAGATTACTCTGCGTCCGGTGATCCTAATTTAAATAAACAACAAGAGATATTCCTTGGTTGTTTAAACAATGATATAAGTCGATATTCTAGACGCGTGAGCTCCGACCCGCGTGACTGGAGAGCCCACCCGGCCACGTGTAAAGTGCTCATAGACACTCAACTACGCGAGGCGGGCATAATGGACCTCCAGGTTTTTCGAACGTTCGCCATGCATCCCTGTTTGCCTGCTCCAGAGTCTTTACGTGAATTTTTCCAAGGGTACAGGACCCGAAAGTTACGGGACGTAACACCTCCCCCCTCAGACGAGCGTCGCTTTGAAAAACGGCGCTCGACCTCGGAGAGGCCTACCTTGGGATGCTCAGTTGGAATCACACGGGCTAAACATAATACAAAAACAGTATATGTATGAAACATAAAGCGTGCATATTTTTACAAGGAAACCCAAAGATGGAATGCCAATCCTTACAATATCCCCTCCTTATCGCTCCTCAAATTATTTTTCACTTAATCTTGTAATATTGTTTGAATATACTTATACTACTATTAATACTATTTATCCGGCTAGGCTATTAACTTCAGATTTTTCAAATTGCTGACAAAAAAAATTAATTGTAATTTATCTAGGCTAAATAATAACTGAATTATTACGTAATTAAAAATATCTCTTTTGTATCTCGGTTCAGGGTTATACAAGGATTGGAACGAGATACCACAAACATAATTAAGGATCAAATTATAGTCGCATAGGAATATTTCGGAAGCTCTTGGAAAGAGAATTAATATGAAAGGAGGATTATAAATTCACATTCACACCAGAAGCTAAAATAATTTGCCATTTCAAATATTTAAAAAAAATAAAAAATAAAAAATAAAATAAAGGAATGATCTATGCAACAATTTACTTGAGAATATATTAATCAGGACCAATTATGTATTTAGATTTAAAAAAAATATATATAAACTGTTGAAGGAAGAAAAATGGCAAAACTCTAATTATGATAAGAAGAGAAAAACGCTCTTTAAAGAAATCGAGCTTCACTTGTTGCAGTTAAATCGGGATACAACATGGTACTTGCATTTCTTACAGGAAGAATCCGATTCTTATTCTGTATTTTGACTTTACTCTGGTCCTGATTATTTTGCACTATTTTTCCAAAATCCGGGTCATGTCTTTCAATACCACTACCCTCAGACGGAGGTATAGTGGCAGGTGCTTCCAACCACCAGCGGTCATTGCTTGACCAGCTTCTCTTCCAACCGCATCCATCAGATCTGCCTTTCAAAAATAAAATCTACTTTGATTAAAGATAACCCCCCCCTCTTCCCACAATTGCTTAGATAATATTTTGCAAAGAAAAAGCATTAAAAAAAAATCTCAGCAAGTAAGCAAAAATTATATATTTGTTTTCTACGACAAATAAGCTATAGGCGAAATATTTGTACTTAAAAATTGGCGAAGCATTGACTCATTCCGTAATATAGGTTTTCATGCTTATGGGATTTTACTTATAAAAAACTATTTCCTCCAGGAGTAGGGTGCCTCCTGTTGGCTTCGTAGAAATTTACTGCGGTACGATATGTGAATGTTTAAGACGGTTTGCATGCACGATTTGCGTTTTTCGATTTTTTAACTCAATTTTTACGTTCTGATTACCCAGAATCTCAACGACTTTAAACGGACCGGTATACTGATCACCCAACTTTTTCGGTTTCGGGCCCTGTTGTAAAAATACATAGTCTCCAACTTTAAATATCTTTGGATTCGCGCGTTTATCGTATAATTTCTTCGATTTTTCTTTTGACGCAATTAAATTTGACCGTGCTATTTCTCGAATTTCGTGAAGCTGGGTAACGAGTTTAACAAGATAATCATCATATGTTGGAAGTTTATCTTCCACATGCAGCGGTTCACTTGAGGGCGTTCGAGCAATTTTTCCAAAGACTAACTCATAAGGAGTATGTTTTGTCCCCTCGTGAACGTTGGTATTATAATTGAAAATTGCCAATTCCACCCACTCATCCCAATCAAATTCGCGATCCACATATTGCTTAAGATATTCTCCCAGAGCATGATGCGAACGTTCTAAAGACCCATTAGATTGAGGGTGAAAAGCCGTGGTTCGAATCTTTTTAATTCTAAATCTGCGAGCTACTCGTTTGATCAGTCCACTCAAAAAGTTTCGACCCTGATCCGTGAGTATAGCTTTAGGAGGTCCAAAAATACTAATAAAATGCTTGACCAGAGCATCTGCTATGGTTACCGAAGTGGCGTTGGCTAAAGGAATTGCAATGCAAAATTTTGTGAGTTGATCCTGGATGGTTAAAATGTACTCGTTACCTCGCTTCGTTTTTGGAATCGGACCGACGATATCTAACGCGACTTTATCAAATGCACTACCCGGCGTATCCGTAATTATCATCGGCTGTTTTGTCTTTATACGCACGCATTTCTTTAGCTGACAGGGAAGGCACTGCTGGATAAATTGTTGAATATCAACTTTCATTTTTTCCCAAAAATAGTAGTGTCGAATTCTATTATAAGTTTTTGAAACACCTCGATGACCTCCGACTGCCGAGCTGTGCATTTCGCGAATTATTCCTTCGCGTTCCTCTCGATTAGGATAACGTATGATCCCGTGACATACGATAATTTTCATTGGACTACCTGAAAAATTAGATCGAAACTCCGCGATTATATTTTCCCACGGTACATTACTTACAAAATCAGTTTTCGCGAAACTCACACTCTGCATATCCGATGCTTCCATACACTCTTTCAAACCCCGAATCGCGTCGCGCATATGTGAGAGAATTATGGAAGGCCCTTCACCCGAGTCCTCGCTGACTGGTAGAGCTACGTGGTAGCGGCTACCTCGCTTTATAGCACTCGCCTTTCCCACCGACAGGTCAGGAAAATACGGGAGCTCGTTGCGCTCGGCCAGCTTTTGGGACCCGTGGTCAAGAGGCTCACCCTTGGTATTTAAAAAATACGCTAGAGTGTCCTTTCGTGTGAAAAATAAATCCCTCGACTGAATAATATTTTCGCGTATAGAAGTCTCAGGAAATTCCGTAGGTAGCTCTTCGTTGTTAACCCCGTGGAGTGACTGGTCATCGTCACTATCTTCATTGTCGGAGTAGTCTTCCCGAGGATCTTCAATTCGACGCCCCTTCTTCTTCTTCTTTGGCCCTCTTACTTCGTCTTCGGATGGAGGATCTTCGCATAGAGGATCTTCGTTGGAGGCTGTAACATCTTCCGCGTGGTCCACTCTTCCAGAAGTTGAACACCCCGCTTGTGGTGAAAAATTTTCCAGTTGTCTCTCTTCAAGCTGCTTTTGCTTGGCCTCGGCTTCCTTTTGCAGCTTGGCTTGCCGACGAGTGAGCATCCGAGGGGGTGACGCCGCAGCCTCACCAGTACTTGTGACAGCGCCTTTTCTACTTACCCCTGGCTTGGCGGTGGCGTTCTTACGGATGGGCAGCATGGGCTCCGGCTCCTCGCTGACCGCCTCGAGTCTTTCCTCAGAAGTGAGCGATGCCCACCACTGCTCCTCATATCTCACCTGCTCGTCCTCTATTTCGAATTCCTCATCGCTGTCACCATCGTGCTCCTCATCCCCCAACAATGTTAATATCTCGGAATCTGTTAAATCGTGGTTACCCGTAATCCGAGAGATGAAGATTTCGCCGTCTGTTAACGTAGGCTCTGAATCTACTGGATTTCGAGACAGGGCATCCGCATTCACATTTGATACGCCGGCCTTATAAACAACATCATATTCATATTCGGCCAATTTTAATCTCCATCTCAACACACGCGCATTCCCATCCTTACAAGTGCGGAACCACGTGAGCGGCTTATGGTCAGTTACCAAAGTAAAGATTCTTCCGTACAGATACGGACGATAATGTAGCACACTATAAACGATCGCTAGAGCCTCTTTTTCATATGTATCATAACGCGTTTCAGCTTCATTTAACGTACGTGAAGCGTACGCTATCGGCCGATCTTTACCAATTTCCCCTTGCGACAATATACCCCCAATTGCATATCCGGATGCATCTGTTGTGACTACGAATGGTTTTGAAAAATCTGGAAAAATTAAAACAGGCTCTGTGCACAGATGGTGCTTAAGGATTTGAAAACTTTCTTCTTGAGCATTTCCCCACAAAAAAGGTGCATCTAATTTTAAAAGAGTCGTCAAAGGCTTAGCCAATTTCGCGTACCCTTCGATGAAACGTCTATAATAACCCGTTAGACCCAAGAATTGGCGAATATTTTTAGCATTACGTGGACGAGGAAAATCGCGAACTGAAACTATTTTCTTTGGGTCGGGCTTTAGCCCATCCTCTCCGATAAGGTGACCCAGATAGCCTACTTCTTTTTTCAAAAATTCGCATTTATCCGGCTGCAAAGATAAATTGGCTCTACGCAAACGATCAAACAATCTTAAACATTTTTCATTATGTTCTTCTAAAGTGCGCGCATATACCACAATATCGTCCAAGTATACGAATACCTCTTGTCCCTGGAGACCCATTAACGCCATGTCCATCGCTCTCTGGAAGGTGGGAGGTGCATTGCGCAATCCCATGGGCATACGAACGTACTCATAATGTCCATACGGTGTGGTAAATGCAGTCTTGTGACAGTCATCCGGATGCATTTTTATTTGATAAAAACCGGACGCAAGATCAAAAACAGAAAAATATTTCGCGCCACCCAGCTGATCTAAAATTCCCTCGATATTTGGTAATGGATACGCGTCGCCAATCGTTTTTTCGTTAAGCTGCCGGAAATCCAGCACCACTCGCCACCGCTTATTTCCCTGAGAGTCGGGCTTTTTCGGCACGACCCACAGAGGCGTATTGTACGGTGAGCTTGAGGGCCTGATCAATCCAGCATCAAGCATTTCTCCCACCTGCTTGCGAATCTCCTCTTTATGAACCTCTGGAAAGCGATATTGCTTCGAATTCACAGGAAAATCGTCTGTGGTGGGTATCCTGTGCATCACGACATCCGTGGCGCCCAGTACCTCACCTGGCAGGTAAAAGATATCCGCGCAACCCCTTACGAGTTCCTTTATAGAAGAGATCTCATCTCCTGCTAAATGATCGAGTCGTAATAATTCCATGACCTTCGCGACCCGTGACCCATCGCAGACTCTTCCTCCAAACGCGAAACAATCGGAATCAATTATAAATCTGGAACCTACGAGTGGTTCCAGATATTCTTGGGCAGCCGTCGATTTCTGATCGGATTTTACCACCAAACTACAATTATCTCTCGATTTTTTATCGGGAACTGAATTTACAGTTGAACTTGACATTTTACTGAACGTTTGAGATAAAAACAACAAAACAAACAGAAACAGCGAACCAAATTTCTTTTTAACATCTGAAATATGAGATTGAGAAACATTACTTTTATCATCCCCTACCTCTTTCTGATCGATTACAGTTATTTTTTTCTTCTGACTTTCCTCCCGTTTCTCCTTTTCAAACCGACAATTTTTCTGGACATCAACGGAAGACTTTTTAGAGTTTTTGCTACACTTTTTCCCACTCTCCAAATTCTTACCATAGCCTGCTCGAGTCTCTGGATCTGAAACAATACTAGACAATGATTTTTTCGCTGGAACTGGAACAATAGACGATTTCTTCTCTGGAGCAGGAACAACACTAGACGACAATTTTTCCTCTGGACTTGGAACAACAATAGACAACGATCTCTTCTCTGGAACTGGAATAACACTGGACAACAATTTTTCCTCTGGACCTGGAACAACAATGGACAATGACTTTTTCTCTGGAACTGGAACAACACTGGACAACATTTTTTCCTCTGGACCTGGAACAACAATAGACAACGACTTCTCCTCTGGAACTGGAACAATACTGGACAACAATTTTTTCTCTGGACCTGGAACAACACTGGACAACGATTTCTTCTCTGGAACTGAAACAACACTAGACAACAATTTCTTTTCTGGATCTGGAACAACACTGGACGAAACTCTCTCTGGACACGAAACTCTCTCTGGAACTGGACTTAAATTAGACAAAACACTCTCGGGCCACGAAACTCTTTCTGGAACTGGACTTAAACTAGACAAAACTCTTTCTGGACGCGAAACCCTCTCTGGAACTGGACTTAAACTAGACAAAACTCTCTCTGGACACGAAACTCTATCTGGAACTGGACTTAAACTAGACAAAACGCTCTCTGGACACGAAACTCTCTCTGGAACTGGACTTAAATTAGACAAAACTCTATCTGGACACGAAACTCTCTCTGGAACTGGACTTAAACTAGACAAAACTCTCTCTGGACTCCCTACAATAGAGGAATTGGCTGCGCAATTTTCTACTGCAATGACTCGATTTTCTCCGACTAAATTCGAGCTCGGGAGGGTACCTACGACGGATTTCTCATGCTTAAACTCTACATTGGATTCCGATAACATAGTTGGCAATAATTCTGCTACTGGTATTTCTACCTTCACAGTTACATTACTATGATTCGTGGCATACAAATACACCTTGCCTTGATGATTCCTCACCCGACCTTGGTGTACTACAATTCCGTTACTTGGCAATATAGTAGGCAAGAAACCCTCCCTCACGCCATCGTTTTTTATCCTAACATAAAACAAACGCGTGGATTTAGGAGGAAAAATCATACTTTCTCGTGTGTGAAATGGAATAGCCAGTTTTCGAATCTGTAATAAACTCTCCTCATAGTCAATTTTTGCCAAATTATCTCGAAAATATTCTGATGACAAAATACCGGATTGATTGATTGGAAAATCATCAGGAACTACGTGGAAAATGGTGTTCCTTCCTAGAACATCTACAACAACATAGCCCAATGTATAAACAAGATTTTTCGTTATGCCGCTCAATCTCAAAATTTCATCTCGAAGGATTACAGCACCCGGTGCTACACTTTGTTTTTTAATGATATTTTTACTGGCCCCAGAATCTAACATAAACAGCAAAGATTTTGAACTATCTGGACAGTCTAATGAAATAGTTGGCAAGATAATATCATCAGTTTTTCGCGTAAGGTATACATCGACTATTCGTGGTAATGAGTTGGTATTTCCGATGTTGCTATTACCATGGTTGGGTGCACCCGCGAGTTGGCCTCTGCCTGGGCACCCGGCGCAGGAAGGCCATCCCCGTTTCCCTGAGTGTTCAGAGGTCCGTACCTTGCTGCACGGACTTGACACTCAGCGATCACGTGGCCACCTTGCCTACAGTAACTACAGCTGATCGACGAAGGATAGGAGAATCCTGCCGCTTGGGCGTAGGACACGGGCCATCCAACCCCCCTGATATTGGGTGGGCCAGTAGGACTCCGCATCCCTGGATTCCCTTGACCACTCACTCGACTAGGGCAGCTCCGAGCCATGTGCCCCCATCCCTGGCACGCGTAGCATTGCATGGGCGGCGAAGATGGCATATTTTGCCCCATTTGCGGAGCACCCGGTCCCGCCGCAGAGTTTTGCATTTCTGCAGACTGCTGCGTCTGAAAACAGGACTCCGTCAAATGTCCCTTTCGCCCACACTTACGACAAGGAATGGTAAAACATTTATCAGCCAAGTGCCCCCGCTTGCCACAGATCTGACAGACGGTCAGCTGATCCGTTGTCGATCGGACGGCTTGGGGCCCTGCGGCCAATGACCCGCATTTGACTGCGGTGTGACCTGCCTGGCCACATAGCTGGCACGCGACCGGCGTAGACTTACCCTGCAATCCCCAGCAGGCATCGGCCGCATGCCCACTCTTATTACAGAGTTGACATACTAGACCACCCGCTACTGCAGGCGCTCCCGATCCCTTACTGGGGCTCCTATTCCCGTTTTCTACGACATTTATGCTCATTTTTTTTTTCCAATTTTTCCGGGGGTTTACTAATTTTCGACTCGTCATTTGCCCTAAGCTGCTCGAGATCTGAAATTTCGCGCTCTACCTCCTTTGCTTTATTTATCGCATCACTTAAATTAGGCTGCACCCCGATACCCCTACGAATTTCATCTTTGAGACCGCGTTGAAAACATTTAGAGGCCATTTCTTCTATTCGTTCTTTTTCAGCCGCGGGTAGATTATTATTTTTACTCCTATACGCGTCCATGATTTGATCCGCGAGTATTTGAATACGATCCGCAAAATCATCTACCGAGTCTGCGTGGCGTTGAAAACTACTTCCCAGTTTTCCGGTTAGCTGGTAAATATCTCTCGGTGGATCATATGTTTTTTTCAAATACCTAATTAATTCCGTCGTGCCAGTGAAAGTAATTTTTGATATTCTATTCCAAACAGAGGATGACAACTTAGTTTTCGAAAGCCGCAATAAATGCACATCAAGGGCCTCGCCAACCATGGCCTTCGCATCCTCCATCCCCATAACGTATCTGGCCAAATTTTCGCGTTTCCCATCAAAATCCGGCACTAAGTTTATTGCATCCCTCAAAAGAGCCAAGCTCGTAGCATCTACACGTTCTGGATTGTCAGGCATCTTAGCGGAATTATTTCCCAAAAACCTGCTAGAAGAAAATTTAGATCCCGATGGTAATTCTCTTAAAAATTCGTTCGTTTCTTCTAAACGGGGGACGCTCCCCTTTTCTGATGATTTCAAAGTCGCGTTTTCGTCTTCGCTTTCGTCCTCAGAAATTAATTCGTCGTCCACGACAAGATTATCAAATTTTTTCGCGTTCTTTTTTATTTCCCTTTCGTTAGGGTACTCGTGTACAACCTTATCGTCAATTTGCCCGTGTGAACGCGTTCCCATTACATTTAAAAACTTGTAAGTTACTCAAGGAAGTCATAAATATAAATTTCTATTTCACGCAATTTAACCGGTTACCAATAATAAAAAAAAATTCCTGAATGCATATAATAAGCGTTTCACCGAAAAATTCCCAATGACAGATCCCAAAAGAACTAACACGCAATTTCCTGAGAATGATAATATACCGTTATAATATCGCAATTTTTACTCTTTATTTTTAACGCACGAGAATTTTCTGAAAATGAGACACTATTTACTGCCGCAAATTTTTCCGAATTTAATTTTAACGCACGAAAATCTCCTGAAAATGAATTTAATTTTAACGCACAAAAATTTCCTGAAAATGAATTTAATTTTACGTACAAAAATTTCCTGTAATGAATTTAATTTTACGTACAAAAATTTCCTGTAATGAATTTAATTTTAACGCACAAAAATTCCCTGAAAATGAATTTAATTTTAACGCACAAAAATTTCCTGACAATGAATTTAATTTTAATGCATGAAAATTTCCTGTAATGAAACACTACTTAATATCGCAAATTTTTCTGAATTTAATTTTAACGCACGAAAATTTCCTGAAAATGAATTTAACTTTACGTACGAAAATTTCCTGACAATGAATTTAATTTTAATGCATAAAAATTTCCTGTAATGAAACACTACTTAATATCGCAAATTTTTCTGAATTTAATTTTTAACACACGAAAATATCCTGAAAATGAATTTAATTTTGCGCACGAAAATTTCCTGTAATGAACCACTACTTAATATCGCAAATTTTTCTGAATTTAATTTTTAACGCACGAAAATCCCCTGGCAATGAATTTAATTTTAACGCATGAAAATTTCTTGTAATGAAACACTACTTAATATCGCAAATTTTTCTGAATCTAATTTTAACGCACAAAAATTTTCTGAAAATGAATTTTAATTTTAACGCACAAAAATTTCCTGAAAATGATTTTAACGCACAAAAATTCCTTGAAAATGAATTTAATTTTACGTACGAAAATTTCCTAAAAATGAATTTAATTTTACGCACGAAAATTTCCTGACAATGAATTTAATTCTAATGCATGAAAATTTCCTGTAATGAAACACTACTTAATATCGCAAATTTTTCTGAATTTAATTTTTAACGCACGAAAATCCCCTGGCAATGAATTTAATTTTAACGCATGAAAATTTCTTGTAATGAAACACTACTTAATATCGCAAATTTTTCTGAATCTAATTTTAAAGCACAAAAATTTGTGAAAATGAATTTTAATTTTAACGCACAAAAAATTCCCTGAAAAAGAAACACCGCAATATCCGAATACAACGCAATTTACACAGTTTTTTTTCCGAATTTTAACTATACTCTCACACAAACAATACGGAACAATATAAAAGCAAATATATATATTTCTCAAGCACATCAACTAACAGTCAGAATTTTACCAAGTTCTGCTGCCAATTCATTCACAACAGTCAATGGCAGAGTTGCTCAGGTTCTACCATTAACAATTGGGACTAGAGTTTCCCAGGCTCTATTCACAATTTTCACACACACAATAATGACAGAATTTCCCAGGTTCTGTCATTTATTAATTAATAGCCACTGATAGCAGAATTTCTCAGGTTCTGCTATCGATTATTGGTAACAGAGTTTCCCAGGTTCTGTTACCCACTCACACCAAAATTCATACCCATGCACAAGGAAAGAGACTACAAAGAAGAAGCGAAATCAAGCAAAAATAATTTGGACGAAGAAACACTCTTTAGATCCCGGACGAGCCCCCAATTTTTGTTACGGCACAGATCCGTTTTTCCCGAAAATTCACTCTAGGCAAAGGAGAGTGAGGCTCTCCCTGTTACGCTAGATTACAGGTGAATTAAAAGGGCGGATGGGTGTTATGGCCTTGTTTAGAGCCTACCCTCTCGGGCAAAAGCTCGGGAAAAGGCCTAAGGGTGTTTCTTCGACTTTGATAATAAACGGAAAACTGACTTACCGGTACTGCTGTAAAGGCCGATGGGTGGATGTAAAAACGATGGTCGGGTAGCTGGAACCGATGGTGCGACGTCAAAGGTGACGGGAAGTTTCAGCGTGAACGGCAGCAGGAGTCGGTTGTAGGGTGATCGTTGAGTGCAGTAATTAATTAAAGGCACAACACTTGATATTCTTTTCTTTAAACACTGCGGTTTATTTTGAAACAAAAACTGAACGGAATACAAGAGCACACAGGTGATCACTGAATCTTACACTTCAAATTGGCTAAAATTCACTAATGACCGGGGAACGACGGACTTGAACTATTAACTCACGCGGCTATGACCAAAATTTCAAAGTTCGACTACCACAAAGGTTCGGGTAACCAGTGTGACTCTGAGCGGCGAATTAAAACTACTGCGCGAAAAAACTGTAGACCGGGACTGACGCGGCGCGTCAAGGGCTACATCTTATATAGACATCTGAAGATATACAAATGATAACCCCTGAGAGGGGGCACCCACTAGAGTTCATTCAGTCGTCCCCACCATGCCTTTTGTCTTAGAGCTAGCTTATTAACACTATGGTCTCAATATTAATAATTAACAATTATCGATTATGCATAAGTTATTCGATCTATGGTAAATAATGCAAATCTCATTTGCATAAAACTCCTGAATTTTACAAAGGCAACGATTTGTTAATTGACAATTAATAATTATTGAAGACGATAAAAAATAAAATATATATTTTCAAAGATAATGATTTCGATCTCGACAAACTTAAAAATGCGGATGTACTTTTGTAAATTAACAAACTTCATTTATCAATTTAGAGAAATCTCGATCTTTGAAATAATTGAAATAATTAATTAACAATATCCTGAAGCTAATGGAATAAACCTTAAATTTAACCAACAACTATAATATGAATGTTCATGTAATTATGTGAAGATATATATATATATATATGTATCTTAAACAATTATTATTTAAATCGTATTGTTCATAAACCATAGGAGTCATCAAGGGGACGTCGGGGTGTCCACAGGCGGAGGGAGGAGAGTTCCTATAGTTCCGTCGCCCTCCCTCCGCTGTCCGTAAGCCTATGATGTTGTCCTCCTTGCGCCCCCGCCTTGCGTAGCTTCCTTGTTCTTCATCTTTTTCTTCCGCCCGTGCTATGGAGTGCCCTTGCTGTAGCGTGGATCGGCGCTGGCTATGACGCTTCCTCCACTTCTTACGCATGCTACGAGGTGCCTTCGCTGTAGCGTTGTTCGTTGTAGGCTGCAGCGTTCCGTCCTTCTCCCGTACACGCGCTGTGGAGTCGCTTTGGTATATCGTTCTCGTTCTCCTCGGGCTGTCCCATTCTGCTACGTTCATCCTCTTCGGATATGCTTCCCTTCTCAGTTGCACTGTGTTGGTGTGGTCGTTCCTGAGAAGTTTGGCTCTGCCGAAAGGTGATCTCACTGGTCGCGTCGGCAAATACAATCGTCGCTGGTTTATCAATTTTTATCCGGCGACCGATGACGTAGGTTTAGTTATAATCAACAGCGTTCGTTTGCAACCCAACACTTTCTTCCTTGGATTGTTTACGGTAGAATACGAACTGTGCGCACCGGAGTTGGCACCACCAAAAAAAAACAAGTCAACGGACGAGGTCTTTCGCGGGATTGACAATCCATCCTTTGTCTTTGATCTCATGTACATATCTTATTTAAAACATCCGATGCCCACGTGTGACTCCCAACTCCGCACTGCAAAAGCTATGGCTCTCAGGTTTACCGACTCTTCAGCAAAGAAAAACGCAGACATCTAGGCGGCTTTAACTGCAGGGACCTCTTAGTGTTTAGGGTCTTTCTGTGAGCACCTCGGCGTTACAGCTCGAAGTCGCTCTGCCTTTTGCACGAGGCTAGGGTCAGATTACTCTGCGTCCGGTGATCCTAATTTAAATAAACAACAAGAGATATTCCTTGGTTGTTTAAACAATGATATAAGTCGATATTCTAGACGCGTGAGCTCCGACCCGCGTGACTGGAGAGCCCACCCGGCCACGTGTAAAGTGCTCATAGACACTCAACTACGCGAGGCGGGCATAATGGACCTCCAGGTTTTTCGAACGTTCGCCATGCATCCCTGTTTGCCTGCTCCAGAGTCTTTACGTGAATTTTTCCAAGGGTACAGGACCCGAAAGTTACGGGACGTAACACTTGAAATTCAATATTATCTGTTCTTTGAATGATCTCAAAGCCAATGAAAAGTAGTGAAATTCATTCCAAGAAACATTTCTTTAAACCCAATGAACCTTTTTCATTGATTTCAAAGATATCGTTTCTGATTCAATGAAACCTTCTTCTTACCAGCTCAAAATTTCAAAACCTATTTTTTTCTGAAGTACGCGGCGGATAAAACTCAAATTTTGTGAGTATGTAAGAAAGTACGGCAGAAATAGGCTAAGCTTCTGGCTCCTCGAAACTCGAAGCCGTTTATTCGGGAGAACCGGAAAACAAAAAAGTGAGGTTAGGTGCGAGAGAGAGATCAATAAAAACGTTACTTTGAACCAATGAAAACGTCTCTTTAAAACAATGAAACTGTTTCTTTATTATATGCTCACTAAGTAAATCTTTATTTACAGGCAATGAAATGTTCTCTTTGAAATTCAAATGCACTATTTCATTGAAATCAATGAAAAAAAATCAATCCACCCTTTTCATTGGCGTCAATGAAATCTTTTCTCTCGGTGTACCTATCATACATCCTTATCAGAGCCGAAGAATGACTAAGCCTGTGAGAGAGAGGGAGGGTTTGTAGAGGAAGATTAGGAATATGTACATTTCGGGTAACATATAAGCGTAGCACCCATGATTTGCAAAACGGAGCACCGACCCCTGCTAAGTATGCCGGGACTCCTGAGTGGCATCTCGTTTAACCTTCTGCTATTAATACAATTGCGAACGAACGCGTCGAGCATGCCTGAGTCTGTTGTGTGGCGAACGCGAATGTAGATGTGAACAAGTAGTCGAGAAATACGGAAGGAGTGTGATGCGATAAAGTGAGAGGGAGTGAAAAAAGGGGTAAGAGAGAAAATGAGAAAGAGGGTAAAAAGAAGGCATGCGAAAGAGAGGATGAGTGTAGAAGAGATGGAGGACGTTGAGGAGAACTGTACCCCATTGTAGAGGTGATAGGGGCAAAACGGACAGCGAAATGAAAAATTGTATTAAAAAAAAAAAAAAAATTTAAATGTTTGTATATATTTTTAGACGAAAAGGGTGGATAATCAGAGAATTGTGTATTAGAGTTAGAAGTAAAGTTGGTTTCCACAATAATATATTTAGCTCTTATTTTGAAGGAACATTTGATTGGCCTTTTTTTCATTGGATTATAGACACGTTTTTTTTAAATTATGAGTATTAGGAAAGGTTGCATGGTCCGGACGAAATGTTAATTTACGGAATCTAGAGAATGAAAAAAAAAATCGATTTGGCGTCGTTACAATTTTTTTAAATACTTGGACGAGCCCATTTCTTCACATGCTTCATACCGTTAGTTGATAAAGAAGTTTAAATCTTGAGCTACATTGAATTTTGGGGGCGGGATTAAAGTTCCGAATGGTAAATACATGAAGGTCTAAAATTCCGAAATTTAATATCTCGCCTACATTTTTGACGAAATGTTTTCTAGCGAATTTCAAGAATGTAGGTGAGGTATTAAATTTCGGAATTTTAGTCATCTCGACCAGCGAGATTCTGATAGAGATTCTTTTTATTTTCCGCTACCCACTAAAGAATCTCGGTAAAAAGCTGAGCGAGATTCTCAGATAGATTTTAAGGTTGTTGTGGGGTCTGGGCTTGTGGGGTGAGGCGGCGGGGCGACGAGCTTCGAGTTCCCAAGCGAAGACGACCAAGACTTTAAAAAAATTAATAATTAAATAACGGTGCTTTCGATCGTCTTCCAAAGGTGCCAAACATTAAAGCGATTATCGTTTAAACTATACATAGTTATTTTATGTACGTGGTAACATTTTATTTGCTGTTATAACGTAAATACGACGAAATCGCCAGAACTCGCTATAACAATAGTGCAATAGGTTGTAAAATTTGCGATTTTTTTTCTCCTAAACGGTGCTGTTCACCATTCTAAAATTTCACCAGACTATTTGCAAAGGGATAATGAACATTCGTGAAAATTTTCATGACAGTGGTAGCATTTTGACTTGGCCCCACAACAACCTTAAAAGAATCTGGGTTCGACGCGCAACCGTGATTCTCGCCGAGATTCTCGCTGACAATCTCGATGAGATTCGTAAGAATCTCTGCGAGAATCCCGACGGGAAGTTATCCTCGGACTTGAGAACTCTGGGTCGTCATCGCCATCGAATTAAGTTCAGTACCAAATTTGGCAAGTTTTGCAAACAATTTTTTTAGTAAACTCTTACTAATATCGAAATTAAACTACACCGAGAGAAAAGATTTCATTGACGCCAAAGAAATGGGTGGATTGATTTTTTTTCCATTGATTTTAACGAAATATTTCTTTGATTTCAATGAAATAGTGCATCTGAATTTCAAAGAAAACATTTCATTGCCTGTAAATAAAGATTTACTTAGTGAGCATATAATAATGAAACAGTTTCATTGTTTTAAAGAGACGTTTTCATTGGTTCAAAGAAACGTTTTCATTGATCTGCACCTAACCTCACTTTTTTGTTTTCCGGTTTTCCCAAATGAACGGCTTCGAGATTTCCTTACATACTCACAAAATTTGAGCTTTATTTGCCGCGTACTTCAGGAAAAAAAAGGTTTCGAAATTTTGAGCTGGTAAGAAGAAGGTTTCATTGAATCAGAGACAATATCTTTATAATCAATTAAAAAGGTTCATTGGTTTAAATAAATGTTTCTTCAAATAAATGTCACTACTTTTCATTGAGTTTGAGATCATTCAAAGAAAAGATAGTATTGAAATTCAAATACTTCATTTCATTGGCAAAGATTGCCGTCAATCAATGAAACTTTTTCTCTCGGTGTAGTGCTGTTCGAGTTATACAATTTTCATAATGATGTCTTGCCCACAAAGTATATCATGGGGAAAAGAAACAAAATAATGCTATGATCAAGGTGTGCATGGCGTGAACGTTGTCTGATTTATAATACATGATGATTATTTATTCGAAGACATGTAGTTGTTTATTATTGAAGCATTATATGAAATGATATTGTAGATTAAAAATTGATTATGATACATGATTTATTATATTACATACAATAAATGTATTTATTTTAAAAAAAACTTTACCTATTGTTAAAGATTAATAGTCTATAAATGTTCAGTACATTATTATGATATAGACAAGTGCTTTTTGATTATGATAATAATTAAATTATCCAAATTCATGATCTTCGTAATCTGGTGTTTTTTTTAAGCCTGGTAGTTGTAATAATATTAAAATTAGTTTCACCTGCCTATTAAGAGCATAACAAAAATAAATAAATAAATAATTTACTACATAATTGAATAAATTCACTATAGTGTAATATAAGTCGACAAAACTGTCATGCAAAAGTTGACAAAAATCTCATTAAAGATTCGACCAAATTGTATTGCAAAACTCGACAAAATGTGACAAAATTTTAATTTTTAGTCCGGGTGTCCATTTTGCCCATGTCTCGTCTATATACATCTGCAGTTCTCGGGTAGCGTTTAATCGTGCCACTTTACCGGATATTCGCGAGAGGTGTGTTATATATGCGGCTCGCCACACAAGTCTTCGCTCGCTGCACCGGAAAATGTAAAAGCTCGCACGCTGTGGTTCCCACTCGGCGTCCTCTCGTTTCTCTCGGTAACCGGGCCGGGTTATACGCTCTGGTTACCAGTACTACGTGGAAACTGCGGGAAGATCGTGGGCCAAAAGGCGAGTGAACAGTAACAGAGGAAACAACACACGACGAATGAGAAGCAAGAGTTGGTAGGAGGAGGTGGAGCTGTGTTTGTTACACTGCTTTGTACGGGGACGTGGACAAGTGCAAACGAATACAAAGCAAGGGAGAATGGATGTGGACGGAGAGACCGAGACTTTACGATCCCCTGCAAAATGCTCGGAGACACTGGGCCACTTTCCGAATCTACACCTAGTGGTTCGCAGTTTGAGGTCACAATTGCGTGGTCTCCTTCCGGTCAACCATGCATTTCCGGCGTCAAAGAGGAGCTGTGAACAATGACGAGGAAACCAGAGGGAGGAACATAACAGGAAGAATGGAAAAGCGAGGGTGTGTCGTGTGGAGTGAAAGTCCTCAGCCTTTTCTTTGTATCTCGGTGGAGACCCGAGTCTTGTAAAAGTGCTGAAGTTTCTTCAGCCATGAATAGACTGAAGTAAATTAGCGTTGAAAGCTTCCAACCATCATTCATTTTCGTCACGTAATTAAGCGTCGTTATTATTTCATTAAATAAACGCAGAAATTAAAAGACTCCTGACTGAAGAAAGAACTGGATTAATAAACCAAAACGTTTCCTAAAAAATTGTGTAATCCGTTTTCAGACGGAAGTCTTTTAATTTTTGTAAAATGATTTTTATCTTATATTTTTTGTCGGACTATATATAATTTTTTTACTTGAGATGACCACGACTTTTCTCGAAAGTAAACGAAAAGATCTACGGCAATGCATTTAAGGAGCAGAATTTTCGTTAAAATTGTCTTTCGTGAAACATTAAATGAAAGACATGCGACAGTAATGCTGCCTGAAATTTATAGTTTTCGAGCCGTCATATCAGAAGTTGGTTTTTTCCCGACTTTGCTGAAATGAGCCCATTCATTGCGTGCAAAGCGTGAGGGAAGTGGCTGATTTTCAACCAATAACGAGTACTCGTGCGCAGTTCGCCATGCATGCGCTGTACTGTCCCATTACTCCCGGCGGGAGTAATAAACCTCACGGAGGGAGTAATGGACCGCCCGGAGAGAGTAATGAAGTTGCCAGTGGGTGCAAGGTTGCGCTTATGCACGCATGCGATTCATTTCAACGACGTCGGAAATAAATAGTCGTATGCCTCATGGGAGGGACTGCGTTTTCACTTTGTGTGAGGGCAAAAATCGATCGATTCGACTGAAAATTCAATAGGTGAATGATGAGGAAATACAAAAGCGAAACGAAATTGTGATGTAGCCTGGAACTTCTGAGAATTCGGAAGTGGTGTCTGATTAACGACGAACATTATGTCGCGTCTTGTTGGTTCGTTAGTGCGCTCGACTACCCGTTAACAAATCCTTTTGTGTGAAAGAAAAGGGAGCTGAGTGCGACGCATGACACCGCTCTTTTGTTGGACTTTTTCATTTTCTTTCTCTTCTGGAGCTTCGTCCGTCCTCTTTTGCTTGTGATTCCCGCTACTCAAGGGATGACGACAGTCCACAGACAGTAGGTGCACACCGAATCTACCACGTCACTAGAAATCTCGTTTTTGTCCAATTAACCCAATTTCAGATCTCTCGCCCGGTGGACTTTCGGTCGCCCTGTCTTTTCCTCTCGGTTTCGCTTTTAGTTTGGACGAAAGATATAATTATCTCAGTCTCCCTTCCATCCACCGTGTGGGGCATTTACTATCAAACGCGTCGTGCCAACTTCATACACTTTTTATACTCTTCCACACTCAATATTATCGACAAATTATGACAGATTTATCCAATAAATTCAGAAGTGCGGCATTAACAAATTTGATGTAACGTGTCGATATTATCGACGTTTGGAGATATTGGAAAAAAAATTCTTATCACATTCTGATGCTGGAAACCGCGGTTGGAAACTTGACGCAAAAGGCCTTATATATCGCATACACTTTTATATCCTTTCTTTCACTACCATCCCAGAGTATCTTTAAGATCTACAAGAAAGTTCAGAGTTCGCCAACTAGATCGAAGTTTATACTCCTTTTCGCGAGAATTCGAGGATTTCAACGGGGCAAGAAATAGCAAGACGTCGAGTAAATAGCAATTAGCTCTTGTCTTCAGATCAAGAGGCGCAATGCTAACTCGCACACTGTAGCTATGGGCGACAGAGATTTGAAGAGTCATAAATAGATTGAAAGTTCATCTGTAATTCACGTCTCGTTCTAGCAATTCAGCAATCTGGTATCCGGCGTTATATGCAACATCACGAAAATAATCTAAAAATTAATTTTTAAACATTAACGAAATGAGCTAATACAACTAAAAAATCCTACGAAAACTTGGAAATTTATTATTATGCAATATTATTATTATGCAAATTTCATATCTAAGTATGCAATTCTATACCCAAGCCCGAGAATATTTAATTGTGTGGCCCTACCAATCGCGTTGTTATTTGCACTATACCGAGAGAAAAATATATTACTCATTCCCAGATTCGTATAGTAATTCGGATCCAAAGATTTACTAGGCGTCGCCCGCTGTACAATTTACGCTGCTGTACAACGCTATACAATGCATCTCATAACTTCTCTATATTTTGCGCCCACAAATGTTCGGAATAATCTTCATACGCATACAGGGTAAAGCAATTAACGTTACGAAAAATAACGCAAAGTCTATTGAAAGCCTGCAAAACGTCTGTAGTTTCGTACGACATGAGATTTACGACGCTACAGCTCCCGTGTAGCGTCGATCGTTCAACATTCGCCGTCATAACCTCAAAGTTGCCCGAAAATGCCCAGACGTTTCGCGAGCGCCCCTTCACTTGCATCGCTTTTGTATTCACGGTATAACTAAACACTTCCAAACTTCCAAGATCGATCCCATTTACTATGTTGCACGAAAAGAAAAAAGTAGTTCTGGCTACCAATTCCAGCATATGCTGTGCCGAGTGTTAGTTACTGAAACTAAATCGGAATCGTACACGGAAAAAAAAAATTAGTTGCCATAACCAAGAAATGAGTTGACACAACCAATCGATTATTCTATTTCCCTAGCAACTCAAATAGTAATACCAACGATTCGAATGGTAATACCGACGATTCGAATGATAATACCGACGATTCGAGTGGTAGTCCCAATGATTGGATTAGTTAACCTAACTAATCTAATCCAGAACTAATCATGAATAGTTGAGGTTACTATTCGATATGGTTGAGGCAACTAATTGATTAGACATTGTATACAGCAAATCGAAAACGTAGTTGCCACAACCAAACATTTCGTTCCGTGTAGTCTCAACTTTTTTCAATTGGTAGCAATAAATAGTATTTATGACCAAAAACTTAGTTCTTGCAACTATCACGGCTGCTATCCAATCCAAATGATTCCTTACGCCAACCAACCGGTGAGTTGAGGTTATGATCTCAGCTGGTCATTGTTACTATCGATACTCTACCAACGAGGTTACAGTTTCTTCAACTGACCGTGTAGTTGGCGTTATTCTAACTATTTTGATTGTTTGTCGGTACCGATAAATCAGTTTTCATAACTACTTTTTTCTTTCCGTGTGTTTGGATTTTTTACCAAACTATTATAGATGTCTTAACTATATTTTTCTCTCGGTGTACCGAAATATCCAGATAAACGAATTGTATCCGACCATATTACTACTCGCAGTAAATGGAGCCGCGAAGAGCACGTCAGAACCTTAAGTAATAAAATTTTTAAGGTTATATGAGATTATATCGTGTAAAAATTCGATTAGTTTCAACTTTTAGATTTATCGTGCATATTTATCTCGCGTGAACTAATCTTAAATACATTGCTAGAAAAAATCGGAATTTTTTGTGGATAAACTCGTCAATTACATTCAATGTCAATTCGTGGTGTGAAATTCATGTACTTTTACTACAAATTTAGAGGAGATTTTTAAAATGAATCTACTTTACAGTAAAAATAAAGTATGTTATTGAATGAGTTGGTTGATAATCGGTCGAGAGTGATGATAAGTTATCGATGGTGAGTGGCTACGAACGACCAGCTCCCAGCTGTTGATCAGGAGTAGTAGGGAAATAAAACAATCCCCAATTGGACAAGGTCCACCCATAAGACCGAAACGTGAATTGGGGATTATTTTATTTCCCTACTACTTCTGATCAACAACTGGGAGTTGATCGTTCGTAGCCACTCACCGACGATAACGTAAATTATTGAAATTACTATCCATACAATAATTGCACATTGCATTTAAATATTAAATTTCATGTATCAGTTTATGTATAAAAACTTCTAGTACTTATACATTAAATTTCAAGTAGATTTTTTTTACAGTGTAGTTAAGGTTATACTTCGAAGTGGTGGCTGCATTTAATCACGGAGAGCTTTCCTACAGTAAATTTAAAACGTAGTTATAACATCCAAACTCTTTTTTTCATGAACAGTGTAACTGAAAGATATAGCGTTTTCAGTTGAGGTGTTACATAGTAGAAATAATAGAATAAAGTGTTATGTCAATAGTAACCGAGGTAAGGTGTAATCTATATAGTTAACTCAGCGTAGAGTTGACGCATTCGTGTACTTGAACTGAAGTGCAAGGACTAACAGAGATTCCAATGTGCTTCAACGTGAACCACGAGAGTTTTCTCGTGAACGAACATGAAATCTCGATTATTTTTTCTTGGACATTTATCCAAGCTGTTACACTCTGGACTGAAAAAAATGTTTGTATGAAAATTGCTATACCGGTATTGGAAGCTCGGATGCATATACCGCATATTAATTTTTATATACATAAATCCGTAGTATTTAAAGAATTGGTATACGATAATTAAATAGAATCCTTCGATATTAATGGAAAAATGTGTTCGAGGTTTACAACATTTTCACCAATTATTATAAGTAACGTACATTAAAATTCACAAACGGGTGAATAGTTTTTTCACGTACTCTATACTAATTTCAATATGCATTCTACTGTAAAATTTAGTACGGTAATAGACTAAAAAGGGATGTACACCTCTAAAAGTAATGAACCAGAGTGCTTTATTTATGCAACACTTTTTTCTATTATTATAACCAAAGTATCTTAATAGTCATATACGTGTGAATAGTTTTCCTCATATACGGTATACTATTTTTAGCATGCATTTTTCATTAAATTTAGTATGTTGGTGCAGCAAAGAAATTTACATGTTGGTACATATTAATCGTTGAAAAACATATATAATTTTTTTTTACATTGTTCGGGAATCGAACCTGGGTCCCTCCGGTTGATGTTGTTGCGTTGCGCCTTAGCTCACCCGGCTATCCAGATTATATGATTGAACAATTTTTTTTTGTCTATTTGATTGTCGGTAAAATGAAATATAAAATTAAATTAGTGTAATATAGTCAGTACATTTTTAGATTTATGTGATTGCGCCTGATATAGTAATAATAAAAGCACGTTGAGTTATTTTTCACGGCAATCGGTTATATTGAATAGGGTACGTTGTTACTATTGATCTCTCTATATTATAAAAAGATCTCGCCACCGCCGCCGCCGCCGACACCGCCGTGTCAAGAATCGAGGGACATAGAAAAATTCGGGCCGTCAAGAACCTAAAAAACCTAAAGAACCTAAAGAACTGCCTCTGTGTCAAGAATCGAGGGACTTAGAAAAATTCGGGGGGGTCTATGAGACACCAAGCCCATATCTTTCTAAGTCCTTTTCCAAAAATATAGCTCCCCCAAGGGTGGGCCATTGGGGGGGAGGGCGCACTTGCGGGGTGGCACCTTTGCGGGGTATATACTTGTGCCAACAAACTTTAAAAGATTTTGACACTTTACCAGTTCGGTTAAGTTATTGAAATTTAAAGAACAGGTGACTCTTTCTATTCATATAAAAAGGTATAATAATATTTTTATATTCAAGTACGGAATTTTACAAAACTCTGCACTGATTTTAAAATACCGGTCTATAAATAGTTGCCTTGGCACACGCGTATTTAAAAAGTAATATCTTTCTTAGAATGACAAAGTATTAGCACCGAAAATTCCAACGCGTATTTCTTAATTTCTAATGACCGTATATTAATGTTCAAATAGGTCTTCATATATCTACAACGCATGCTAATTTGAAGGGATACTTGTTGACGAGATTTCGAGGTTTTTAATCTTTTATTTTTGAAATCGTGTTTTTGAAATTTAAACTATCATGAAGACCTACTTTTAATATGTAATTGTATATTAAATATTTAGTCAGTCTCTAAACTTGCGACCTTGTACACTAATTTTAATACACCGGTCTATGAATAGTCTTTCTAATAGACATGTATTGTAATTTTAAATATCAGTTATATCAAACTTCGTTTACTTTTGCTTAATTTCGTATACGGCTGGTATATTTACTAGACAAAGTATATTAATTTCTATTTTATATATCAGGTTTTGAAATCTCATAGTTGTTGGTATACGAAAATTCCTTTTTTTTACAGTGTGTGAGCACTCCGTTTTCCTGGTAACCGTTTTCCAACGGTCTCTGGCTGCAAGAAAATGCTTTCCTTTCACAAGAAAAGTACAAGAAAACGCTGGCGACATGGGTGTGACTTTGAGGATCGCGATTTCAATGAAGCTCGCTTTGATCGTTACGATATAGCTCGTTGAACGTTCTTCGCACCTTTGACGCTATACTTTTTCAACCCGAGAATAATTGCATACTTTGACGTCTCGAGAAAGAGAAATCGCTGACGTTTTTATTTCATTGTTTGATTGAATCACTTCATTCTTGTTTACTGAATTATAGTTTATTAGAATTCCGAAGAGCAAAGGGAATGTCTTTAAATTTATAAAAACGTCCTTTTCATAATAAGTCAGACGCAATATCGCTTAAAATTATATGTAAATATATTTGTATTTTTACTAGGGATGCAGAGGGAAATCTTATACATGGCGACAGCGACGAATTATTATTATCCAGGTGCGGTTTTCGAGTCGGGCGAGTATCCGAACGACAGTGCCTGCCGACGTGGGAACGTCAGCGCGACATTGTCCCTAAAGTCGGTGTAGTGTCGGCATCATGTCGAAATGAGAGCAACGGCAGGACGTTTGTAAACGACGTTCGCCCGGTACTGGGCGCCGACGCTGGGCCGACATTGAATAAAAAATATAAAAAATTAATAATAAATAAAAAAAAATTATCGATCTGCGCAGCCGTCCAATGCTTTTTAATCATTCTAACCTGTTTTTTAAGTGGATTTTTCACCACTTTCTATTTAATGGACGGAATCTTTTCACGATTCGCTTAAAGACGCTTTTCAAGATTCTTTCGAAGATTCTTTAAAAGATTCTCAGAACGCTTTAGGATGGAAAGAATTTTGAAAAGAATCCTGGAAAGCATCAACAGGTTTCGCTCGATTCCTCTGAAGAATTTCATTAAGATTCTTTCAAAGATTCTCAAAACGCTTTCGGATGGAAAGAATCTTGAAAAGAATCCTGGAAAGAATTTTGCTCCGGCTCCTATGCGTGATTCTTTTCAAGATTCCTGTAAAGATTCTTCCAAGACTTTTTTTAAGATTCTTTAAAAGAGTCTTCTCAAGATTCTTTTTTTCTACGCGGGTCGGTTATTCTGATCTTGAAAAATATAGTGTCGAATTGTGTATATAAATTACTCGTCTATATTACTTCATTAATACCGTATGCACTGTTAATGGTGTTATGATGATATAACGGTTTTTACAAGTTTATTGCAAAAATAAAACAATAGTGAAAAATAATGAAAATGATTGAACTCAATAAATTGAGATATATACAATGATTTCGCCTTTTTTAATTAAAAACGATGGAATTGCGTAATATCCGTTCATCAATTACGAAAAATGGTATAAGTTTTATTATTTTATTAATTCTAATCCTACTTTAGTTAATTGTTTTGACGGAATGTCGACTACCAGTACTGAACCGATATTGCCGCGAAACGTAAATTTACGGTTAACCCCCCAACGTCGGCAAAATGTTGGCAGCCAACGTCACCAGAATACTGGGGACCATCGTCGTGCCAGGTACGGAGCCCAATGTCGGCACAGTTAAGGATTGAAGGTTCGATCGACGCTGGGCCGTAGTCGGGTTCCGATTGTCGGCTGCCGACTTGCTGCCGACATACGACCGAGCATCGGACGTACTCCGCGTGTCGGGCAACCGCACTTGGGTATTCATATGCTTATACATTGGCATCAATTTTTGCTAAAAGTTTATATTATATCGATCAATAACCGACACTGATGGTTGTGCGGTCGGTGTACGGCTCTGGCGGTCCCACGAGTTAAGCAGAATTGTTTGCGGCCATAATTTGGATGGGTGACCGTTTAGCCGTGCACCGGCTGGCATATCAATCAGTGAGCGGGAGGTCAATTTTTCTGAGACCTCGGTGTCTACACTTAAGTACTTTACTTTCGTATATGAGGCATTCCGTATGAACTCAGCCACCCGAAAAAAAAAGTTCTCCGAAATTTCTGTGAGTCAGTGGCGTTGAAGTATTACATTATCAAAAGAAAATGGCCAAATCTTAAAGGCGTAAGTCACTTCGTTTTCGAGATATGAATATTATTCATTTTTTTTTTTTTTTGATCGACGATATCTCTGCAAGCCCGCATTGGATTTTAAAGTTTAAAAAACGAAAATTTTCGACTTTTAATGTATTTTTCGAACAAATTTTTTTCATAATTTTAACATGACGACAAAGTCTTTTTTTTGTATTTTTAATTTCTTTATGAATGATTTCTTATCGAGGGCCAAGGGTTATTGAACTGATTTTTTTGTTGTATATTCGATAAACCATTATCAACAAAATAGCCACAGAGCCATGATGGGACGTGGAAGCGTCTTTGCGAGATAAATTGTTTAACTTTTTAAAAAATTTTAAAATCTTTTTTAATTTTTTTTTTTTTTACCGTAGATAAAAAATATAATTTTTTTAAATTCGTATTATTGGGTCACGACCTCTCGGTCCTCTCATCCGTATACCTTCATCAGGTTTTTATGTTCACCTCTTCTATCCGTTATATTTATTCCCACTTAAGACTGTTATTTGAAGCCACCTTTCCGAACTACCAACTGCATCGCATTCGCACGAGGGCACGGGAAAAACGGGGAAAAATCCGTGCCAATACAGCCGGTCTCCTGTCCGCTTAACGGTGCCTGTGCTACGTAATGTTTCGCCCACAATGTAAATATGGACTACATGGAATACTTGTCCCACAGTACGTAAAAAAAAAAAATTTTAAATTAAAAAAAATTAAACCATTTATCTCGCAAAGACGCTTCCACGTCCCATCATGGCTCTGTGGCTATTTTGTTGATAATGGTTTATCGAATATACAACAAAAAAATCAGTTCAATAACCCATGGCCCTCGATAAGAAATCATTCATAAAGAAATTAAAAATACAAAAAAAAGAGTTTGTCGTCATATTAAAATTATGAAAAAAATTTGTTCGAAAAATACATTAAAAGACGAAAATTTTCGTTTTTTAAACTTTAAAATCCGATGCGGGCTTGCAGAGATATCGTCGATCAAAAAAAAAAAATGAATAATATTCATATCTCGAAAACGAAGTGACTTACGCCTTTAAGATTTGGCCATTTTCATTTGATAATATAGGCTGAGTTCATATGGAATGCCTCAAATACACCGGGAGATCAGAAGAATATATGGCCGTCTGTACCAGCACGGGTTTTCCGCAGTTTCCCTGTATTCATGGCGAATGCGGTACAGTGTAGCTAAGTCGGCAGCGGCCGCATGGAAAGTTAGGTTAGCTTAGCGAAGTGCGGGTAGGGAGTGATAGGAGGAAGGGTGGGATGGGCGGTAAAAGGCGATTGAAGCCATACCATGGAAAAAATAAATAAAATAAATAAAATAAAAAAAATAAATATTATATCGATCAATTAGAAAAAATACAAAAAGAGAATTGTCAATAATGAATATATGTATAGCATTTATTCTACATTCACTGAATTATTATTATTTACTCAAATTATTATTATTCATATGTGTATATATTGGCATTAATTTCTGCTAAAAGTTTGTATTGTATCGATCAATTAGATAAAATACAAAAAGGCGATTGACAATGGTGAATATATATGGTATAGAAGATTCTGCATTGATAATCGTCGTTTTGTCAAGAAAGAGACTATTTGCCAATGGTATAAAAACATTTCAGATGCGCTTCGCTTTTATAGAATTATCAATGATGATAATATTTTACATATATGTGGAATATATTCATCATTGATAATTCTATAAAATCGAAGCGTATCTGGATCGTTCTAAAACCTCTGTCACGTAGTCTCTTTCTCGCAACCAAGTTCTACATTCTTTGGTGATTTGTCAACTCAGCTTTGAGATAAAGTATCATCAAATCGACTCTGATTTATATGCATCACCGTAGACGTGACGCAAGCGGCATCTTAAGAATTATTTTCATAGCGAACAACTTGTTATGTAAGCGAAGACTGTCTATCATACTCAATCTCCATAAGAGACGAATGTAGGTTGATCAAATGTATTCGTAACAACCGTTCATGGTAGGAGCTTTCATTTCGTCGTTCTAAGAACTGTCGTTGACTCTTAAATTTATATCATCTTCCAGACTATATTAAAAAGGCGAGGAAATTTTGATATATCTTACGTATCTACGCCAAATATTACATATTTTTATTGTATAATATAATGTTTTGCAATTCTGCATTTCATGAGCTTAAGCAATGATTAATATTTTTTTCTTTCAAGAAACTGTAGTTGTCGATAGGTTATCGCAGGTTACAAAATTCGCATCTCATAACTCTGGAGCGAAGACTCACTCAAACCATCGCATTTTTATTGAGTAGCGTTGTACTTGTGAGAATTTAATAAACATCAATCACAGTGATATTCAATTCAGCAGTCAATTTTTCGCAGACAATAATAATTGGTTCGTTATTAAGTTCACTTCGTCGCTTGGATTTTGGTGTTATACAACAATAGTTCAATAAATGTTCATTGGCAGTTTAATAGACTGCTGTTTTTTTTGCTTAAAAAAATTTACTTGATCCACCAAAAAGGTATAATGTAATATTTACCCTTGTGAAAGAAAAGCTTCGTACGAATTTTTTAGAGGTGGTGTAACGATTTTTTCTATTTCCCATTTGATTAACACGTAGAAAATCGACGGTGCTATTTATGATAGCATTTGGTAGCTTGAAAGATTACACTGTTAGACATTTTTGTACGAATACTAATATAAATTATTATATATATTGGAAGTTTATATAATATATATATAGGAAATTTATATAATAATATATTGGAAGTTTTTTTGCGGATACACGTATATTAAATTTAATATTCAATATATAAATATAAATTAATATACAAAAAAATTATTGTAAAATTAATATATAGTATACTAAACGCTTCATAAAAGTAGTGTTTATAATATAATTATTGGAATTTTACAACATATCTGTATATTAAATGCAATTTAATAGATTGTATCTGCCAAAGAACTTTCAATACATATGGGTCATTCCACGGATTTCGCACAAAAAAAAACCCGACCGACTCCAATTTTTGCCTAATTTTTTAATATTCTTGACTATGTCAAACGGAGTATCTGTGAATTTTTTGAGAATTTTATTCTTATATTTCGACGAGCCATAAAATAAAAGGTGAAAAAAATGAAAAAAATTCTGACGTCAAGTGGAATAATGATATCGACAAAAATAACTAGGTCAAGATTTTCGTAATTCAACACAATTTACGGTAAAAATAATCAAAATAAAAAATAAACATAACTTCTATTTTATTTATGTCTTCTACCAAGAAAAGGTACCATTTCGCTAATTTGGCCCCCTCAGATTTCAATACAAAAAATCACGAATATACTACATGGAGTCCCAAACATTTTAAGCACAAGCCCAAGATGGAGAACGCATTTTACCCATTTTTAAAAAAATATTTTGGGTAATTGATTTTTTTAATTTTCTTCCAATCTTCTGCGTATTTTTTTATGTAATTGGTAATATTAAAAGGAGCTTATGTGATTTTTTTCATAATTTTATATGTAGATGTATTCGATTCATTAAATGTAATCGAATTACAAATTTTAAAAATTTTAAAAAAAGAAAGCGATCAGTTGATCGCTTTCTTACTCACTCTCTGGCCGCTCGAGCGCTGGCGTCGCGAGATCCGCCTGGGGTACGCCTGGGGCGAGCGATCAGCTGATCGTCTCGTTACGCACGCATTGGCCGCTCGAGCGCTAGCGTCGCGAGTTACGCCTGAGGCGTATAGTAATTTTGTTATTTTTTTAACTTAATCGGAGAGGTCCATGTAAGTGAAATGGGACCTTTTTTTGTAAAAGACGCAACGAAAATACAATTTTAAAAATTTGTAATTCGATTACATTTAATGAATCGAACACATCTACATATAAAATTATGAAAAAAATCACATAAGCTCCTTTTAATATTACCAATTACATAAAAAAATACGCAGAAGATTGGAAGAAAATTAAAAAAATCAATTACCCGAAATATTTTTTTAAAAATGGGTAAAATGCGTTCTCCATCTTGGGCTTGTGCTTAAAATGTTTGGGACTCCATGTAGTATATTCGTGATTTTTTGTATTGAAATCGGAGGGGGCCAAATTAGCGAAATGGTACCTTTTCTTGGTAAAAGACATAAATAAAATAGAAGTTATGTTTATTTTTTATTTTGATTATTTTTACCGTAAACTGTGTTGAATTACGAAAATTTTGACCTACTTATTTTTGTCGATATTATTATTCCACTTGACGTCAGATTTTTTTTCATTTTTTTCACCTTTTATTTTATGGCTCGTCGAAATATAAGAATAAAATTCTCAAAAAATTCACAGATGCACCGTTTGACATAGTCAACAATATAAAAAAATTAGGCGAAAATTGGAGTCGGTCGGGTTTTTTTTGTGCGAAATCCCGTGGAATGACCCATATACACTGTTGAAAATATTTTGAAAATTAATGTATGTATTGGAAGTTCTTTTTCAGATACAGTATATTAAATTTCATTTAATATACAGATATGTTGCAAAATTCCAATAATTATATTATAAACAAAACTTTTATGAAGTATTTAGTATACGATATATTAATTTTACAACAATTTTTTTGTATATTAATTAACATTTGTGTATTAAATTTAATATACGCGTATCCCCAAAAAAACTTCCAATACTTTATATTAATTTTCATATAAAAATTTCTAACAGTGTATTAATTTTCAAAATATTTTTAACAGTGTACCTGTAATTTCGTGAAACGTAAAATATTTCAGGCCTCGTAGAGTCCAAGATATTAAATTTTGCATAAACAGCTATTTTTTACTTTTCTTGGTAGGAGCATTGTAAAAATTTGTATAAAATTGGTCAAGGAAAAGTAAAAAAAAAACTGTTCTTCATACAATGTAGCCTAATTTGTGGCTATTATTGTTATTATTATGATTTGATAATAAAATGATTTTTAAACCATTTGATCTTTTTTTTATCTTCTACATATACACGCCCGAAAATCCGGGTTTATACCTCAATATTAAGGCTCGTAAACAGGTAACACCGTGTGAACTTTTCCAAGAGGATACGAAAATAATTTTCACAGGAGTAATATGATGTTATGAAGTGTTCAGCGAAAAAATGATAGTGATTTGATCCAAATTTGTCAGTAACTCTTACCGTTTTTAGATATTCGAAAAATTGTATCTGATATGAAAAGTTGAATAAAAAAAAACATTAATTGCATCACCCATTTCCTATTAAAAATAAGTTCGGAATTTTAAGGGACGACTTTTTGATAAAATACAAGCAGTATTTTAATCTAAAAAGAAGATAAAAAATGTTCGGTCGAGTTGGTCAGAATGTCCCGCATTGTTTCTCCGTCGATAGATCGAAGCTCGTCCTCGTTCGCGGGCATTCTCAATCGACCGTCTGACCATAGCCGGTAGACTCTGCAATAAGCAGTAGGTTCGTAGCGCACCTATATGCTTTTTGTTCGCTCTACTGAACATGTATTATAAAGAATGCTTTATTATTCGAAACTTGCAAGCATAGACGGTATGTTAATCGTTATATGACATCGAAACTATCTATAGGGTAGAAGTACCGGTTGTGGCCACCCTTAAATACTTTTTTCGTGGCTATTTTAATTCTGTTCCTGTATTTAATCATGATTTTTCATAACGTTGTATATTTTGAAAACATTTATCGCCGTACTGATATCAGTCCCTTTTCATTACAAAAAATACTGTATCAATAATTAAAATATCATCAGCTGATTCACCAAATTTTCAACCCTTTGCCTAATTCGACAAGATTTTGAAGAAAGCTCTAAATATATTTTCGGCTTATATAATTGGCGAATTCCATGCATCTTTGTACGTATCAATTTTAAAAGGCATCACTGGAAATTTTGATGTACTAAAAGTCTGAAATAAAGCTCTACGTTTATAAAAACAACGATGGCCACAACTGGTACATGAAATAAGCATGTTGCCCCGGATATGGCCATGATAATATAATCATTCATTTTTCGTTAATTATTACACAATCAATTCATATATTCATAAAGAAGAAAATAAAAACCAAAGAACGCTGGGACAAATATAGCCAAAGAAATGTACAATAATAAAAGATAAAACATCTTTCATGCTGGAGATTTTCATCATTATGCAATGCCAAAATCGACTTCCGGGAAAAGCTCTAGTGAAAAGAAAAATAAAGGTGTAAAGAGTAAAACATTAATATAGTGTATGACTATTTCTGACAAAGAAAGCTACTACGAAAAAGTGCAAAAGAAAAAAAACGGATTCCAAAAAAGGTTAGTTAGGTGCACAGATGACATCTGTGCGTCAAAGAAATACATTTTTGTGTAGAAGAATTGGTTGCTTTCGTAAGAATATGATTGTGAATGATCAAACACGCCTTAAGGTAGTTCTGTCGGTACGCCGGAGTCATAAATCTCAGAGTCTATGTGACATTAAAAAATAATCATGCGCATTGCTTTACCTGCCTCAATAATAATACTGAAAAAAATCGAGAATCCTTCGAAAATGTCGTAATCAAATTAAAACGATTATTTGTAAATAGTTGATATGTTTAGTGCGGATTTGACTTAATTTTTACGATAATTAGGTTAGGAAACGTCATTTGGCCCGGTATCATGCACTTTGACCTTGGTTCAATTAAACATTAATCCGGAGACTTCACCTTTTTTCATGATGCATCAATTCCTGAATGATTTGTGAATCCGTAGTACTTTTTATTTTTTCTCTATCTTTGATCTAAGTATGTTAATTTTCGATTTAAAGATCAATTTTTCCAGCCCTCCCGTGAGCGCTGTGTAAAAAGGTCGATTTTCAAGTTTTAATTGTTCATTCAAATACTCGGTAAAAGCCTTCAAGATTTTGTGCAAGTAAAATTGAATAGCTAAATTAAAACATGTCAAAAATTCATGCATATGAGTTTGGATTGCATTCACGACAGAACTACCTTAAAAAATGTTGCAAGCACAATGAATATTGAAGTATTCAATTTTTAAGCATGAACAAAACCAGTACATTACTGTGGCCAATACCGGTGCATGCATGACCGAAACTGGTGAAATGGCAATGCTCCTACTTTTTTTTCTATTTTCCAGTGTTTTCTCGACACATATGAAGATTTTTATGCTAGAAACCTGAAATTATATCCTTCTCAGATACGAAAAGTATACCCCAGTTAAAATTTAGACCCTCTTCAAAACCTAAATATAGCAGTCCCGCGGGGTAAACAGAGGTTCCTCCATTCCTTTGACACTCGTCAAAACCTCCGAAAATGGCAGATATTACCCGATTGGAGTAAACGGAGTCTAATGTAGGCTGAAATTCTTATGCCTGAACCTCCAATTAGGTTGTACATAGTGAGATGAGGTTCTTAGACCCTCGTATAAACCTCCAAAAGTGGCATATTTTACTAATTTCAATTCAACGAAGGGTGTTGGAAGGGTTTAAATTTTAATTCGGGTAGGTTCAAAACCGTTTAATGATATTCGGTCCCAATCACAAGCCCTTGAAAATGGGAAATTTCTTAAAGTGGCCACAACCGGTGATTCTACCCTATATATACAAAATGCTGTAGTAGATATAGCCAGTAGAGTGGGCGCGTTTCAGCGGTTCGGAGCTTGGTAAGACGATAAAGTTAAGCCAGCGTAAACGGGGCTTCGGGACGCGAACCAACTAAACAACAGCGTTAAGTCCCTCGAAGAGTTATACGTCTTAGAGAATAGAAGGAAATGATGCTAATACTCTTGAATAAACTCAGCCTTAAGCTGCGTCCGTTCTATATACCAACACATGAAGCATATGTATATGCGTACTGTGTATATATAGTATAACTTATATCTTAATTTTTAGCAGATCCAACAGATGCAAGCCTAGGATATAATACGGCACGGTCACGTGAAAGCAGCCCTTGAAATAGTCCCTGACGTCTTAGCAATTGAATTAAGATCGTGTGTAAGGATTCCGGCATTATCACCTATATAGCTAAAGCGAATAAGAAAATACATTGACGGTTCAGACACGTACACTATGGACTCTAAATAACTGTTGATAATACATAATATAAATGAAGCAATGCAAACATTTTACTGAAAAAAACCATTATGCTATCCTGTTAAACCGGGATTTCACTGATCTCAGGCAAAAGAGAATATCGATTTCATTTTGTATTAGAAAAACATATAATAAATCCCATGCAATTATTGTACGTAACGGTGTATGGATCGCGCTAAAAAATGTAGAGGTTAGAATAATTCTAGGTTTATTTCTAAAAAAAAAATTGAATTTTTTTTAAATAATGATTTTGATTAAAATCAACGCCTCATAAAGTTTGTCACAATCAGATCTCAAGATTTTTTTCCCACGATCTGAGCATCTTATGAACAATAAGTCGCAAAAGATTTCTCATGCCTTTATACCAATACAAAAGCAAAAAACTTTTTTTTTTGCTTCAAATCGTTGAAGCTCCCCTCTCTTAATATCACATGTATCCCCTCTCTTAATATCACTGAGAAAAAAATATTAAAATCCTTATACAATAAAGATAAATATCAACACGAAAAGTCCTACGTTGTCTCCAGCAACACCGAATTCATAAAAAAGGTGGAAATTCCATGATCAAAATGCATGAAAAATTTTGTTCCCTGGGATCTCTGTCACGTTGTTGGTTTAGTACGGTATTTGTATGAATGGATGCCGGGCGTAGGTTATATTTCGCCGATCGACCGAAATACATTTTCTTCGCACTAGTCGCCTCCTTCCGTTTGTTCTCCCTTTTCCTATAGCCATTAGTATTCCTGCGGTCGTGTTACTGCAGTACTTACCATAGTAATGAGAGATGTCGGCCAATTTCTGGGGCGGGCCGTGAGGGGAGAATGTAGTGTGAGCGGAGAACTGCTGCGGCGAGGAAGAGAGACAGAGATAGAGAGAAACGAAGATAGTTGAGTGGTATAGATGCGCGCGTCACACTGCGGGAGCCGGACACAGCGAGGTTGTAACTACTGTCACGGTAGTAGCGGCATGACAGCACCTCTCGTCTATTTCGTTGCGCGCACCGCGTTTGCTCCGCCGTTTGTTGCTACTGGCGCTGTTCTGCCGCTACGGTTAATACTGCTCACATCAGGGTTCCGTCGCTGCACCGGCGCCTGTGCTCGCGCATGTTCCATTGCACCCTGGAAACTTCGCGAGGGCTGCTACCAGCTGAAGCAAAAGCGTGTTTTCGTGAGGTGGGGCGCAACTCCCGGCTGCTCGCAGCGACTATATGCCGGAAAAAAGGGGTTTTGCTGCACCACTTGACAAACTTAAGGACGTTCAAGCTGTACAGTCTAGTTAATCGAGGACTAAGAGTATTTAATTCCCTCAACATGGAAAAAAAGGCTTGGTTGGAACTACCAAGTGCTATGGTTATATATGCGCCAGACAATTAATTGGTTAGACCAACCAAGTAATTTGTTAGGTGACCAATTTCTTGGTTGGTCTAACCAAGTCACTTGGTTAGCTTACCAAGTAACTTGGTTAGTCTAACCAAGAAATTGGTAGCCTAACCAAGAAATTGGTCGGTCTAACCAATTAATTGTCTGGCGCATATATAACCATAGCACTTGGTTGTTTCAACCAAGCTTTTCTTTCCGTGAAGCAAGTTAACAATACGAAATAATTAACAGTCAAACAGATTCGTCGTGTATATTTGCCAAAGAGACGTTCAATTAGACAACAATTTTATTAATTTTGTATCAGTACTGGTCGATTATGTTCAAGAAACGTTGCGTTTTTTTTAAAGATGATTAATGATATCATGAGATTGGTTTGAATTGGTCTACGGTTTTTTGTAGATCAATATTTATGCAGGCAAAACTTTTTTAATTTATTTTTTTATTATTTTTGTATACAGAGCTTTGGAAATGTTGTACACTTGCATTGACTGTACCCACTTCGACATCATTAAACTTTACTTAAGAAGCTTTCGAATCGGTTTACTTAACTCTGTGCATCTACTAAGATATGCGTCAGACATGAATCGAGCGGGTCTACTACATAAATAGAATTCGATTAGCAAGAGTAATCACATTGGCATAAGTTATTCAGGGCTTTTTAAAGCGTTTATTGTTTATCGATATGTTGATATTTAATAAGTTGTGGAAAACCGCTGCCTTACTATGTAAATGGTGATTATTTCCTCTGTATTATAATGCCAGCCCCTGGAAAATTTATGTTATTAAGTGAGTATAAGCGTTACCTCGTGAATTCAAGGGCATTAGTACAGAGTTCTTTTCTATTTACTAATTCATCGTCACCAGCGAATTGCCTTATCGAGGAAAAAGCAGAGTTGGAACGGATTCTGATACACGATCCGCGAGCGCGGCAACTCTGCAAATCTAAGCGCGGCAAATTCAAACTGTCTCAAAACAAAGAGAGTGATCATTGCGGCTATGGCGAACGGATGACTTACAGAAATAATGATATGTGATTGATAATAAATATATTAAACATTGTTGCAAAGTACATGACAATTCCTAGTGTACGCCAAACGGAAATGCGATGCTGCAACGGAACGTGCTATCATAAAAGATTTCGTTTACACCCTTCAAAATGCGACAAAAATACCAAAGCAAGACTACATTTCCAAAAATTCGAGACGTGTTTATCACTGTTAAAAATATTTTGAAAATTAATATATGTATTGGAAGTTCTTTTTCAGATACAGTATATTAAATTTCATGTAATATACAGATATGTCGTAAAATTCCAATAATTATATTACAAACACAAGTTTTATGAAGTATTTAGTATACTGTATATTAATTTTACAACAATTTTTTTGTATATTAATTAACATTTGTGTATTAAATTTAATATACGCGTATCCGCAAAAAAACTTCCAATACTTTATATTAATTTTCATACAAAAATTTCTAACACTGATTCAAATGGCTAGCACTTGAGCCCAAAATGTAAGTTCCTTCAAAAAAGCGTTTTTGTCACACGCATAGATAATAAAATAATGTCCATTGTAGAAGACCGAGCCATGTAGTTAGTGATAACCGTCCTTCGACTACTTTACCCCATGTAAAAAGAAATGTATCCAAAAATATACACTGTTCAAAATAAAACGAAATTCACAACGCAAATATTGGAAATTACTATTCAAGTGTATATTAAATTCACAATCTTTGTGCAGTAAATGAGAGTTAATATACATTGTAAATATACGTTGTAAATTTCCAAATAACCCTTTATTTTACTATACGTATAGTAAATTTATAACTCTCAGCTTTGAATTCTCAAAGATGATATATGAATATTCTTATACATGTAGTATAACGGGACGTCCTTACCTCCGGCGAGATTTTGGCAGTTGGCCACTAGGTGGCCAAATGCGCTTGCGTTTCGCGCAAGCGGAGCGCAGCAGTGGCGGCTATTTAGACCCAAGCCAGCCGTCTCTCCGGGTCCTTTCCTATCCCTACGAAAATGACCACACCAGTTGCACGAGGCAATCCCTAATGGGACCTCGTGTAAATTTTACCTACACTATTAAAAAAATTTATTGTAAATTTACAACACATGTGTATGAAGTTTTTTTTACCAAAACCGTTTATGAAATTCCAACTGCGACGTTGCATTTTTACAAAACTGATGTTTTGTAAAAGTACAATACATTGTATGAAATTCCGACTGTAATGTTGAACTTTTACAATACTGTAACGGTAAATTTTATATACCAGTGTTGTAAAAATTAACGCCGCAGTTGAAATTTGATAAACGGTTTCTGTAAAAGTGCTTCCTGCACATGTTTAGAAATTTTACCTCGGATTTGTTTAACAGTGTATATCTGATATAACCAACTTTTTGACGGATAATAAATTTTGCTTCCTCATAGAGGAAGCTTTGGTTTCACGAAAAAAACAATTTTCGAGATTTTTTGGTCAGGACACTTAGAATTGTCCAAAACGTCCAGAAAAGTGATGTAGAAAAAATGTCCGTATGGATGTACGTGTGTGGGTGTAAGTATACAACTCTGAAAAATCGAATGGCGATAACTGAAGAACCGTTTTGTCTATCGAGTTTAAATTTGGCATACAGGTGGAGCAGCAGACCCTCATCAATTATTACAATTTCAGACAAAATCTATGCGAAAATTTAGATTTCCTAGCTTTTTTAGTTTTTTAAAAACGCGTGTGGTCGCTGTAACTTTCGTTAAAAATAGTTTTTTAATACTAAATAGTTCCTTATAAGATCATATGCACTTGATGTTGTTTGGTTTTGAATTTGGCTAGAATCGGTAAAGCTGTTCAGATTTTATGAAATTTTTAATTTAAAAAGATATGGATTTATAGCATTAACTTATCCAAAATATTATCTGTAACATCAAGCCCAAATTTAGTATGTGGATAAAATTATATTTAGCGATAAAAAATATATAATTCAGTGGCAAATGATATAAAAATTTTGATTTTATGGAAATGTAAATAATTTAAAAAATGAATTTGATTGTATTAACTTCTGAAAACGTCTATATCAAGCGCAAATTTAGTATGTAAACAAAATAATATTTCTAATATGTTATTTTAGATTACATTTGATTGAATTAAATAATTATTTATATAAATATGTTTAATTGAAAAGTATAATTATAGCCTTAGTATGTTATAGACGTAACCGAATATTGTTATTATTAATTTTTTATTGACTTTTGGCAGTCTATTATTTCTGATCGAATTTTGCGAAGCACTTCTCGGGTCTGAGACCGTGATCGCTAGATTCAAAGCGCGCGAAACTGAAGCCTAATTCAAATTTCACTAATCCGAATCTCTTACAAATATCGACTTTAGCTGCTTAATAAATTAAATTAATTCATCAAGCAGCCACAATCGACGAAATTTATCTCAAACAAATTGTGAAAGAATTTCGCGGGCTTTGAATCTCCTGAAACGACTAACCTCGGCCGTAGGAGTGACGCTTCACGTCCGTGTGACGAACAATATTTTTTTTCATCCCGTATGTAAACGACGCAATGAAGAGTCCAAATTTTTGCGCCGAGGCGAAGCCGAGGCAAGGCGGATGAAGCTAGTCGGAGGGGTGGGCGGAGGGCATCAGGCGGGGGGTTGCCCCCCCCCCCCCCCACAGAAAGACATACAAATTTATGAGGAATAAATAACGAGACATACAAATTTTTCACTGTCAGGGATTATATGGCTCATTTTGCCTTCTTAAAAAACGTCTATATTTGAAAATCCCTCTGTACTAAACGTCAACATCAACAATGACTGTCTTAAAGTAGTCAGCCGCGAGCGGCGCTAGTAGTATACCGCACGCTCGGCCGGTCACGGCTTTCACAGAGTATGGCCGTCGGAGATGAGGCAGAGACTCCAGGGTGAGGGGGGCAGAGCGCGGTAGTACGCCAGCGCCGAACTTTGCGTAGTACATCTGGCGACGCTAAGACGGTCACGGTTGCCTGTTTTAGCGCGTAATAGTGCCAGGAGGCTGGACCTGCAGCTGTTTCGTTTTCGTTGACCAATAGGCGTACAAAACGCCGTACTTTTAGTTCCTAGGACCTAAAAGTACGTCCTAGGGCGTCCTTTTACGTACTGGGCTGTGAAATAGAGCTTAACGTCTTGTTGAGCGGCCGTTAAGACGTCGTTTACATACAGGGATGAAAAAAAAATATATTGTAGGAAATCAAGTCTTGCAGCCAATCACACGTGAAAGTTCCAACCGCCCTTCAATAGTTGGCCATTTGGTATCAAACTGGCAGTCATAAAAAGATAGAGAAACCGACTTTCAGGGTGACGTGGACGCTCCAACTGAGCGTTGATTGACTAAGGGCGTAACCTCTGGCCCACGAGCATAACGCGGGCCCCGCGAGGTTAGAAATCAGACAGACAGATTCTTATGAGCAGTCGCGCGCGTTGCAGCCATACCTAAAACATTTTCTTAGTTTCGTAGAGTCGTTTGATAGTTTTGCTTCCTCATAAAGGAAGCTTTGTTTTCATGAAAAAAATTTTTTTTCGAGATTTTCATGTCAGTACACTCAGAATGGGCCAAAACGTCGAGAAAAGTGATTTAGAAAAAATGTCTGTATGTGTGTGTGTGTATGCGTGTATGTGTGTATGTTACACGATCGAAAAATGTAAACCTTCATAACTCGGGCATGCCTTGAGATATCAAGCTGAAATTTGGACCATCGATAGAGGGATCAAACCTCATCGTTCATACAGATTTTTGTTAAAATCCACTTCATCGTTAAATTATTACGCGTTTCTTAATTTTTTGAAAAATGTCTGTTTACGCGATAACTCTTTCAATTTTCGAGATATTGATCTTATAATTGGTATGAATGTAAGCTTTCATACGCCGGTGATCGACATTGAATTTGGTTAAGATCGGTTGAACCGTTAAAATTTTATGATGTTTTGAATTTTTCAAAAAATTGACATTATCGCTCTATTGTAACTTTTGCAAAACTTAAGATAGCGAGCTCAAATTTTGTATATAAATGAAACAATATTCAGCCATTATATATGTATAATTTAGTGACGAACAGTATGAAATTTTTGATTTTATGGAATGTCGAATTATTTTAAAAAATATACATTATCACATTCACTTTAGGAAACGGCCTAATAATCACGAAACAACGTAATAACGAAATAGAAAAAGCGAATCCACAACATGTATATTTATCTAATTAAAACACGGATGCAAAGTAGAACCTTGCACATTGCTTCCTCATTATTTTTCGCGTTTTATAAAGCTTCCTTTATGCGGAAGCCAAAAATTGAATAACATACTTCCTCATAGAGGTAGCTTTGTCAAACGCGAAAAATAATGAGGAAGCAATGTGCAAGGTTCTACTTTGCATCCTTTTTTAAACTTGTTATATAGAAGAATAAATTGCGCAAGATTTATTTGGACATTTTGTGTTTGAGTCATTTTCTAAGCCTTACGGACGAGGCTTCAGCTCTTAAACGTGGTACGGACATCGGTGGTATTCTCCGTTTGAATTAGCGCGCCACAACGACCCAGAGTGGATAACATACAAGTGTCCGAAAAGCGCTCTTCTCTTACGACGAAACTCTCCCTACGCAAAGTCCCTAGCACACTACGGCTCTCAAATCGTTATTAAATCGCAGACTCGGTGACAAAAGTTAGTGAGATCTCTAAACGAAGTTCTCCAATACGAATGCCTATTTGAGAAAAAAACGAAAATACTTTAATGTCTGTCATCGACAAAATAGAAATGCCGACGAATATAAGTTCCATACTCTCTTCTTCGAAGTTCTCTACATCGAATGCTGACCATCCGCCGAGCTCTCCCGAAAAATCAGAATTGAGTGAAAACGTATTCAAGCGTTACTCTCCCTGAACCGATGCGACCCATTACCAACGCCGCAAGGTAATGCCACTCGCCGAGAGATGGCGCTGATTTACATTGCAATTACACATGTAATTGTTATAGTGAATTCAACTATATACATATATCCCCCCTATATATGTCCCTGAGACGACAACTATGTTTTTATGGTTGCTGTAACAGTAAATAATGTATCTAGCAACTAAATTATGGCACGCTTCATTATTTTTATAGTAGAACTCACTATATTTAGCAAGTTGTCGCATTTATTTTTCTCAGTGTATGTTTATTTCAGAGTTTCGAGTTCATACAAATGTTTACGTCTAAGTCAAGCCTTTGATAAGTGGAGTGGCGACGGCTGGACCTTCTCTTATCGAGTGCGTGAGAAAATGCGAAAATGCATGGATGAAGCATTCTTTATCAACTGGGCCACTTTTTTCGGTCAATCTCCCGGATATTTTTCGAAATTTGTCAGTTTGTTGTACTATTTGAGATGGGTTTTTACGATTTTTTTCAGATTTTTAAAGGTCGCCGTTCAGGATTTACGTTTTTTTTTAAATATCACTATATCGCAGAAAATATTAGACTCTCAAAATATTCTTAAGAACATTAACTTTTTCAATTTCAATCTTCTTTCGTATGATGTTAAAATCATAATTTTTCCAACGGATGAAAGTCAATTTTTCGCAAAAAAAGCAATAGATAATTTTTTAAACGAAAAAAGCACCTTTGATTGCGGTCTTAATTTTACAAGGTGTATCGCATTGTATGAAGATTCTGAGGAAAAAACAAAAATAAAAAAATTAATAAATTTTTTGCTGCACGTTTTTTCCGCATTATTTGGCGCAGCCCGTCGTCCGAGGAGTTTCATTTTATCTTTTGGAAATGTGATGGAATCCGCTAGGGAGGAAATGCAAAGTAGCCCCTTCGGTTCTTAGGCAGGAAAAAATTTATTTTTCTCACCTCCGGGCCGAAAGCGACAACTTTCGTTCCGCTGCGCGGAACGAAGTTCCCGGTTTTCGGCTCCGTCGATGAGAAAAATCGTATATACTCCTCGGGCAGTAAATAAGACCTCAGATCACATGTTTGTCGACCTCGGCTTCGCCTCGGCCGACAATTACATGTGATCTGAGACATTTCTTACTTTACTGCCCTAGGTGTGTAATATACTATATTTTAATTTTCAATTTTTTTTACTGCCTAAGATTTGGAGGTGCCACTTTGGAATTTTTCCTCAGAATCTTCATACAATGCGAAATACCTTGTAACATTGAGACTGGAATCGAATGTGCTTTTTTCGTAAAAAAGATTATTTATTGTTTTTTTTTTGCGAAAAATTTTTTTGTTAGCCTAACGTAACGATTTTTGTTGTCCTCGTTTTATGTTGTCACAACACAGAAATTTCTCTCCGTGTACCCTTCGTCAACTGGACTCATGAAAGGACATCGTTGGAAATAATTCAAATTTCCCGCGAATCAAGACGCTCAGGCGTTACAAAGTTCAACTCATTGCGAACTCTGTGCATGAAACTTGGACTATGGCGGAAAAAGACATGACCGACGGTTGCTCGCCACAGTAACGGACCGACTGTGGTTAGTGCAAGCCAACCCAGCACGTGCAGCCATCTCGATGCAGAAGAGGCAACTTTTGCTACCAGCATATTGATTTTCCGCGCTGTAATTTAAATCTTTCTCTAAAAAGTTGGTTGCGATATATTATCGAAGTGCGAGTTGCCCATTGTCAGTGTGTTATTCGTGTTGCGATTCTTCGTGGCCAGGGGCTCTATTCTCGAGTTTTATCGTATACGATATTTTGTGAAAGTTACTAGATTATCGCATGCCTCGTCAAAACTGTATTCTCGAGCGGTGATACGCCGGTCGTATACGATAATTATCGAATGCTTCGTATCGAGTGGGTTCTCGCATACGATATCTACATCTCGTATACGTTTTTCAATAATATCTTCTGCTTGCGGCCGTTTAGTTTGTTTACAAAGGTCGTTTTTCATAATCGTAAGTACTAAATATATCACTAAAAAAATAATAACCTATTAATTTACACAAGCATTGATCGACGGCTTATTTCGATCCAGTGATGCCTAAAATTTGCAAGAATGAAACCCGAAATTAACAGCTAATGGCAGTGGCTAACGTAGAGGTTATGTTGTGCTCCGCTTTGAGTAGCATCATATTGACACTAATTATTACATTTTTGTAGGTGTTTAATACTACTTCCGAGATGGCTCATATGTTGCGGAACATTATCAACATTGAAGCAGCTAATATTCTCAATGAGGTTGAAACCCAGGCTAATGTCAGACCTAGAATATTTCATGAACGTGTTGATCCATTTGAGCTGTCAGATCGAGTATTTACTGAGCATTTCCGACTCAACAAAGTTATGGTTGATAATATTATCGACATTGTAGAGCAGTACAATGGTATACCATCAAGAACTTCAGCATTAGATGCAAGTGTACAGGTAATTATTAATTCATGCATTACCTAACAGAACATCGATTAAAGTCTTATGTCCTTATAGGTGTTGACTATGCTTAAGTTTGCTGCCTCCGGGAGTTATCAACAGATAGACAAATCGTAGTGTGAAGGCAACATTAATTTCTTTTTTAACTTGGCGTCGAGTCGCTACCGCGACTCTTGATTATGCATCGGAGAGAATTTTTATCTAGTCGTCAGCCAACCATCTGTAAGCCGATGCATACAAAATGTAACAGAGATATTGAACCGTGAAGAAGTATTCCAGGCATGGGTTCAATTTCCAACGGATCCACAAAAACTACGGAGCCTGCGAAGCCGGTAATTCATAATTTACTTTGATACATGAATAAAAGATTCTTTTACGTTGGCTTGCACATCACGTAGTAATTGATATGAATATATCAAATTGACATGCAACGTGAAATTTGAAGAAAGGATCTTATTATAATAAGTACGTTTTTATCGATCTATAATAACATTCATTTAGATTTCGAGAACAACATAACTTCCCTGGTGTCATAGGATGCATCGATTGCACACATGTTGCTACTTTCCCACCACATACCAACGATCCTGTATTTCCAGAGCATGCCTATGTTAATCGCAAGGGTTACCATTCAATAAACGTACAATTAGTAAGCTAATTATAAATCATATGAAAAAATGATTTCCTAATGGATATTATGTATTGTAATGGAAATTGTCACAACTAATTCGGTCACTGCTTTCAGATTTGCGACCCAACTTTAAAAATTTTGAGCATGAATGCCAGATTCCCAGGTAGTACGAATGATTCTTACATTTGGAATAACAGTAATGTCCAACCGTTCATGCGTCAACTTCATGCTCAACGCCAGTCGTTTTTTCTCCTAGGTAAGAGGCAGATAATGCAAAAGAAAATTGTGCATCGTCATTAATGTCTAAAAAGTTTTATAATTTCAAAGATGCAAAAGATTCTAAAGTATTTTTTGTATTATACCCTTAGGAGACTCAGGATATGCGCTACGTCCATGGATGATGACGCCTCTAGCTAACCCTCAACCCGGTACAGCAGAACATCAATATAATGAAAGGCATACTAGTACTCGTTCTTCTATTGAACGATGCAATGGTCTGCTGAAAATGCGATTCCGTTGCTTATTAAAGCATCGAGTTTTGCATTACAGCCCGGAAACTGCTTCAAAAATCATTAATGCATGTGTGGTCTTGCATAATATGTGCGTTGGCAATGGCATACCCGCTCCTGAACTCGAAGCCGGGGACGAAGATGCAGACTTTGGATTGTATGAATATGGTGGTAATATTGAAGCGAAGGAAATAGCAGGCGCAAGGGTTAACCCAGAACTAGCTGCTGGACGCTTAATACAACGAAAGATAATAAATCATTTCAGAGAACAATCCATATGGTTATTTATTGATTATACTTTAGCATGGAATTAACTTCATGCTACAAATTATTTGATTCATATTTAATACACTTATTAATTATTGTTGTCAATCACTTTTATATTCGGGTTGGAGTTCTAAAGGCAGTGACTTAAGTGCTGAAGGAATGGCTTCGAGAGCTGCAGCTATTCGCTCGAGAGCTACGATTTTTCTTTCGTAATATCTCTCGCGAATATTTACGTCTCGCTCCGAAATGTGCGCAAGCACATTCGTATTTGATATGGCATTATCCAAACGCTGAGCGGAAACCCTGCGAGGTCGCTTGGAATGTCCGGATGTTTGTGTCGATTCGATTGGACGTTTTCGTTCCATTCCAAGCGGGCTGAACGTATTAGAAACCTCGATCTTCGTACAAATTTTTTGACTCTCCGTTTTCGCTGACAGTACGGAGTCGATGCTCGGCTGCTTTGTCGGCTCCGGTGCCACGTTCTCGTCGTTTATGATGAAAACATCGTCCTCATACTCGTCTATATATTCGATGTGGCTATAGTCATCAGGATTCTGAAATTCATGGGAATAGGCACAAAATCACTTTTTATCTGTGTGTAAATTAACTGGTTCAACCAGTGGTGTAAGGTGATGTTGTAATTAAACTTACGGATACCAGAGCAGATTCTTTGATGTTCACATGCCCTCCGATCAATGATGGTCCTATAATTCTGACAACATTAGTTTCGATTCCGTTCAAAACTTCGGTGGTTGCGGGGCCGCCTCCAGTCTTGTTTCTGTGGTTGTTGATCCGAGACTGCTTCTGCTTCGAATTCGTCCGGATGTCTTGCCAAGTCTGTAAATGAATTTTATTATAATTAGGCTCGTTCGAACAACCATAAAAAAAAGATGTAAAGTAGAACCTTGCACATTGCTTCCTCATTATTTTTCGCTTCTTACAAAGCTACCTCTATGAGGAAGTATGTTATTCAATTTTTGGCTTCCTCATAGAGGAAGCTTTGTAAAACGCGAAAAATAATGAGGAAGCAATGTGCAAGGTTCTACTTTGCATCCTTGTTTTAATTAGATAATTTTTTTGGTTTTGCGAACTCATTTTTAGACTACACAAAACGATTTGTGAACGGAACGACTGCTGACTAATGACTGAGAGAAAATAATGAAGAATTGAAAACTTGAATTTTTTACTCTTGCCGTTCTTGAATTTACGCATACCTAAGAAAACCGCTTAGTGGGGAACCTGCAATAAGACTTTTGGTCGCCAGAGATTGACTCATGGACTTTTGCAGCAATAAAGCATCTGGTCACCATGAGACATTTCCATTTTCAGACAGACCCTTTTTCCGCGAAGATTTTTTGAATGCAATATCTTTGGTTTCTACATGTATTGTGCATGAACAATATATGTTTCTAGAAAATGAATAGTTTTGCTTTATCAAAAAGCTTTTGTGTATGCGCGCCTATAATACATAGTGTCACGTACGATGCTCGGCTTGTAATTCAATTGGGTAAAATCGGTGTTTGCAATTTTGCGACATACTCGTAGACAGAGTTGTAAATGCCTAATACTTAGAGAAATAATGATGATGATACGATCAGCTCTATAATTATGATTTTATAATAATAACATGTAGCGATTGTAATACGATGATTAAACTTTGGAATGGCTGCAAAAATTATTATTTTTCAATAAAAACTCGCGGTAATCCTTTTAAAAAAAAATGGAAAAAAATAAGGATTGCATTAAGAAAGTAATGCATTACTTATTTCTTCCATTTTTTCCACTATTTCTTGCAATATTAAAGCGAAAATTAGTATTTTTTTCAGCTATTCAAATGTTTACACTCTATTTTAAAAGCACTACATATTATTATTATGAAATCATAATTACAAAACAAATTGTACTGTAAACTATATCTCATGAATTAATGGGGATTTACAACTCTGCTCGTAGACTCATATCTTTGAAATAACTCGAGAATAGGGCCCCAGACACTAGGACTGAGGTCAAATTCATGTTTTACGAACTAAACAGTTTTGTTTGAATCTCAAGACGAAGATGACTCGCGTTCCAGCGCCCGAGGTAGCGTAATACACGTACAAAAATAAAACTATGTTCTCTCCAAGCCTGGAATATACTTAGTGCGAAGAATCGGTATTATAAACCTCATTTTTCACGAAACCCTTTTACAACACTTTTCATTTGTAAATTTATCATTAAATACTACTACCTCATGAAGAAGTTTTTTTAAATTTGATAAATAAAGAAGACACCAGGCACAAGGTCCAACTTTCCATCGTTGATAATAAATATGTCACCACCTAAAAATTGATAATAAAAAGGAGGTTTATTTCAGCAGAATCTTTTAGGCTGATGGGTTGGAATTCACGTAAGCTAGAAATTTTTGTTAATTCAAGTCATTTAAAAAACAACATTACTTGATGAATTTTCCAAAATTCATTATCAAAAATAGTTTGATGTCTGTACAACAAAACTTGAGCTTCAGATAAAATGCTTAAGTTACGAGTCGCAGAATTTTTCTTTGAGCAGCATCGAATGTCGTAGAAACGATAATTCCATCTGTATGTATCCTCTCTTAAAAAAGACATGGCACATCGAACTCGAAAGACTGAAGCCGCTTTTCGAGTGTTCCGATTGGTGTCGAGGGTGCCGCCGCAAAGTCGCTGCGTATGGCGCGCATTTTAAACTGTCGCTTTCGCTGTTCTGCCATGGCCGCTGTAGAGTCACGTATTGCCAGTGACTTTAATGGCTGCCTTTTTCGTAGTTGTAATATTGAATAGAACTATCTCCATACAAACAAAAAGTAATCGATGGATAGATCACTATTTTTGCATAGAGGTTTGAAAGGTTCTCTTTTTTATTTCTAAACAAAAGCGACCCGGATCTTGGTGATGAATAGAGTAGTAAATCCGTAATTCTTTTGGAAATAGAATTTATAATACAATTGACTTTGTGATTATGTTTTTCAAAATACTAAGTTGCAGCGATTATAATATCCTCTCTTAAAAATACAGCACATCGAAAGTAATTATTTTATGGGATGAAATAGGAACGCTGTCCATTAGATATATCAGATCTAAGGAATGTCTAATAAAACTGCCTTCCCGCGTAGAAAAAAAGAATCTTGTGAAGAATCTCTTAAAGAATCTTAAAAAAAGTCTTGAAAGAATCTTTACAGGAATCTTGAAAAGAATCACGCATAGGAGCCGGAGCAAGATTCTTTGCAGGATTCTTTTCAAGATTCTTTCCATCTGAAAGCGTTTTAAGAATCTTTGAAAGAATCTTAATGAAATTCTTCAGAGGAATCGAGCGAAACCTGTTGATGCTTTCCAGGATTCTTTTCAAGATTCTTTCCATCAGAAAGCGTTCTGAGAATCTTTTAAAGAATCTTCGAAAGAATCTTGAAAAGCGTCTTTAAGAGAATCGTGAAAAGATTCCGTCCATTAAATAAAAAAATCGTTGAAAAAATTTTAATGAAATTCTTCAGAGGAATCGAGCAAACCATGTTGTTACTTTCTCTTGGTGTCGAGACAGTAAATTTCGGTACGTCAACGAAGGGTAAACTCCTCGTGTATAGTCGAACTCAGAACAGCTTTGCAGTCTTATATACGTTCAGGCTTCAAGTCACTTGCGAGAAACGCTTCGACCGCTCGCCATCTAGCGGAGTATTGAATATAAGTGTTTCGTACGATGCCACTAGATGGCGCGCGGTTGAAGCGTTTCTCGTAAGTGACTTGAAGCCTGAACGTATATAAGACTGCAAAGCTGTTCTGAGTTCGACTATGCACGAGGGGTTTATCCTTCGTTGACGTACCGAAATTTACTGTCTCGACACCAGGGGAAAGTAACAACAGGTTTTACTCGATTCCTCTGAATAATTTCATTACGATTCTTTCAACGATTTTTTTGTTTAATGGACGGAATCTTTTCACGATTCTCTTAAAGACGCTTTTCAAGATTCTTTCGAAGATTCTTTAAAAGATTCTCAGAACGCTTTCGGATGGAAAGAATCTTGAAAAGAATCCTGGAAAGCATCAACAGGTTTCGCTCGATTCCTCTGAAGAATTTCATTAAGATTCTTTCAAAGATTCTCAGAACGCCTTCGGATGGAAAAAATCTTGAAAAGAATCCTGGAAAGCATCAACAGGTTTCGCTCGATTCCTCTGAAGAATTTCATTAAGATTCTTTCAAAGATTCTCAAAACGCTTTCGGATGGAAAGAATCTTGCTCCGGCTCCTATGCGTGATTCTTTTCAAGATTCCTGTAAAGATTCTTTCAAGACTTTTTTTTAAGACTCTTTAAAAGATTCTTCACAAGATTCTTTTTTTCAACGCGGGTTTTTATAGCATCTGAAATTGATGGTGATTGGTAGAGCGGTTTTAAAGAGGATATGTAATGACTATATCAAAAGTATGTCATGAAAGTAGCGTAATTCTGATTACCTGCTATTTTGGGTAGACATATATATTGATTCTTCAGGATCGTTTTAGCTAAAAAAAAGATGCAAAGTCACCAAAGCATAGGACGCGCGGAGCGCGGACATTGTTGCTAGCATATTTCAAAAAGTTCATTGCTCGTCTCGACGCCACCCGGTGTTATTGTTGTAAGCCTAAGTTTTAAGCCATCCAGATTTTTCTCTAAACTACTTGTCTTGACGTTTTAGACCATTTTGAGAATGCTGACATAAAAACCGCGGAAAGTAATTTTTCATGAAAACAAATCTTTCTATACGAGGCAGCAATAAATTGGAAACGGGATGAAAACATGTAAATCTTGTCGAAACAATGTTTTTTTTATTTATTTTTTTTTGTTGGCACCGAAACAAAATTTTAAGCTATCGTTTGCGACTCAGCTAGAAGGCTGAGTCGGTGCTGCGACGGTACAGTTGTTTTAGACTTCCGGGTCAATCCTCGAATCATCAAGCTTGGATCGGTGCCCGAAACACGTGCCACTCATTTGTATTTCAAGGGTACAGCGATCCCTTCGTATCGGTCGTTCTCTATTCCGCAGCTCGTCTTCAGTACACATTTCTTGATAGCCTCGCGATAGCTCTTGACATCCGTGATGAGTTTTAGCCATATACCGATCATCTCGATCATATACCACCTCTTCATGTTTTCCTCGACCTCTGCGATGTTTTCATTAGTATCAAAGTCTTCCACCTCGTCGTCCTCAGCATCGTCGTCGTCTTTCGGTACCAGTGGACTTGGAAAGTTTTCGAGACTCGCGGAAGCGAAGAGATTTAGAAGAATATGTTCGTTTCTCGCGAGAACTCGACGTACGGTGCCTTTGCTCGTCTCCACCAGACGTCTGAACCGATCCTGCGGTCTCTCCTTCAACAAAATGTCCAAATATAGATTCTGCTTTGCACTCGCCTCGTTAGCCACAGGCTCCGAGTTGTTTACAATGAATTCGTGCATCTCCTCGATTGTCACAAAACGATTTATTTCTGCGAATCCATGGAAATTTCCCTGGTACTCGCGTACTCTTAGTTGAATGAGGAGTTGATTATCCGCATTTTGGCTAGAGGACGGAAGATCATCCTCTGAAATTTAATTGACATTCAAATGATGAAACGATGATATTAAAAAGAGCAATTGATAATTTATAACAATTGGGTATTCGAGAGAAAAAATTATATATGAACATTTTCGGTAAACATCTGCATAACAGTAGAAGGCTTCTTCATTTCATTATCACACTGAGAGAAATTGAGATGGTAACTATTCAGTGATAATTATATTTTATTAGTCCAGGTGACTATTTTCGTAGTTACTTTATGTAGTTACGTGAAAAGAGTTAATGTAACTACGCAAATAGTTACCTGAACTAATAAAATATAATTATCATCAAATAGTTACCATCTCAGTTTCTATCAGTGCACCTTCTCGGTATTATATGGTAATGTATCAGAAATTTATTTCTTACTTCTTTCTTCTTCATTAGAAAAAAAATGTTAAAGCACCTGTTTTTATCAATTGTAAGACAAATTTTTTTTAAATATATAAATGATCACATATACTTTTTCCTCCAATGAGAATACCGACGAGAGATTACCAGAAGGCGATACAGTCACAATTATTCCGGAGGTAGGCATTATATTATCGTGAGGATAGCCATCTTCGAAGATTCCTGGCAATTGTGGCCCTATTTCCTGAACGACAGGTTCCTCTGGGAGTTCATCGTCGTCCTCTTTGTCACTGTCGTATTCGTCCCTCTCTGGAAACCAATTATTTCCGTTGCTGCGAGCCTGAGACGACCCTGCCCGAGCTGATATATACGGAAATAGCTGACGATTTAGCATTAACAATTTTATTCCGATACCACACTAAGAATGCAATGTTTAGACGTAAGCTCGATCGTGAAGTTTATCTTAAGACCAAATTTACGTCTAAAAATTCCACCCTAAGAGAAAAATCTGGTAGTAATAATTACTACAAATAATACGTTACAACAATGTGTCAATTATGTTCTTCAATTAATAGCCGCTACACCAAGACAAATCGATCTGATGGGTTTATTTGAATTACATGGGATCAATTTGAAATAAATGAAATTTTATTAGAAAATAATACGATTTATTTTTATGCAATAAATTCTATTTTATCGAAGTAAAATCCTATTAGGCCGACAATTAAATAAATTTCATCTTCAAATGCCAGGATAGTAGGATTTTATTTCGACCTAACAGAATATATTTCATTGAAATAAATAGTATTTATTTTAAATCGATTTAATTTTATAGGAATACTATTTTATTCATTTCAAATAGATCCCGTAGTTAATAAAAATATAATCATCGGACCAATTTCCAAGGGCGATATAAAAAATTACCAGAAGTACTATGATTTTTCTCAGTGCACAAAGAACGAGTTTGTTAACTCACCCTCTACGCGATCTGAAGGACCCCCTAAAACCATTTCGCTCTCTTCGCTCTCTTCTTCGATCCTGTCCTCAAGACACGTCAGGGATGCGCAGGACGATCCCGAGGACGTGGACGCTTGGCTCGAAATACCTTTGTAACTTTTTTGTCTCGAGACTGGCCGGGGCACCGTGATATCTCGATTCAACGCGGCCTGATCGGCTCTTACTCTCATTGCTCGCAAACGACACGTTCTTTCAAGCTTTGTATGATCTTGTCACCATTATATTATTAATATCCACAAGATTATCTATTTAGCACTGCAAATTAATTTTGTAGTCTACAAAGACAAGGTTACACCTGTTTAGCTCGATAAAAAAAACGTCTTATAAAAAATTGTTCCCAGTTGCTCGTCTCCGGTCAAACTGAGACGATATCTTCGTCGCGGTTCCGTCGAAGCGATTACAGAAAGTCTAGACGGATATTTCTATCGACGGATGACGAAACTAATCGAGCTGTGTTTAGTGGCCAATTATTCGAGTGTCAAACATAGTCACCTGCCCGCGATGCGTCAACGACGTTTGACTGGTGAATAATCAAATCTTTTATAACAGAACTAATCAACGAATCGTTTCAAGAAGATCTTTATTTTTCGGCAAGACTCATACAACGATGGGACACAAAGATTTTTTTTTGCAAGTGTTTCTTGCGAACGTTATTACTTTTATCGTTTTTTTTTACGATGTTGTCATGCCTTATACATTTATTTAGTTTATACATAGAGCTTAACTGTCATCTAATTTCAACGATAAATGGAGGAGGGGACCTGATGCTGTTGAAAACGTACTGTACATTACGTTTCTTAAAATCGTCGTTATCATATTGTCTGGATAAACATGAACTCAATTCGCTCAAGCTAAAAACTATGATTTTGACCAACAGCGATGAAGTATATTCGGTAGATTTTTGTTCCATTCGCCGAAACATAGACATTGGGACATGTGTGCACATCGAGGCTAATCTTGTATGAGTTATTTGTAATCTCATTTATATTTTTCGTCGTAATATTTATTTCTTTTCGGCTCTTTGTTAGTTCGATTCTTTCGCCACCATAACTCGATATAATAGATATCCAGTATTTGTTAACTATTATAGTCATTATTTTAACATATTCTATTTAGTACCTATAATTTCTTTAATATTTATATTTTGTATACACATATATATATATATATATTAGTCGTATTTGTTAAAATTCGTCTACGGACCGTAATCGACCGAAGAAGAAGAAAAGTTAGTAATAATAATAATTGAAACGGGCCTGAGTTCTCCCCAAAATATACTCGTCTATTCGTTCGTTGTTGCATATGTATTATGTACATAAATTCTTTGTTAATTAATTTTCATTTAATTTTTCTGTAATTATATAAATTTTCTTTTGTATAATATTTTTGATCTACGCGGCTGACTTCGATGACTATTTCTGTTCTGCATCCATTACCCTTGGCAATTATCATTATTATTGTGTTGTTGTTCCTCAGTGTGGACCCTCTACTCTTAGTTCAAGAGTTTAGTTTTAATGTTGTTGAAAATAAATTTGCTGGACCAGCCGATTATTATTTTGCTCCCAATCGATGATTATTAACAGACAGATTGTTCAACAGAGGGATGATCATCGTGGTGCGATAGACAACTGTATGGAGTTTCTTATAAGTATAACGAGTAGTTTGGCACGAGGTGAAAGATCGATGACCCTGCTCCTCGGAGAACAATCAATATAGCATATTTATATTATACATATAGTTACATATATACGTCTTTATAATCTGTTATATATTTTTTAAGCTGATTATGTAATCAGCGGTCGAACGAAGCGACGATATTTAAAGCAGTAGGATGAAACACGGAGGCATCTAGAACACTTAGGCGGTGATTCGTCCGATCACTCACGGTGAGCTTTACTCTTGGGCTCAGAGGACGTTTCCGGTTGTTCCGAAGTTAAAACGTCGTGTACTTGTCTCTCTCTCTTTCTCTATCTTTCTCTGGCATTCATATTCCCACCCCACCTCTCGCGAAGCCGAACTTGCTAAGCCCTGCTTGGCATTTATTGTCGTTGATTATCTTCTGGATAGACTCATATCGAGGTCGTGTGACGGTCACCGCCGTTTTGCGTCTGATTAGGGTGAGGCATCGCCGCCAGCTCGTTTCTACTCAGATGGTTCACGATACCGGCACCAAGAGAGTCGCCAACCACGTTCACCGATGTCCTAAAGCGATCGCTGAACACGCAAAGAAGAAAGTTATAATAAAAACATCGAAAATCTTACGTATAATCACAAGATATATAAGATTTGTTAATATTTTCATCTCTTACAGAAGCCAGTCGACCGCAATGATCAGCGTAACGTCATTGGACGGAAGACCAACAGTATCGAGAACCATCACCATCGTGACCAACCCGGCTTGTGGAATACCGGCAGCACCGATGCTAGCGGCGGTGGCGGTGATGCTGTGAAAAAAAATCAACTTATACCAAATGTTGGCTGCCACTGTGTGGGGGAGAAGAGAAGAGACGAAGAAAAACCGGGATAAAGGAAGCCCATTGGGAAAGCCCATTGACCCAAAAACTTTTCTCATTAAGATTCTCTCATAAAGTAGCAAATAGTCGCTTACCTGACCGCGGCCAGTTGACCAAAGCTCAGCGGAAAGTTGCGCACTTGGGCGATGAAAATTGCGGCAACTGCCTCGTACAAAGCCGTACCGTCCATGTTGATGGTAGCACCGATGGGCATGACGAAACGTGAAACCCTCGAGTCGATGCCGTTTCTGTCCTCGAGGCATCCAATCGCCACTGGAAGAGTTGCCGAGCTGGAAGAAGTTCCAAAAGCCGTGGCTATGGCCTGTGCCATGTTCGAGATGTAAACGAACGGATTTTTCCTCGTGAATATGTAGAATATCGTCGGTAGAACGATAAAACCGTGAATGAAAAGACCTATCAGTACTGTCATGAAGTACATGCCGAGCTGACCGAGGATTACGTCGAAGGACTTCATTTCCAAAATCTTGGAGCATACCAGAAAGAGGACACCAATTGGAGATAGCCTGAATAAACCGTTTGTGTTGTAATTCATTTATCAAAATGTACACTTCGGGCAAATTGATTTACCGTTTGAGATTAGTTCTTACCAGATCACCCAGTTGGTGATGATCATCATAGCGGCGGACAAGGTCTCAAAGAAGTTAAGCAAGGGCTTTCCAGTTGGTCCCATCTTGCCGAGGGTGATGCCCAGAACGGTGGCGAACACCACGAGACCGAGAATGTTCATTCCACGTGGTTGTTCGTTTGTAATTTCCCACGTGTCGAGGTCAGCTGAAAGATAATAACGTATTTATTCGCTTGTATAATAACAGTTCCGGCAATTATAAGTGAACAGTATTGATTGTTGAACCACACAACTTTTTTATAGTTATGTTATAGTCACCGCTAACTATTGAACAGTTACGGTCACTATGGAATCTGGAAAAATATCGGTAGGGTTTCATCAACCAACTATTTATAGTCACCTAAATCATATTTTTCGCTCCTTGTAAAAATTCTTTTGATAGTAACCGGTGCGGTGGTCTAGTGATTAGTGTACTGGCCTCTAGACCAGAGCATCGGTAGGTCGCGGATTCGATTCCCGGTGCCGTCGATTTTCGTCGAAAATATAAATACGGGCGCGATGAAGCTCCAGATGTATACATGAAACCTACACAGGTATTTCTACCTGTGGAGGTTACATGTACACGCTATAGTCCGTCTTTACGTTCTCGACGAAATGTGACGTAGCTCCGGTGCCTCGAGGCGAACTCGAGACCGGCTATATCGGCATGGGTTTTCCGCAGTTTTCCTATGCCCATAGCAGAAATGCTATGGCGAATGCAATATAGAGGGGAAAGTCGGATGCGGCCGCATGGGGGCCTGGTTACTGATCCGGACCAGACCCCCAAGGGGGACTAGCTACTGACCCGGCCCGACCCTGTAATAGGCGTAATGCCTGCAGACGGGGGGAAATGCAACATAAAAAAAAATTCTTTTGATAGTAATATTTATTTGTTATGTTTATAAAATATAGCATTATGTTTACTCACGCGATGTATTGTTCTTCTGTTGGGTAAGTACAGTGCGGTACTGGGAGATACAGGCCTCGACTAAATTTGGTGGGAACATGTTCCTAACGAGGTCCATAAGGGTGTCGGTGGTCGAGACGTTTCTTGTACTACCTTCAGTCTCCATTCCCGTGGTATCGCCTCGGCCAGGATGTATTACGACGACGAGAATGATACCTGAAAAAAAATGTATTATTAGACTGTCCGATAATAACATTACTGAATTACTAGTTGACGATTGATGTAACGTGGTGCATTACCGAGTATGACAGCACTGACGGTGGTGAGCATGTAGTAAGTGATAGCCCTCGCTCCGATTCTTCCACTGAGCGAAAGATCCAGTGATCCTATGGCGGATATCAAGCTGGCGATGATAAGCGGCAGGATCAAACTTTTCAGCATCCTCAAGAAGAGCTCGCCAATATAGTTGACGTACATTATCTCGCGAGCCGTCCATGGCTCATCACGAACATTTCGCAGGATCACACCCAACACTATGCCACCCACTACACCGGAAATGGTGAGTATCGTCAGTGCGTTGTGCTGCAGACATGACTGAATTTTCTGTCTTCTGGATTGAGGCCTTCTCGATGGCTCTTGAGGGTAGTAGGACGTCTTCTCCGATCCACGGACTTGGGAGTCCGTTCCCGACAGTGGCGACCTGTAGAAATGACAATTTTTTAAAAATCGTTCAGCGAACTATTAAAAATTACATAATCAGGTTGTAGTATAGACGAAAATAAGTTATTTAGGATACGAGAAATAAGTGTCATCAGACACAAAAGGCATCTTGTATCTACGTTAGTTATAAAAAGTAACGATAAATGTATTGGTTAATGTTTCGACTACTATATGGCTTCACTCGCCATTTCGCAGCCACTCTTCATAATACACTCCTGTACCGCATTTGTACAAGGGCAGAGCAAAAATACAGAAACTCTGGCATCAGCCCTTTTTACAGCTGATTTTCTGTAGCATGAAACTACGTTAGCAACTCGGAAAAACTGCTTCCTGCTTAGCAATAGACATGCAAACCATTATGTTGTTGGTCATCCATTCAAGGATCGGCCGCAAGTCTAGTTTTTTGATCTGGGATAACAACAAAGTAACATTCCGCCGGCACTTCCAGTACGGATCAAGAAATGTGTTGAATTTATTGTATTCTATGTAGATCGTTAAAGTATTAAAACCGCACTCAAAAATGTGGTCTGACAGTGAAAATTACAATAGGAGTTCCAGTCAACCACAGATATGATTTTGCTAACTATCAATCATTTGATGCATTTGAATAATTTAACCCCCCTGAAAGTTCAGCTCGTCACCTGAAGATCAACCAACCACACAAAATGCAACCGATTTCATTTTTATTAACTCAATGAAATTTGGTAGACTTCAACGTAATTAGTTCGGCCTCATTCTTTTTTTTCCAAAGCGAATACGACCTGCACGCATATTCAACGAATGAAACCTTTTCGTTTCACCGGTGAACGACTTTTTTCTCCCTCGGTGCGTAAATGAAAGCCTTCAATTTGCCAGTAAAACCAAATGTTTTCGATGGCTGAATCGGTTGGAGGAGGACCAGTTGTGGCCATTTTCACAATCATTTATTCCAAATCATTATTTATCGATATTCACATATTAATAGCTCGACAGTATTCATACAAATTAACAAGATTATCCACTCGATTTATTCTAGCTTCAACAATATTTATAATATTGTCCTTTCAAACTTGGTGATCCAAACCGGACCAAAGGTGGCCAAAAACGGTGCATCTACCCTATTTGGACGCTCGAGCGATCTCCGCACCTCCCGAGTCCGCACCTTATCACCATATTCACTTATTTATAATAACATAGAGTCAATTTAGCACGAAAATAATCACTCTTTTTTTTGGATATATTACTGAAGGTTTGTATGTTAAAGTCCAAGTTGGCAGTGGAAAAAAAGTATAAGGTACCCAGTGTCTAACGTCCAGCTCATTCTTATTCCGCGATATGACTAGTGATAATCTCAAAACGAGGAACACAATGGTCTGACTGAACCTTTCGTGTTTGTGTAACGAGTGATCGTTAGTTGGCAACTGTTGGCTATATATGATAACAGGCTGGTTTAGGACAAAATGGGACGGTTCCCCCGTCATTAACTCTCTTCCGAGTACGAGAACGCTCGCGATACCCAATTACCAGCTGTTTGGATAATGGAGTGAGAAAATACAACCATTAGCGTTTCTCTTTCAATAAACCGATTGCATAATCACGAGATCGTTGATTCTGACGACTAGCCGGAACTTAAACAACGTTTTAGTCTTATGGGAACAAGAAGTGGGGGACAAGGGCTCTGGGATAGACGACGGCGCTTAATATGACGATCATACACGTGCTGCGCTGAGAATGATAGCATCGTCGGGTGCATTACTACTACTTTTCTGATAGGAGACTACACGCCGCACGTGATGTCGACATCGCCGTGGCAAAAGACCACTCTAATGCAGTACAGTAATGCAGTTATCATCGTGCAGACAATATAGCGCAATGAGTTACAAGATGCCATTTCTATAGCACGTGTGCATACCTGTGCGCGAATTTACATAAATGAAGTTATCAAAAATTCGTGCATTACATTTTTGCTTAATCATAGAGAAAATTTTGATTTCGTGCGAAACTTCTTTTTCCGGTTTTTTTTTTATGTCACTACCCTCAAGATGGTCTGAAACATCGAGAAAAGTGGTTTAGAAAAAATATATCGATGTTTGTGTGTGTGTGTGTGTGGCCGTCGCTCAAAATTCAAACTTACATATGAGGCATTCCGTCCCGATTCGACCTGGGTCTGACCCTCGACCTCCCCGATTTGGCTCGTAATTTTATGTAGGATTGGTTAGACCCTCAAATGCACCAGATATATTTTTTTTTCTATGCAATTTTTTTTTAAATATTTTTTTAAAGTGACATATCGAAGGCCCTAATTTATTTATGTGAACTCGGATTTTTTAGAATTTTTTCAGATTTTTAGGAATTCGTCAAATTTTTCTGAACTAAGACTAGTACCATACATGCCACATTCTAGCACCAGCATGGCATAATTAAAAAATCTGAAAAAATTTTGAAGCCAACATTAATAAATAAGCTTACTGATAGAGGTGGCTTTTTAATTAACGAGGAAGCAATGTGCAAATTTCCAATGCACAATGTAAATTTGCAACTTTTTTAAAGGTGATTGTGGTATCCACGGTATAATTGAAAACGTCTGCACTGTCGAAAAATGTTTCCATATTTACATTACCTGATACTTTATTCATCGGCTGATACATTCAATTTTATTTCAGCGGAAATAAGCGGTTTATTCGCACGCTTCGCATCAAATTTTATCCGATACTCGAGGGTGAAAAAATTTTTCCTAACTCGTGTGATTGCAACACTTGTTAGAAAAAGTTATTTCGCCCTCGTATCGGAATGTACTGCAATACACGAATGTAGTAAAATCATTAATTTTTATATTAAATTTTCGAATTTTCATAAGATTTATGTATGCGCGCATCGCCGACGAAAGTCATAAGCACAGCTGACGATGTACAGTGTTGCCAGCTAATACGTCACAGGTCCCGTCATGACTGTCATGTGATATTAGATTTTTTTTTCACACCTTCAGATAATATTTTCTCGCGAAAGACTTTGGTCGGGACAGTTTTTCAAGCGCGATAATTTCCGAAATCCGCTGTGTCCATTACATATTTTACTTTTCCGATGTCGAGATTTTTGACTAATGAAATCTGCAATTGAAACGCAGGCAGGAGTTTTTCCCATATCTTTCTGTGTTAATATTGGACTTTTTGAAGTTATAAATAATCATTAATTGGGTGGCTACCACGCCTGGGATTTTTTTGACACAATTCTACGTAATAAAACTATAGTATAGCCGAAAATTATAGAATTTTGAAGACTTTCACCTCACGCTCAGAATACCTTAAGCTCTGATATGTGCCGCTCTGAAACCAGAACCTTCATTTCACACGCTGTCAATAGATCCCCGCAATAATTAACCACACTATTGATTTTTTTGGAGTTTATGTATTCATGGTATATCACACGATAGTCAAACATGCAGAATCGAGGTTGCACCGAAGGCAATGCTGATTGTGTTCACCGCGAACCCTCGTATCCCCGATTGGAGACCTCGTTAAACCCAGATAATTACTTCCTCGATTAGTTTAATGGAAATTATAATATAAACTGAAACTTCTATATCGTATTTCCGATACTACATTTAAAAACATGGAAATTTAGAGCACTGGTTGAATTTGAGCTGATAATAATCCAACCAGGTCTGCTTACCAAAGCTTGTCATAGATGAAAACGTTCCATAGTCGATCAAACTCTCATCTGTGTGTATTATCCATTTAATTCTCAAAGTCCATGCTTAAACATTCTCGTTCAGACAGTCTACACTCATGTACGTACGATCGAATACATACAATACACACGATGCACACGCTCTTACAAACAGGATGTGACGCTACGCACGTGAACGCTCTCGACAGTGAAATGGAAGGGGAATATCCATGTATACAGACCGCGGCATATATGTACAGAGAGAAGGCACGGACGATTACACGTGTAATAGGTGCTCGTTTGACACGAGTACCCAGTGACATATATTAATGGCATGCGTTTGATAGTCTTACACATACGTGAACATGAATACCAGAAATATATAGGTATATGACGATTATAGGTGTCGTGCTGGGTAATGCGACTAAACGGAATACAATACGAGTCCGGCGGATTATCCGGAAGGAAACAGGCAGGAAATTCATCGATTATTGGCACATCGCAGTGGGAGGAGATTGAGAAAATGGCACACTGACCGCTACCTAGTCGATTTCGATCCGCACTCCGAGAAATCGTAGTAGTACAGTCAACTATAAAGTGACAATTATTAATTTTTAGACTATTTTCATAGTTACGGTAACTATGAAAATAGTTATGGTAGCTGCACTGTGAAAAAAATCTACTTGAAATTTAACGTTTTAAGTACTGGAAGTTTTTATGCATAAACTAATATATTAAATTTAAGGCATCGTTCTAGTGTGACAAAAAAATAATCGAAATTTTTTTTCTGTCTTATCCATTAGTATATACGGTCGAAAATATCCTCTCAAATTTTTAAAGCGAAATTCGAAATGCTTCACTGGCATACTTTATGGACTTGGTATCGCCGATTAGTCGTAAGTACACGATATAGGTATATGAAATTTCTACACTCGAAACTTTAAACGCGTTTTTCTCGAAACGACATTTTTCAAAACGGACATTCTCCAAGGAACAGTTTTCAAGCGATCGTTTTCAAATTTTAGGACAACATTCTTCACACTACTCTCTTCTGTGCTTTGGAAGCTTTTTTTTTTAAATCTGCCCATTTTTTTAAAAGAAAAACTGTCGAAAAAAATGGCTAAATTCGGTACTTTTTGTTGAAACCGCCGTCATTTTGTCAATTTTGATTTAAAAAAAAGCCTCCATAGCGCGATAACTAATCGCATACTAATTAATAATCCTTTGGGTTTTTTTTTCTTTTCAGATCAAATTTGCGATCCCTAGGATGTCCAACATCAGGCTATCTTTTTTATCAACATTATTTCCAACAATTAAAAAAATATATTTAAACAATAAAAATCGACTTATAAAAAATTATTTTATGTCATTCATGATTACCTTAATATGTCTTAAAAATTTCAGATTTATCGGCGTATAGTAACCGTCCGAAAAAAAATCGTGAAAATAGACTATTTTTCGGGCCGTCACACTGGAAAGATCCCTTAATATACAAATATGATGTACAATTAATGTATGGTACAGCAGATTCAATGATTTACTTTAATTTTAGAATAAAAGTATTCGAATTTTAATATTTTGCTTTAATTTTGACGCAAAATTACATTAATTTTATACCACAATTGTACGTTAATTTTAGATGACAAGTTTATGTATTAAAACTTCCAGTCTGTCTTAACAGTGTGTGTTATTTTATAAATACTAATACCATAAGTTTCTTTCAGTGCATGCTAATTTTTAAACTACACACGAAAAAAAAATGTTTGGTTGTGGCAACTACCTTTTCAATTTGCTGTACACAATGTCTAAAAAATTAGTTGCTTCAACCATATCGAATAGTAATTCTCGATTGAATTAGTTAGGTTAACTAATCCAATCGTTGGGACTACCATTCGAATCGACGGTATTATCATTCGAATCGTCGGTATTACCATTCGAATCGTTGGTATTACCATTTGAGTTGCTAGGGAAATAGAATAATCGATTGGTTGTGTCAACTCATTTCTTGGTTATGGCAACTAATCTTTTTCTTCCGTGCAGGTACCTAAACAAAAAGGTCCCAATTTCGTTTGACAGGTCATAAATTATACGCTTGCAACCTGGTCCTGCAAACAATTGCCTTCGAATTGGAATAAACATACAATATTATGATGTATGCTCAACGATAACGAGGTCAAGCTGCAGCGACTAGTGAGACAAATTGAAGATTAGAAGCTTAACCAGTCCTCTTAACGTCTCGTAGAAGAGGAACGAGAAAATAAAGGCCGTCAGCTCGGCCGTGTAAATATTTTATCAAAATAATAACGGTCGTTCGAATGTGGGTTTTTTTTTAAAAATGAAATTGCATGAAACTGTGCCAGTAATTCTTCTTCCCTGTCGCAAACATAGCATCAAAACGAGAAATGCACGTCACCATTTTCACCAACGATGCGCAAGAGTTGCCAAGACGCGGATATTAAATTCTAAATAGTTCCCATTACTGCCCACCCACTTGGCCTTCTGAGAATTTTACGCTCGATTCTTCTTAGCTCAAAAGCCCGTATGTTAATATCATCGTTTGAATTTGTTATTAGAGACCATTGAAAAATAAAAAAATATTATGATTTATTCAAGCTATCCGGATTTGGACATATCAATGACGTAGTCATGCCGCATTCATACATCGCTTCATTTTAATGAATGACATCTGCTGACAGTATTTTCATCGAAAAATTATTTATCACATGCGCTGTAAATTTCGTAGCTTATTGGCATTCAGCCCAATGCTCAAATCACAATTAATGATAGGACGGTGTTTTGTCTATACTTTCTACAATTTGCAACAACCTATCTGTTTTCCTCTATATTTATACTCAAGTGTTTTGTGAATAGCTGCATAAACACATAAATTAAATGGTTATTAAAATTCAACCGTCTAGGTCAGACTTCGCATGGTCCAGATCCAAAAATTATTCACACGATTATATTACGTGTTTGCTAATGCATTACTATCATATAGATCAAAGGGCCCTGGGAATATTCGAATTGTTCCTTCTTCTCATAATTAAAACTTCTATTGAACTCTGCTTAAAGGGCCTTAGGAGCCAAATGAATATTATAATTCAACTATGTGGGTATAACATAATAAAGTTTAATAATAAAGTTTGACGTGGCGATGAATGGTAATTAAAAAATGTTACGTAGACTATCTTCTAACTGATAATGGATTGTATAGTGATTGATCAAACCTTGGGAACATATACGTAGTTTCTGACCTCGTAATTGAAAGTTCTACTGGTCCAAAACCAAAAGTATATTCACACATTTACATTTCCTGTTTGCTAATGCATTACTCGCATGTAGGCCAAAAGGCCATGGGAATATGGGAGTAGTTTCTCTCATCACAATTAAAACTCCTATTGAACTCTGCCTAAAGGGTCTTGTAGGCTAAACGAATATTATAATCTAACTGCGTAAAGTTTGCAGCGACGACGAATAAAACTGGAAATGATACGCAATAGAGCATACCCTAATAGATTGCCAAATGCACCAACAACTACGACAAAATCTCAAACTACCGCCAACAATAAAGGAATGCCTAAGCGACTCTAAGAACATCGACAGAGTCTTAGAATTCTGCCGAATAACAAACATTATACACTAAGAAAAGAGTTTATTCACTACAACAAAATATATTTAGTTGAGCTGTTTCTTAAAATATTTGTTAACAGTTACAAAATTTATTAACAGAAAATAAAAATGAGTGTTCTCATAAAAAAGTCTTATTCTGACGGTATTTCCGTCAAATGAAGGATTTGCTTATACAATTGTTTTTACATAAGTCGTTCGATGTTTGTTATAAATAAAAAACGATTTGGGACAACAAGATTAAAGATAGTCAGGACAACTTCGGATTTGTTAATAGTTAACAAATCATTATTTGCCGTTACGCAGATTTGTTTATAGTTAACAAATCTATATTTCCCGTGGAGAAATCTTATCAGGGTTTTTTCAAGGCCCCGATTAAGGGGAAGGAGTCAGGTAAAAAAAATTGATTTTGGAAATTCAATATCATCCAAATCCTATTTCATATAGAAATGCCCAACGCACTATATTGTTGGTACTCGATTAAAGGATTTTTACTGTCGTCTAACTTGCATATGCTTTTAAATATTATCTTAAGCAAGTTCTTAGGTTTTCCATTCTCCGCATGATTCAGATCAAACTACGAGGTAGAATGGAATGGTTGACGTCTCATTTTCTTCTTCATGAAAAGTTACACCGGCTAAATGGAGCAAATATTAATAAAATGTAATATTTTTTAAGTAACATAATTATTAATAAATAAATTTTATGCTATTTTCGAAATCAGTGATTAACTTTGCTTTCAGAATGAAAAAAAATAGTTTGCTCCATTTAGCCGGTGTATCTTTTCATGAAGAAGAAAATGAGACGTCAATGATTCCAATCTGCCTAGTAGTTTGATCTGAATCATGCGCAGAATGGAAAACCTAAGAACTTTGCTTAAGATAATATTGAAAAGCATATGCAAGTCAGACGACAGTAAAAAATTCTTTCATCGAGCACCAACGATATAGTGCATTGGGCATTTTTATATGCAATAGGATTTGGATGATATTGAATTTCCAAAATCAATTTTTTTACCTGACTCCCTCCCCTTAATATTCCCTAATTCTCTTAGGGGCCTTATGTGGAAGCCTCATAGGGTTTTGCAAATGATGGTTACGCTTTTTTCTTCGGGACCTTTAAAGGCAAAATAATGAGGATCTTTTAAGGCTGCCCTATTAAGTCCTTACTAAAATAATAAAGAAATTTAATTAAAAAATATATATTTGTTATTATTTAGTTGAGTAATGCTACACTTTTAATTAGATATTTCGTCTTTCTCTACACGATGGAACATATTAATCGCTGAAAAAACATATTACATTGATGCGAATCGAACCTAGAACCCTCCGGATGGTGTAGTTGCGCTGCCCCTTAGCTCTCTTGGCCATTCAAATCATATGAATATATAATTTTTTTTGTCTATTTGAATTACTGTAATATGAAATATGAAATAAAATTAATGTAATATAGTCAGAACTTGATAGATTTACATGACTGCGACTGATGTGTAAAAATAAAAGCACATTCAGTTATTTTTTTTACACAAATTGGTTATATCGAATAGGGTACATTGTTTTGGTACATTGTCAGGGTACATTAATTGTATCGTTGTTGTCATCTATAATTATATTCCACAAAATTGCTTGTTTTATCGTTTGCGCGAATTAATTCGTTTGTATCTAGGTGCGTGACTGTTTGACTGACCTGAGGGCCACTATTAGAATGGGTGACCACCTGGCTGACTTTGACGGTCATTAGTTGGATAGGTGACCACCAATTTTGCCATGGAAACCTCGGATTGCCATATAAGATCCTCATCTGGCAAATTTATTATTGATTTGTTTACTTTATCCCATGGTTAAGCTTGACTGGGCCTTTAATTAATTAACTTATCAAGGCCTTATTAAACTTCACCATGGCCTTATGAGATCCTTATTTGGCAAAATTATGATTAGTTTACTTGGTATCATGATGAAACCTGACTGGGCCCTTAAGTAATTACCCTATTAAGCCCTTATTGAACTTCGCCATGGTAGTGATGCGGACGAGCGAGATGAGCGAGAAAATGTCGAGATCAAGACTAAGACTCAGAATTTGACAGCTTGATTGTCATTTCAATTCGAGATTATCGACATAGCAAGATTTTTCTCTCGTTCTCGTCTTGAATTTCGCTCGAAATCTCGTCTTGACAGCTGGATATTGTTTTTCTTTATTTCCTTATTATCTTCTCTAGTTTTAAATTATTTCCAATGATATTAATGTTTCAGAAAATGTATAACGCTGAGAAGAATAGGGTAAATTGTGAAATTATTTATATTAAATATCTGGTGCTGTTATTCTAGCCTTAAATCAATTAAATTATTAAATCATTGGAGTACATCCACCGCTACATTAAAGATGAAGGTCACGTTTTTTGTTCAATATTAAAGAAAGTTTTTTCACTTCGTAGAACTACGCTAACTTTTTGAGGTTTCAGGATGATGTTTTCTTAATGATAGACGTTTAGATCGGTTTTTAGGTAGACCTCATCATGTACAGGACACCTTTTGAGGTTTAAGTCAGTTTTCAAGGACGATTCCATGTCTACGATGTCTACGATGATATCCAGAATTTCAAAACAATCCGAAGTCACCCGTAGTCCTCGTATAATTCGAGACTGAAATCCATTTTTACGTAGTTGTCGTATTCAAACTCTACCTGAACCTTGGAATCTAAGGAGACGACGTATCAGAACGTCGTTCTATTTTGTTGACAGTTTATCTGTCATAAGTTTCAAGATCTCGCTCGATCTCGCTTGTTATTTTAAGCAAGATCGAGCGAGACTATGATTTTTTTTTCATACTGCAAGCTCGAGACGAGAACTTCAGACCAATGACAAACGCAAGAAAAAACGAGCGAGATTCAAGATAATCTCGTCTCAAGCCGCATCACTACGCCATGGAAACCTAGAATTGCCTTATGAGACCGATAGGTGGCAAAATTATTATTGATTTTCTTACTTGGTGTCAAGATTACGCCTGACTGGGCCCTTAAGTGATTACCCTATCAAGCCCTTATTAAACTTCGACATGGAAACCTAGAATTGCCTAAGGAGACCCTTACGTGGCAAAATTATTATTGATTTATTTACTTGGTGCCATGATTAAGCCTGACTGGGCCCTTAATTAATTGCCCTAATATAGTCCCATTAAATATCGGCATGAAACCCTACAATTTCCTTCCTTAGTAGGTCCCTAATTGGGAGTGATATGGAACTCCCTTTTATGGTGTCCACATTAAAGCCCGATGGGGCCCTAAGTTATCTTGGGGCAAACCTAATATTTTTCTTCACGGGTTGAGTAAAGTACCGTCTGTTTGGCGTGATTGTTACGTTTGTTTACAACCGTTGACCCTCAGAGGATTCGCTCGTTCTCGCGCGATCCTCGACGCAATCACGCCACAGTTGTAGTTTGGCAGTGCGAGCGAAGCAGTGCATAAGATGGATGACTTCCTCATTTCTTGGGGCTTGCACGACGGATTGGAAAAAGTCTTCGAACGTAAGTACAGAAGTAATGTACTAATGAATAGGTTCAAGCAGATACAAGTAAGGAAGTCTAACGTTGCCACGTTACAATTGCAGCTTATATATCGTCTTTTGAGCGAGATGGGGATTGCCGATTCAATCGATGTCGGACGTATCATCGTAGAACTACTAATCGAAAACGTTGAGTACGTCAATTTGCCTATTATTGAATCTCCAAGTTTCGAGGTAACATGGCTTCGAGTAAACGCATAATACGAAATGTAACCATTACATAAGAAACAATTACATTAATGTAAATGTAACCGTCGATTATATTTTTATAACCGAATGACAAAAATATTTATTTATTTATAAGGAAAATGTATAATAAATATATCTCTCATTAAGGAGGTTCGTAAAAAAAATCAAATCCAAGATAAAATTGTAAAAAAAATCCTATAACAGCTGTAATGATAACGGACACGTACGCAAAATTTTTAAGGGATTCACCGTGTAGTTTCCGAGATATTAAATAACAAAGTTGCGACTATTTACATGTAAAGAAAAGAAAAGTGAGTCGAATATTGAACTTTTTACCTCTTTGCAAGAGCTAAATCCAAAATAGAATAATCAAAAAAATATGTAGACGTCGGGAAAAGTATCCTGAATAGGGCACGAGCTTGAAATTTGAAGGTCACCGCGAAATTGACAGAGAAATCGTTAATTTTTTGCCTCTACGCTTAACGCGGCTCGCATGGTGTCTCGCTCACACGGCGTCAGTCCCTTACCGCGCAGCACAACAGTGCCTATCCCCACCCTGCCGCCATCACCGAACCTCCTTAAATGTACGTTTATTTATTTGTAGTTTTACCTTCACTTGAACACGAGGGGCTCTTCCCATTTACATGCACACAAGATCTCAATGAGTATCTGATTTCATGCGATTTCCTGTATGATTTCAGTGATTTCAAAAACTTCGTGATTTCACAAGATCTTTTTTTTTCGAATTTTGATTTCATACCAGTGGAAATCAGTAAGAAATCGCTTCCATTTTCAGAAAACTCAATAGAAAACCACTATTGCAAAATACTCAATATGGTGTCTTAAAAAAAAACACTTGAAGCTTATAAACGGCTTTTTATTTTCTTAAAGTTAACATCATTTATAGCTAAACCTTTTGTCGTTATGTCCAGACGAGAAATAGTAATATGGTATGGAATCGAATAACGGTCACTGGTGATGACCGCTCTTTGCGGGCTTCATTATTCAACTAAATTATCATTAACCACTACTCTATACTGGGTATTGGTTAAAAACTGGAATTTATTTAATTTCGCGAATTCATATGACTGTAATGTGATTCCAATTTCGTGCATTCATATGATTTCAATGTGATTTCGATTTCGCGAATTCATATGATTGTAATGTGATTCCAATTTCGTGCATTCATATGATTTTAATGTCATTTCGATTCCGTAAATTCATATGATTTCAATCTGATTTCGAGGAAAACCTAAATCAATGATTTTCGGGCGATTTCTTACGATTTGGTTCTTGATTTCATACGAGGTGCTTCAGTGATTTCCCTAGTGAATCACCCCTCGCTTGAACCAATACGATTGGAAAGCACATCGAACCAGATGTACCGGTCTGTCAAGATATGCATTAATTGATTCAAATTATTGTAATGGTAACTGTTAATAAGTATTGTTTAAATTAAAAGCCAATCCAATATTGAGTCAACTTAATGTTCTGTGGACACCAATAAGGGAAATAGTCATTCAAACATAAATCTATTAATTATTGACACATCATTATTTGGGCCAATTTAGGAATTCAAATATACGTTTATTAACTGTTAATAAATCACTATTTGTGCCAATTGAAGGGGTTAAATAAGCGATTTTTAAATTATAACAAAATATTCATTTCGCCTTATTTAACATTATGATTTGTTAGTAGTTAACAAATCCTAGTACCCCCAAATAAACTGTTTTCTCAGTGTAGATCTAATTTAGCCATATATATTGTTACCTCTATCATTATATTTTTTGTATTTATGTGTGTATGACGGTCACTAATAACCTTATGCGATGTTGATGCGACCAAAAATAAATTTAAATAAAAAAAATTTTTAAAACTAGAAATTCGTAACGTAAATATTACCTGCATGCTAACAAATTCTTTCCAAATTGTATTGAAAAATAAAAACTCCTAATGCTCCCATAGAAATGGATTTAACGGATTTTTCAAATTAAATCAAATACGGGATATACTTAAATCGCAGAAATTGTATTTGGGTCAATGTAGTTTTTCTAAGTTTCTGATGTATCTTCATTCAGTAGGAACCTTGTAAAAAATACTTGTGTCCTCGTGCAAATGCGAAAAAAATAGAGCATTAGAAAAAGTCACTCCGAACTCTGGGGTCTCTAATAATTTAAAGGGGAGTAAACGCGGAGAAGGTAGTGTAAAAGTCTGAGAAAGGTATACGATTGACTGAAAATAAAAAATAAAAATCGATCCTCGGCTTGGTCGAAATCGTTTTTGTTTTTAAAAGATACCAATTATTTAAGCTTGAAAAAGCTTGTTTAATTCAAATAAAATCTAACGAGGCCGGCATTTGCGGAAATAAATTTATTTAATGGCCGGCCTAATAGATATTTATTTAAAACAAATACTTTTTGCTTCCTCATAGAGGAAACTTTGTTTTCGTGAAAAATCGCATTTTTGAGATTTTCATGTCAGGACACTCAGAATGGTCTAAAACATCAAGAAAAGTGGTTTAGAAAAAATGTCTGTATGTGCGTGTGAGTGTGTGTGTGTGTGTGTGCAGATTCCTTGTAAGCACGATAACCGTCGCAATTTTAGATGTATCTTCGTCAAATTTGGCACGCAAGTGGGCTGTCATACAACGACGCTTGGGATTGTAGTTGACGCGAATCGGTTCAAAAAGTCAAATTTTACAGCATTTTGAAAATTTTGAAAATATCGTTTTCACGCTATAACTTTCGCAATTTCAAAGATATCGGGCTGAAATTTTGTACAGAAAAGGACTACCATCAAAACATGATGTGCACCATATTTGACGAGAATCGATAGCGGGGTTATAATTTTATTGCAATTACAATTAAAAAATGTCTTCATCTTTGTAAATTCTGAGATATCCGGCTACAATTTTCGACATGATTTCACGATTATTGATTGTTAATAATGAATTTGGTCAAAGGAACTGTCGATATGTCGGTAAATTTCGATTTTGGTGAATATGAAAAAGAAAATGCCGGTACAAAAAAAAAATTTGAAGTTTTTCACAGATTTATCTTAAATTTTGTTAATTTATGGACTATCATCGAAAAACATTTGAGTACAAATTTGACGCAGGTCTGTCCAGCGGTTCAAATTTTTTGGCATTTTGAATTTTTCGAAAAATCTTATTCTCGCGCTGGCTCGTGCAAATTACGAGATACCGGGTTCTAATTTGGTTCACATATGGACTACTGTAGTACAAGGTTTTAGTACAAATTTGAAAAAAATCGGTTACACGGTTAAATTTCTTCGACACTTAAAATTTTTAGAAAAATATCTAGAGCCCTGCAAAGTAGAACTTTACAAATTGCTTTCTCATTATTTTTCGCTTTTTACAAAGCTTCCTCTATGAGAAAGCCAAAATCAATTAACATACTTTTTAAAATCTAAATAACCAATTTATCTCTAGGTTAGTCATTACCCAAAGGGCCTTTTGGATCAGGCAAACATTATAATGTGACGTGCTAAGGAAGTTGTAATTCAATTTAATTTCTTTTTAATACTTCTATCACTTGAAATCGAGACGCTACCGCACCTCTTAAGGTAGCTATGTCAGTACGCCTGAGTCATAGATACTAGCAACTATCGTCATCGAAGAATAAAATTATTCATTCTTTCTGCATATTCCACAATTAAATTATAGAATAAAAAAGTTTCATTCAATCATATTACGAAATTGTTTTCACGTGCGTAATTAATTTAATTGTGTTATTAAAACTAATTTGACTTTTGTCTTGACTCGTCCGCCATTGGCTCTGTAAGCACACGACACATCGTGGCAACACCGCAATATCGACCGACTTTTCGACCGGCATCGTACGTTACCGACATGAAACGAGGTTAGGTTTGCGAAATTTGTTTGGCGAATCTGCTCTGTCATGTCGAATTCTCCAAAAGAAAGCCATGACGTTAGAGCGGATCGCGGAAAAAGAAACGGTTAATTCATTACGCGCAAAAGAAAAGCGTGGTTCGACAACATTCAAGCAACAAAAAAGCCAGATACAGTGAAGAATCGACGCAAGTGAAATTTGATCAACAAATGAAAAATTCAAGAGTATCGATAGGTTAAAAAGTCCGATTTCAGTTAATTACGTCGAATTTAGAATGCGAGCGATCATTTTCATTCATTTTCATTGCAGAACACTACCAGTATATACCGACCGATGGTAACTGTCGCGTATATAGCTGATGTGCAACGTTGCCCAACTTCGGCGCCATTTTGAACAGCTGGTAGAGATTGTTTTTGCACGACGCAATTTCTTGCAATTAACTTGCAATAACTCGCTGAAATGTCCGGTGACTACTACTTTTTATGGTCGTATCGGTTACTTTAAGATCTAACGAAAACGTACAGCTGTTTAGATGTTTTGTATTTCATTTCTGAGATGCTTTTTTCTCTGTTCAAAAGTCAATTTTTTATATTTCTCCATATAACGCCATGTATAAAACTCTGTTTTAAAAAGTTATTTACTTAATTAGTAATCCGGTAACGTTCCTCACAAATAAAAAGTGAATACTCAGACTACAAGATTTAAAAAATTCGGACGTATCTAATGTGTTTGCCTTCGCGTTATAACTACCTTAATCTAACTATGCATCGAGAATTGATAGAGTTTAAAGTAGCGATCAGCAAAACTGAAAATAAATCACGTGACTGAGATCTGCGTGATGATGGGCAGTTACAAGATGCGCCAAGACACCCTGAAAATATCTGCGCACTTCCTGACCTGCGAATTGAAAGTCCTGTTAAACTTAATCCAAAAAGCCTTGTGGAGTAAACGAATAAAATAATCTAACTAGGAATACAGAAGGAAGAATAAAAATATATCGCGGAAATATATCATGAATGATTCTTGTACATGGATAGATTGCTTTGTGATTGAATAAAAGTCCATGAAAATATCTGAATAGTTCTCGTCTCAAAAATTGAAAGTCCGATTGAACTTTGCCCAAAGGGCCTTGTGGTCCAACCGAATATTATAATCTAACTATGCAAACAATGACGAGGTTAATTTTAGCTATGAGCCAAACTAAAAATATGCAAATAAATGATTCCTCTATTCTAATAGATTGCTTCGAGATTGGTCAAGAGACCTCGAGAATATCCGACAGTTCCTACACTTAGTATTAAATGTCTTATTGAAATTTGTTCAATTTGGCCTTGTGGGCCAAACGAATATGGTAATTTGACTACGCCCGGAGAATAACAAAGTTTACGTGTGAGGAGTAAAGCTGGAAATATGTGACGTGAGTATTCTTGAATGTTGATGGATTGTTTCAAGATTGTCCAAGAGCCCTTGAGAATACCTGAACAGTTCTTGTCGTTGGAATTGAAAGTCCTATCGAACCTTGTACAAAGGGGCTTTTAGAACAAATAGTAATCTAACTATGACTTAGGCAGTAAAAAATTGCAAAGTAAAATAAAAAAAATAATAAATTTTTTCGTGCCCGCTTATTCCGAATTATACCTCCGAATATCCCTAACGTATTTAGCGTAAATGGTACAGCGGGCAACGTTCACTAAATCTTTGTATGTATCTGGAAAAAAATGCCATGTTTCCACTTTAGATATACGAATCTAGGAATGAGTACTATATTTTGCTCTCGGTGTGGTAGGTGAAGCATTTGTTGTTCGTCATCTACATTATCGTGGACGATGCAGTAATTATTTCGCACTAATTGATGGGGCGGAATACTTTTGACGGCCCAAAATTGGTCCAGATTGGCACTTACGATTTTTTTTTCTGACTACTTGATTGCTGTGAAATCGTAAACGCTACAAAACGAAAAAAATAATTTCAATACCCACATTGGCATTGTAGAAGGCATACAATAAATATTTCAGCTAACAGAAATCCTGAAGTCAGGAGCTAATAGAGACCCTTGTAAGATGCAGAAAAAAACCAACAACGATTTCGTTGGAGCAACGTTGCTAACTTTCATGCCATGTGTTGGGGATAGTAAAAGCCAATACACAGAGAAAAATAATTGGTTACAGCAGCATGAGTTTAGCTACCGCAGCAAAAATCATTAGCAAATATAGCGACCGCAAAAGTACAGCTCTTACAGCGATATTTATTTGCTGCATCTGATTTGCTACAGCAGCAAGAGCAATTTTCTATTGCAGTAATAGCAGTTTGCTGTTGCAGCCATTGTGGTTTGTTGGCAGCGCAAACAGTTTGCTGTTGTAGCAAAAGTAGTTTGCTGTTGCCGTAAAAATAGTTTGCCGTTGCAGCAATAGTGATTTCCTAACAGCGCAAACACGCTCATGAGAATGGACTGTTTGGGCTTCAGGGTTGGACCACCTAATTTGATGTACAGTTGAAGATACTCTTGTATTCGTACTCGCAACGAAGGGCTAACATTTTTCAGCAATCGTTTAGCATAGGTCAGGTCGAGTATTTCACGCAATGACACGTAAAGTTTCCAATACGGATTACTTTCCGAAACTAAATCCCCTATGATCACCCCGAATAGTTTCACGAAACACGTCGCTTCAGTTTACACTTAGAACTTCTTTGTATAACTTCTTCACTGATGCCCCACGTTTTGAAGAAAGATCGCAAGGATCCCGGCGCTTTTGGTAAATCCATCGTCAAGACAGAATACGCTGACGATACGAACTGGGCATGAACGAACTTCGCACTAACAAAGTAGTATTGAAAATATATTGCGACAGAACAATGGCGCTGCGCATAACGTGTTAGGACGCGCATCCCGCCTTTTTTGCAATAGCTCATTTGCTGGCGGAACTTTCTTCGATTGGTTGCGCTAGCAATTTAAACGAATTTGCTCGAGTGCCAAATTTTTTTTGTGGTAGTAGCAAATGTTTGTTAATATGCACAAATATTTCGATAACTGAAACGCCGTCGTTACAGCAAATATTCAGTTGCTAATGATGCGAAGCTCTTTTTACTAATGTGTTTTTCCAGCAAAATGTATAAGTTCTACCAACAAATCATTAGTTGGATCCGCAAATAATCTGGGAGATGCATTTTTCAAAGGCTATTGCAGTAAAATAGACCTAGCAAACTAAGACTAGAATAATTTTGTTGTTGCACAACAAAATTATTTTTCTCCGTATAGGCGTACTTCAGGAATACGCAGTAAAAAAATCTATACACAAATCTTGAGGTAAAAGCAGCGGAGAAATAATTCATTCTACTACAATGGCAAAACAGTAATTCGATATCCACGAGCGACGAAGCTAGATTGCAATAGGGAAATAAAATTACATCTTCATGGAACTATTTTCGGCTCAGAATGGATGCAGCTAGATAGGAGTTTGATAGGGCTCATGTAAATAATAATGCATTTACGGTACGTTAAAAGCGGCGAAAGAGAAAAGCAACATTTAAGTTAGAGACAAAATGCATTATAGATGGAGTAGAGTGTATGTGTATTGGCCTTTCAGAAGATGTCGGACTATAATGGAAGAGACTACGGGAGATAACGAAAAAAAAGTTGTTACCCTTTTATGATTTATAACTTCGGACCATAATTTGCCGAAAATTGTGTTACTTTAACCAACGTTAGTTTGAAACGTCATTTTTTTATGCATGGACTTTTTTTTGTTGGGTATTCCTCAAATACGCCTATTGGCTTTTACTATCCCCACCCCCTTCATTCCCTATTCGATTCCTCGAGCCCCATATGCACTACTGTAATCGAATTAGCACGGCGACACAGGAAAACTGCGGAAAATGTGGCCGATAGAGGCGGCTATTTATTTTTTCTGAGTTTCTACTGTATGAGAACCCGCGTAGAAAAAAAAGAATCTTGTGAAGAATCTTTTAAAGCATCTTAAAAAAAGTCTTGAAAGAATCTTTACAGGAATCTTGAAAAGAATCACGCATAGGAGCCGGAGCAAGATTCTTTCCATCCGAAAGCGTTCTGAGAATCTTTGAAAGAATCTTAATGAAATTCTTCAGAGGAATCGAGCGAAACCTGTTGATGCTTTTCAGGATTCTTTTCAAGATTCTTTCCATCCGAAAGCGTTCTGAGAAGCTTTGAAAAATCTTAATGAAATTCTTCAGAGGAATCGAGCAAAACCTGTTGTTCCTTTCCCTTGGTGTCGAGACAGTAAATTTCGGTACATGAACGAAGGATAAACCCCTCGCGTATAGTCAAACTCAGAACAGCTTTGCAATCTTATATACGTTCAGGCTTCAAGTCACTTGCGAGAAACGCTTCGACCGCTCGCCATCTAGTGGCATCGTACGAAACACTTATATTTAATACTCCGCTAATACCGTGCTAATCAACAAATGCGATTTGCTCCTGACTTTGGGAGGATCTCTGTTAGCTGAATTATTTATAGTATGCCTTCTACAATACCAATGTGGGGACTGAAATTATTCTGTTCGTTTCGGAGCGTTTACGCTTTTGATGCAACCACGGAGTCAGAAAAAAGATCGTCAGTGCCAATCCGGACCAATTTTGGGCCGTCAAAAGTTTACCGCGCTATCAATTAGTTCGAAATAATTTCTGCATCGTCCACGATAATGTAGATGACGAACAACGAATGTTTCAACTAACAGAGATCCTCCACGAAGTCTGAAAAAAATCGAAAGTTCTAATTCATACCGATTTTCAGCTATCAAAAGTTGTCCGCACCATCGATTGGCGCGAAATAATTTGAGTAACTCCTCTGATAATGTAGTAGAAACAGAAAAGATATTTCAGCTAACAGAGATCGTCCAAAAAGTCAGGAGAAAATCGGAACTGGCGATTAATACAGTTTTTGGCAGGGCTTGAAATGAAACCGAACACCGATGTAATATTCGGTTAAATATGTGCCCGGTTTGATCGACACGATCGACCGGTTTCAAAGACAAATGAACGAAATCATAATATTTATAATTCTTCAGACTGAACTTGGAACATATGGTTTTGTTTTTTGGGTTCATATCATTATCAGATTGATAGGCAAAATGCCACCAGCGAAGAAGAATCCTTCGTACGAATATTTTGAGAAAGATTCAGTGACAAAATAGTCAAGTGCCTAATCAACGAAGAAGAATTGATGAAGAAGCACAATGTCAAATTTTTGTGCTGTATTTTTATTGCAGCGATTTTTTTCTACGATATAGAATAATTGGTATGCTATGGAAAATATTTGAGTTAATCCTTGAGTGACGACCTCTCAGATCTGGTCCACCATTTTTAATGTTATCATTTTAACTTTGTAAAGCACTTAGCTTTCTACTCGAATTTTTTTAGAAACATTTTTTTATCTATGATTTTTTATATAACTTTGTTTTTAAATCGTTCTTCGAGAAAACAAATATACCTTATCTATAAATAATAGATTGTCACTATGATCCGTGTCTAAAGGGCTGTGATTATCCTTGAGGTCCCGGGTAGAATTTATCTTCGGGCCCTAGTCAGGGCGTTATCAGGCCGCCTGAATGCCCTGGTAGGGCGCTTTCATGGCAACCTGATAGCGCCTTGAATCGAACTGTAACGCTGTGTCACATATGGCCCTGATCAAGCTGCCTGACTAGGCTATTATAAGGCTGCCCTGAGAATGCTTAATAACTTCCAGAGGCTGTATTTACGTTCATTATAAATAATATTACAATTAATTATTAATTTCAGGGCATTATGTAGTAATATGAACAATAACATTCTATTAATATAGCAAACAAAAAAAAAAGGAAATCGTCTTCAGAGACGGTTTTTCCTAACACTATTCGGGAAGTGATGCACGCGGGATTTGAACCCAAGACCTACGGGACCTACCTATTTACCTAACTACCTAACCGAGCACGCTAACCACTAGACCAAACCGACTATGTGGATATGTTATACTGTAATTCCATAATAGTTTATTTTACGATAACAGTAAAAGGAGTGATGCGAGAGGGTGATATATGGAACCAATATTTAAAGGTGATTCTGCCAAAAACTTCGGATTGAAATTCGCCGACCTTATACGACATCTCTCGGGCACAGAAGTGACAAAATTCGTAAAATCAAAATGGCGGATTTAATATGCCGGTCGAAAAAGCAAAAAATGGCTTTATTTGCATGAAATTTATTTATTGCAAAATGCATCTTTGTCCGCCACTTTGAATGCGATATTTCGATTTTATAAAAGATATTTTTAATTCGACGATTGCGAATTTGAATTTTTCATTCGTAAAGTTCATATGGTGGATTTAATAATGTCGGACGAAAATGAACAATCTTAGTTTTATTATGAATTTAAACTTGAAACTTATAACATCAACATGGCGGACAAACAATATTTGGAAAGATTAAAATTCAAACAGGTGATTTGCCTGACCTGACACTAGTATTCCAAGAATGCGAAAGTAAGGTTATGTTTTGAAAACTGCGTATTCGTGGCAGCGAACGATACGAGCATTGTCAATTCGAATGCCGACGAACAATTTCGATTCGAAAGATTATTTGCAACCAAACGTCATCATTTATTTCTACGGTAACAATCCATAAGTATAATAGGTATGGAATATGATACCTGCCTAAATTCTGCTTTGAGTCGCACTGGATAAAGTAGGAAATGAGGCACTCGTAAGGCAAGCCTAATCAACGCAATTTCACGGTTGCCTGATCGTACATCTAATACGGCGGCTCCGGATTGCGCCGGATCACGCCCTGTTCAGTCTTCCCATAATAGGGCCAGCCGTGGCACTGTCTGATCAGAACCAAGCAAGGCTTTCCTTAATAGGGTTAGCCGTGGTATCGCCTGATCAGGGCCAAACAAGGCTTTCCATAATAGGGCTTGCGGTAGGATTCCCCGATCGGGGCCTGATCCTGATAAGGCAAGCCCTGACAGATTTCTACCCGGGATCGTTTCGTATATTAAATTCCCTTGCATTTTTAACAGTGTAGTTGTTCTAACCAAGCCTTTTTTTGCGTGTGCAGAGAGAGAGAGAGAGGGAGAGAGAGAGAGAGAAAATAACAAGGTTTGAAGTAGTAATGGACAAAACTGGAAATACGCTACGTGAATATTTCTTGCGTACTTATTGGATTGCTTCGAGATTTACGAAGGGACCCTGAGAATTTCTGATCAGTTCCAATCCCCGGAAATAAGAGTACTGCTGAACTTTGCCCGAAGGGCACATTAATTCTGTATGTAGACGATACGATGATACGATAATTCTGATGTATAGGCTGACTGTCAAACAGCAGTGGACCCGCAGATCCCACGTGCCCTTTTGCTTTAGTCGTAGAAGTAGCGAACAGCGAGGCCGCTTACGCCTTCACTTCAGCTTTTTTTTCCATGTCTGCCTTTCGAAATGTCAGCTGTCCTCGAATATTGTGACAAAACTGCACCACGTGCTCTTTGCTTACACTAAAGGCATCGCACGATTTCGTAACGTGACATGAAGTTTTTGTAGACGCCAGTGACGGAACCAGAAATACACGCTTACTTATGTGCTAATGCGATATACTGAAATATAGGACAAGGGCTTCTAGTCATATCTTAATACGTAATGTCTAGACGGAACTGAAAAGCTCATTGAATACCGATTGCGGAAAAGGATTTGTACACAATTCCAGTCACGATGGCCATGAAGTGCTTAGAAGATCCACGTGGCTCATGCCCTTTCGTCTATCTTCTTAACATTCGATTCTTGTTTAATAACGAATGTGACCTCGGAAGTACTACGCAACTCGGTTATAGACGTGCGCTGATTATACTTATCGAGCCGAGATTGTGAATGAATTAAGCATCTGTTTCGAAACTATTCAATTATTTATTTTTTCGATACATTCACGTAATTGCAATCAGGTATGCAAAACCTGCAATGTAGAGCCAACATTTTCTACACCGAGAGAAAAGATTTCAATGACGCCAAAGAAATGGGTGGATTGATTTTTTTTTTCATTGATTTCAATGAAATAGGGTAGAAGTACCGGTTGTGGCCACTTTAAGAATTTTCCCATTTTCAAGTACTTGTGTTGGGACCAAATATCATAAAACTGTTTTGGACCTATACTTTCCATATCTGAGAAGAATATAATTTCAGATTTCTAGCATTAAAATCTTCATATGTGTCGAGAAAACACTGAAAAATAGAAAAAAGTAGGAGCATAGCCATTTCACCAGTTCTGGCCACCTATGCACCGGTTTTGGCCGTGCTTAAAATTAGAATTACTCAATATTCATTGCACTTGAAACATTTTTAAGGTGTGTTTAATAAATCAAAATCGTATTCTTATGAAAGTATCGAATTCCTCTACACGAAAATGTCTTTAAAGCACAGATGCCATCTGCGAACCTAACTAACCTTTTTTGACATTCGTCTCCTTCGTTTTGCACTTTTTCGTAGCAGCTTTCTTTGCCACAAATAGTCATACATTATAGTAATGTTTTACTCTTTACACTTTTGTTCTTATTTTTACCAGAATTCTTTCTGAAAGTAGATTTTCGCATTGCATAATGATGGGAATCTTCAACATGAAAGGTGTTCCACCGCTTTACCTTCTTTTTTACTATACATTTCTAAGGATATATTTTTCTTAGCGTTTTTTGGTTTTTTTTGTTTCTTCTTTACGAATTTATGAATTGATTGTGTAATAATTAGCGAAAAATTAATGATTATATTATTATGGGCATATCCGGGGCAACATGCTTATTCCGTGTACCAGTTGTGGCCATCGTATTTTTTATAAATGTATAGATTTATTTCAAACTTTTAGTACATCAACATTTGCAGTGATGACTCTTAAGATTGATATGTGCAAAGGTGCATGCAATTCGCCAACTATATAATCCGAATATGTATCTAGAGCTTTCGTCAAAATCTTGTCGAATTCCGTAAGGAGTTGAGAATTTGATTAATCCGCTGATGATACTTTAATTACTGATACAGTACTTTTTGTAATGGAGACGAACGGACGTCAAAATGACGATAAATTTTTCCAAAATACACAACGTTATGAAAAATTATGATTAAATACAGGTACAGAATTAAAATAGCCACAAAAAACGTATTTAAGTGTGGGGGTGGCCACAACCGGTACTTCTACCCTAGTGCATTTGAATTTCAAAGAAAACATTTCATTGCCTGTAAATAAAGATTTACTTAGTGAGCATATAATAAAGAAACAATTTCATTGTTTTAAAAAGACGTTTTCATTGGTTCAAAGAAACGTTTTCATTGATCTCTCTCTCTCTCTCGCACTTAACCTCACTTTTTTGTTTTCCGGTTCTCCCGAACGAACGGCGTCGAGTTTCGAGGAGCCAGAAGCTTAACCTATTTCTGCCGTACTTTCTTACATACTTACAAAATGTGAGCTTTATCTGCCGCTTACTGCAGGAAAAAATAGGTTTCGAAATTTTGAGCTGGTAAGAAGAAGGTTTCATTGAATCAGAGGCGATATATTTGAAACCAATGAAAAAGATTCATTGGTTTAAAGAAATGTTTCTTCGAATCAATGTCACTACTTTTCATTGAGTTTGAGATCATTCAAAGAAAAGATAGTATTGAAATTCAAGTATTTCATTTCATTGGCAAAGATTTCCATGAATCAATGAAACTTTTTCTCTCGATGTGCATAAACTAAATAGCATTCAATTATATGAATATCGGTATTTTACGAAAATCTGAATTTGTCTTTATTATTTTTTTACGTTTTACAATGCTTCGTCTACGAGAAACCCAAAATCAGTGGACAGACTTCCTCATGGTGGATATAAGAAACATCATGAAACAATGTGCAAGGTTCTACTTTGCATCCTTATTTTTAACAACACTGTTAAAAAATACTGGAAATTAATGCACTATTATAGTAAAATTAAAGAAAATTATTAAAATTCAAGTACTTTACTGTAAAATTTAAGCAAATTATTGAATTTGCTGTACCATACATTAATTGTACGTCACACTTGTACATTAAATTTAATATACCAGTTAATGCATAAAAACTTCCAGTACTTAGAAATTAAATTTCAAGTAGTTTTTTTTTTTTACAGTCAGTGATACATCAGGTTTATTAAACTATTCAATAGGGGAGTAATGGCGTACAGCGGGTAATGTTGAACACCACGATAACTCACAATGTGTTAATAATATCGGATTAAGATTTGCTTCGTCGATTAAAGTACACGAAGCGTAACTAAATCGTAGATTTTTTTAAAATTATTATAATAATTATTGAAACATTCGAAAAGTGGGCTGATATTTTTTTGTCCATTCACGATCTACAATTTTCCACATAGGAAATAATGATTTCCTCCCATCTATATTCGCTGATGTTTAAATTAAAACGTTCTGATGTTTTCATTAATACTCTAACTTTCATATCGTTTTTTAAAAATTCTTCTTGCTCAAACATTACTAGCTGTAGATAAAAATCATGCTGTGAAGGCGTTTAGGGGTAATTGCGAACAGCATCTGTGGGTAATCGCGAGCAACGACAGTTCGATCAGAAAAGTGATCCGTATGTCACAAGTACGCAGAAGACGAAATGCGGAAACTGTGATATCAATTCATGTGATGGATGTCTCTAAAAGAGCTACTACGAAGAGTTCCTCTATCTACTGATATTTTATCAAAGTGATGTTTCTATTTTCGTCAAACAAATGGCAATTACTCGTGTTTAAATTATATTTGTGTTAAATATTCGATAAGAATAAACGTATATGATTATTATAATAATTTTCGTTTCTTCCAGTGCGTAGAAACTTGTTGATTATATGAATAAATGCTATGAGATTTCATGAACTCCCTTATTAGTGTGTAAGTTTAATTTTAAATTTGGCGCCAGTGTTTCCTTTCGATACCTCGAAACCGATTGCGATATACGACCAAAGAATATGGATATGCCTAGAAGAACACTTCTTATGGACGACTTGAAGCAAAACTTTCTGCGTATAAATCTACCGCAGGATGGCACCACGGTAGACCGATCAATTAACTCCGCCTACTAGGTGGACAGTTGGGACTGAAGGCTGTCTGTAGGATGAAGGTAGGGGAATTTCCCCACCTTCCTTCATATTTAGCGGAACGTCGTGCGTTCGAATCCCAGTACATAATAACAATTTTCTTTTTTTCTCGCTATTGCTACATTATAATTTAATACATTTATATCGTAACTTAATCTAGTGAAAAGTGATATCCGGTAAAAATTATATATTTGATCAACAATTAGTTTCCACACTTTATATAGAACTTGTCTAGAAAGTATTCTACGAGAATTTCGTTGGTGTTGCAGGTAAAACGCTGGACTCGAAAGATGTAGTTTTGGGTTCAAAACTCCGGGTTTTTTTTTTTTTTTTTTTTTTTTTCTTCCTGAATGTTAATTACAATCGCTTGTCAATGTCTAGTGTGTATGTTATTCTTTCCATATCCGGGATATTAATTGGTGATATTAATTAACATACAGGGGGAAAAAAATGGTGTTTTGAACTCAAAACTACACTTTACGGAGCCAGCGTCTTTTTTGCTACACCAACTCGATTCTCGTATAATATCTTCTAGACAAGTTCTATATAAATTGTGGAAACTGATTGTTGATGAAATATGTAATTTTTACCGGATATCACTTTCATTAAAAAATCACTTTCGGATGGGAAAAAAACCATGGAGCAGAACGGGAGCGAGAGAGTCAGCACGATCACCCCGACTCGCTGAACAGAATGGGAGCGAGAGAGTCAGGATGATCACCCCGACTCGCTGAAAAGAACGGGAGCGAGAGAGTCAAGATGATCACCCCGACTCGCTAAAAAGCATGGGAGCGAGAGAGTCAGCATGATCACCCCGACTCGCTAAACAGAATGAGAGCGAGAGAGTCAGCATGATCACCCCGACTCGCTAAACAGAATGAGAGCGAGAGAGTCAGCATGATCACCCCAACTCGCTAAACAGAACGAGAGCGAGAGAGTCAGCATGATCACCCCGACTCGCTAAACATAACGGGAGCGAGAGAGACAGAATCACCCCAACTTTTAAACGAATAGCAGCGCAGGAGGCATGATGCAAGGCGGAGCCAAGCCTGTTGCCGAGGTGTAAGCTTGTGTATTTCTGTACGTGAGCTACACGTACAGCACACAGCTATACAACGCTACTAGCGACATCCTAGCAGCTGGGGTGAAAGCTTGTCCGAGCACCCCAACTTTTCTGGCTTCAACGAAAGCACGGGAAGTGTTCTTCTAGGCATATCCATATTCTTTGATACGACTTTATGTCGGACTACTGTGATATCGATTTTTGTATCGACGACTGAATCCACTGCCACTACTCATGTGAGAGAGAGAAGAGTGTTATTTCAATTTACTCAATCGCAATAAATCTTGTGCATCATAATCCGAAGACTTTAATTATTCATACCCACAACAAAACTTATTTTCTCAATCTCCGATGTTTGGGCTTGTCCACACCCTGTTTGCCATTACCCCGATAGTGGGGGTAATGGCAAACGCGGAACTTTATAGACGCGAAAAACTTTACTTTTTCGTTAGTATATGAGGCATTCTTTGTCAACTGGGCCACTTTTTTCGGTCGATCTTCCGGATATTTTTCTAAATTTGTCAGTTTGTTTTACTATTTGAGATGGGTGTTTGTGATTTTTTTCAGATTTTTAAAGGGCGCCGTTCAGGATTTACGTTTTTTTTTTAATATCACTATATCTCAGAAAATATTAGACTCTCAAAAATTTCGTAAGAACATTAACTTTTTCATTTTCTATTTACTTTCGACTGATGCTAAAATCATAATTTTTCTAACGGAAGAAAGTCAATTTTTCGCAAAAAAAAAGCAATAAATAATTTTTTTTACGAAAAAAGCATTTTTGATTCCGGTGTTAAGTTGATAACGCTTGTTTTTGGTAGCCCGCAAACGATTGATTTATTGAATTAATGACATTTTTTTTCAGTGCAACTATTGATATTCAGCAATAACAATTCTCTATGGCTTTTAATTTTTTAAATTTCAACTAAGTTTTGCTTTCACAGCCTATAAATATAAACTTTATACCGTGTGTTGTACTAACGTTGTGACAATTAAACAAATTTATGTGCCGGACACTTTCCTGACTCATATTCTTCGTGTTGATCTTTTATGTGCGTGAATAATCAATCATCGTCTTGCGTTACGCGAAGATCCGCACGAGTGTTACATGAAGTCATCACGCTAACTTAGTCGTAGTTTAACTACATTAAACGCTAGATGCATGCCAACAGCCTTGTCACCGGAAGATAAAAAAATGTTTCAAGCTATTTTCTGCATCACTCGAAGCATAAGTGATGCCTGGATTTGACAAGTCTACGAAGTACTAATCGAGACTTCAACACGAGGAGTGTGCCGTCGACACATTTATGGCTTTTAGAAATAGCAGACAGCTATTGTATTTACGTTAGTTAAGCTGCTTGTGGCGGTAACTTCTCTCGTATTCTGAGTTGCTCTAAAGGTATTAGACCAGATTACAGTCCCTTTATGGAATTATGATGATTGTACACTTTGACGCCAAACTATGTTCTCAGAGAAATAACTTGACTAATTAAGGAATATCCCGTCTGAATACCACGACTGAAACTATTCAATGTGTCCGATTGAGAAAATCTATTCTGACGGTATATAGAGTTATCTCCCACGGAAATAAAGTACATTCGAAAATATATAATTTTTATACTAAATATATTTGTGCCGAAAAATGGTATATAACGGATATATATTAGAATATAGGCGAAAGAGTCGCTATGAAGGTATTAGAGCAGGTTACAGTCCCTTTATGGAATTATGCTAACCGTACACTTTGAAGCCAAAGTATCTTCGCAGAGGAATAACTTGACTAATTAAGGAATATCCCGTCTGAATACCACGACTGAAACTATTCAATGTGTCCGATTGAGAAAATCTATTCTGACGGTATATAGAGTTATCTCCCACGGAAATAAAGTACATTCGAAAATATATAATTTTTTTACTAAATATATTTGTGCCGAAACATGGTATATCACGGATATATATTAGAATATAGACGAAATATACGCAAGCGTAAAACGTACGTGTGCGTAATGCAGGCGGTAGGTTGAAAATTTCAAAGTTTCATAACTTCCATGTTTTTTGAGTTAGGTGCAATTCTTTTATCCTTACAATTTTTTTTTTCGTCTTCACTTCGGCTACAATTCTGATGAGAAAATATGATAAGTTCCTATTTAAGATAATGAAGTTGACCTTTGTGTGACGTTAAGGTTGAACCAGAGATATTTAATGATATGGGCATTGTGTGACCCCCAAAAAACCATACAACTTTTGTATAGGACCTTCATTTCGATAGTTATTTTTATATATTTTTAAAAATAGGATACCCTTTATTGAAAAAATATATATTATCCGCCGTAAATATAGTTATCAGATATATTTTTGGATATATTTCATTTTCCATGCTGCATATAGTGAGACTAAAGTCATTCATATTTTTAATTCGCTCGTGATTCTCGGTAAAGCTCTATAAATTCCTGCATGAGACACATTTGTATTATCCTGTCTGATGACATGAGTTGGAGATTGTATCTATTTATATCGTTCAATGAAGAAATCGATGCACAAGATCGCATTTGTATTCTAGTTGAAATCAATTTTATTCATTTGGGTTTCCAACTCGTTCAAAATAATGAATCTATTTCGATATTGATTCATAAAAAGGTGAAATTGATTCATACACATCGAAAAAAAAACCCATTAAAGCTATCAGGCAGCAATATTGAACATGAATTCACGATAATTGTTTATCGAAGATGAATTTGCTTCAAGGAGTCACAGCTGTCCTAGTAACTTAAAATTTTGCATTCTCATAATGAAAGCATAATTGTGAAAATAAAAACCTACAACGTGGGACCTCGAAAATGGCTATCTCATAAAGCTTTATCAACGGTATAAAATAATGAGGTCGCAGTTTTCATGGTCCTGTTATTCCAGACTTTTTAAATGGAACAAGTGTTTCCTTTCAAACCTGATTACATAAATAACTGTCAGTTCTTTATTATTTCTTATTCAGTAACTATATATCAATTATTTTAAAAATAATGATAAAATAATTGGTTTTTCCATTATTGCATCATCCACAGCGTGCACATAATAACGAAATGTAAGATGGCATTTCTTATTTCGATACTTCTCATATTTGCAAAACTAAGAGACCAAGTAATGCAATTGGTGCTCCTGATCTCTTTAAGAGGAAGACAAAACTGAGCATCATACTTCATAGAAATTGCTTTGAAAACCGTAATGAAGAAGTAATTTACAAAGTTCTATTTATTATAGGCTTTCAATTTTTTTTCTAAACTCACTTAAGAGTGTATAATATTTAAGATAACGCTTTCTGCATACCTGCGAGTTAATTATTGCTCAACGTAGCACATTTTTTCTGACAACATTGTATCTTTGCATCAATCTAGAAATATGGACTATGGTCACTTAATGGTAGTGAATAATCAACATCATACTTTATGTATGTAAAAAAATAGTAAAGCTTTAGATAATAAACATGTTGGAAGGACGTAAAATATCTCCAAGTTCAATCTCTCGCCATAACGCAAAGAATACATTTTAAATTGGATCTTAAGTTCGATTTTAAGTTCAATCTTACAATGTTAATCCGACCCTGAGTAGCATCTTCGCTGACGGAACTATCATTATTTGCGTGCATAATACAAGGCTCGCTAGATATCGAATCCATTACGCGAAGGCAAAGTGTGAGCAGCGCGATGAGCCGGGTGGAAGGTACACCAACCGAGCGAGTACCCGAGGAAAAATATTATGCAATAGTAATTGCGTCGTATGAATGACGAGTGCTAGAATATTCATTTCTTGATAAATTGCGAATTGTAGATGTTTAACAAATGCATTCCCGGGACGAAAACGAATAAATAGACTAAGCGTAACTGAACACCGCCCTTCTTAATTGACTTGTATTTAATTACATCTTTAAAGTGTTACACACGAAGCAATTAGCAGAGTTTGATGGAATTCAAGGCAAGAGACTGCAACGCCGCGGGAATATGTTGATCTCTCGATCGATATTCGCCAAGCTTTACATACAGTCAATTGCGTTACGTATTGTCCAACAGCGATAGCAGCTTATTTACACGTGCTTCTTAACCTTTATTAATCCTAATCTACTTATTACGGATTTGATCACCTAAACCGATTATAACTTTGTTTTATTTATTGCTATTTAAAAACAGTCACGTAATTCTTAGTTTAACCCATTGCAACCATCCTATTACTTTTAAACTTTATTGTCTTACTGTTTATTTATTCTATAAATAATTTAATAGTGATTCTTTGTTAGGACACTCGACCATAAAGGAAAAAAAAAATTAATTAAAATTTTATGAAAAACTGAATATTTTTCAGTAGAGAGAAAATTCTCTCGTATTTTAGTTACTTTACACGAAAAAAAAAGCTTGGTTGGAACTACCAAGTGCTATGGTTATATATGCGCCAGACAATTAATTGGTTAGACCAACCAAGTAATTTGTTAGGCTACCAATTTCTTGGTTGGTCTAACCAAGTCACTTGGTTGGTCTAACCAAGTCACTTGGTTGGTCTAACCAAGTCACTTGGTTGGTCTAACCAAGTCACTTGGTTGGTCTAACCAAGTCACTTGGTTAGCTTACCAAGTCACTTGGTTAGCTTACCAAGTCACTTGGTTAGCTTACCAAGTCACTTGGTTAGCTTACCAAGTCACTTGGTTAGTCTAACCAAGAAATTGGTAGCCTAACCAAGAAATTGATCGGTCTAACTAATTAATTGTCTGGCGCATATATAACCATAGCACTTGGTTGTTTCAACCAAGCCTTTCTTTCCGTGTATTTCGAATCTCTTGAGTTTTTAAATTTTTTATCATTGGCGAGATTATACTTGTAAATGAAGATGCATTCTTTGCATCTATTGAACCATTTATATTGAACTATTGAATTCTAGAAGCGAAAAATAAGACAAGATAAATGCACGGCGAGAAATATTCATTTTCAATTAAGTTTTGAACGCAATAGTATTAAGAATTCTAACGTCATTTATAAATTTAAAATAAATTAATGAAATAAATTTAGATTTCAGTCAATCGGACATGCTCTTGGAAATATAACGCAAAGATTGTTTAAAAAAAGATTATATGCACGTAGTCGTAAGCTCAGTGTGATTATGACAAATATCGAAGTGTTTCAGGGAAATAGACTGGGAATTTGACTGTTCTGCTCCGATGTGTGTTAAATTAATTACTTTTACATGCAACTGTTGCGTGTATGCTAAGAATTAGTCGAGGATACCTCGAGCATTACCATCGGTGACGTGCCTGCATTAATGACTCAATTCATTCAAGCTTTCGTGGCAGGACATGCATGAATTAACTGACAAATTTCGTTGCTTTATTTCATTAAGTGAATTTGAGGGGAGCGGGGAATTTCCGAGGTATTGTATTCTGTCACGATGCATGTGTAGGTGCGCTTGTTCATTTGTGATCTGTTCCACTATTACTTTGTCGCCCTCCGAACATATTCTATTGTTGGACGTCTCACGTGTATTACGCACGTTTCCGCGTGGGCGTCGCGGTCGAACATCACACGTTACGCACCCGTCAGTTGTGCTCATCAGATGTCTACGTGTACGAGTCTACACAGCAGTAAACTCAGCACTTCTGTAGATCGGATGACATAATAAAAGATTCAGTAGCCAGGCTGCACTGCTGTATTAATTTATCGGGTATTCATAAATTCAATGTAAAATTTTCACTGGAAAATGTATTCAATATTCGTAATTTATTCGACTCCGAGAAATTGTGGAAGCTCCTGGCAACTACAAATTAACGGCTATTTATTTTTTATCAATGCACTTTTGTTTTACTAGCAACAACGCCCGCGCTCTGAACGTGCTTCGCTTTGTTGACTTTGTGTCTTTTTTTAGCTAAAACGATCCTGAGGAATCAATATATATGTCTATCCAAAATAGCAAGTTGACAGAATTACGCTACTTTCATGACATACTTTTGATATATCATTTGAGATATCATTACATCTCCTCTTTAAGGTGGAGATATCTCTCTCTACCAATCTCCATTAAATTCAGGTACTATCAATAGGCAGCTGTATTAGACATTCCTCAGAACTGATGTCTAATGGACAGCGTTCCTATTTCATCTCAAAAATAATTATATGAAGTCACGAATATTCAGTCCACTTGTGAAACAAATTTGAAACTGAAATCTCAAAAAATTGCAGAAGCTGTGCAAAACCGTCTTATGCAGCGGCTCTGAAGCGGCCCTGAAATAGTTATCGCCGACCAATCGGAAGACTTGAAAAGCGGCTTCAGTCTGCTTCAGTCTATCGAGTTCGATGTACCATGTCTTTTTTAAGAGAGGACTCCCGGCTGTCCGCAGAGCAAAGTAACGACACGGAAAGAAAAAATTGTGAAAACTGATTCTGACTGTCCCGACAATCAATCAAAATAGTTAGCATAGCGCCAACTACTCGGTCAGTTGAAGAAACTATAACATCGTTGGTAGAGTATCGATAGTAACAATGACCAGCTGAGATCATAACATCAACTCACCGGTTGATTGGCGTAACGAATCATTTGGATTGGATAGCAGCCGTGATAGTTGCAGGAACCAAGTTGTTGGTTATACGTACTATTTTATGCTACCAATCGAAAAAAGTTGAGATTACAAATCCGATTTAGTTTCAGTAACTAACACGCGGCACAGCATATGCTGGAATTGGTAGGTAGAACTACTTTTTTCTTACCGTGGAGAGTATGTGTGTCTGGCATGTCGCGAATATTCCTATTTCTATGAGTAAATTGTTCTCTAAAACGGTTAAAGATATCTTAACAGAATTTAGTACACATGTTATGTGTGCCGGTTCATGTGCCTTTTTCATAGATTGTATCTACACGGAAAGAAAAAGGATGCAAAGCAGAACCTTGCACATTGCTTCCTCATTATTTTTCGCTTCTTACAAAGCTACCTCTATGAGGAAGTATGTTATTCAATTTTTGGCTTCCTCATAGAGGAAACTTTGTACAATGCGAAAAATAATCAGGAAGCAATGTGGAAGGTTCTACTTTGCATCCTTGTTTTAATTAGATAAATATACATGTTGTGGATTCGCTTTTTCTATTTCGTTATTACGTTATTTCGTGATTATTAGAGCGTTTCCGAAAGAGAATGTGATAATGTATATTTTTTTAAATAATTCAACATTCCATAAAATCAAAAATTTCATACCGTTCGTCACTAAATTATACATATATAATGGTTGAATATTGTTTCATTTATATACAAAATTTGAACTCGCTATCTTAAGTTTTGCCAAAGTTACAACCCGCGCAAAAATAGAAGTATGAAAACAGTATTTCCCAAATATTAAAAGTGTCTTGAATAATAGTATGCCAAGGCTGGCGTATTGGAATAAGACATACGGAATAATATTTCGCCCAAATAAAGAAAGTATTAAAACAGTATTGAAAATCTTTCCAAAAGTAAGAAGTCTTAAGTGTGATCTATTGGACTGAATAACAGTAAAGAATATTGCACCGTTTTATTAGTTTTTATGGTCCAGGTCGATATCTACATGACTTCCGGTGTCCAGATCGATATTTCCATGGCTTTCGGTGTCCAGATCGATATTTCCATGGCTTTCGGTGTCTAGGTCGATATCTCCATGACTTTCGGTGTCCAGGTAGGTATTTCCATGGCTTTCGGTGTCCAGGTCGATATCTCCATGGCTTTCGGTGTCCATGGAAATATCTGGACACCGAAAGCCATGGAGATATCGACCGGGACACCGAAAGCCATGAAGATATCGCCCTGGACACCGAAAGCCATGGAGATATCAATCTGGACACCGAAAGCCATGAAGATATCGACCTGGACACCGAAAGCCATGAAGATATCGACCTGGACACCGAAAGTCATGGAAATATCGACCTGGACCATAAAAACTAATAAAACGGTGCAATATTCTTTATTATTATTATTTAGTCCAATAGATCACACTTAAGACTTTTTACTTTTGGAAAGATTTTCAATACTGTTTTAATACCTTCTTTATTTGGGCGAAATATTATTCTGTATGTCTTATTCCACTACGCCAGCGTTGGCATACTATTATTCAAGACACTTTTAATATTTGGGAAATACTGTTTTCATACTTCCATTTTTGCGCGGGAATAGAGCGATAATGTCAATTTTTTGAAAAATTCAAAACATCATAAAATTTTAACGGTTCAACCGATCTTAACCAAATTCAATAGCGATCACCGGCGTATGAAAGCTCACATTCATACTAATTTTAAGATCAATATCTCGAAAATTGAAAGAGTTATCGCGTAAACAGACATTTTTCAAAAAATTAAAAAACGCGTAATAATTTAACGATGAAGTGGATTTTAACAAAAATCTGCATGAACGATGAGGCTTGATCCTTCTATCTATGGTCCAAATTTCAGCTTGATATCTCAAGGCATTCCTGAGTTATAAAGGTTTACATTTTTCGATCGTGTAACATACACACATACACACACACATACAGACATTTTTTCTAAATCACTTTTCTCGACGTTTTGGCCCATTCTGAGTGTACTGACATGAAAATCTCGAAAAAAAATTTTTTCATGAAATCAAAGCTTCCTCTATGAGGAAGCAAAAAGTAGTTGGGAGAACCATTTCCAGCATATGCTGTACCGCAGCAACTAACTCGCTCTGTGAACGACGAGTTGGTTCCTGTAACCAATTGCAGTGCTATTTTCACCAATAGCCTTTAGGTGGCGCAACCAACATCGAGTTCCGATAACCAACCAGCGGTTCGTATAACCAATGAGTAGTTTCTATAACCAACGAGTACACCGAGAGAAATATATAGTACTCATTCCCAGATTCGTATAGTAATCGGTATCCAAAGTGGAAAAATGGCATTTTTTTCCAGACACATACAAAGATTTACTAGGCGTCGCCCGCTGCACTACTTGCGCTGCTGTACAACGCTATACAACGCATCTTATACTTCTCAATATTTTGCGCCCACAAATGTTCGGAATAATCTTCATACGCATACAGGTTAAAGCAATTCACGTTACGAAAAACAACGTAAAATCTATTGACAGCCTGCAAAATGTCTGTAGTTTAGTACGTCATGAGATTTACGAAAGATATACAGCTCCCGTGTAGCGTCGATCCTTCGACGTTTGCCTTGATAACCTCAAAGTTGCCCGAAAATGCCCAGATGTTCTGCGAGCGCCACTCTGCGTGCATCGCGTTTCTATACACGGTATAAGTAAACATTTCTAAACTTCCAAGATTGATCCCATTTACTATGCTTTCTGAGTTTTTTTAACTAAACTATTTTAGATGCCTTAAATATACTTTTCTCTCGGTGTAGTTGTCATAACCCACTGAGTATTTGAAGCTATATCAATTATTGCCAGTGGTTGTCGGAACCGATTTATTGGTTTCTCCAACTACTTCTTTTCTCCGTGTAATAGGTGCGATTTCCGAAAGATATAATCGTTTAAACAAAGAGTCTATTTGCCTGTTTGAATATATCGAAATGCTACAAGATGGCCGCCATTATTGCGTATTCTGTAACTCACTTCACAGCATTTATGGTGAAGTGTTAGAATTACTTTAAAAACGATGAAATAAAAATATTTTTATAAAAATTAACAAACTCCCGACTGAAAAAATGAGTGTCATTAATAAACATGTTGGGTCAATTAAAAATGGTTAAATAAGAATCATTCGCATATTTTTATCGAGAGCTTACTACACCCTTGATGAATTAATCTCCCGAGTATAATATGCGAATGATTCTTATTCAATCATCTTTCATTTACCCAATTTATGTAGTTACGGTAATCAAAAAAATTACTTTTTCATAGTTATTGTAACTATAAAAAAATATTCGCATAGACTTGAAATTAATTACTGTTACTTTATAGTTATCGGCCACAGAATTTTCTCTGAGTGTAATGCTAAAACAAACTACAAAAAAGTATTTCAGGAGTACAAGTTTAGGGAATAGATAAACGTCATGAGTTGTAAGGCAATTTGGTACTATAACCAAATAATCGTTGAACTATCACTTTATAGTCCATAAAAATAGTCATAAGACTATTCTTATATAGATTATAAATTAAAGATGGTCAGGTGATTATTTTTATAGTTAAATAAACTGTTGTTATTACTATACTAACGGTTAATAAATAAAAATTATATTTGTAGATAATGAGCTTAAACAGTTTCTGATGAATAAAGAAATAAAAAATGACGAACGGTATAGAATTTAAGCGAAATACCTAAAGCCATTTAGATTTTATAGAATTTTGAATTGCACATTGCACATTGCTTCGTCAATAATTTTCATCTTTCGCAACGCCGCCTCTATGAGGAAGTTTCTTTATTTTATTTTTGGCTTCCTCATATAGGAAGCTTTGCAAAAGATGAAAAATAATGAGTAAGCAATGTGCAAAGTTCTACTTGTGCATCCTTTTCTTTTAATCTAAGGCACTTAGACTATTGAGTAGATGCATGTTATCTATTCAATACTTAAATACTCTAATTTTAAAATGACTCTAACAAGTAAAAAAAAATGTATAGCCCTTTTCTTTTTCCATACCTCATATGTGATGAAAAAGTAAAAATAATCGTTAGGGCTACCAATAAAAATATGTCGCTTAATAGTTACCAAACCTATACATCGATTTCACTGAATATAATTGCCGTTTTGATTATTATCATCCATAAATAAAAGTGTGAGTATTTGCAATTTTAAAGTTAACCTTTTTTTTTGTTTTTCTTTTTTACTTGCGATTATTTCATAAGAGAAATTACAAGAATAGACACCAAAGACGTGTTAAGGGTGGGCTACATTGGTTAAATAGAATATCGAACTAAACGGATGGGCTAGCTTTCAAATTGACCTAATTAAAAATATAACGCAAACAAAAAAAATGGTCTCGACTCTCAGGGGAAAGGTGATCTCCGATCTCCCCATGGGAGGGCATAGAGACTATAAGATGTCTCTATTTCGTAATCCTCATAAGTAATTCCTGCCAACCCCGACTGGAACACACGTGGCGAGCAACTTGACAATTAATTACTTCTTCGGAGTGTCAAACAAATGAGGGCAGGAGGCCCTCCTTGTTTTTCAGCCTAATTCAATCATGTTTGACATGACACGCTCTCAATCTTCCCTCAAACGAATGACAAAAGTTAATTATCTCTCTATATTATAAAAAGATCTCGCCGCCGCCGTCGCCGTGTCGAGGGACTTAGAATAATTCGGGCTTGGGGCTTGGCGGAAGGGGGTGGGGCTAAAGGCTTGGGGCTAGCCCCACCCCTTTTCGCCAAGCCCCGAGCCCGAATTATTCTAAGTCCTTTTCCAAAAACATAGGCCCCCCAAGGTTGCGGGCACCCTTTGGGGGGGGGGGGGGGGGGGGGGGGGGCACCCTTGGGTGGGGGCGATTGCAAGCGCGCGCAGCGCGCGAGCCACAATAAAATCCTAGTATATATGAGGGATTCCACGGGACTTTCGCCACCCCCAAAAAAAATCTCAAATTTTATCTAAAAATCAGGTTCAGCGGTGTCTATTGATGGACCAAATTTCAAAATTCTAAAAAAATAGTTGACCGGAATATGCAAATTTTTTCGTTTTTTATCGTTTTTCATTTAATCTGTAATATCTCAGAAACTATTGATCGTATCGAAATCATTAAAAGACGAAAATGTGCATTTTTTTATGGCCAACAAGAAAAAAATATATTCAAAATTAATTGCTTGATTTCAGGTCACATTTTATGGAAAAAACAACAAAATTATTATTTTTTTTATGGTTGGACTTCAGATTTTTTCATCGGACAAATTGTCTCGGAATCTTTGAGTGATCGCCGAATTTTTTTATATATATTAAAAACATTCAGATTACTGTAACGTCACAGTATTGGGCCATCCCATGAAAAAAAAAATACTCAAAATTCGGCGATCACTCAAAGATTCCGAGACAATTTGTCCGATGAAAAAATCTGAAGTCCAACCATAAAAAAAAAAAAATAATTTTGTTGTTTTTTCCATAAAATGTGACCTGAAATTAAGCAATTAATTTTAATATATTTTTTTCTTGTTGGCCATAAAAAAATGCACATTTTCGTCTTTTAATGATTTCGATACGATCAATAGTTTCTGTGATATTACAGATTAAATGAAAAACGATAAAAAACGAAAAAATTAGCATATTCCGGTCAACTATTTTTTTAGAATTTTGAAATTTGGTCCATCAATAGACACCGCTGAACCTGATTTTTAGATAAAATTTGAGAATTTTTTTTTTTTTGGGTGGCGAAAGTCCCGTGGAATCCCTCATATATAACAGAAAAATGAATTCCAACTTTTACCAATTTTACCAAGAAATTCACCAATCTGGTATCTAAATTAATTCTTTAATGTAATATTATACAATATTAGATACGCGGTATTTCTGGCCAACTTAGTAACTTTCAACTCTGGCTCCTTCCAATTCGCTCCATCATTTTTTCTACTATTCTATATGCTGAAAGATACACTTCTAATTTTTATTAGATTTTAGATACTGAGACTTTCTTTTTCATAAATTTTTTCAATAAAAAATTTGCGCCCCCTTTTAAAAATATGCAATTTATCTTTAAAAAATCCTGTATTAGATATCAAATTTTTTTAGCTATGACTATGAATAGAAAATGAAATGAGACATGTTCAACTCTCGATTTGTAAGTTTCTTAAATCCAACCATCAATCAACTATTCTTGACCATGATGAAACGTTGGTTTAAGGTTGAATAAGACAAAATAATCATAATTCCAACCCTGAGCAGAGTGCAGCAATGGTTGGCTTTTGGTTGAATGTTCAATACCAACTATTGGTGGTTATGTAAGACTATTAGTTTATGGTCGGTTCCAAAAAATCAATCAAAATTAAACCATCATTTTACTCAGGCTTGGAACTATGATTTTTTGTCTTATTCAACCATAAACCAACGTTTCATTATTTAATACACCATTTTTTGATATCGATAAAAAAATGCTTCAGTAAAATTCTAAAATAATCTTGTGTTATGTATACAATGTTTATGCAACAACCGACCATGGACTGCCATCGCGTTTAATGTTTTTCCATTTTTAACGGTTTATTTTTTTTAAACGGCTTAAAAAATCGACGCAAACGTTTGTCCCCGCTGGGTCATAGCTCAAAAATGTTGATATCTGTTACCGGATTTTTGAGAATAATTTAAAATTTTTTCATTGACGCGCAACATTTTTATTTTAAAAATTCATTAAAAAAAAGTTTCAGCAAAAAAAAAAAATTTCAATTAAAAGTGTTTTTCCGGGCATATAGAATAGTATAAAAAATTATATTCCGCTTACGGAGTTGGCCAGGAATATCCCATATGACGCATTCTTTATCAACTGGACCACTTTTTTCGGTCGACCTCCCGGATATTTTTCTAAATTTGTCAGTTTGTTGTACTATTTGAGATGGGTGTTTGTGATTTTTTTTCAGATTTTTAAAGGGCGCCGTTCAGGATTTACGTTTTTTTTTAAATATCACTATATCTCAGAAAATATTAGATTCTCAAAAAATTCTTAACAACATTAACATTTTCATTTTCCATCTACTTTCGATTGATGTTAAAATCATAATTTTTCCAACGGAAGAAAGTCAATTTGTCGCAAAAAAAGCAATAAATAATTTTTTTTACGAAAAAAACATCTTTGATTCCGGTGTTAATTTTACAAGGTGTTTCGCATTGTATGAAGATTCTGAGAAAAAATTTCCAAAGTGGCACCTCCAATTCTTAGGCAGTAAAAAATTGAAAATTAAAATAAAAAAATTAATAAATTTTTCCCTGCCTATTTTTTCCGAATTATATGGCGCAGCCCGTCGTCCGAGAAGTTTCATTTTATCTTTTGGAAATGTAATGAAATTTGCTAGGGAGGAAATCCAAAGTGGCACCTTCGATTCTTAGGCAGGAAAAAATTTATGAATTTTCTTATTTTAATTATCAATTTTTTACTCCCTAAGAATTGGTGGTGCCACTTTGGAATTTTTTTCTCAGAATCTTCATACAATGCGAAACAACTTGTAAAATTAAGGAGGGTCTTCTGTTATCTCGAAGTGATGCCAGCGTTTTGACATTTAGACAGCATGTTCACGAGTAATCCTCTCATCAAACTGTGGAGTTTTGATGAGGTTGTCTGCACCGTTTTAAAGATATTAATTCTCAAAGTTAAGAGATTTAACATTGGGCTTATGGAAAATAGTGCATTTTCGATCGTGTAAAATAAATAGAAGGAGTGATGTCATCTTTTGGAAATGTATACCGCTTGGAACGACGTACTTTCCAGAACTACATATCCAATTTTCGAAACATTCGTCTGTACCGTTTTCCTTGAAATTAAAGTGATAAGTATAACACGTGTTACACGAGTTTGCCGCCTCCGATGCAACATTCTTGCACGGCTAGCTACCTCCGTCTCACGTCTCACCGCTTTTCGGCCTCCCCACCACAAGTAACAGAAGACCCTCCTTAAGACCGGAATCAAAGATGCTTTTTTCGTTAAAAAAAAATTATTTATTACTTTTTTTTTGCGAAAAATTGACTTTCTTCCGTTGGCAATATGATGATTTTAACATCACTCGAAAGTAGATGGAAAATGAAAAAGTTAATGTTCGTAAAAATTTTTTGAGGGTCTAATATTTTCTAAGATATAGTGATATTTAAAAAAACGTAAATCGTGAACGGCGCCCTTTAAAAATCTGAAAAAAATCACAACAAACTGACAAATTTAGAAAAATATCCGGGAGATCGACCGGAAAAAATGGTCCAGTTGATAAAGAATACCTCATATACAGTTTATTCAACTCATATGTGTCGAGCAATTTTCAGTACAGTAATTGCAAAGGTAAAAAAAAATAAACTCCTCAAGGAGAATTCATCATGATGAAGGTCGATTGATTACGAGGCAACGCCTACTGTCTTCTACAACGAGCGCAAATCTCTTTTTACACGCATGTGCATCTCTATATTGCTACGACTATATTGCTCTCCGTAACTATAGTAACGGATCCATATAATCAAAAATGACGTAAATTTCTCTACTCTTTGTATAAGATACGTAATCTGTAGTGCTGCAAAAGCACTGCCATCTACTTTTTCCAATCATTCTCTTCTAGAATCAGCTGTGTGTAAGAATATTTGCTGGCGTTCAAGACAAGTGTGGCAAACAGTCACGGATAATTCCAACGACGTCTGCGCAAGTCAAGTTGGGAGCAATAATAGTGCCTCGTGATTATTATGGATTCGAATCGTAACGCGCACATTAGATAAATATGCATGTATGCACGATGGTGCAATAATGGAGCTGAGTTCTGCAAACGTATTTCAGGTGAGAAAAAAAATTGTACAGTTAGACTATTACACTGAGATGAAAATCTGGTATTGTCTGGTAAAATCGTTATCGCAACGAAATAATTTGGGCCACCAAAGGTTTTCTGAAGATACAATGCAAGTAAAATAACTCTAATACCTGGTCCAACGTTTCAACAAGTAGCAAAATTAATATTTGAGCTAAAACAAATAGTGCAGAGTTTCAGATTTTTTTTTCAACTTTTTGCTAAAAGTTGCAACTATCAATAATTAATTGGCTGGTAACACTTTGTCAACATAGAAATTGATAGCTGCTGAAACGATTGTTATTCGAATGTTGCTAAATGCTTAGCCACGTTAATTACCATGGTCAAAGTGATTTTTCTCATTCTAGTGACTATTTAATAGCTGCACAGAAAAAAAAGATTAGTTGCCATAACCAAGAAATGAGTTGACACAACCAATCGATTATTCTATTTCCCCAGCAACTCAAATGGTAATACCGACGATTCGAATAGTAGTCCCAACTATTCGAGTGGTAGTCCCAACGATTGGATTAGTTAACGTAACTAATCCAATTCCCCCTTCAAATAAATTACTTAAAAAAATTTTTACTAATTAAAATTTATATAAAATTCAATACTTAAATTTAATTTTACCTCTAAAATTAAATAAATTTTTATGAAAATTTCATTAAATAGCTTAATTTTTAAGTTAAATTTTATTTTAAATAATTTATGCCTCCTTCAAATAAATTACTTAAAAAAATTTTTACTAATTAAAATTTGTATTAAATTCAATACTTAAATTTAATTTTACCTCTAAAATTAAATAAATTTTTATGATTATTTTTCCCATCCAAATTTCGACCAATGGAATTGCACCATTCGACGTCACGTGGGGCAAGCTACACAGTATTATACTGATAATTTTTTGATAATTTTGCGTGTTGGTTATATATATAAAACAAAAAATCATTTAGCCGCGTCAACCATCTGTCAAACTGACACATTGAATTTTATTGTGGCAGTCAAAGGATTTTTATTTGATATGAGTAGGTTTGAAGTTGAATCCTTGCAAACTATTGATGAAAAAGTAAAGGGAAATGTCCCTGTTAATACGATTAAATCGATAACCTCAGTCTGGAATCAATATACAAATGTCTATAACAATTGTGTATTTAACTGCAATCCTTTAAACATGAATTAAAAGGTTTTTGTTCTGATTATGAAATTTCCTTGTCGGAATGATAATTTTTGTCTCATGGTGCAATTCCATTTGACGCAATTTGAATAGAAAAAATAATCCCCCGAATACCACTCGAGCTTCGAAATTAATCTGATATTTCCCTCCAGGTTCCCTGCAAACAAATAACTCGTCAAGTTTTCCAGAAAAATCACTCGCGCTACGCGCTCGTGATTTTTTAATCTGGAAAACTTGACTCGTTCATTTGTTTGCAACGAACCTGTCAGGAAATATCCGATAATTTCAAAGCTCTTGTGGTATTACATGTGAAAATTTTATTAAATAGCTTAATTTTTAAGTTAAATTTTATTTTTAATAATTTATGCCTCCTTCAAATAAATTACTTCAAAAAATTTTTACTAATTAAAATTTGTATAAAATTCAATACTTAAATTTAATTTTACCTCTAACATTAAATAAATTTTTATGAAAATTTTATTAAATAGCTTAATTTTTAAGTTAAATTTTATTTTAAATAATTTATGCCTCCTTCAAATAAATTACTTAAAAAAATTTTTACTAATTAAAATTTGTATAAAATTCAATACTTAAATTTAATTTACCTCTAAAATTAAATAAATTTTTATGAAAATTGTATTAAATAGCTTAATTTTTAAGTTAAATTTTATTTTAAATAATTTATTCCTCCTTCAAATAAATTACTTAAAAAATTTTTTACTAATTAAAATTTGTATTAAATTAGTTAACCTAACTAATCCAATCGTGAACTAATCGTGAATAGTTGAGGTTACTATTCGATATGTTTGAGGCAACTAATTTTTTAGACATTGTGTACAGCAAATCGAAAACGTAGTTGCCACAACCAAACATTTCTTTCCGTGTGGAAAAATATTACGTTACAATAAAAATAATAACGTTTGCCAGCAATTAACAGTTGTCACTTGCAGTTGCCGGGATTATGATTATTCAAATGTGCACTTTGTCATATACAAACTTTGCTACAAATCTCCTTCGCCCATTTAACTTTTCGTTGCAACAAATTAACATCAGCTGGATAGCATGTAAACAAGACAGCTGATACCAGATTTTCGCACGGAAATCAAATGTCATTCCGCAAGTGTTTCGCATGTTACGAATCAGAAAAAGTGTGTCGCACGTGACACACTTATTTACAACGCTAGAGTCAGTTGTCGCTTCGTCTAACATTTTAATCCTAGTATTGTGTATTTTTAGACCATGCGTTGAAGAGATGTCAACGCATAGTCGCGCGGAGAGGCGCACAATATAGTATATAGCACTCCGTAACGCAATAAAAAACCTCTTAGCTTCACGTTTGACTAAAGAATGTTTTTTTATGACTTATTTATTTATCGAAATCCCTTGAAAATATTTATTGGACTGAGGAGTAATCGATGTTTTATCAAGTTGCACCAAACAAATAACAAATACATCGAAAGGTGATGATTGTAGTGCCTTTCACTAGTCGATAATTAGTCGTTCATTGACAGAACTTACCCCAATTAATAACATCGTGTCATAGGGCCTAATAGGGCAGATACTGCAAGTTTCACTTGCCATATGAAACCATAAATTATAGTGAATTTACTGCAGAATGCGATCAAATCTCACATAGTTACAATTAAAAAATGAATTAAGCGTTTAGACTTAATATTTAATTAACGTATTAAAATATTTAAATGCTTGCAAGCATCTACCATAGAAAGGAGCGCTTTTTGTATTTAAAGCATTTACTATTAGAGAATTGTAAACCTCATTAATTCAAGAAATATAGTTTACAGTACAGTTTATTTTGTAATTATTATTTCATAACAATAACTTGCAGTGATTGTAAAATTGAGTGTAAACATTTGAATAGCTTTAAAAAATACAAATTTTCCATCAAATATTGGAAAAAAAGTAGAACTTTGCAAATTGCTTCCTCATTATTTTTCGCTTTTTACAAAGCTACCTATATGGGGAAGTATGTTAGTCGATTTTGGCTTCCTCATAGACGAAGGTTTGTAAAAAGCGAAGAATAATGAGGAACCAATTTGCAAAGTTCTACTTTGCAGGCTTGTTTACGCTATAGACATTTTTCTCAAAATTCAAAGCGTCGAAGAATTTTAACCGTGTAACCGATTTTTCTGAAATTTGTACTAAAACCTTGTATCATGGTAGTCCATATATGGACCAAATTAGAACCCGGTATCTCATAATTTGCACGAGCCAGCGCGACCCGAGGGGCCATTGACTTCCCATTTAGGTGCACACAAGATTTCAATAAATATCTGATTTCATGCGATTTCCTGTATGATTTCAGTGATTTCAAAAACTTCGCGATTTCACAAAACTAGGGTAGGGTATCGGTTGTGGCCACTTTAAGAATTTTCCCATTTTCAAGTACTTGTGATTGGGACCAAATATCATAAAACTGTTTTGGACCTATACTTTTCATATCTGAGAAGAATATAATTTCAGATTTCTAGCATTAAAATCTTCATATGTATCGAGAAAACACTGGAAAATAGAAAAAAGTAGGAGCATAGCCATTTCACCAGTTCTGGCCACCTATGCACCGGTTTTGGCCACAGTAATGTACCGGTTTTGGCCATGCTTAAAATTAGAATAACTCAATATTCATTGCACTTCAAACATTTTTTAAGGTGTGTTTAATAAATCAAAATCGTATTCTTATGAAAGCATCCAATTCCTCTACACGAAAATGTCTTTAAAGCACAGATGCCATCTGTGAACCTAACTAACCTTTTTTGACATTCGTCTCCTTCGTTTTGCACTTTTTCGTAGCAGCTTTCTTTGTCACAAATAGTCGTACATTATATTAATGTTTTACTCTTTACACTTTTATTTTTACTTTTACCAGAGTTCTTTCCAAAAGTAGATTTTCGCATTGAATAATGATGGGAATCTTCAACATGAAAGGTGTTTCACCGCTTTACCTTCTTTTTTACTATACATTTCTAAGGATATATTTTTCTTAGCGTTTTTTCGTTTTTTTGTTTCTTCTTTACGAATTTATGAATTGATTGTGTAATAATTAACGAAAAATTAATAATTACATTATCATGGCCATATCCGGGGCAACATGCTTATTCCATGTACCAGTTGTGGCCATCGTATTTTTTATAAATGTATAGCTTTATTTCAAACTTTTAGTACATCAACATTTGCAGTGATGACTCTTAAGATTGATATGTGTAGAGCTGCATGCAATTCGCCAACTATATAATCCGAATATGTATTTAGAGCTTTCGTCAAAATCTTGTCGAATTCCGTAAGGAGTTGACAATTTGATGAATCAGCTGATGATACTTTAATTACTGACACAGTACTTTTTGTAATGGAGACGAACGGACGTCAAAATGACGATAAATGTTTCCAAAATACACAACGTTATGAAAAATTATGATTAAATACAGGTACAGAATTAAAATAGCCACGAAAAACGTATTTAAGTGTAGGGGTGGCCACAACCGGTACTTCTACCCTAATATATTTTCGGGTGATTTCACAAGATCTTAATTTTTTCGAATTATGATTTCATACCAGTGGAAATCAGTAAGAAATCGCTTGCATTTTCGGAAAACTCAATAGAAAATTACTTTTGCAGAGTACTCAATATGGCGTCTTAAAAAAAACACTTGAAGCTTATAAACGGCTTTTTATTTTCTTAAAGTTAACATCATTTATAGCCAAACCTTTTGTCGTTATGTCCAGAGGAGAAATAGTAATATGGTATTGGAATCGAACACGGAAAAAAAGGCTTGGTTGGAACAACCAAGTGCCTTGGTTATATATGCGCCAGACAATTAATTGGTTAGACCAACCAAGTTATTTGTTAGGCTACCAATTTCTTGGTTGGACTAACCAATTAATTGTCTGGCGCATATATAACCAAGGCACTTGGTTGTTCCAACCAAGCCTTTTTTTCCGTGAATAACGGTCACTGATGATGACCGTTTGCGGGCTTCATCGTTCAACTGAATTATCATCAATCACTACTCTATACTGGGTATTGGTTAAAAACTGGAATTTATTTAATTTCAAGAATTTATATGATTTCAATGTGATTTCGATTTCGCGAATTCATATGATTGTAATGTGATTCCAATTTTGTGCATTCATATGATTTCAATGTAATTTCAATTTCGCGAATTCATATGATTGTAATGTGATTCCAATTTCGTGCATTCATTCGTTTTCAATGTGATTTCGAGGAAAATATAAATCAATGATTTCCGGGCGATTTTTCAGAATTTGGTTCTTGATTTCATACGAGGTGCTTCAGTGGTTTCCATAGTGAATGGCCCCTCGAGAGCGACAATGAGATTTTTCGAAATACAAAATGCCATGAAATTTGAATGGTTGGACAGATATGCGTCAAATTTGTACTCAAACGTTTTTCGATGATAGTCCATATGTTAACAAAATAAAAAATAAATCTTTGAAAAATAAATAAAAAAATGTCGTGACTGAATTTTTTTTCTTTTTTATTCACCAAAATCGAAATTTACCGACTGATCGATAGTTCCTTTGACTAAATTCATCACTAATAATCAATAATCGTGAAATCATGTTGAAAATTACAGTCAGCTATCTCAGAATTTACAGGAATTGCAGACATTTAAAAACAAATTGGAATTACAATAAAATTACACCGAGAGAAGGAATATCAGACAGACAAATCGTAGTGTGAAGGCAACATTAATTTCTTTTTTAACTTGGCGTCGAGTCGCTACCGCGACTCTTGATAGTACTCATTCCCAGATTCGTATAGAAATCAGAACTCAAAGTGGAAAAATTGCATTTTTTTTCCATTTTGCTAAATCCATTTACGCTAAATAGTACAGCGGGTGACGCCTAGTAAATCTTTGTATGTGTCTGGAAAAAAATACCATTTTTCCACTTTGGATCCCGATTACTATACGAATCTGGGAATAAGTACTATTATTTTCTCTCGGTGTAAAACCACCGTATCAATCTTCGCCAAATTTGGTATACATAATGGTTTGATGGTAGTCCATTTACGTACAATATTTCAGCCCGATATCTCTTAATTTGCGAAAGTTATAGCGTGAAAACGATATTGTAAAAACTTTCAAAATGCTATAAAATTTGAATTTTCCTGCCGATTTGCGACAACTACAATCCCAAACGTTGGTGTATGACAGCCCACTTGCGTCCCAAACTTGACAAAGATACATCTATAATTACGACAGTTATCGTGCTTACAAGGAAATCTGCACATACATACACAAATACAGAAATTTTGTCTAAACCACTTTTCTCGACGTTTTGGATCATTCTGAGTGTCCTGACATTAAAATCTTGAAAAAAAAAAATTTACACGAGAACAAAGCTTCCTATATGAGGAAGCAAAATAGAAGAGTACACCATCAATGCATTAATTATCTTGTTCCATTTTTTTCAAAAGGATTACCGTGAAATTTTATTGCAAATTAATAATTTTTGCAATTATTAAAAGACTTACATATTGTTTTATAATTGCTACATGATTTCATGATAATAATTATGAAATCATATTTCTAGAGCGGAACGTATCATCATCTTTATCTCTATAAGTCTTAAACATTTACAATTCTGCTAGGTAGATGTAATTCAGTGGCTCGCACGCCGAGAGGTAATGAAATAATCGCAGACTATCCGCTCGGGAAAGTTGGAACTATTGAAGGAGGGGCAAATAGGACGTTAATAACTCAACGAGCTATTTTAATTTTTCCACTTGTCTACACATTTTTTATTAACATTTGAGTTATTAACGTTTTAATTTTTCCACTTGTCTAGACATTTTTTATTAACATTTGAGTTATTAACGTTTTAATTTTTCCACTTGTCTAGACATTTTTTAAGGATGTGTGATAGGTACAGTCCCGCCAAACGTGAGTTTCAGAGAAAATTTCAAACACTTCCCGATGGAATAAAAATCGGGAAAAAATCAATCATGTAAAAGGTGCTGAAAAGATCGATTTTGCATAATAATAATTCCAAATTGTAATTAACAAATTGATGAATACAAAAATTCTTCAACAAATAACGCGAAAATCTAACGTTCTTTTGTTAAATGAAAATGATTTGTCAGTTTTTCCGAATGCATATGAATTTTTTTTAGAATTCTTACTTTACTTCGAATTGCTCTTTTTGAATTTGAACACAATATCTGTATTAGTATTGCGAATCATTAAATCAACACAAAAATAAAATAGCAAACCATAGGTGTTTCATCTAGTCTCGGTCTTCCCTACTAGATACGGTGTAAAAAAGTGTATAAACGTTTTATGAAAAACGTTTATACATTTTTTTTAAAACTAATTACACACATTCTTTTACCCTTCTTAGAAAATTCCTGTAATTGGCCAGATTCTTACACTACTTAAAAGTCCTTTTTCTACATTTTTTGCAGAATTTTAGTAGACGCAAAAGGAAAGAATAGAGCAAAATAAATACTATGTGAAAAATGTTTGTTTTTGATTGAATTCTGAATGGAATAGAATAGGTACATCAAAAATTATTTTTAGTGCTGAATTTTTTTTGTCTTCATGTAATTAATTATATATTATGTGACAAACGTCAATAATCGGTCATTACGACGATTGTGAAGGGCCATAGAAGAATAATAAGACATATTATTATTTTTTTATAAAACTTTGTAAGCCACAGTAATTACATTTAAGAAGTTAAATTAATTAACTTCACTCCCAGTAAAGTAAAACTTTATACAAAACTCACCAGCAAAAGGTTTACCCAATAGTATCATAATATTTTGTAACACGTGCATGAATAGTGGTGCATGGCATTTTTGTAGGATCTATATTAGATATGTCAACTGCAGGGAACGGAGCCGCTGTCAACGTTTTAGCCAGAAAAATACAGATGAAAGTGAATAAAATTTATACCAAAGGACGAAAATGAAACATTCGTGAAATGGGCATGTGCAAACCTATTCTTTCAATACAGCTATAAAATTCGGTATTTTCGTCCGGCAAAAATGCCATGCACCGCTTTTCATGGACGTTTTACAAAAATCAATTTAGCTTCCAAAAAGTAACTGCTATGGCTTACGAAGATTTATAGAAAATAATAGTTTCTCTCCTTCTCTTCTGTTCTACCGAACGATAATGACAATAGCGTTTTTTTTCACGAATTAGTGCTCAATCGCCCATTGATAGCATCTCACCCATTAAGTTAACTTAGTTCGAATAAACTAAATATTGAATTACGTATTTTTCAACTACGAATGTTATTCCATTGGAACGTAAGTGCCTGAAAATTTACATTTAAAAATATCCACATATTGATTTTTAGTGAAAAAAATCTAATCGTATAAACACTTTACTTCTAATTGACGAATGTTGATAACCATTTAACACGCAAGAATACAAAAAGAAATTATTTCGTAAGTGTAAGATTCAAGGTTGAAAATTTACATTAAAAAATAATCACATGTTGATTTTGAGTGAAAAAGAATCTAATCATATAAACACTTTACTTCTAATTGACGAATGTTGATAACTATTTATCACATTAGAATACAAAAAAATAAATTATTTCGCAAATACAAGATCGAAGGGTGAAAATTTACTTTAAGAAATATTCACATATTGATTTTTTATTGAAAAAGAATCTAATCATATAAACATTTTACTTCTAATTGATAACCATTTAACACACAATGATAGAAAAAATTAATTATCTCGCAAGTACAAGAACCAAGGTTGTTTAATTAGTGGCTGAGTTGATAATGTTAGTCAACAATAAGTGTAATTTAAGGGATCTTTCCAGTGTGAAAAAAAAATCGATTTTTTTGTCTTATCCGTTAGTATATACGGTTAAAAACGGCCTCTCAAATTTTTAAAGCGAAATTCGAAATACTTCTCTGGCATACTTTATGGATCTGGCATCGCCGACTAGTCGTAAGTACACAATTTAGGTGTATGAAATTTCTACACTCAAAACTTTAAACGCGTTTTTCTCGAAACGACATTTTTCAAAACGGTGGACATTCTCCAGGGAACAGTTATCAAGCGATCGTTTTCAAATTTTAGGAGAACATTCTTCACACTACTCTCTATCGTGCTATGGAAGCTTTTTTTTTTTTTTAATCTTCCCATGTTTTAAAAGAAAAACTGTCGAAAAAGGATGCAAAGCAGAACCTTGCACATTGCTTCCTCATTATTTTTCGCTTCTTACAAAGCTACCTCTATGAGGAAGTATGTTATTCAATTTTTGGCTTCCTCGTAGAGGAAGCTTGGTAAAACGCGAAAAATAATGAGGAAGCAATGTGCAAGGTTCTACTTTGCATCCTTGTTTTAATTAGATAAATATACATGTTGTGGATTCGCTTTTTCTATTTCGTTATTACGTTATTTCGTGATTATTAGAGCGTTTCTGAAAGTGAATGTGATAATGTATATATTTGTAACACGTGCATGAACAGCGGTGCTTTTCATGGCAGTGTTGCGGGCCGAAAGTGGCTAGTTTCATAGCAGTGTTGAAACGATAGGTTGGCGCATGCGCAGTTCGCGATTCCTTCACTTTCGACCCTGCTGTTTCTCTTTCGACCCTCGGGTGAAAAGTTGATAACCTCACTTTTCACTGTTCGTCCCGCAAAACTACCATTCAAAGCACCACTATTCATGCACTTGTTACAAAAAATATGGTGTGCACTCGTGTGATTGCACAAACCTCACACTCGTCGCAATCGCCAACTTTCAGCCCTTGTTGCACAATATACTATTTTTAAAATAACTCAACATTCCATAAAATCAGAAATTCCATACCGTTCGTCACTAAATTATACATATATAATGGCTGAATATTGTTTCATTTATATATAAAATTTGAGCTCGCTATCTTAAGTTTTGCAAAAGTTACAATAGAGCGATAATGTCAATTTTTTGAAAAATTCAAAACATCATAAAATTTTAACGGTTCAACCGATCTCAACCAAATTCAATAGCGATCACCGGCGTATGAAAGCTCATATTCATACCGATTCTAAGATCAATATCTCGAAAATTGAAAGAGTTATCGCGTAAACAGATATTTTCCAAAAAATTAAAAAACGCGTAATAATTTAACGATGAAGTGGATTTTAACAAAAATCTGTATGAACGATGAGGCTTGATCGCTCTATCTATGGTCCAAATTTCAGCTTTATATCTCAAGGCATTCCCGAGTTATAAAGGTTTACATTTTTCGATTGTGTAACATACACACACACATACACACACACACACACACATACAGACATTTTTTCTACATCACTTCTCTCGACGTTGTGGCTCATTCTGAGTGCACTGACATGAAAAACTCGAAAAAACATTTTTTCATGAAAACAAAGCTTCCTCTATGAGGAAGCAAAAACGGCCAAATTGGGTACTTTTTGATCTTTTCAATTTTGATTTTAAAAAAAGGCTCCATAGCGCGATGGCCAATAGCAAACTAATTAATAATCCTTTGGGTTTTTTTTTCAGATCAAATTTGCGACCTCTAGAATGTACACCATGAGGCTATCTTTATTATCAACATTACTTTGAACGATTAAAAAAAAAATTTTAACAATAAAAATCGTCTTATAAAAAATCATTTTCTGTCATTCATGATTACCTTAATATGTCATAAAAATTTCAGATTGATCGGCGTATAGTAACCGTCCGAAAAAAAATCGTGAAAATAGGCTATTTTTCGGGCCGTCACACTGGAAAGATCCCTTAAAATATTGTCACATAAAAAAGAAAAAAAAATAGTACGTACAGTTCTGAAGCGACTTCCATGTTTCTCCGGTGCGTAAGAGCTTGGTGGGGTTGAGTATAGAGTCGGTGGGCGGTGGGGCCGTAGGTTGCCCGTTCACATGGACCTCGCTTCCGTTCAACCGGAAGTGTCGTCGGCGAGTCCGGTGCCGGCGGCTGCTCTGCGGCTCCGACTGGGTTACCCTAACGCTTCGTTGTTACAAGCACTGAACCTGACGGTTGATGCACGACAACGATGACAACGGCGACGGTAACGAAGACAGAAGAGAGATAGCCGATCGACGTGTTCACAAAAGTCAAGAAGAACCACCGCAAAACGGTAAAGGTATATACAGCGTTCCCCAAAGCGACGTCGTCTCTGTGTCAGCTTTTACGGCAAATCAAACACACTCGAAGCTCAAAGGTTTTGTACGTCCTGAATATCGTTCCCCTCTTCGTTCTGGTTAAAGAATCCCTCCCAAATCAGCTTTCGCACGTTCATGCGAGAATCTTGAGCGCACAATTACCAAGAGTCTGGAAACAAAACCAAATGTTTGGTTTTGTTAAATATCTCGATTACGGTATGTATAACGAACGCCTCTCATCAGCGTCAGTACGCGAGCAGATGATGATGAGGTGCTGCAGGAGGAGTAGAATGTACTGTGTTGATGTGGGGGCTCGCTCTTTCAATCTGTGCCACCTTGGGTGGTACTATTAGCGATATGCTATGGCGATATACCGTACGTGGATCTCCCCTACGACGATCTCTTCCTGCCTCGCAGGCCTATCATAATGTGCCACACACAAATACGATGGTACGCGGTGTACGCGTTTATACTATGCGGCGATTAGCGCACTATCCACCTCGTCGACGGCGGCTTATACTGATGGTGATGTTCTGGTTTACTATAGATCCCTATAGATCGCCATTGTTGCTCCTGTTGCACTTGTCTGTCGGACTACGTCACCCGTATTATCGCAGAATATCGTGAACGACGATCAAACGATCCCGTTGCGGTCTCGTCTCGAGCTTCTCTGTATATTCTCGCCTGATATATATTCACCGAGCGCGATCTCCGACCTGACGCTTCACCACTAAATATATATACTCCGACTACAACGAATGCACCGTCCTCCTGGCTCACTACACTACTCCGACGTATTATACTGCGACCAGCAGACCCCCGGGTAAGAGCTATTGTCGAATCGACACCCGACTTCCGTTTCCTTCCTCCGCGATTCTTAATACGTATACCACTGTATTATATCCAACGACGGGATCCAATCCTTTCATATCCTTCGGCTCTTCCTCGGCTCTATCCGATCGTCGTATAGTTTTCCGCTCCACTTACGTTTCCTCTGAGGATCTTCGATCACCACCTCGGCCTTGAATAACATACGAAGACAGAATATTATTTACTAAGGAAATGAGGTAATTATTGTTATTATTATTATTATTAGGGGAGAGAGTCGGGTGGGGGTCAAAGTAGAGAATGGCTAAAATAACAAATTTCGAAATAATGAAAGAAAACGTGCAAAAATCTAGTTCGTACGCAACAATGTTATAATAATTGCAGCATATTTCTGTATAAAAAAAATCCCAACCCATTATCTAAAAAGATGGGCTGAAGGACTACGGTCGATGCCCCGATGACAGTAAGTTAAATAATAGTTCTATTATCTAAATGTATGTAAATCTATGTCTCCGTATATTGTCAATAAATATTCATTTACTACTACTACTATTTAAAATAATGAATGGCTAAATATAGATTGGCCATAATTATGAAATTCACTATTTCGATTGCATTTTAATAAGATGCACGGAGAAAAAGGCTTAGGTAGATCAACCAAGGCGCTTGGTTATATATGCACCAACTAAGTTATTGGTTGCACCAACTAAATCATCTTGGTTAGTCAATCAATAACTTGGTTGGTGAACAAATAACTTGATTGGTCTAACCAATAACTTAGTTGGCGCATATATAACCAAGCGCCTTGGTTGATCTAACCAAGGCGCTTGGTTACACCAACTAAATCATCTTAGTTAGTCAATTAATAACTTGGTTGGTTAACAAATAACTTGATTGGTCTAACCAATAACTTAGTTGGCGCATATATAACCAAGTGCCTTGGTTGTTCTAACCAAGCCATTTTTTGTGTGTACTAATCGAAAAATGTTGAGACTACAATTCCGATTTAGTTCTAGTGACTAATACGTGGCACAGAATATGCTGGAATTGGTTGCCAAAACTATTTTTCTCTTTCCGTGTACACGGAAAAAAAGATTTTGTTAGATTAACGAAAGAAGTAGTTAGACCCAACCAAGCGACTTAGTGCTCTGAGAGACAGACGATTTCTTGGTTAGGTTAACTATTTTCAGGTTATTGGCTCTGATCGTTGCTCGAACTAAATAGTTAGTTGGGCCGACTACTATTGTGGCGCCAACTATCTTACTTAGTTGGAACACGAATAAAATTCGTTGTGTGACCTGTTTAAGTCAACTAAGTCGGAATGGTAAATGTGGCTAATACCAGGTCGTTACACCGACTAACCGGATGGTTGTGGCAACAAATTTTCATTCAACTAATAAATAGTTAGTTGGCCCAACGAAGCCGTTTTTTCCGTGTACTAGTGTTGCAAAATAGTGATTGTTCATATCAGAATGTTCGTCATTCAAGCAAGTTAGTTGTATAAACATTTGTGTCGAAATAAGACTTCGTAATAGAAATGTGCTTGAAGCCTAACAAAGTAAATTTTCACAGGGCCCAATTATTTGTCCTGAATGCCATTCTAGCAGTTATGCGGTGAAAAGCAAGATCGCAAGACGTTTATCTGGATCTAAGCTAAATCAAAGTGTTACGGTTTCGGAAATTTTTACAATAAATATTGTGAATGCGAAGTGACCTCCATTGTGACACGCGATGATAGGACAGACAAGTGACAGGGGAAAGTCACGATTTATCCGGCGAGATAAATTCCAGACTCTTCAAAAAAGAATTAATTGGGCAGCGTAAGTATAAAAGAATAAGATTGAAATAATAATTTTAATAATAATACATCACGTGTCACAGTGTACGATGTGATAAATAACAATAATAATATATATGGCATGGGTTGAGTCCTATGTGCCAAAACTATGTTTTCTCACCTCCGGGCCGAAAGCGACAACTTTCGTTCCGCTGCGCGGAACGAAGTTCCCGGCTTTCGGCTCCGTCGATGAGAAAAATCGTATACACTCCTCGGGCAGTAAATAAGAAAGCCTCAGATCACATGTTTGTCGAACTCGGCTTCGCCTCGGCCGACAATTACATGTGATCTGAGACATTTCTTACTTTACTGCCCTAGGTGTGTAATACACTATTTCAGAATATCAGTATTTTGACAGTGTTAAATTTTTAATTAATTTTTTAAAAGTGATATTGACAGTGTTAAATTTAAATTTAAGTAAATTTTATATTCTTTCTATTTATCAAGCAAACTTCACAGCATCCACCATCAGATAAACGTATAGATCTTTAGAATTAATAAAAAAATAATGGTTTTAACGTCATTTAAAAAATCTCCCCTATTATTAATTTGCGTTCATAAGTCAAATAAATCTTTCGCTCTGAGAAATAATGTTATGTCCGTTAATTATTATGTAGTTATTAATATTATTAGTCCAGTTAAAAATAAATATTTTCGCAGGGATCAACAGTTAATAATCTTTACAGAATGCTCACCCGTCCTACCACGATTTCTTACAGTGATATAACCAAAAATATTATCAATAAGACATTTTTATAAAAGAGTCTAAATTATATACGTTGGCGAATTACCTCCCGCGCAAAAAAAATAGCATGAAAAGAGTATTAGAATAGTATTAAAATGGAAAGTATGAAGTATATCGTATTGGACGAAATCATACTCCAATTATACTCATATTCGAGTACTAAATATGAAATGAGTATACAGTATACAGTATTTTCGAATACGAAAAGATACTTGAATATCTTTTCGTATTCGCATTTCATACTTAATACTCAAAAAATTTTACTTGAATATCTTTTCGTATACTCATTTCATACTTAATACTCGAAAATGAGTATAATTGGAGTATGAAAGAAAGAAGAAAGAAAGAGAAAGAAAGCAAAAAAGTATGTGTTTCAATTATGGCTTCGTCATAGAGGAAGCTTTGTAAAAAGCGAAAAATAATGTGGAAGCAATGTGCAAGGTTCTACTTTGCATCCTTTTTTAAATTAGATAAATAAACATGTTGTGAATTCGGTTTTTCTATTTCGTTATTCCGTTATTTCGTTATTATTAGAACGTTTTCGAAAGTAAATGTGATAACGTATATTATTAAAAATAATTCAACTTTCCATAAAATCACAAATTGCATACCGTTTGTCACTAAATTATACATATATAATGGCTGAATATTGTTTCATTTATATACAAAATTTGAGCTCGCTATTTCAAGTTTTGCAAAAGTTACAATAGAGCGATAATGTCAATTTTTTGAAAAATTCAAAATTCCATAAAATCTGAACCACTTTACCGATTCGAGCCAAATTCAATACCAAAGAGCATTGAGTGCACCTACTCTTATAACCAACTATTTAGCAACATAGACTAAATTTTACGAAAGTTAGAGCGTCCACGTACTTGTTTCAAAAAATTCAAAACGTCTTAAAATCGAAATTTTCGCACAGATTTTGTCGAAAATTGCTACAGTTGAAGAGGGTCTGCTGCTACACTAGTGTGCCAAATTTGTGCGCGATATACAAAACCGTTCTTGACTTATCGGCGGTCGAATTTTGGGAGTTGTATACATACACACACATACACACACAGACACACACACATACATACATACGGACATTTTTTTAGATCACTTTACTGGACGTTTTGGACAATTCTAAGTGTCATGACATAGAAATCTCGACATTTTTTTTTTCATTAAAGCAAAGCTACCTCTATGAGGAAGCAAAAAAAAAACAATATTAGACACCAAAAGTGCATCAACGACAAGAATTGGTAGGAAATGATGTTTCCATTGCGTACTCAATCCTTATGGAAGTTTGCACGAAGCGCCTATTGTCGACTAACAATGAAAATCTCAACGCTGGAGAACAGACGTTTTGGGGTTGTATGACGAAAAGTAGGTGGGCAATATCGTGATCGACTTCTACTATGTTCTTCTACGTAGTACATTCCCCAATATTGCCCAACAGAAAAGTATCTCACGGACCACAACTCCGATTCTCATGTACTGGGCACCCTCCGTGGTACAGTTTCGACAGAGTTTTTCGCGTTTGAAGGATCGACGACGAATAAATATGTATGTGCCACGTATCCCTCGTTTTTTCCGCCCGCAGCCCCCCCCCCCCCCTCTCCCCTTCTCTTTTCATCCCTCTCGCACGCTTTTCTTCTCGGGTCGAGTGGGAAAAGCTTTTAAGGGTGTTTCCACCCGATGGTCCTACTTTTTATCCGTCGCTCAACCCCTTTACCCTCTTCCGTTAGCTCCGGGTGCATAGAAACTTTATTTTCCCGCTCGTTTCCTTTCTCTTTTGCTCTTTGCACTACTATGCCCCTGTACAGCTCAGAAGGCAGTCCCAGTTTTTTTTTTTTCGAGCGATATAACACTAAATATAAATGTATACCACATTCACTTCGTTCTTTTCCCATTTACCTTTATTTTTTTGAGACACTTTAGCGTATTTTAATTTTGTATTTTCGGGGTCAAAATTTCAACGGATTTTAAGGGGAGAGGGGGTCCGATTAAAATCACGGTTCAATCGTTCTTATGTTAACTGTCGACCAGTGGAATAAATAATTTTTTTTAGGTGACTAAAGCATCTGTTTAATCTGGGCTACCGAGAACAATTTTTTAAAACAAAATTTTGTTATTTTTACTCTCTGCCCTCGTGTATAAACGAACCCATAGACTAAATATTTTCAGATAATTATCATCTGTCCATTAGAAGTATAATTCTAGTATGCGTGTTGCCTTTTCTTTTTTTTTATTCTTCAAAAAAGTTTGTGAAGTTATAATGTTGGAAAGAAATTATTTCTTAAGATTTGTGTTCAAGCCTGTGGTATTCCTCTGAATTTGCATCTATCTCAAATTATTACACTCATGTCAAAAGGATTTATCATCCGCACACGGCAGGGAATAATTGGCGTATCAATTTTTTTATGAAAGTGTCTATAGAAAACAAAAAAAAAAGTAAAACTTATAGAGAATACAATACTACATGGTACGACAATTACATCCGACAAAAAGATTAGCAATTAGCCGGGCAGTAATTGACTTTCACGAGAATTGGTCTTCGCCTGTAGACCGATACTTGAAAAAAATCGTAATTGTCCTGGTAACTATTAATTGCACTCTTCAAAGTATTCGGAGTTTTTATGAAGAGGTAATACACGTTTTCATAATGCTTAACTGTACATTAATTTTACAGCACATTTGTATATCAAATTGAGTTTTGTCAATTAAAGTTTCCAGTACTAGCACATTAAGTGTCGGAGAGATCATTTTCATACTTTTATGTTTACATTGAAAAATTAATGCATTGAACAAATGAAAGTTTGTCACGGTAACAATTCCATATTTTATGTAACTGAGAAAATAATCTCATCGATTGCACAATTAATAGATGCCACGTAATAAACAGTAAACAAAACTACCACGATTATTTTTGTATGACTGTTAGTGACTCGAGGGGATTTAGGGGCGGAAAACCCTCCGCTTAAAACACTTTTTGAATTAAAAAACTGGGATAAATTAATATTTGATTATCTTAAATAGAATATATTTAAGGACATCTTTTATTGCGGAATTTATCGTCGCGGGGTGAAATGTCATGGGACCCGATAGCCATGTGCTTTTGTCACCTTTGAAAATTTTCTACATATTTTTCAGTGTAATACTAGCAGCCAAAAAAGTGTGATATTTGTCGTTGAATATCTCCGATTTTTACTTGACTCTTTCCTTTTTTGCTTCATCATAGAGGAAGCGTTGAGTGCGTAAAATTTTTTTTTTTCGAGATTTTCATGTCAGTACACTCAGAATGGTCGAAAACGTCGAGAAAAGTGGTTTAGAAAAAATGTCCGGATGTATGTATGTATGTGTGTGTGTGGCACGCTTGCAAAATTCAAACCACTGTATCTCGAAAACGGCTTTAACAATCAAGCTGAAATTTGGCACGCTGGTAGAGGAGCAATGTCCCTACATATGTATACATTTTCGAAAAAATTTAAAAAGGAATTCAAATTTTATAAGCCTTTCAATTCTTTGAAAAATGTCTGTATGTTCTCTAGCTTCTGCAATTTTTCAGCTAATGAGCGAAATAGTTCTGGAAAAATAGAGAAATGAAAAATGAAGGCCGGTATTGAATTTGAGCGAAATCCATAAAGCGGTTTAGATTTTATAAAATTTTGAATTTTCAAAAAAAAAGATTGTTTTCGTTCTTATTCAAGTTAAGTTCGAACAAACTTGTTCATTTCTTTTCCAAGGTAAAATTAACATCCAGTTGTAGTAGATATCGAATTTGGTGAAGATTGGTAAAGTGGTTCAGATTTTATAAGATATTGAATTTTTCAAAAATTCTCGGTATGTTCTCTAGCTGCCACAATTTTTTAGATAATGAGCTTAAACAGTTTTTGGCGAATAAAGCAATGAAAAATGATGATTGGCATTGAATTTAAGTGAAATACATAAAGCGGTTTAGATTTTATAGAATTTTGAATTTATGAAAATTTTTGTTTTCGTACTTCTTTAAATTGTATTTAAAATAAGGATGCAAAGTTGAACTTTGCTGATTGCTTCGTCAATAATTTTCATCTTTCGTAAATCTTCCTCTACGAGGAAGCCAAAAATAAAATAAAGAAACTTCCTCATAGAGGCGGCGTTGCGAAAGATGAAAATTAATGAGGAAGCAATGTGCAAAGTTCAACTTTGCATACTTATTTTTTAATATCGATAGGCTGTTCGAGCCGGGTATGCATGAGAGAGAGAGGGAGAGAGAGAGAGTACTATCTATTTTTACGTTTACATTAACTAAGTAATACATTCAACAAATACAAGTTTGTCACGGTAAAAATGGCATATTTTATGTAACTATGAAAATAATCACATAGATTCCACAATTAATTTGTGTATGACTGTCAGTGACTCGAGGGGATTTAGGGGTGAAAAACCCCCCGCTTAAAACACTTTTTGAATGTAAAAAACTGGGATAAATTAATATTTGATTATCTAAAGTAGAATAAATTTAAGGGCAATTAACTCGCGATACTTTTATCGCGGATATTTTGTCATCGCGAGGTAAATTGTCATGGGACCTAATAACCAAGTGCATCACCTTTTACAATTTTTTTTTTAGTTTTGCTACATTTATTCCGTATAATACCAGCAGCGAAAAAAAGTGTAATATTTGTGATATTTCTCGTTGAATATCTCCGATTTTGAAGGGACTCTTTCCCTTCTTTAATATCGATACGTTGATCCAGCCGAGTATGCATGAGAGAGAGTACTATCGGAGCGTCTATCACAGCGAGGTTTATTGCTTTTCCATGGATTCCAATCATATATAATACTATTGGGTCACTATGTGTGTTCGAACGCCTGAGCGATCGAGGTCGCTTGATCGACGGTGAACAGGGAGACGATATATAGGTACAATGCATGTTTTGAACCCCGAGCAACGTTGTGTTGACGAGACGAGAAGTCCAGGCCCTGGAGGTAGCAGCGCGCGCGGCAAATAAAATCCGTATCGTTATGTCGCTCGGCGCGCGCGTGCTGCGAACGTTCTATACTCTGCGACCTAAATTTCGATCGCTCGCTAGGATAGATCTGGCGGCACTCGACGCTCTAAATCGACTCTATACTCGTCCGCCGGGCCCTTTCGGATTGCATCGAAATGCTATTTCATCGGCTGGTGTTCTGTAACGTAGATATACGGTGCTCGACCGGAGTACGTACTTAACTTGGGACAGTTCTCGATGTAAACGGAGAGATTCAGTTAACTACCATCATTTGACCACTATCGCGCTAACTCTTCCTATCAGGCTTATCTCAATTTAATCATTTATGGACTAAAGCACTGCAAAACAGTGCATATCATGATTTTCACGAAGAAATATTTATAAAGCACAGTACTGAAAAAATTTAAAAAATAATTTTATGAAATAAATAAAAATGATTAAAAAACAACTTTTGTGTAATATTTATAGGTATTTAAAACTTTCTCGCAGTTCAAAAAATAAATATACGATAACTACGAAATTGAAATAGGCTTTGAAAATGAATTAAATTTTGATGAAACCCGATCTGTTTTATACACGTAAAATATTCGATAACTTAAACTACCTTTGACAGAATTTCAATTTTTTCCATTAAATTTTCCATTAAAAAGGTCCGCATTTGCAGCTACAACGAATTGTGAAAGAAAATTGTGAGCACCGAGAGTTATCAGCTACACTGTAAAAAAAATCTGTGTTAAAATTAATACAAAAGTGTTGGAAGTTTTTTTGCAGATACCGTATATAAAATTTTAAATACGTCATTTAATTTTGAGGTATGATATTTCAAAATCGGAAATATTAAACTGTAATATTTCTATACATGTGTATATGAAAAGTCATGACATTTAGAGGAATATCAAAATTCAACGTTATTAAGATTTAATGTAAATTTGACAATATCCATAAATGGTATCCGAGCACTGTCAAAAAAATCTTTCTTGTGCATTAAATTTCATAAACCTTAATGTAGAATTTTCATATGAGCGGTATCTGAAAATTCAAGCACACATGTGTTGGAAATTTACAATGGACATAAAAACAATTTTAAAAAAATATAAATATTAGTCGAACATTATTTTTTCATACAAATTATGTCATCAGAAATTGTTAAATATTGGTTTTCGCCACAGAAAATTTTTCGCTTACACTGGGGTTTGAACCTACGACCTACCTACCTAAGTATCTAACCACGCACGCACGATACCGACTACGCTATCAACGACTTAGTAATTTTGGATATCTAAATGACATAAGAGTTGTACAACTATTATTCTCTCAAGCATACTCATAATTGACATAACAAAATATTCAATTGATTGCAATCAAAGCGCAAAGTTGGTTGGAAATATTTTCAAGTGAACATAATTTTTGGATGAGCGGAATCTGTTTGAAAATCTCGAGTAACTTATCAGAAGTCGATGCTAAGTGGTAAGTGTTAGCGATCTAGTGCGGGTTTTTTTTGTTATTGGAAAATGTGTATTAAATTTAAAATCAGTCACTAAAATTCCAAAAATTCATGTTGATTTTCATGTACTAATTTAGTAATGATTGATTTAGTAACCATGTGTTGTGATTTTATATCACCGGTTTGGTAAAATCCATACACGCATACTAAATTTACTATACAACTATATTAATGTTTATTTCGTATAGCGAGTTTTATAAATTTCTCACACTTTTGTGTAGCAAAATCGCAAACATTTTTCATAAAGTAATATACCCATATAGACAAAATTGCAAATACTTTACTTGGGATTTTTCAATACCAGTAAATGTAGTTTGAGTAACTTTGATCTTACATTTAACGAAACAATGTATATTAAATTTCAAATCGGATACGAAAATTCCGATAATGCATATTGATTTTGATATACTAATTTAGTAAATGACGATTTAATAAGCATGTGTTGTAATTTCCAATCACCGGATTATCAAAATTCATATATCTGTATTAAATTTACTATGCAAACATATTAATTCCGATTTCCTATACCAAGTTTTACAAAATTCATACACGTTTGTATTGGAACAACGCGAACATTTTTTACAGTGTAGGTCATGAGCGTCCTACATGGATGCAGTACATAAAGCACGCCTGAACGATCTACAATATAGATCAATGCAGGTCTCGTGTGATCGAAACGATAACCATTCATTCGCCGAAGAAAAAAATATCACAATAAACTGTTTTACAGGTTATAAGCTTTTCCTGTTGTAGTTTTACTAACACACGTATGGCGTTGCATTGATTAGCTCAGAGTACATCACGATTGTACCATTGTACAGTTTACGTACACATAAGCCAATATAATTTGTCTAACAGAGCTGTATTACCATGGACTATGTCTATCTCTGCACACTCGACATTCCCATAGCAAGTTCGCATACTCTGTGCAAGCCAAGCTTACGTATAGCACAACGAGACTCGCCAATGGGATTATGGTCTGCTCTATGCGCCTATGGAGCTTAGCCAATACGTATATGAGGCATTCTTTATCAACTGGGCCACTTTTTTCGGTCAACCTCCCGGATATTTATCGAAATTTGTCAGTTTGTTGTACTATTTAAGATGGGTGTTTGTGATTTTTTTCAGATTTTTAAAGGGCGCCGTTCAGGATTTACGTTTTTTTTTTAATAGCACTATATCTCAGAAAATATAAGACTCTCAAAAAATTCTTAAGAACATTACCTTTTTCATTTTCCATCTACTTTCGAGTGATGTCAAAATCATAATTTTTCCAACGGAAGAAAGTCAATTTTTCGCAAAAAAAAGCAATAAATAATTTTTTTTTACGAAAAAGCATCTTTGATTCCGGTGTTAATTTTACAAAGTGTTTCGCATTGTACGAAAATTCTGAGAAAAAATTGACAAAGTGGCACCTCCAATTCTTAGGCAGTAAAAAATTGAGAATTAAAATATGAAAATTAATACATTTTTCCCTGCCTAAGAATCGGAGGTGCCACTTTAGATTTCCTCCCTAGCGAATTTCATCACATTTCCAAAAGATAAAATGAAACTTCTCGGACGACGGGCTGCGCCAAACAATTTGAAAAAAAAACGGGCAGGAAAAATGTATTAGTTTTTTTATTTTTATTTTCAATTTTTTACTCCCTAAGAATTGGAGGTGCCGCTTTGGAATTTTTTTTTTTCAGAATCTTCATACAATGCGAAACGCCTTGTAAAATTAAGACCGGAAAGATGCTTTTATCGTAAAAAAAATTATTTATTGCTTTTTTTTTGCGAAAAATTGACTTTCTTCCGTTGGAAAAATTATGATTTTAACATCACTGGAAAGTAGATGGAAAATGAAAAAGTTAATATTGTTAAGAATTTTTTGAAAGTCTAGTATTTTCTGAGACATAGTGATATTTAAATAAAAAGGATGCAAAGTAGAACCTTGCACATTGCTTCCTCATTATTTTTCACTTTTTACAAAGCTACCTCTATGAGGAAGTATGTTAATCAATTTTTGGCTTCCTCATAGAGGAAGCTTTGTAAAATGCGAAAAATAATGAGGAAGCAATGTGCAAGTTTCTACTTTGCATCCTTGTTTTAATTAGATAAATATACATGTTGTGGATACGCTTTTTCTATTTCGTTATTACATTATTTCGTGATTATTAGAGCGTTTCCGAAAGTGAATGTGATAATGTACATTTTTTAAAATAATTCAACATTCCATAAAATCAAAAATTTCGTACCGTTCGTCACTAAATTATACATATATACTGGCTGAATATTGTTTCATTTATATACAAAATTTGAGCTCGCTATCTTACGTTTTGCAAAAGTTACAATAGAGCGATAATGTCAATTTTTTGAAAAATTCAAAACATCATAAAATTTTAACGGTTCAACCGATCTTAACGAAATTCAATTGCTATCACCGGCGTATGAAAGCTCACATTCATACCAATTTTAAGATTAATATCTCGAAAATTGAAAGAGTTATCGCGTAAACAGACATTTTTCAAAAAATTAAAAAACGCGTAATAATTTAACGATGAAGTGGATTTTAACAAAAACCTGTATGAACGATGAGGCTTGATACCTCCAAATTTCAGCTTGATATCTCAAGGCATTCCCGAGTTATAAAGGTTTACATTTTTCGATCGTGTAACATACACACATACACACACACACACACACACACACACACACACACACACATACAGACATTTTTTCTAAATCACTTTTCTCGACGTTTTGGCCCATTCTGAGTGTACTAACATGAAAATCTCGAAAAAAAAAATTTTCATGCAAACAAAGCTTCCTCTATGAGGAAGCAAAAAACGTAAATCCTCAACGGCGCACTTTAAAAATCTGAAAAAAATCACAAACACCCATCTCAAATACAAACTGACAAATTTAGAAAAATATCCAAGAAGTCGACCGAAAAAAAGTGGGCCAGTTGATAAAGAATGCCTCATAGAGCGCCAGAAAGCTCGTATGGGTCTTTCAAGATCCAGTGCATACCACTAAAAGCTCAAGAGGTGCTTTACCGCTGCAGAGATACTGAGGCAAGCTTCGTAGGAGGCCTATGTGAACATGTTAACGAAGGGAAATCATCGGGACGGGTTTCCACGCCGTTAGTTCCGGTCGTAGATGCACAGCGATTAAAAGGTAATCACGTATAGCTCGCGCGCATAACCCGTCCACGATGGGTGACCTATTACCTTTCCGGTCGGACACCTCGCGCACTAACTCCTCTTTCTCCACAGAACACGCTTAGCATATGTACACATACACGTATGGTATACATAGACATTCGTGCATGACAGAAGTAATTTAGACCCAAAGCGACACAGAAGGAAGCGAAACTAATCTAAATGCGAATTCCTGTTAATTAACACATGTGTAAGTGTAAATCGTTACGCGTTATGGGGGAAATTCTGTACGGGATATTCACATGTAATGACAAATTGATCTAGTGATTTCCAGAGATGTGACGTCAAATTGTAAACTGATTATGGTTATTGCAGCATTTGAAATAGTAATTTGAAGTCCATATGTGACTATTTTTTACAATTGTCTTAAGGTAGTTCTGTCGTGAAGGCAATCCAAACTCATATGCATGAATTTTTGACATGTTGTAATTTAGTTATTCAATTTTACTTGCACAAAATCTTGAAGGCTATTACCGAGTATTTGAATGAACAATTAAAACTTGAAAATCGATCTTTTTACACGGCGCTCACGGGAGGGCTGGAAAAATTGATCTTTAAATCGAAAATTAACATACTTAGATCAAAGATAGAGAAAAAATAAAAAGTACTACGGATTCGCAAATCATTCAGGAATTGATGCATCATGAAAAAAGGTGAAGTCTCCGGAATAATGTTTAATTAAACCAAGGTCAAAGTGCACGATACCGGGCCAAATGACGTTTTCTAACCTAATTATCGTGAAAATGAAGTCAAATCCGCACTAAACATATCAACTATTTACAAATAATCGTTTTTATTTGATTACGACAATTTCGAAGGATTCTCGATTATTTTTTATATGATTATTGAGGCAGTCAAAGTAATGCGTATGATTATTTTTTAATGTCATATAGACTCTGAGATTTATGACTCCGGCGTACCGATAGAACTACCTTAAGGAATTAATAATTCCTGTAGATAACTTTAATAATTTGCAATATGCAAATTATTAAAGTTGCTAACTGTAAGAATTTTTTATGTCACTGTGAAATTTAATATTTAATAATTATACTGCGATTATTTAATCATTTACTGTAAAATTGATTTGGATGAATGTAGTATATGTGATGACAAATTGATCTAGTGATTTCCAGCAATGTGACGTCAAATTGTAAATTGATTATGGTTATTGGAACATTTGGAGAAATCGTGGTGGTTATGACAAGCTGTAAGTGATAAATAGTAATTTGAAATCCGTGTGTGACTATTTTTACAATTATCTTAAGGAATTAATTATTGCAAATTATTAAAGTTACTAACTGTAAGAATATTTTTATGTCACTGTGAAAATCTTTACATCGAGTTGTTACTCAATAGTAATCAGATCTGCTGCGATTATTTAATAATTTTTTATATAAAAGTGATTTACAGGAATGCAGTTTTGTTGTACCTCTTTGTACTAAAAACCAGACCTTGGGTTTTCGCACAAACGTGCCACTGTCTGATAGAAAATAAGATTTTTTTTCTCTTGATAACTGTCATTTCTTAGAATTACGTTATGAGTACTTTGATTTTCAGGAAAGTGTTATTACTTAATGGATTAGAAATATTTTTTAGTTCAAAATATAATCAGTTTCAATCAATGATTTTTAGTACAAGGTAATATATATGGATAACTGTTGATCATAGAATAAGAACGTGAAAATAAATAGTGAAAATTGAGTTTTTTTTTGTCAACAACCATTTTTTAATTCGAGATAGTGAAGTCTTTGATCTACAGAAAATTTTTAATTGATTTTAACACGTGAAACTGGTTAATTAGTTACTAATACAAAGCAGCCGTTTTATGATGAAAGTTTACGTTATTATTATTTCTGAATGTCAGAAAACGACTCTTCACTTTTCGAGTGAATTATTAACTATTTATTCCTATAAAATATCAAACAAATTGATTATCAATTTGAGCTATAAAAATTTGAAAAAAAAAGAACCAAAATTAGAGTAACTAGCATGACGAGCTGTTTTGCTCAGAATTTCTTGCTGTGTCACTACAGCGTATGATATAAATTCCAATTTTCTATATTGTCAAGTTTCACAAATCCGAGAGTATTCTCCTACATCGGATATCATCTCTCTCTCTCTTTTTCTAACTCAATCTCTCTCTCTCACGTTTACTCTCCCGCGCCTTATCTCTCAATTCCAGTTCATTTGACTCTTCCTGTGAGCTCGCGTGTCAGTGCACATTGCCGCGCGACTCGCCTGACTGGTAGAGGCACCCTCGATCCTCTCGACACTTTCCACGTCTAATACAACGAGCCACCGAGCCAGGAGATCTCTAGGAATAGGCACAGTCACGTATTTTTCAGCAAGCGAAAAAAGAAAGCAAAAAAAAGAAAAAGAGCGACAAAACAAAAGGACGAGAATTTTTTGCAGAGGGGTAAAAAGAAAATGTTAGAAAAACGAAAGGAGTGCGTGTAGGCGATAGTGAGGGATGAGCGGTCGTAGCGATAGCTACAAAGACGTGAAAATATAGCAACCCTAACGCCCACGTTGCCGCTTACGCCTTGATTCCTGCAACCCTCGCGCAGAAACCACCCTTCGTGTGTAATCCAGCCCCTCGTATCTTCGGCAACGCACCCTCCTCTCGTTCTCTCGCACTCTTTGAGCAACCCTCACTCCAAACTACCGTCAAAAAGCCAACCCCAGTCCTACAAAATATATCTCAAAGCTATATCGTCCCACTGACCGTTTTCTGAAGCTCACCACGAGTAGCAAAATAGACGCACCAAAACAAAACAAAATAAACAACGAAAAAAAAGAAGAAAAACTCGCGAACAACTTGACTCAAATAATTTGCAATTGGCACAATAATTGTTTTTTTTTTAACAATTGTTTTATTCTATAACTTAACGATAGTTTTATGAAGTTCGCGTGTGATGAAACGCGCGCGCGTTCGCGGAGTGGTAGACGACACGCGAAATTAACGAGGAGCGTCCGCACCGGGATAGCGTCGAGGTGCGTGTGCGGCCGAGTGAGCACAGAGCAGAATTACTATGTAGTATTTTAAATAGATATAGTGATATACGTATATAGTTAGATAAACAGATAGATACATTGATAGATATATATATATGTACACGTACTACTGTATAGTAGAGTATAGTAGTAGCGTAACAGAGTATCGTAGTAGGAGAGCTTGTTGAGCCACCTTCGCGCGTCCACGCCACGAACACTTGTGGCGCTGGCCAGAGCAAGAGACACGGAGGAAGGCCCCCGGTAGCTCGAGCGACGAGCGCCTCGCGTCGTGCGCGCCCTTTCCTCCTCTACCAACTTCTCTGCTTCTTCACCTACTCCTACACCTTCTACACACATCGTCGCACTCCTCGCTTTCATCCACTTGGCTCGTTCGCATTCGTATCTAACGTGAGTATATGCTTCTGCCACTGTTAATTCTTCACGCTCGATTTCTCAGTCGCTCACACACGCTCTGATTTCTCTCTCTTCCAAATTGCAAGCTCCCGAGCATTACGGCATAAGTAGCTGATTGGTCCGTTAAAGTTATAGCGAAGATTGGTAGATGTGGAGATGGCAATAGAACGACACACGGTTACGGTTGAGGTTGCCACTTCCATTCTGTAACAATGCACCTGGCCATTCGCAATCAGAGCAATCGTTGTAGGCAATCGGAAATGTCAACTGTTGATTCTTGCTACCTGACACTATTTTGCTTCCTCAGAGAGGAAGCTTCGTTTTCGTAAAAAAAAATTTTCGAGATTTCATTCACTTAGAATGGTCCAAAGCGTCGAGAAAAGTGGTTTAGAAAAAATGTCCGGATGTTTGTATGTATGTACATAAATAATTTTATAAAATCTAAACCGCTTTATGGATTTCGCTCAAATTCAATACCGGCCTTCATTTTTCATTTCTCTATTTTTCCGGAACTATTTAGCTCATTAGCTGAAAAATTGCAGAAACTAGAGAACATACAGACATTTTTCGAAGAATTGAAAGGCTTATAAAATTTGAATTCCTTTATAATTTTGTTGAAAATTAAAGCCGTTTTCGAGATACAGCGGTTTGAATTTTGCAAGCCTGCCACACACGTGTGTGTCTGTGTGTGTGTGTGTGACAAAGCTTCCTCTCTGAGGAAGCAAAATAGTGTCAGGTAGCAAGAATCAACAGTTGACATTTCCGATTTGCGGTCATAACTTGGATGGGTGATCGCTTAGCCGCGCACTGGTTTGCGCGCCAACTGCAATTTAAAAAATTATATATATTCCGATTTATGGAAATTGACATATATAGTCTGTATAAACTCTATATGTAATTTGTATATGAGACCAACAGCAAAAGACCTTTTGCAATCATTAAAAAGATTAAATAAAACTTTACTTGGTCTATAGAATATTGGATGTGTTGATGACAGTCTAAGTGTACTAAAAGGACATTTCTAAGTACAACTAAATAGACTCAATGTGCTGAAGAATGCTTCACACGTACATTCCGTGCAAAGATTGATTCCACAAAAATTGTACTTCTTTACAACAGAAAAATTAATTAAAACACAACGTCATTAGAGATGCTCGGAATGATTTTGTATTATAATAATGGCGGAAAACCGTTAATAAATTAGTAAAAGAAAAATTGTGGTACCACTTGTTGTATCGACTCCGAGAAACTTTTTATTTTTCTAAATCACATGTATTTTTAGTCAAGAAATAATAAACAAAAAACCCCGCTTAAAGGGGGGGAGTCAGGTGAATAATTTTAAAAAATCGATTATTTTTTTTTCTGTGAAAACATTCATTTCCATGTAATCTATCTATTAGTAAAGTTATAAGCCGCAATTCGCAAAAATGGCCAAGTTTCTTCGGTACCATTCATATTTAATTTTCTCAAAAGTCGTAAAAATTACCAGAATATTATATTTGATTTTTGAATTATTTTATTTATTTATTGTTGCTATATGCAGACATTATGGCCGATTGTTTGTTCACACAAAATAATTAAGGGTGTTGAAAAAAAAAAAAAAAAACAAATATTTTTTTTTTTTCTCTTCGACAGTTTCGTTTAGTTAAGTATAACCTCTGAACCTGCAAAATCTTAGACCTGAAGCCGAAAAAATAGCCGATTTCTGCAATATACCTGTTTTTTAATGATTTTTTTCTATATAATAAAAAGTTTATTACGTATTTGTAAATAAATTTTTATTCGTTTACCATTTTTTAAACCAGTTAGCGAAACGCGATACAAATGACGCGATGACAGTGTGATGTCTTCAACGCAACACGTAACACTTACATTATATTCGAATTCGCGCGAATAATGGGACATGCGCTGTGATATCTTAGCGCGTATCGCATGCGCAGCGTGTTACTGCCCCGAGAAGTTACTTCTGTTACACGCGAGACGCATAACCTCGAATCGACGTTTTTATTTTTCGTTCATATTATGTTATTAGTTTGGTTCCGTTGGTCATTTACGGTTTTTTTTTCAATCAATAGTGTTTAAAACAGAAACAACAATCATCAGCAGTGATCAGATATGTATCATTTGTTATGAAGTGATGATTTAATGTTTGTGCAGCACATTTGTGAATGTGTCAACACTGGATAAATTTTCAGTGATGTTGTCAATAAAAGTGATCATCCCCACATTATTTACAGGTTTTTTCCAAATTATGCATTCATTTACTTATTTATTTGTAAAAAAAAAAAACATTTATTAATAACATTATTAATAATATTCTGTAATCTGACTTGCAAATAATATTTTTATTTTGTTCATTAAAGGTACTAAGGTGCCCCAAAGCTGAAAACAGCATAAACATTTTTATTTGAGTGGTAAGCTTTAGATGCCATTTGCCGAAACTTGGTTTTAAACCTATTCTACGCATGATTCAGACCAAACTGCTAGGCAGATTGGGCTGGTTGACGTCTCATTTTCTTCTTCATGAAAAGATACACCGGCTAAATGGAGCAAGAGTTAATAAAAGGTAATATTTTTCAAGTGACATAATTATTACTAAATAAATTTTATGCTATTTTCTAAATCAGTTATTAACTTTGCTTTCAGAATGAAAAAAAAATATTTTGCTCCATTTAGCCGGTGTATCTTTTTATGAAGAAGAAAATGAGACATCAACTAGCCCAATCTGCCTAGCAGTTTGGTCTGAATCACGCACAGAGTGGAAAACCTAAGACCTTTGCTTAAGATAATATGGAAAGGCATACGCAAGTCAGATGGCAGTAAAAAAATCCTTTCATCGAGAACCAACAATATAGTTCATTGATCATTTTTATATGCAAGAGATTTGGATGATATTGAATTTACAAATTTAATTATTTTGACCTGACTCCCTTGAGCTACTTGGGGCAGCACTTCACGATTGAATACAACGGAAAGATTTAATTACATGTAGTACCACGTGCGTCGAGTACTCGGGTTTATGTCAGGCACCAATGTCAAGGATTCAGTACTGTATCGGTTAGCCATTTGTGTCACATAATTTAAAAAAAACTCGACGCAATGAGTTCCCAACCCAACTGGAAAACCGAATAAGCGGTATATGAGCAATTCCTCGTGGAACTTGACAAATGCGAAAAAAAAATAATTTGAAAAAAAATTCGAGGCACATCTACGGGAATTTTTTTGCTAACTCCAGGGTATCATACCTACTCGATGAAATGTGTGCCATTGTGATAAAATGTGAGCACAGCATGAAAAAAAAAAATAATAAAAAATTAAATTACAAATTCCGCTTACAAGACCGCTTTTATTTACCTTAAAATTGTGACGATTATTAGTTATAGTGGTACAGTATGAGTAATATAATTTGCTAAATTATATTACATTAAAAATATAATTTTTAGAGGGAGATCCATATCGATAAATTAAATGTATTGTCACATGGTAATAATAATAATAATAAGGACAATGGAAGGGAAGGAAAAATGGGTACTAAAGATTAGTTAGAGCATAGACCGTTCCATAGGATTCATTCATTTCTATTAGAGCGTTCCATAGGATTCACTCATTTTAAAAAAAATTATGTTTGAAAAAAAAAAATTGAAAAAAAAAAATTGTAGTAAATAAAACATTTTTTTATATGCTCATAAACTCATTGTTAAATTTGACCTCTATCTGATCAAAGTTATTATATTGGAAATTACAACAAAAAAAGTTCCTAACAATATTTTCATCAAACATGTGTATAATATCGAAAAAATTAATAATTATTAATATTTTAATTTAATTTAATTTAATTTAATTTTAATAATTATTAATATTATTAATATTTTATTAATAATAAAATATTATTAATATTTGCAAACCATCTGATGTAATCGATATTAAAGAAGGCAATTTTTTTAACGCTTCTTCATATTCACACAATATTATTTAAGCCTTTAAAGTAGTTTTCCAAAGTCGAAACGGATTAGTGGACGGTAAGAACACGGAATTTCGGTAAATAAATTTGTTTTTACGTGAAAAAAAGCGGGTAAAATGCTAGCACCACATTGCAAGTTTGCTCACACAAGAATCTCGTTGTATAGGATCTACTGGGCATCGAGACCATCAGAAATATAGGCTCCACGGAATAGTTTTTGCGTTGCATCGTAAGGACATAATATTAAATCTTACCCAAATTCGGACGGACTTTGTTAACGGACCATCGCCCTTGAGGCATAAAAATTAACAAGCGAGTGAATTTCGTAATGTCTACTTTCGTTCAGATTAGGTGCAACCGAGAAAATGATTTATTGTACCGTGTTTGGCACTGCGACCACCCTCAAAAGTGCGGACGGTAAGGACACCAAAACCGCGGGACACACACTTATCAATTCCTATGACTATACAGAGTTAAACACGCTTAATTTGCGATTGCGCATGTTCGACAGCGACCGTGACAAAAACAATAATAATTTTTTCAGAATAGTAAAGGAATGCCACAAAAGTTTATTTGATCATTAAATAATAAATATCTGTGTCAGGGACACGGACGGTAAAGACATTTCAGTCACTTTTACCAAAATAACTCGTATATTCTCGAAGTTTTGGCTTTACCAACTAGGTGCCTCTGTTTCAAGAGATCAACATCTAAAGGTTAACACCAAAAACATGTAACAATTTATCGTTGATGTGCCGTTAAAAGCAGAGGGACATGCTTTTTCAAGTTCCATGCGGAATTGCTCATATCGGTACATCCCTGCCAGCCGATCAAGCTACACGGAGAGAAATTTCTGTGTCATGACAATATAAAACGGTGACAAAAAAAATCGTTGCGTTAAGCTGACTAATCTTTTGTTCGACTGACAAATCAATTTTGCCATGCTGATAAATCTTTTGTTTGGCCGAAAATTTTTTTTGCTGGGCTGTCCAATCTTTTTGTTAGCCTAACAAAACGATTTTTGTTGTCACCGTTTTATATTGTCACGACACAGAAATTACTCTGCGTGTAGACCTGGAGGATAACGCCGTGGTACACCTGGTCCATCAGAGACATCGTCCGATCAACAGTTCATCAGACTACCCTGCTTCGTAATTCCGATTGAAACTGATAGAAACCGATCAAATGAACAAAATTCCGATTGAAAATTAATCTGTTCTAATAGGTTTAAATCGGATTTTTGTCCGTTTTATTGGTACTAATCGGATCGTTTAACCAGGGTAGGGTGATGCAGAGTATTTCAAACAATATAAAACGGACTGGTGTTCCCGAAAAGTCTCAATGATATTCGGACAAAGCTTCCGACACCATCTACCGAGCCATTGAGTCAAGCTAAATGGACATTTATTCTAGAAACTTCTTGCGAACATCAGTTTTTGCAAAATGCGAACCCTACCGATGGAAATAATCCGTCTTATGTAACCCAAATATCAAGAGCATCGTCGGTATTATACAAAATGGATTAACATCTAGTAGAGGGCAGCAGTCTGAAGCCCTTCGCAGTCAGCTAGCAGTTACTAAAATGTAGATTTTGTTTTTTGAAAATTAATATACTTTATACAAAGCTCGGATGTATATACCTTATATTAATTTTCAGATGCATTCGTCATTGACAAATACAATATTAATTCATGAACTATAGTTTACAATACAGTTTGTTTTGTAATTATGATTTCATAATAATAATACACATGCAATCTACTCCATCCCCGCGTAGAAAAAAAGAAACTGGCCAAGATTCTTAAGAAGATTCTGAGAATCTCAGCGAGAATCTCCGTGAGAATCACGGTTGCGCGCCGAACCGAGATTCTTTTAAAATCTATCTGAGAATCTCGGTTAGCTTCTTAGCGAGATTCGTTAGTGGGTAGTTGAAAATAAAAAGAATCTCCATCAGAATCTCGCCGAAAATAAAAAGAATCTCTATCAAAATCCCACCGAGGTTCTCTCGGTGCCTTCCAGTCTTCCAGTCTTATATATACGCTGAGGCTTCAAACCACTTGCGAGAAACGCTCCGTCCGTTCGCCACCTAGTGACATCATACGAAACATTGGTGGACAATACTCCGCTAGATGGCGAAGGAACGAAGCATTTCTCGCAAGTGACTTGAAGGCCCAGCGTATATATAAGACTGGAAAGCTTTTCTGAATTCGACTAGAAGACTCTAAAGGGTATTTTTTCAAATTTTTTACCAAAAAAGAATTAAAATATTAAAATGTTAACATGTTGAAAACAAAAATAGAAATAAGTTAAAGAAGAAAAATTAAGGCCGGTAAAGTTCAACGACCGGGGATGGCGAGTAAAACAGGAGAGCGAGGTACTGATAAAACAATGTATAAGTTACTGTAATGGAAAAATAAAAGATATTTGCAAACTGAAACTGAAACTGAATTCGACTAGACATGAGGGGTCGAACCTTCGTTGATGTACTAACAAATTAGTGTTAGCAATATTAAAATATTCGTAAAGATCTTTTTTGTATAGATTCTTTTCATTTTCAATGAAAATAAAAATGAGACGAATCTCGCTAAGAAGCTGGCCGAGATTCTGATAGAGATTCTTTTTATTTCCAGCTACCCATATAGCATTGCATATACATCGTATAAACATTTGCGGATATGAAGAATGTCCGATGTATATACGTATGCACGTCGTATCACATCATATGTATATGAAATGTATCTGTAAAGGAGACACCTATTCATGTACATCCAACATACACTGGATATTCATGAGGATATACATATTATGTGCACCGTATGTACATATATGTCCTGTCTAAAAAAAACGGAAAAAGTAATTTCAAAATAATTATCTGAATTCATTGAATTCGGTTTATCTTGCACTTTTAGTTGGATATTCGGAGTTATTGCATTGATCGGTACATATTTATTGCTGAAAAAAACACATGTAAATTTATTTGCTGTTGGTGGGAATCGAACCTGGATCCTCTGGGTGACTGCCGGGTGCCGTAGTCCACTCGGCCATTGACATCTTAGAAGATTTTTATTTTTATTGTCTATTTGAAGTATACTAAAAATAAAAACGCGTCAAGACTACATTCATTTAGAGGGTTGCGACCGAAATATATAAAATATTAACACAGTGGGTCACCTATCAATGTACTGACCCTTAAGGGACATTGAAAAATTTGGCCGTTAGGCGGTCGCCCATCCAAGCACTGAACTTGGAGAACTTGGAGAAACTCGGATGCGGAGCGATCACGAATGCAAGTACTGATCCTTGCGAGAGTCCAAAATTTTCAACCCTGGCGCGGTCACCCATCCAAGTACTGACCTACGAGACACTTAGAAAAATTTCTTGTCATTTTTTTGGACTTTTTTTTCAAATAAAAACCAATTCTTCAGTAGTTGCGAAGAACTCAATTTTTTTTTAAATCTTTGTGAGACACAAAGATTTAAAAAAATGCAGATAATTATTTTGTAATTAATTTTTCTGTTTTTTTAGACAGGACATAAGTGCACATACGGTGCACATAATATGTATATTCTCATGGATATCTAGTGTATATTCGATGTACATGAATAAGTGTCTCCTTTACAGATACATTTCCAATACATAGGACATTGTATATCCGCAAATGTTTATACGATGTATATGCAATGTATGTGAAAATGCTATATGGGTACATCCTTAGTAAATTAATTTGTGGACATTTAATTTTCTTCCTATGTTCCATGGATTGCATATACATGAAATATCTTACGAATGTGTCCGTACCTGCACTCAAATTCATATTATTCAAGTATCTACATAGAATGTGTTCTTGATATTCATGCGTGAATATACCTGCATGTATATAGAATAAATATCCATAGAATATACAAGATATACTTTTCACATTAAGAACCTAAAATGGATATACATCGAATATCTGATGCTATATGAGTACCCACTACAGAATCTCGGTAAGAAGCTGGCCGAGATTCTCAGATAGATTCTAAACTTCTTCTAAACTAAACTTCAGCCCGATATCTGAAAAAATGTTAAAATTCTAGTAAAAACAATTTTATTTCCAAAAATTCGTAATGCCATAAAGTTTGAATCCCTTGTCGGATTCATGTCAGATTCAATCCCAAGCCGTGGACAATGACAGTCTACGTGTGGTCCAAATTTGAATCCGATATCTTAACAATTGCTATCGTTACCCTGCGAATAAGATACGACATACACACATATATACACGCACGCATACATATATTTTCTAAAAACCATTTTTATTGTCATTTTTGTGTTTCATTTCGAGTGTCCTGAGATGACGATCTCGAAAAAAGCTCCTTTTTTTCGTGAAAACAAAGTTTCTTCTGCGAGGAAGCAAAATTAGTATCTTCAATGACGTTGTCTGTTTCAAATTTGTACGTTGGAAATAAGTATTCATTTATCCATAGAATTTAACTTGCGGTGTGGAGTTTTATTATTCGTACTTGAAAATTAAAAAATTTCAATACTTAAAATTCATATTGGATCGATCTAATTAAAATACAATTAGTTTGAAAAAATGCAGCCAAATAAAGTAAATGTTGATTGTATCCGCGGTTCCTTTGCTGTCAAAGAGTGAGTCAAGTATTGTGAGATAGGACGAAACTTCAATGCTCCTGTAGATACTTTACGTGCCTACAGTGAGAGCAAATGCATTTGTGCATTGATAAGAATACACTGAAGAAAATCAGATAGCGTAATAGTAGGACACGGGTGAAACGAGGCTAACGAGATGACGATCGAGCTTTTGACGAATCCATGCATAGGAAAGTCACGTAAAAAGGTACCTTCAGAAATATTTCATTATTCGAGTGTGAACGATGATGTGCTTTTGCACGTGTGCTAGATAGATGCATACCAATAACAGACACGTGGATTTCAATTGAATTTCTGAGCGAATTGATATCAACTTCTGAAAGGCCAAGTCTTATGAACGATACTGTCCCAGTTCTTTTGGATTCCAACATTTCGAAACATGGCATTAGTCGCGAGAGAGGGGCAAAAAAATATAGCACGTCATCATTCAAATCGTAAAATTTCTTAACATCCGATTTACTTTCAACGAGCCAACAGATGTGACCTTAAACGAGACGTCACGTGTCAATTCGTTCAAAAGCCGATTCTAAAAAAAAGGGAAACGTTATCGGACGATAAAAAGGGCCGTGACTTAGTTACAGTGTAAGCGTGACCTTACATACGAAACTGTGTCAGATTATTATTTGGAATTATCATTGACACGTGCACAATTGCTAACGATGTAATTTTTTTTGTTTTTGCTTCCTCATAGAGGAAGCTTTGTTTTCGTGAAAAATTTTTTTTTCGAGATTTTCATGTCAGTATGCTTAGAATCACCTAAAAATTCGAGAAAAGTGGTCTAGAAAATATGTCTGTATGTGTGTATGTGTGTGTGTGTGTGTGTGTGTGTGTGTGTGTGTGTGTGTGTGTGTGTGTGTGTGTATGTATCCAGACACTGAAAATTCAATTGCCCATAACTCACGAACGGCACGATGGATCTAGCTAAAATTTTGCACGCAGGTAGAGTATTGACTCCTCTGTTATTGACGTGATTTTTAATTAAATGTATCAATGTAAACAGATTTTATGCAATTTTTAATTTTTTCAAAAAATGTCGTGATCGCTCTAACTTTCGTAAAAGTTCGCCAATTTAGCTAAATAGTTCTTTATAAATGAAGACACGTTAAATGACGTTTGGTATTGAATTTCAGCGAAATCGGTAAAGCGGTTCCGATTTTATAGAATTTTGAATTTTTCGAAAAAAATACATTTTGCTCTAAATTACGTCGAATCTTGAGAAATGAACCGAAATGTTGTACAGTCGGAAAATAACATACAGCCCCGCTGTGTACGCAATTTGGTGATGATCGGTAAAGTGGTTGGGGTTTTACGGCTTTTTGAATTTTTTAATAAATGTAGAATTTCGCTCATAAGTTCCGCGAAAGTTAAGAAAGTAAGATAAAATAAAAAGAATTAAAAATAATAATCGTCGAGAAATGGAGAAAAGCAGATATTGTAGAAAAGGCAGATCCGCCTTTGATGTCGTCGTCCTCGTCGTCGTCGTCGTCGTTTTCATTTAAAAAAAATGTAGATTTTCGCTATAACTTCCGGAAAAGTTGAGAAAGTACGACAAAAATTTGTATCTAATCAAAATTAGATGTAACGGTGTTTGCAGAGGTGATTTATAGCTGTATAAAACACCTCTGCAAAAGAGACACAAGGTATAAAAAAAAAAGATGCAAAGTAGAACCTTGCACATTGCTTCCTCATTATTTTTCGCTTTTTACAAAGCTTCCTCTATGAGGAAGCCAAAATTGAATAACATACTGCTTCCTCACAGAGGGAGCTTTGTAAAAAGCGAAAAATAATGAGGAAGCAATGTGCAAGGTTCTACTTTGCATCTTTTTTTTTATTCGTACAGTCGGGAGATGGGTGTCTCAATACATAATTTTTTGCTGTTCTTTCTCAGGAAAATTAACACATATAATTATATATAAGTATATACGATTCCATGTATATTCATGTATGACCACTGGGTGTCCAAAATTTGTTTAAATTTTTTTAATTTTTCGAATTAATAAAATTATTAAAAAATTAATATCCATATAGAAGGTGGATATTAAGATCAGAATACATACTTTAGCAATAAATAAATAAATCAATACAAAGTTTAATTTTTTTTTGACACAGCCTAATATTTATATTGTAAGAAGCTTAATGTTGAGAGCCTTCGCAACTGCCGAATAGATAGGTTCTCGTTGCAAACCAGAAGCGTTACATTCATCCTATTTGTATTTTTGTACTATCTTCGGGCGTACCTGCTAAATTACTTTCCTTGTTTATATATACATACAAGATTCGAAAATGTAAAACTATAATGAATAAGTCTTTCTCCTCCTTATCCTAGTCGTAATCTTAAATGTAACCTTAATTTTTATATTTCTTTATGTTATGCGTATTTATTATATGTTTCTTTGCCTCAAACAACACATGTAACCCCCCTTGCTGTAGGAGCTGAACTACATGCTCCTTCGATAAGCAATAAAGATATTCTATTCTATTCTATTCTATAAATGCGTATTAAATGAATCAAAATTTATTTATGAATTGCATTTCATGTGGTCGTAAAAATATTGTGAGATTTCTAGTGGTTTTTGTTTTCAATCTTCACGAAAATGAAAAAAAATTTAATCATTTAAAAATGAATTTTATGTTTGTGAAAAATTATTGCTGAAACAGCAACCCTAAATTATCTATAATTTTTCTATTACATATGATGTTCCTATGAAGAAATTGTTAAATGTATTGTGGTTTTTGTTTTTGACCCCCAAGAAAATCACAAAATATATATTGTATAGTATTTTCGATGTTAGACTAACAATTCTATTGCAGCACTAACAATATCATTACATAATATTATATTATAAATATAAACTTATTAACACGTGTACCTTTATGGGCTGAAAAATATGTTTATAATTTATATTTATGAGCTGTTTAAAATTAAACAACAACGTGGTCCCAGCTTTCGTATTTTAGTATGTGCGTCCGTCATTGCATTGGAACTTCGTCGCCCGGGTTGGTGCCCGGCGCCCGGCGCCGGGGGCTGTACTGAAGCCCTCTTAAAAAAATCAGCGTGTAAAATATGGCGCATTTTCTGAATAAGAATTGTTGCCGGGTTGCCTAGGTCCACCTTCAGTCGAGTTATGACATGACAGTTCTTGGACGTGCGTGACTTTTGGAATGTTTATTAATACGATATGGCGGATTCGGTGACAACGACCCTAGCAGATTGAACCACGCCTGGAATTGAGGCTGTTCACCGTCAAATCACGGTGAAAATCACGCGTGAGTTTCGACTCCGAAAATCAGGGTCGTATCACGGCGAAAATCACGGACCCTCTCATACCCTTTAATCTTTTGAGCTTGCGGACCGTGATTTTACAATAAATAATCGTTGATATCAGGTCCCGAATCACGGCTTGACGGAATTTTCAGTGCCATGGTAATTCGCAAAATCACGTCTTAAATCACGGCAGTCTTCACGTTTCTGGGATTTATCTTGTCGTGATTTTTCTTTTAATCATGGCCTATATGACGGCTGAATTCACGGTACTGAAATTTGTCGTGCTGGATTTTTTTCCAATAATCATGGTTGGATTCACAGCTGAAATTGCTGTTGGGAATTTTTCTGTACCCTAGCATATATTGTACCACTCATAAAAGACAGTAAAAATGACCCACGTCAGTACATGGGTGGACGGTAACTAACGATAGCCCGTAGTTATACATGGAACGACGAACAATAACTTGGGAGAAAAGTTTCAGCTCGTTCACCATCTAGCGGGCTAACTACGAGCGCCTCCTGTTTGCCACGCGGAGACCCGGCTTAGCTCCGCTAGATGGCCAACGACCCGAAACGTTTCTCGCAAGTGATTGTTCACCTTTTCCTGCATAAACACGCAGCTATCGCAAGTTGCTGTGCTCTCATATCCTGAAAGACCACTTTTTGGAGATGTCCTAACCATTTGACATAGATGGCCTAGCCATTTAGAAAAGAGGGCCAAGAAAAGACGACGTTGACTTCCCTTCAGAGTTTCAAATGTTACACATTTTACATAATTAAAAATTAAATACCGACGGTAACAGCATTTCATTGGCATCGCGGCAACGTGACATCTGCCGTAATTCTAACCGTGATTACTAAAGAAAATCACGGCACGACGGATTTCACGGCCGTCAATTCAGCTGTGATGTCGGCCATGATTAAAAGAAAAATCAAGACAACCCGGGAAAAACGATTCATATATAATCATATATAATCATATATAAACTGCTCATATATGATTGTATATGAATTTTGTCTCTATATGATCATGCATGATCATATATGACTATGCATGATCATATATAATTGTATCTGGGTATACATGATCCTATATGAGAAAATATAATTGTGTATAATTGTATCTGAGCATATACAATCATATATAGTTATATGTGATTATATAAGACGATGCCTAAATAGATATAATCTTCTGAAGCATATAAGGTCAGTCATGATTATATATGATCATATACAATTGTTACAATGTAATTGTACATATATAATCGTGCCCATAATTATATAAATCGTCCGACGATTTCATTTCATATAGATTTAGTAACATGTAGACTAACACAAATTATTGAATCCTTAATACTCATATTTTTATTACCTTAATAATACATATTTTCGTAAAGTTGGATATCCATGTATTATGAATGGATATACATTTATAGAGATCAGCAACAGACTATAATCTGATAGGAACGCAAAGTATTATTATTAAGCACGGTAAGTTTATTTTTAGGAACGTTAAGGCGAATCATGAAACTGTAGTTCACACTCTACTACTTTCTCTGTTCTTTCGCGTTTTAATGAAACGTCCGCCCAGGATAACCAAATATCTTCATTAATCGTTGCGAATGAGCATGTGATTATAAAGAAAAGAACCGCATATGCAAAAATACCTATAACTTGAGCGCTTCAAACAAAACCGGATGATTCACGCATTTACAAAACGGATATTAAATGCTTAGTTATATAACCATATAACAAATTTTACATCCGTATATAAATAAGACGTGAACATCGAAATAATTCGTGAATATTATATAACAATAGATTATGGAATACCATATAATCATACGTGCACGATCATACATGAGCTGTCAGTTCTCTGTGCGCAGTCATATATGATTGTATATGATCATATATTGCACAGTCGACACACAGAATAGATCTCATCTACAATCCTATATGATCATATCTGTTTATATATAACATGGTAAACAGGCAGTTTTGGTGTTATATATGGTCATATATAGGGTCATATATGCCAATGTATATATACATATAAAGTTATATACGCTCATATACATTTGTATATGGATCCACATACAATCATATATGCGCTAAAAATGGGCGATATATAGTTGTATATAACTATATATGATCATATCTGTTCATATATGACATCGCAAGCTGGCGGTTTTGGTATTATATAGGATCATGTATACCACTGTATATGTACATATAAACTCATATATGCTCATATATGTTTCCATATACAATGATATATTACGTTATATACAATTATATATAATTATATACAACTATACATGAAATTATATACAATTATATATGATTATATATGAACCGTTTTTCCCGGGAAGTAAAACTCAGAAACGTGAAATCTCACTGAAAATTCCGTCGAGCCGTGATTCGGGCCGTGATTTCAACCGTCATTTATTTTTAAATCGCGGTCTGCAAGCTTACAAGCTTAAGCGGTATAAGAGGGCCCATGATTTCCGCCGTCATACGACCGTGATTTTCGGTGTGAAAACTCACGCGTGATTTTCACCGTGATTCGACCGTGGTCCGAAGTACTAGGGCGAGGTGTGACAACGAGCAAAAAGAACTGGGGCCGGAGAAGTCACGATCATATCGAAGTGAGACTTTACATTTCTTTGACATTTAAACTGAAACTAATTTAACCTATCGCGGAGCCTCGCTAGCCTACGCAACCAAGGTTCTTATTCCTCTCTTCAATGATTTCTACTTTTCATTATGCGTATAGATAAGTAATTATGGTTCTCCTTATTTCGTTTTTTTTTGTTTGTATCTTCTTTCTGTCTGTAAATATATTATTAACATATATTTGAGTGAAATTATAACTTCTAATTTATTTTCCATGCTGCTTGTATAAATCTTTCATTGACAATATTTAAAAAAAATTGCGTACGTGTCCGTTATTATTACAGCTGTTATACGATTTTGTTTTACAATTTTATCTTGGATTTGATTTTTTTTATGAACCTACTTAATAGTTAACAAATCTTATTTGGCTCAACATACATTTAGTACCAATAACTTAATGGTTCGTTTCGCCATATTTAACACTTGATTTGTTAGCTGGTAACAAACTCTGCTCTCAGTGTAACAGCAAAACTACTTCTTCTTTCTGAAAGTAGCTAATTGGAAAACGGATCGAATGATTTCAAATTCCGATGAAAATCCATTATTTATAAAAAGAATATTTATATTCGTGCGTTTATCGATTTTAGCGAAGCACACAATTTAAAAATCAATTACACACGTAATATATAGTGGTAGGGTATAAAATATACGTGACGTCTCAGGGGTTATCCGAATAAGGCTGATCTAATGTACTTTGTATACGTAAAAAGCGGCAGTAACACTAAATAAGTACATATAAATTAAATACATATTTTGTATAGAATATATATATTTTGTTTACGTATCTCCGTTATATATTTTTTTGTAACACGTGCATGAACAGCGGTGCTTTTCATGGCAGTTTTGCGGGCCGAAAGTGGCTAGTTTCATAGCAGTATTGTAACGATAGGTTGGCGCATGCGCAGTTCGCGATTCCTTCACTTTTGACCCTGCTGTTTCACTTTCGACCCTAGGGTGGAAAGTCGATAAGCTCACTTTTCACTGTTCGTCCCGCAAAACTACCATTCAAAGCACCACTATTCATGCACTTGTTACAAAAAATATGGTGTGCAACACGGGCCAAAATTGGCGATTGCGACGAGTGCAATCGCCAACTTTCGGCCCTTGTTGCACAATATACTATTCCGTGAAGAGAAACAAAGTCGAAAGATCGATTTGGCGTCAGTAAGAAATAAGCGCTTACCTTCTCGAACAGCATGGAGAGTTTTCCTGTCGAGGAGGATCGAAGCTCCCTCATCTTAATCGCACTTTCTTCCTCTTTAATTTCCGGTCTCTCACCCTTCTCCCCTTCCATCTCCTCGATCGGACGCCGATAAAAAGAACAAAAAGGGAATTTCCTCTCCTCGTAAAAAAAGCACGACATTTTACTCGCGGAATTCAAAACCTTTGCCATCGAACGATCGAGATCTATCTTCAGTAATCATTGTAATAAAATCGTACGCTAAAATAAACCCCATGGAAAATTAAGTGTATCCAAAAATTATATTAGATATAACGAACTTTTCGGCATATAATACATTTTGCATATACTTCGCATATATCCTAGACTGTAAAAAAAAGTTGTATGGAAATTAATATACCGGTATTGGAAGCTCGGATACATATATCATATATTAATTTTCATATACATAAATCTGAAATATTCAAAGGATCCCTATATGATAATTAAGTACACTGTTAAAAATGCAAGTGAATTTAATATAGAAAACGATATGAGATGTACGAAACGGATATATGAATTCCATATTAATGTATTTTTATTGAAAATTTAAGAATAGTATAAGAATTCTCCGATACTGTTATTTGAAAATTACGGTACGTGAGTATTGTAATCTTCATTTTCATATACAAATTAGGTTGTGTCAAAATTTAAAAAAATAATTAATTTATATTTTTACTGCCAAAGTATGTATACTGACCTCAATATCCACCTCCTATATGGAATTCGATACTAAATGTTCTTAGTCTTCTTTTTTAATTTGGATTTTGTTTTAAAAAAATCATGATTGAGATTGAGATTGCAGTAGGGAAATTAAATTACATCTTCATGGAACTATTTTCGGCTCAGAATGAATGCAGTTAGATGGGAGTTTAATAGGGCTCATGTAAACAATAATGCATTTACGGTACGTTAAAAGCCACGAACGAGAAAATCTACATTTGAGTTACATACAAAATGCATTATAGATGGAGTAGAGTGTATGTGTATTGGCCTTTGAGAAGATGTCGGAGTATAATGGAAGAGACTACGGGAGATAATGAAAAAAAATATTGTTACCCTTTTATGATTTATAACGTTGTGTTTTATGGTTTAAAAAAATGGTGCTCCGATGATACGCTTCGGATCACAATTTCCCGAAAATTGCGTTACTTTAACAAACGTTAGTTTTTAATGTCATTTTTTCATGCATGGACTTTTTTTTGTAGGATATTTCTCAAGTACGCCTATTGGCTTTTACTATCCCCACCCCCTTCATTCCCCATTTTATTCCTCAAGCCCCATCCTAGAATATTGTCCGCAGTAACTGTATAAAATTTGCACGGCGACACAGGAAAACTGCGGAAAACGTGGCCGATATAGACGGCTTTTTATTTTTACTGAGTTTCTACTGTATGAGAATACATTAGACACTCGGAAAAACTGTCTGCCGCTCAGCAGTTGGCGCGCAAGCCAGTGCTTATCTCTGGAGACCGCCTGAGGTTTATGCATGGATTTAACAAATTCAATTTGGACTTTCCTAATAAAATTTTATTGTGCCTATCGAAAAAATGGTGATATTATATTTGAAACAACAAAAGTCGATGCAGTTACATGCCTGTTACACGGCAAGATATAATTGTTTGCCCCCACGGAGAGAAATTTCTGTTTCGTGACAACATAAAACGGTGACAACAAAAATCATTTTGTTAGGCTAACAAAAAGATTGGTCAGTCCATCGAAATGATTTCTCAGCATCGCAAAACTGATTTGCCAGCCTAACGTAATGATTTTTGTTGTCCTCGTTTTATGTTGTCACAACACAGAAATTTCTCTCCGTGCAACCGACTCGCATGGCTAAATGCGCTCGAAGCGACTCGAAAGTTTGCTAGGTTAATCAATTTTTTGGGTAGACCAACAAACCAATTGGTTGTGAAACCCAATTCGTTAGTTGCTAACCAATTAATTCGCTCGCCCATCGAACTGATTTGTTCAATGAAAAATGACGAAACGTAACTGCTAATTCAGACAGATTTGCGGCTATCAAAAGTTTTCCGCACCGTCGACTGGTATGAAATTATTTGTTTAACTTCCCTGCTAATTTAGCAGGAACAAAAAAAATATTTCAGAAAACAGAGATTGTCCACAAAATCAGGAGAAAATCGGAACTGGCGATTAATATAGATTTTGGTCCACAAAGGTTTTCCGCATGATCGATTAGAGTAACATAATTTCAGTATCTTCTTTAGTGTCGTAGTAAATAGGAAAACCATGGTTGACCTAACAGCGATCCTTGTACGATGCAGAAAAAAATTAACAATGATTTCGTTGCAGCAATGTTGCTAACTTCCAAGCCATCAATGTTTTGGTTATTGTTTCACAGATTTTCATCGTATGGTACACGGAGAGAAATTTCTGTATTGTGACAACATAAAATGAGGACAACAAAAATCGTTACGTTAGGCTGGCAAATCTTTTGTTCGGCTGACAAATTCTTTTGCTGGGCTGACCAAACTTTTTGTTAGCCTAACAAAACGATTTTTGTTGTCACCGTTTTATGTTGTCACGACACAGAAATTTCTCTCCGTGTATATTTAAGAAACTGAATATTGAAGGTCTTCTACTCTGGTCTTCAATCAAATTTGAAGATAATATTAATGATTAACGATCACCAAAGACGCATTATCAAGTGAAGATATCCGTCCTGCTATACCTAATCTGGCTGAGAGGTTCGTGAAGGACAAACATATCATCATCACTTGAGACACATCAAGATCTGATTTCGATCTTCCTATATAAAGTACAATGGGTAAGACAAGAGCTGATACTGCTGTATCTATAACGATTTGGCACCTGCTCTGATTCCATTTCCAGAGACGAATTGGGAGATGGATCGATTTTCACGCAACGTCTACTATACGAAACGCTTGTGAGCCTACATATAGGGTTGGATCTACAGGGTGAAGTAACAACTCGGATTGACCGACTAAACAAAGGGGTTATAGGGTATAGGGTGACACAGAAAGAGCGAGACCGAGAATTCCTCGAGTTTCGAGGAACGCAACAAGCGATAGCTTCTTGTATCCATGACAACAGGCATCCCCAAGGATCGGCAGCGTCGACATTTTCCCCGCTCTTTCTCCTCTCTCCAATCGCGAGGCTCTCAAACGTCTGCGCTCCAGCAAGCAAAGAAAATCCCGAGATTGGACGAAGAAAAAAAAATTGCAACGAACCTCATAAGAACGTTCAATAGGTCGGAAATATCTTCACATTCTTCTTCTATAGAACTAACATAATGCATACTATTTTTATGCTATAGTGTACTTGCCGTATTTGAATTCGATCATAATTTAATCAAATTCTCCGCCGAGATCTCAAATGATTGGAACGCAGTCTTCTTGCTTCACGGTGCTGAAAAACAAATTTTCATATCATTCATGATTGAGTATTTTTAATTTTTACTTGGTCAGATGTATGGATCTAATTTCGATCGATCCGACTAGTGTAATTAAGATTTTTTTTGTCTATTAGGAGATACTCGCAATGGTGCAGACAACACATTAATTTTCTCGAAAACTATAATTCTGAAATTCGTTTATTTATACAATCAATTTGTGTTCATGACATTTTTTATTGAGATTTTCATTCCGTGTACAAAATTGTGTAAAAAAAATCCCACTAATGTTGTTTCGCTCTATATTTCAGTGAGCGACATTTCGCTTTCGATGTCATCTTTCGAAATTTCTTCTTGGACTGCGATTTTTCTTCATTTTAGCACCGTTTTTTCAACAATATGTCGATATTGTCGATGCATCTTCGCCGCTCGCGAAATTTCATTCGAACGTCCCGCCACCCATAACCTCTAAGTTCGAATACTGGACCAAATATAGTTCGCCCAAAATCTTTAAGTCATTAATCTCAAATGCTGTCACTATCTAAATCGAGATAATACTTAATAAAAATTACCTAAGCTCTGGCCTTAATGCAGCGATAATCAGTTAGAAACGCGCATGAGAGCCAGACCATCCGGCTCTTGAAGGCATTGGTTCCCTGTCCAATTGCATCATCACTATAACCAATCAAACCGCAGTGCTGGCGATAAAACTTGTCCAGTTTGTGAGAAAGGTCGTGATGGATTTGTCGTAGTGATTGACACAACGTGTGACGCGTTTCCCGGGCAGAATTCCTGTAGACTTAATAATGAGGGCTACGAGTGCGAAGGGAACAGTTTAAGGGGTTACGTGGGTTTTGAAATTTTTAAAAATCCATTTCTGCTTCCTCATAGAGGAAGATTTGTTTTCGTGCGAAAATTTTGATTCGAGTTTTTTTTATGTCAGCCCGCGTAGGAAAAAAGAATCTTGTGAAGAATCTTTTAAAGAATCTTAAAAAAAGTCTTGAAAGAATCCTTACAGGAATCTTGAAAAGAATCACGCATAGGAGCCGGAGCAAGATTCTTTCCAGGATCCTTTTCAAGATTCTTTCCATCCGAAAGCGTTCTGAGAATCTTTTAAAGAATCTTCGAAAGAATCTTGAAAATCGTCTTTAAGAGAATCGTGAAAAGATTCCGTCCAATAAACAAAAAAATCGTTGAAAGAATCTTGTAAATCGTCTTTAAGAAAATCGTGAAAAGATTCCGTCCATTAAACAAAAAAATCGTTGAAAGAATCTTAATGAAATTCTTCAGAGGAATCGAGCAAAATCTGTTGGTACTTTCCCTTGGTGTCGAGACAGTAAATTTCGGTACGTGAACGAAGGGTAAACCCCTCGTGTATAGTCGAACTCGGAAGAGCTTTGCAGTCTTATATACGTTCAGGCTTGAAGTCACTTGTGAGAAACGCATCGACCGCTCGCCATCTAGTGGCATCGTACGAAACACTTATATTCAATACTCCGCTAGATGGCGAGCGGTCGAAGCGTTCCTCGCAAGTGAGTTGAAGCCTGAACGTATATAAGACTGCAAAGCTCTTCTGAGTTCGACTATACACGAGGGGTTTACCCTTCGTTGATGTACCGAAATTTACTGTTTCGACACCAAGGGAAAGTACCAACAGGTTTTTCTCGATTCCTCTGAAGAATTTCATTACGATTCTTTCAACGATTTTTTTGTTTAATGGACGGAATCTTTTCACGATTTTTTTAAAGATGCTTTTCAAGATTCTCTCGAAGATTCTTTAAAAGATTCTCAAAACGCTTTCGGATGGAAAGAATCTTGAAAAGAATCCTGGAAAGCATCAACAGGTTTCGCTCGATTCCTCTGTAGAATTTCATTAAGATTCTTTCAACGATTCTCAGAACGCTTTCGGATGGAAAGAATCTTGAAAAGAATCCTGGAAAGAATCTTGCTCCGGCTCCTATGCGTGATTCTTTTCAAGATTCCTGTGAAGATCCTTTCAAGACTTTTTTTAAAATTCTTTAAAAGATTCTTCACAAGATCCTTTTTTTCTACGCGGGAGTACACTGAAAATCGTCTAAAACGTCGAGACAAGTGGGTTACAAAAAATGTATGAATGGATGTGCGTATGTATGTGTGACCGTCACTCGAAATTCAAACTTACATATCTCAAGAACTGCTTTAACAATCGGGCTGAAATTTAGCAAACATGTGAAGCAGATCGGCGACTTTGTTTGTGGTAATTTTTAAAAAAATGTTAAATGTGTCCAAATTTTATTTGACTTTGAAATTTTTGAAAAATGTCTGGACACTCTCTACCTGCCACAAATTTTTAGCTATTGTGGTAAATAATTTTTTCTGAATAAAGCTATGTTAAAGGAGGATCGGTATTGAATTTGGAATGAATGTGTAAAAAAGTTTGGTTTTTATGGGATTGTGAATTTTTTTTTAAATATTTGTTTTGCACTAACTCACGTCATATCTCACCAAAACAACTGAAATTTTCTAGAGATGAAAAATAACATTCAGAGCTGCTACCTACCAAATTTGGTCGTGATCAGTAAAGCGGTGTGGATTTTTCGTGATTTTGAATTTTTCAAGAACTATATAGGTAACGAAAAAAGTTGAAAAATAGAACTTTGCATATTGTTTCCCCATTCATTTTTATTTTTTACAACGCTTCCTTTATGAGGAAGCCAAAATCAATAAATAAAGTTACCCATAGAGGTGGCTTTGTGAAAAATGAAAATTAATGAGGAAACAATGTTCTACTCTGTTAAAAATCTTTTGTCTAATAGTACACACCCAGAACAAAAGATCTTGTTAACGGGACGAGAATCTACGCATCGGAAATAAAATTTCTTATTTGGATGCCGACCTACTAAACTTCCATTCACCTCATATAAATTTTTTATTTGTAATTAATAAACTTATTAAATAGTAAATATATTCAAATCTAAGAAATATTTATTTCGGTCGGCAGTCATATAAATGTTGATTAAAAAAAAAAATTATTGGGATATTCCTCACTATCCCTTAGAAGCTCAGAAACTGCCCCCCGCTCAGCAGTTGGCGCGCAAACTAGTGCGCGGCTAATCGGTCACCCATCCAAATTATGACCGTAAATAATGCTGCCTAACTCTGGGGATCGTCGAAGCCACACATCGATCGCGCGTTCACTGTTGCCGATTTAAAGAATATATAATTTTTATATAAATATACGACAAGAATTAAATCAAATCGATAAATGTTGCATGTTGATAATAATAAACTCCAATGATAAAAGGAAATGAATATATATTGGATTATAAGATAGTTCTAATTGATTTTATTAAAAAATGTCTAATACATATATTTGGTCGTTTTAACTAGATCTTTTTTCCGGATTAAAAAAAGTATTTAGTAGCAACAAATAAAATATTTTTTCAGTATCCGCTGCACAGTGAAAGGTGATTCAAATAAATAAATATGTTGGAAATTAAAAAACTGAAAAATTGAATGAAATACATATTTGTTGGAGGAAATTAACACGCACGAAATACGAGGAAAAGCGCGTTAAAGCCCGGAAGCTTATCGTGGCGTCGCGTACGTCGTACGGAAACCTAGTGTTTCATTACTAGATTATTAACGAAACGTTGATTTAAATAACTAAATCAATTACAGGGAAGTAATGTCTAATGATTAAAGAAAATAAATACGTATTGGATCAAAAGAAAGTTCTAATTGATTTTGAATAAAAAAGATCGAATACATGTATTCAGTCGTTTTAACTAGATATTTTTTCCGGATGAAGAAAGTATTTAGTACCAACGAATATAATATTTATTTAGTATCCGTTGCACAGTAAAAACCGCTGCAAATAAATAAATATGTTCGAAATAAATAAACTGCAAAATTTAATGAAATACATATTTGTTCCAGGAAAAGCAAATTTTCGTTGATTGAAATGAACAAATGTTGAATAAATAATTTTAGCTAAAATTACTCTATCTTTTTTCTGGGTCCGTGCGTCGAGGCAACGTTGCTTGTGCGGCGAACGATTTTGTCTCGCCATAGCCCCGACGCTTAATCCTTTTACGAGATCACGACAAAATTATCATATCGGAAGAAAGAAACATTCGATTAATTCTAATGCATGCGAGGTAACAAGGCAGTTTCGATAAATGTGTGAAAAACCAAAATTTCGAGAATATACAAGTTATTTTGGTAAAAGTGATTGAAATGTCCTTACCGTCCGTGTCCCTGACACAGATATTTGTTGTTTAATGATCAAATAATTAATTAATAAAATATTAATAATAAAATATTATTATTTTTTTCGCTATTATACACATGTATGATGAAAATATTCTTAGGAACTTTTTTTGTTGTAATTTCCAATATAATAACTTTGATCAGATGGAGGTCAAATTTAACAATGAGTTTATGAGCATATAAAAAAATATTTTTTTTACTAACATTTAAAATTTTTTTTTTTTTTTCAAACATAATGTTTTTTTTTAAATGAGTGAATCCTATGGAACGGTCTAATAGGGACTTTATGCTCTAACTAATCTTTAGTATCCATTTTTCCTTCCCTTCCATTGTCCTTATTATTATTATTATTATTATTATTATCATGTGACAATATATTTAATTTCTCGATATGGATCTCCGTCTAAAAATTATATTTTTAATGTATTATAATACATTAGTACTGTACTGCTATAACTAGTAAACGTCACAATTTTAAGGTAAATAAAAGCGGTCTATTTGAAAAATAGTGGATTTTATTAGTAATTTTTAATTCAATCTTTTTTTACTTTTTATTTTTTATTTTTTATTTTTTATTTTTTATTTTTTAATTTTTTCAAGCTGTGCTCACATTTTATCACGATGGCACACATTTCATCGAGTAGGTATGATACCCTGGAGTTAGCAAAAAAATTCCCGTGGATGTGCGTCGAATTTTTTTCAAAAATTTGTTTTTTCCCCATTTTGCAAGTTTCAGTGGATGCCTGCAAATACAAGATAATATAGTGATGCCGGCGCGCTCTTTTATGAACTGTCCATTGTGAATTTAATGAGGGCTTGCGTATAATGGACCGAGTGTTGCTATGTGATAACATCAACGTTGTTTCAATGATACGTGTGCACTTCAGCATTGATTTTGCCCTTTTGTTTCGGATGCCGAGAGCTTTTCGGCGAAAAAATGTAGCTATGGCTCAGTAAGCTCTCCGAAAGAAACGGTACACAGAAGAGAAATGCAGTAGAGGGTTTTAGGAACTGCACAACTCGGAGATAAACTCAGATGCATCAAAACGATATTATACTACTGTAGCTCGTATCCTCGACGTCGACTGGATAACGTAGTTCCTGATGTTGCATCTCATTTCTTCGGTAATGAGCTCCGCCGGTCAATTATCCTAGAAACATTTCGCATTTTCTTCGCGCAGAAAAATACACGGAAAAAATGCTTGGTTATATATACGCTAGCCAATTAATTGGTTAGGCCACACGGAGAGAAATTTCTCTGTCGTGACAACATAAAATGATGACAACAAAAATCGTTTTGTTAGGCTAACAAAAAGAGTGGTCAGCCTAACGTAACGATTTTTGTTCCTTGCTTAAAAAATCTTATTCAAACCAATAAAAAAAAGTAATGGCAATGATATATGTTTTCTGTCCAAGGAATTTCCAATTCATAGAGGGGTTTTCGCTATTGAAGTTTAATAGGAATGTAATAGTAATTCATAGCGGCCCCTTCGGTACTGATGGGAATATTAAAGAAGCGTTTGAATCGGAATCAATTGGTCACTACAATTTTTTTTTTGTATAATAACTGGATCCTATACGTGTAAACCCTTGAGATATTACGGTGGTCTGTATCGGCGCAGTTTCCATAACACGTCAATCGGATTGAAGCAGGCTTTATCCGATTGACTACTGCACAATACATTCGGTGCCTATAATAATTATTGCGGCCCATTCCAATGGGAATTTATACTACCGTTCGGTAAATTCATAAATCGGTATGAATAGGATGTTACAGGTGAATTCTGGTTTCATTTCATTTTTTATTAATTAATTAAGGGGGGGGAGTCAGGTCAAAAGTTTAAAAAAATCGATTTTTTTTTGTGAAAACATTCATTTATATGTCATCTATCTATTAGTAAAGTTCTAAGCCGGAATTCGCAAAAATGGCCAAGTTTCTACAGTACCATTCATATTTAATTTTCTCAAAAGTCGTAAAAAATTGCCAGAATATTATATTTGAATTTTAAATTGTTTTATTTATTTATTATTGTTATATGCAGACATTATGGCCGATTTTTTGTTCACACAAAATAATTAAGGGTGTTGAAGAAATTTAAAAAAAAATATATATATTTTTTTTCTCTTCGGCAGTTTCGTTTAGATAAGTATAACCTCTGAATCTGCAAAATCTTAGACATGATGCCGAAAAAATGGCCGATTTCTGCAATATACCTGCTTTTTAATGATTTTTTTGTATATAATAAAAAGTTTATTACGTATTTGTAAATAAATTTTTATTTGTTTACCATTTTTTAAACCAGTTGGAGAACCGCGATATAAATGACGCGATGACAGTGTGACGTCGCCAACGCAATACGTAACTTACGCCACGTACATTATATTCGAATTCGCGCGAATAATGGGACATGCGCTGTGATATCTTAGCGCATAACGCATGCGCAGCGTGTTACTGTCGCAAAAAGTTACTTCTGCTACATTCGAGACGCATAACCTCGAATTGATGTTTTTATTTTTCGTTCATATTATGCTATTAGTTTGGTTGCGTTGGCCATTTACGATTTTTTTTTCAATCAATAGTGGTTAAAACAGAATCAACAATCATCAGAATTGCTCAGATATGTATCATTTGTTATGAAGTGATGATTTAATGTTTGTGCAGCACATTTGTGAATGTGTCAACACCGTATAAATTTTCAGTGATGTTGTCAATAAAAGTGAAAATCCCCATATTATTTACAGGTTTTTTTTTCAAATTATGCATTCATTTACTTTTTTATTTGTAAAAAAACATTTATTAATAACATTATTAATAATATTCTGTAATCTGACTTGCAAATAATATTTTTATTTTGTTCATTAAAGGTACTAAGGTGCCCCAAAGATGAAAGCAGCATAAACATTTTTATTTGAGTGGTAAACTTTAGATGCCATTTGCCGAAACTTGGTTTTAAACCTATTCTGCGCGTGATTCAGACCAAACTACTAGGCAGATTGGGCTGGTTGACGTCTTATTTTCTTCTTCATGAAAAGATACACCAGCTAAATGGAGCAAACGTTAATAAAAGGTAATATTTTTTAAGTGACATAATTATTACTAAATAAATTTTATGCTATTTTCTAAATCTGTGATTAACTTTGCTTTCAGAATGAAAAAAAAAATAGTTTGCTCCATTTAGCCGGTGTATCTTTTTATGAAGAAGAAAATGAGACATCAACTAGCCCAATCTGCCTAGCAGTTTGGTCTGAATCACGCGCAGAGTGAAAAACCTAAGAACTTTGCTTAAGATAATATTGAAAGGCATACGCAAGTCAGATGGCAGTAAAAAATCCTTTCATCGAGTACCAACAATATTAAGTTCATTGGTCATTTTTATATGCAAGAGAATTTGGATGATATTGAATTTACAAGTTTAATTATATTGACCTGACTCCCTCCCCTTAAATATTGCAAAAACCTGGCTGTAAAATTATAATGACGTTATGATGATATTATTTGTTGAATAAGAATACTATGCAAACAAAAAAAAAGTTCTGTGTCCACGGATACATGACTCAGATACGTTTCTTTTATGGGAGACCGGGGTTTGAACTGTCTATTCTAGAATTACCTACCAACACCTAACTACCTAACAGGAACTCGCTACCGACTACGCTATTAACTACTTGTGAATTGCAGCAAATAAAACTGAGTTATAAGCTACCGTACTATCTATCGACTTTGCTAGATTTCATAAGTTAACTCGTTAACGACGTGATTTTGGAAGTTTTATCAATTCTTTTCTGTTAATCGGAATCAATTGGGATTAACACACATTAAAAATATAATTAGAGTTTAATATCTACCCGCGTAGAAAAAAAGAATCACGCATAGGAGCCGGAGCAAGATTCTTTCCAGGATTCTTTTCAAGATTCCTGTAAAGATTCTTTCAAGACTTTTTTAAAGATTCTTTAAAAGATTCTTCACAAGATTCTTTTTTTTCTACGCGGGTACCAATAGGTATGAAAATGCCGGTACCCATTATCCTTTGTAGTAGAGTTTGGATAGAAACCCGCGTAGAAAAAAAGAATCTTGTAAAGAATCTTTTAAAGAATCTTAAAAAAAGTCTTGAAAGAATCTTTAAAAGAATCTTTAAAGGAATCTTGAAAAGAATCACGTATAGGATCCGGAGCAAGACTCTTTTCAAGATTCTTTTCAAATTTTTTTCCAGATCAAAACTCCGAATTTTTGTAATTTTTTTAGTTTAATTCAGTTGATTAGTCATATTTGATTGATCAGATCCGAAAAATAGCGTGATTTGATCAGATTAAAGCGATAAAATGAGAAAAAAAAAAAAAATGTTGATCGTGGGACTTGAACCCAGGTCCCTCGGCGTACTATCCCGTTATCTTATCTATTCAACCACATCATCTTTCTTGGATAGCAGTAAAATTAAATGATATATGAGTGTCACTTGCTTTTTCAGAACTTTGTTTTTTTTCCGGAAATTACGGCGCGATACGCGTTACCACTTTGCACCGTTTCACAGTATCTAGTTTCATTAAGAATTCATCTTTCACATTCAGTTATTGCTCCCTCATAAAAGAAACTTTATTTGCGAGAAAACATACGTTCCAAGATTTTCAAGTCAGGACACTCAAAATAGTCCAGAACGTCGAGAAAAGTGGTTTAGAAAAAATAAATAATTAAATTCCGCAAACAAAAACCTTGAAAGACATGAACTTGGTCTTCAAAAGTGTCCAGGTTGATTGCTTCGAGGCTCTCAGTGTCCAGATTGACCTCACCATAGTTTTCGGTATCCAGATCAACGTCTCCATAGTTTTTGGTGTTGAGGTCGACCTCTCCATAATTTTCGGTGTCCACATCAACCTCTCTATTTTTTCCAGTGTCGAGGCTGACCTCTCCATAATTTTCGGTGTCCAGGTGCTGGACATCCACCTGGGCGCTGAAAATTAAGGAGAGATCAACCTGGACACCGAAAACTATGGAAATATCGACGTGGACATCGAAAATCATGGGAATATCGACTTGGCACCAAAAGCCATGGACATGTCGACCCTGATGTTCAAAGTCGTGGAGATATCGACCTCGATACCGAAAGCCATAGAAATGTCTACCTGGACATCGAAAGCCATCGGGATGTCGATCCTGACGCCGAAAGCCATGGAGATATCGACCTGGATACCGAAAACTATGGAGAGTTCGACCTGGACACCAACAACTATGGAGAAGTTGATCTGGACACCGAAAACTACGGAGAGGTCGACCTGGACACCGAAAACTATGGAGAGGTCAATCTGGACACTGAGAGCTTCGAAGCAATAAACCTGGACACTTTTGAAGACCAGGTCCATGTATTTTAAGGTTTAGGTTTGCGGAATGCACTTATTTATTTTTTCTAAACCACTTTTCTCGACGTTCTGGACTATTTTGAGTGTCCTGACTTGAAAATCTTGGAACGTATGTTTTCTCGCAAATAAAGTTTCTTTTATGAGGGAGCAATAACTGAATGTGAAAGATGAATTCTTAATGAAACTAGATACTCTGAAACGGTGCAAAGTGGTAACGCGCATCGCGCCGTAATTTCCGAAAAAAAATCAAAGTTCTGAAAAAGCAAGTGACACTCATATATCATTTAATTTTACTGCTATCCAAGAAAGATGATGTGGTTGAATAGATAAGATAACGGGATAGTACATTTTTTTTTCTTTTTTTCTCATTTTATCGCTTTAATCTGATCAAATCACGCTATTTTTCGGATCTGATCAATCAAATATGACTAATCAAGTGAATTAAACTAAAAAAATTACAAAAATTCGGAGTTTTGATCTGGAAAAAAATTTGAAAAGAATCTAGAAAAGAGTCTTGCTCCGGATCCTATACGTGATTCTTTTCAAGATTCCTTTAAAGATTCTTTTAAAGATTCTTTCAAGACTTTTTTTAAGATTCTTTAAAAGATTCTTCACAAGATTCTTTTTTCTACGCGGGAAGGAATAGGAAATTGGGTATGGTTCTTTAATTGGTCCTTGTCGATCACTCTATAGTTTTCAGTGTCCAGGTCGACCGCTTCATAGTTTTCAGTGTCCAGGTCTATCTCACCATAGTTTTCAGTGTCCAGGTCGATCGCCTCATAGTTTTCAGTGTCCAGGTCGATCGCTAATTAAGGATGACTTATTATATTTGTTCTTTTAATTCTCAAAACTCTGTGTCGAAACAAAACTATTTTTAATTTTTATCCTAAATTACTAGAGTTTGCCGAGTTGCACTCGGTAGTAAATAGCTGGGATATTGGACTGCCATTACCACTTGCCAGTGATCGTAATAGTCAATAATAAATAACAATACATAAAATGCCTTAAATGCAATAACAATAACTCTATATACATAAAATGCCTTAATGCCTTAAAATGGATAACAATCGAAAGTTTATGAAATAACAAAAATGGCGGTGGTTTGAACAAAAAGTACTGATTTTAGCCGTTTTTTTCGACCGTTTTTGTTTAAAAAGAATGGGAAGATTTTAAAAAAAAGCTTCCATAGCACGATAGAGAGTATACTCAGAGAAATCGTAGTAGTACAGTCAACTATAAAGTGACAACTATTAAGTTTTAGTCCATCCAACTATTTTCATAATTACGATAGCTGTGAAAATAGTTATGGCAACTATTTGGTAGTTATAGCAACTATTTGATAGTTGTGGTAACTATTAAAAAATTGCTTGTATGAACTAAAAATGAATAGTTGTCACTTTATAGTTACAAATACCACAATTTTCTCTCAGTGTAGCGTGAAGAATATTCTCCTAAAATTTGAAAACGATTGCTTGAAAACTGTTCCCTGGAGAATGTCCACCGTTTTGAAAAATGTCGTTTCGAGAAAAACGTGTTTAAACTTTCGAAGTAGAAATTTCATATAACTACCCGTGTGGAAATCTGTTGGGGATAAACTAGTTTAAATCTAGCGTCTAGCTAGTTTTTTCTATCAAGTTTTTCTGTAGTGAGACTAGACATAATCTAGCCAGAATGCACTGATAGAAAGCATATCTATCAAGGATCTGTCTAGCTTTCATGGAACAGCTTACCTGATTAGAGGCTAGACATAATATATCTGGCATACACTGTTAAAAAATTCTGTATTAAAATTAATACAAATATGTTGGAAGTTTTTTTGCAGATACCGTATATGAAATTTTGTATACATGTGTATATGAAAAATCATAACATTTAGAGGAATATTAAAATTCAACGTTATTAAGATTTAATGTCAATATGGCCATATGCATACACTGTGCATTAAATTTCATAAACATGTATGATGAATTTTCATATTTGCGGTACCTGAAAACTGAAGCACATATGTGTTGGAAATTTAAAGTGGACATAAAAACCATTTTAAAAAATAGATATATTATTCGGACATTATTTTTTCAAACAAATTATATCATCAGAAATTGTTGGGTATTGATTTTCGCCACAGAAAATTTTTCGCTTACACTGGGGTTTGAACCTACGACCTACCTACCTAAGTACCTAACAACGCACGCACGCTACCAACTACGCTATCAACGACTTAATAATTTTGGATATCTAAATGGCATAAGAGTTGTATAACTATTATTCTCTCAAGCATACTCATAATTGACATAACAAAATATTCAATTGATTGCAATCAGAGCGCGAAGTGGGTTGGAAATATTTTCAAGTCAACATCATTTTTGGACGAACGGAATCTTTTTCTCACGACGAAGCTCAGGTATTCGGATTTCTGAAAAAATTATATCCACAGACCTGTGAAGTTCTAGCAACAAACATAGATCAAACATAAATTTGCCGCAATAGCAGCGCGAGATGCTCCAGTGTTTAAAAAAAATCGATTTTGGAAATCTCGAGTAACTTATCAGAAGTCGATGCTAAGTAATAAGTGTTAGCGATCTAGTGCGGGTTTTTTTTCGTTATTGGAAAATGTGTATTAAGGGGAGAGAGTCAGGTCAAAAAAATTGATTTTGGAAATTCAATATCATCCAAATCCTATTGCATATAAAAATTCCCAATGCACTATATTGTTGGTACTCGATTAAAGGATTTTTTACTGTCGTCGGACTTGCATATGCTCTTAAATATTATCTTAAACAAAGATCTTAAGTTTTCCATTCTGCGCATGATTCAGATCAAACTACTAGGCAGATTGGAATGGTTGACGTCTCATTTTCTTCTTCATGAACAGATACACCGGCTAAATGGAGCAAATGTTAATAAAATGTAATATTTTTTAAGTAACATAATTATTAACAAATAAATTTTATGCTGTTTTCCAAATCAGTGATTAACTTTGCTTTCAGAACGAAAAAAAAATAGTTTGCTCCATTTAGCCGGTGTATCTTTTCATGAAGAAGAAAATGAGACGTCAATGATTTCAATCTGCCTGGTAGTTTGATCTGAATCATGCGCAGAATGGAAAACCTAAGAACTTTGCTTAAGATAATATTGAAAAGCATATGCAAGTCAGACGACAGTAAAAAATTCTTTCATCGAGCACCAACAATATAGTGCATTGGGCATTTTTATATGCAACAGGATTTGGATGATATTGAATTTCCAAAATCAATTTTTTTTACCTGACTCCCTCCCCTTAAATTTCAAATCAGTCACTAAAAATCCAAAAAATTCATGTTGATTTTCATGTACTAATATAGTAATGATTGATTTAGTAACCATGTGTTATAATTTTATATCACCAGATTGATAAAGTCCATACACGCATATTAAATTTACTGTGCAACTATATTAATGTTTATTTTCTATACCGAGTTTTGTAAATTTCTCACACGTTTGTGTCGCAAAAACACAAACATTTTGCAAAAAGTAGTACACCTATGTGGACAAAACTGCAAATACTTTGACGGGTATTTTTCAACATTAGTAACTGAAATTTTGATAACTTTGATTTTTAATTTAATGCGAAAATTTGTATTAAATTTCAAATCGGGCACTAAAATTCCTATAATGCATGTTGATTTTCATGTATTGATTTAGTAATTATTGATTTAATAATCATGTATTGTCATTTTCTATCACCGGATTATCGAAATTCATTGATCTGTATTAAATTTATTATGCAAACATATTAATTTCGATTTCCTATACCAAGTTTTACAAAATTCATACACGTTTGTATTGGAAAAACTCGAACATTTTTTACAGTGTACACGTATAGATGCCCAGGCCATCTAGTGTCAATCTAGTTTTACTTGAATATTTGTATTTGGCGCTACGCGGGCGTTTTCCGATACAGGGTCTAGCCGTGACACGCTGCGCAGCGAGTTATTATTATGTAGAGTGGCACGTGCATGTTCGTGAAAGGTACAAAAAAATACGTTCTAGCGGACTACGATTTTTTTTTGTTTTGCACGACGCGAAAGAATTTATATTTTTTAGTTTTTTGCGATAGGCCTTATCGAGATATTGGATTATTATTGAAAAAGTGATTGTGTACGTTATTAAATACGTCTAGAGGACTACGATTTTTTTTTGTTTTATACGACGCGAAAGAATTTATATTTTTTTGTTTTTTGCGATAGGTCTTATCGAGATATTTGATTATTAATGAAAAAGTGTTTATGTACGTTATTAAATAGTGTTCCCTGTTTAAATAGTGTTAAACAGCTTCCCTGTTACGTGCTGATGCAATAAATAACGGTTTATATTAATTCTGTTTTTTATTTATCCTAGGCTATTTAACCGGTATCTGGGTTCAATAGAGAAATCCGGTCTAACACCTAGTCAATTTTATGCTATAGGGTTAACCGATTTCAGTACTGGCTAATCACTAGCTAAGTTTACTAGGCGGATTAATAGAATCTTAGCCAGATTTTAGACAGTTTTTCTGTACAACGACTAGACAGCGAGAAATTACACATAGCGCTCGGATCTAGCTAGTTTTCCGATCTAGATCTTGTACAGAAAATAAGAAAACTAGTCGATTTCTAGGTGATGGCGAGTTGGAATTTCCACACGGGTAAATTTTGTACTTACGACTAATCGGCGACGCCAGGTCCATAAATTATGACAGCGAAGTATTTCGAATTTCGCTTTGAAAATTTGAAAGGATGTTTTTGATCGTATATACTAATGGATAAGACGGAAAAAAAATCGATTTCTTTATTCACACTGGAAAGATCCCTTAAACCGCTCGATACCTTAGAAGGATATGTTTTGATTGTCTGTTTGAAGTATATGAAAAGTTTAAACATGTTATGAGTTTTCATATTTGTATAAATGTGTCTAAAATTATATAAAAAAGCCCTAACTTAAAAATTATTAATCCATACATAGAATTAAATAATTTCGCCGGTTGGCAATAACTACCTGCCACAATTGGAGAATGCAAGTAAGTACACGAATCCAATGGACGTTCCCCAACTCCAGTGGATACTTTCCCCTATTTTGCAACATTATTATATTATGTTTTTATAGCTTAACAAATTTTCAATCAAGGTTTTTAAAAAATATAATTGTCGAAACAATTATATAAATGTAAAATCTCATAACATCGTTATGCATTTTTTATATTTCAAATAAACAAAAATAAAAAAAATAAAAAAAAATCCAAAGGTTTGAATAGTCGAGTGGGTTAAGACGCAGACCAACAGTCACAGAGTTTCGAATCGTACCAATGACCAAAGAAATTTACGTTCTTTGTTCGTGATAAAATATAAAATATTAACCAAATGGTCGAATATGAATTTAAAAGAGCAAATAACCCGTTAAATTCAACGCGACCACAATAATGTTTTTTTTCGAAATGTATATTGTTAGATTTACGGTGAAAGAATCGACTATGGAAAATTGTCAGTTCAAATCGGTTAAAGTCACTAGGAATTTTTTTGCTAAAAATCGGTTAAATTGGCGGTCAAAGTTGGTGACACAGGGTTAATCGAGACTTACTTTTTTTGCTTAAGGGATCTTTCCAGTGTGAAAAAAAATCGATTTTTTTTGTCTTATCCATTAGTATATACACTGTAGGGTGGTCCATTTTTGCACGATATTTTTTTTTTTTACGAGGTACCTCTCAAAACTGTTCTCTATTACGAAAAATAATTCCTCGTAAATCATCGATGTGATAAAAAAATATGTAGAGGTCGCGACGGAATTTTCAAATTTTCTTGTTTTAAACATTTTTTTAGTGAAAATTCTCATGTCTATCTTTACATTTTTTTGCATTACACGAGTGTAGAGACACTGGATATCATTCCGACAGTCCGTTATTATATTATGGTAGCTTTAGAGTACGAAATAATTGTAACTGCGAAAAATATGTGCTGTGAAAGACAAAATTAGAGGATCAGCAGATATTTTCAAAAAATTCAAAATGTCATAAAATTTTTATCTCTAAATCCTGTCTGATAATAGTCTACTTGTGTACCAAATTTCAGCTACATATCTGCAAAATTGTGGAAGTCGGAACGAAAACAAACTTAAAAAAAAATTACAAACACCGCTACTGGAGTGATGTGTCATATTTATTACATACTAATTAATAATCCTTTGGGTTTTTTTTTTTTCAGATCATATTTGCGACCCGTAGGATGTCGACCATGAGGCTATCTTTTTTATCAACATTATTTTTAACAATAAAAAAAAATGTTAACAATAAAAATCGTCTTTTAAAAAATGATTTTCTGTCATTCATGATTACCTTAATATGTTATAAAAATTTCAGATTGATCGGCGTATAGTAATCGTCCGAAAAAAAATCGTGAAAATAGGCTAATTTTCGGGCCGTCACACTGGAAAGATCCCTTAAAAACTCGATTGCAACTTAATTTTAGTGCCTTTCGGTTAAAATTACGGTGATAGAGCTTGCCAGTGTGAGCAATATTTAGAAAGGCGAATTCACAAAATGAAAGTGATCAGTATTGTCCGGTAACCGCAATTCACCCATTCTCTCCTATTATTGTGATGGAGCGGGACCATGTAGCACAGCGATGGCAGGACCACTGCGTGATGCAATACGAGCATCCCCTGAGAGTACACATTCTGGTTCTGCCACACGCGCGAGTCTTCTCTCGCTCACGCGGGATCAATAATCTCATCATTTTGCGAACCCATCGATGGCGGCAGCTATCCGATTCACTTGCCAGAAAATAGTCCTCGTATCTTTGTAATTTTATTGAAAACTCTATTTTGCCTTGTTTTCCAGCGAATAAACAGTGACCCAAAAATAGAAGAACCCTTAAATCGAACTCATTGGGTTAAATGAGAAAAGTAATTAAATACGTTCTAGCGGCAGCCAATGCAGAATAAGCTTCCGGTTCAACAGGCCTCCCGTGCAATTACCCAACATCAATACAATTATCACAAAGGCTTATCACAAAGGCTTACCACAAAGGCTTATCACAAAGGCTTATCACAAAGGCTTCATAATGCAAAAGAAAAGTATATTGTGCAAGAAGGGCCGAAAGTTGGCGATTGCGACGAGTGTGAGGTTTACCGCCCGAGCGAAGCGAGAGCTGCAATCACACGAGCCGGAAACGCCAATTTTGGCCCATGTTGCACACCACACTTTTTGTAACAAGTGCATGAATAGTGGTGCTTTGAATGGTAGTTTTGCGGGACGAACAGTGAAAAGTGAGGTTACCAACTTTCCACCTTAGGGTCGAAAGTGAAGGAATCGCGAACTGCGCATGCGCTAACCCATCGTTTCAACACTGCTATGAAACTAGCCACTGTCGGCCCGCAAAACGGCCATGAAAAGCACCGCTGTTCATGCACGTGTTACAAAAATATATTTTCGTCGCGACTACTAGTTAGAATAGCGCCAGCTACTCGGTCGGTTGAAGAAATTATAACTTCGTTGGTAAAGTATCGATAGTAACAATGACCAGCTGAGATCATAAACTCAACTCACCGGTTGGTTGGCGTAACGAATCATTTGGATTGGATAGCAGCCGTGATAGTTACAGGAACCAAGTTGTTGGTCATACGTACTATTTTTGCTACCAATCGAAAAAAGTTGAGACCACGATTTCAATTTAGTTTCAGTAATTAACATGCGACATAGCATAAGCTGGAATTGGTAGCCAGAATTACTTTTTTCTTTCCGTGCATATTTCGTGTGTGCAACAAGGACGGAGAATAGACTCATTTTTAACAAATAACGCCACGCATGCATAGTACGGCTTTTTTGTAACGCATGCATGAGAAGGGCTACTTCTCGTGCCTGCCGCGCGTGGCGTAAGTGGCGCTTTACGGCCATCGATGCTATTTTACTTCTCGCACGGGAATTACTTCTCGCACGCGAATCACTTCTCGCACGCGCGCCACATTACACTCGGTAGCACTTCTCATACATTTATTACAAAAAGTATTATGCGATACAGAGCGAGAGAGCGATCCTCATACGTCGTATGATGAGCGATCATCATACGACGGTTGTAAAGTTGATCGCACGAGTCCCACGAGTATCACAGCAGCACGATCCGAAGGCGAGTGCTGTCCCAACCTGCGTATAATGATCGCTATCTCGTCCTTGTATCGCAAAGTACTATTATTACTCTCGCGCGGGCAGGAATGGAGCTGATTACCTCCCGAGGGTGGTAATTAAAGCGGACTGCGCATGCGTACGTCATTCGTAACAAATGAGCGATTTCCCGCCCGTGTTGCGGCCAAGAAATGGGGTTATTTTAGCGGAGTCGGGAGAAAAAGTACTTTTCTGCCCGCTGCAGCACTTTTCTACCTGCTGTTGTACTTTTCGTCCCGCTGGAGTGGAGCGGAGCGAAATTAAATTCTATATCGAAACAATATATATATATCTATATCGAACCTGGAACCCTCCGGACGGTGTTGTTGCGCTGCGCTTTAGCTCACTCGGCGATTCAGATCATATGATTCTACAATTTTTTTTGTCTATTTAAATATCGGTAACATGATGAAGTTGCTTGTTTCGTTGTTTGCGCGAATTAGTTCGTTAGTATTTGGGTGGATGACAGTCTGACTGACCTGAGGGTCAGTACTAGGATGGGTTACTACCTGGCTGTCTCTGGCTGTTAGTAATTGAGTAGGTGACCACCGGGATGGCTGTAAAAATCAGTATTCGTATCTTCAGAAACGACTTCCACACAAATGGACGTGAGGTTGAGTCAACCTATATTTCGTAGACACCAGTTACACCGAAATTCTTCTAAATTCAAAAGCATAAAACAGTTCTTGTAACCATTCTAATACAGTTGCTTCATAGAAATCATTTTCCTGATTGCAATGACACACGGGATTATCTCAACCACACATGACACGCGTATTAAGTACCGAAAAATTGTTGCCTTAACCCCTCATGGGGTTAAGTCAACTGCACTGACATTCGCTCAACAGCATCAATGTTCAGCCAAAACATTATTACATTGATGTTCAATTACCTACATGGGGTAAAGTTCTAAAAAAGAACTTGCTACTGGCGTGATCGCAAGACGTAACTTTCTCATCACGATTACTACTGGCGTCACGTTACTGTCGTGAAGTTAGTTTGTGAAATTAGTTTGTGAAGTTAGTTTGTGAAGTTAGTTTGTGAAATTAGTTTGTGAAGTTAGTTTGTGAAATTAGTTTGTGAAATTAGTTTGTGAAACTAGTTTGTGAAACTAGTTTGCGAAGTTAGTTTGTGAAATTAGTCTGTGAAGTTAGTTTGTGAAATTAGTTTGTGAAATTAGTTTGTGAAGTTAGTTTGTGAAGTTAGTTTGTAAAGTTAGTTTGTGAAGTTAGTTTGTGAAGTTATTTTGTGAAGTTAGTTTGTGAAGTTAGTTTGCGAAGTTAGTTTGTGAAGTTAGTTTGCGAAGTTAGTTTGCGAAGTTAGTTTGCGAAGTTAGTTTGCGAAGTTAGTTTGCGAAGTTAGTTTGCGAAGTTAGTTTGCGAAGTTAGTTTGCGAAGTTAGTTTGCGAAGTTAGTTTGCGAAGTTAGTTTGTGAAGTTGGTTTGTGAAGTTAGTTTGTGAAGTTAGTTTGTGAAATTAGTTTGTGAAGTTAGTTCGTAATATTCGTTTTTATAGTTATATATGAATAAATATCTCTCTATATTATAAAAAGATCGCGCAACCGCCACCGCCGCCGTGTCAAGAATCGAGGGACTTATTCGGTCTAGAAGCGGTCACCCATCCAAGTACTGACCCCAAAAATGTTGGGGCCTATTTTTGAAAAATTTAGACCTATATTTGAAAAATTTTGGCCTATTTCTGAAAAACTTGGGTCCATTAAAAAAAAAATTCCGCCTATTTTTCGCTATAATTTGTCAAGAACGCGTTTGTAAATTCGAATTTCGCGCACGGGAGAAAGCGAGCATGACATCGCGCGCCTGTTCGCGCCTTCACATCTCTCTTTCGTTTCGATGGTATTATTGTCGGCATTGCGATAGCTTGACAGTCGGATTTACATTTTATTTCATATTTCAAAAGTTTCGAATATTATGGTGTGTATGAGCAGCATTTGGAATTGGTATAAAATGCTATACGAGTGATAAAATAAATAAAAAAAACTATGATGCGATGAGTGCATGAGTGTTTATAGTCTAACATCAAGAGTGATGATAACCTCAAATGTGTTTGTCTTGTATTTTTACATTCTTTTTTAAAATTTTAATCTAACATATGGTGTGAATATTCATAGTATGTTCTCGTTGAAAACTGCTCAAGATCATTGCAGTTCTTTTTTTGTGACTGTGTAACACAATAACACAAGAAAGTAACATATTTCAGGCAATATAAATTTTTTACAACAGTTTCAGATGTCTTATGTGAGTGATTGAAAAGACAACATCTTCTATATACTAAATCTCTTGTAGTTCATTGCTTATTTGCTGGTAATACTATTTGTATGTATCACATTGAAGCATAATATCGTTTATATTAGCTTGCGGTACAAAAATAAATGATTTTTTTTTTTTTTTGTATTTAAGGTAAAGTATCAGAAGCAGTGAAGATTTTGGATTGGATTTCAATACCAAAACCAAGATTTGAATGCAGAAGGCACACAAAAAATTTCATTTCAGTCCATAGATTTTTTCAAAAGTTATTGTGGTTTCGGACGGTACATACAGACGCCAGACAAACAGACAGACAGACAGACAGACAGAAATGAGTAAATGTGTTTTTTGGAATCTAGGACACTCAAAACATGTATTTCCATCAAAATCTGAGGGTCGATTTTTTTTTATTGCAATACTTTCTCTCTTACATACTTTGTATGTGATGAGAAAATAAAAATGCATTGTATTGCTTCGACGAATGGGTACTTGTGTCAACCTCTATTTCTTTGAGCCAAAGTAATATTTGCCAACCACCGCGCGAGGTTGTCAAGATTTCAAGTTTTCTCTCAGTGTAGCCGGAAAAGAATACAGTATGCTACAAGGGAGGAAGTGCTTTTTCACCTCGTGTGATTTTAGTCTTCGCTTCGCTCGGACAGTAAACATTACAGTCGGCGAAAAAAACGCACTTCCCTCCCTTGTAGCATAATGTACTACTATGCCTTGGTCTGTCCAAAAAACATTTTTTTTTACGATGATTATAAAATGTTATACTTAATTTATACTAATTTATACGAATATGTATTTGATACGCTTATACTGTATTTTTACTATTTTCTAATATCACTAATTCATTTTAATTTATGTTCTACGTTAATTAGACGGTTTTGCATTGATTCAAAATTTTGTACGATTTTATGTTCCTATATTCGATCGACGGGAAGAGCCCCGCGGCCAATTATCCCAACGCAGAGCTACATCGATCCATTTGACCAGGCTCATCGCTAGCAGCGTCAATTTCGAGATAAAACGCTTGGCAATGATGCGCAACAGAGTATAATTTAGGCTTACAATACTTTATTCCCTTCTATTTAGACATAATTCGTAACTACTGAGAATCAAATAGTTAAATTTCAGTTTTAATCGATTATTCAAATTTCGTCGATCAATTATTTGCATAATGTCAGCTTGCAGTACTCCAAATTTATTTTCAGATTGAAAGCCACCGGTGCTACAGCGCTGAGCCAACTCACTAATTTATTCCCGCTGAAATAGAAATTTTCTTCATTAACCTTAAAGTTCGTAATCGTAATTTAAAGTCGAGTTGTACCTTTTCCACGTGTTGCACAACAACTCCTGAGACTTGCAAGGATGAAGATGTAAAAAAGTCGTTCCGAGTATTGGATGAATCGCCTGAGATAACTCGCCGTAAGTGAGTACGTGATGGGATAAAAGTCTCTGGGCTGCTGCGACACTAATTGGATTAATTCCTGAAAAATCTGCAAATAAAAGTGACTAATGACGACAAGATAAATGTAAAGATACCGCTAACCCAAATTGAATGAAAGTATATAATATTTTCAAAGAAAAATATTAATGAACGTCGCAGCGGGAATAATCGTGGATCAGAAATCCTTGGTCCAGAAGTGATGAGTTAGAAAAAGAACAAAAATCGGAATGAGATCCCGAGCAATCTTGTATAGATAGAGACGGGAAACTGGATCTCTGCTGGTGCACATTGTCTCCTCTTGCCTCATTCTCGGTAGCTCGCGGCAGCTTCCTCCTCCACTGGTGGTTTCTCGCGGTAGCATCATAGCTGCTGCTGCTGCTGGTTCTTTCTTCCGTTTCCGGTTTCACTCGTTCTGCGCTCTCCCCGTTCAACCCGCTGCGAAATCGGCGGTTGCGCATCTTAGCCCAGTTCGCAGAGCGTCCCGACAATCGAAGAGGAACAATCAGCATTACTGGGGCTCGCTTCGCCCCCTCTCGTTACGGATTAAGGTCTAGTGGCGATCAGACGCCAATTCGAGGGACTTTCGGTCTCTGTACGGGGACCTCGCGGGTAGTCGGTTAATCGTAACCCTATTTTACTTTTATTTTTCAACGAATTTTAACCCTGCGTTTCATAAAACTAGACAGTCTGAAAGATACTCAAAGAACAAATCAGCAACATTTTCATTTTACTGTTTTTTTATTATTTGGGTTCTTACAGTCCTGTGAAATTATAAAATGCTTCCTTAAAAAGTTTTTCTTCTGTGGGTTTTCCATCTAAGGTTACATGGAATCAATTTATGGTACACTTAAAACCGTCTCTCTTCCGATAGATTAGAATAGAATTATGGCCTAATGTTATTAAAATTCTTTGTACTACTTTAGTTATAAGTTTGTCACTAAATACTGCCACTTTGTACTGCTTTAGGGCTTAGGTGATTTTATTTTCAGAATCCGATAAAACTCCATCTATGAAATTATCACGATAACATTTTCAAGTTAACTTTTATTGACAGAAATTATTGTAATCTATGATTATTTCGCTTCATATAGTCCCGGCTAATTATAAAATGCTTTCTAAAAAAGTTTTTCTTCTTTGGTTTTTCCGACTGAGGTTACATGGAATCAATTTAAGGTACAGTCAAAACTCTCTCTCCCTCGATAGATATATTTAAAGTACGTTTGGCTCAGCGTCTCATGACCTATTGTTATTGAAATTCTCTCTACTAATTTAGTTATAAGTTTTCACTAAGCATTTCCACTTAATACTGCTTTAGTCCTTAGGAGATCCCGAGCAGAAATTTGTTCTAGCTGAGGTCCGTGTCTCATCAGGATTTCCTTAATTAGTAATCGGGCCCGGATACGGCGGCTCTATCCGGTCATGATGTGACATGTAATGCCATTTCTAATCTGGCCGCGATCAGGCCATAAATCCGGGCGTTATCAGGCTGCTAATCCGACCGCTAACAGACTGCCAAGCCCGTCGCGATCAGGCTTCTAAACTGCTCATAATCTGGTCCACAGTAAAAAATGAGAAGGTCCAATATACATAAAACGCATAACACCAGTTTAATCGAACCAGTTGTTTTGAATAATGAAACTATCTTGTAGATCCAAAATATATATACAAAACTCAAGACGAAAACAGAATATAAATAAAAAGAACGGTGTGGAGTGTTACAAAATCTATGTACCCATAACCATGCGACTCAAAAAAACGCCACGTCGAAAAATATTTACGATAGAATCAATGAACCGCAAAATTATGATTTTTGATATACGTTATGCAGTCGCCGAGAAAATATATGCTGTTTCCCTTATACATGAATAATTGTGTGAGACACATACATAAAAATACAACTATTTGTAATTGATAGTATTACAATAATTAACGATATTATACGGAAAACATCTCTCATTTATTTATAGTGCAACGGTAATACCAGATATGCCCTTCCAGTACTCTGATAATTTCGTCTGAAGTGGTGTATATTTTAAGTCAACCAGATTTGGATATTCAAATATTCCGGCCAAAAGCGGGACCGCATCTGGCTAGCCCGACCAGGAGTGCTTTACGGATGCCTGATCCTGACATGATATGGAAAACTGTAGTTTGACCACATTTCAAATGTGGTACCTATGCATGATCCGAGCGGGTTCGGGATCTCATTTAGCTAACCGGACCAGGAATGCCCGGTCGGTGCCTAATCACGGTCTGATGAGGAATATTTCAGGCTAGTCAGTTTTTAAATGTTATACCGATACGTGATCCGGGCAGGACCAGGGCCTTATTTGGCTAGCCTGACCGATGTCTCATCTGGACCTGATGGTACTTTAGGCAATTTGAATTAATTTCTGCTCGGGATTTTTTCTTAGAACCCAATAAAACTCCATTTATCAAACAATCAATAATTAAGAGACGGAAGTTCACCCGCGGGAATTTCGTCGCCACAATGCTAAACGCCTATAGACACATCTTCACGTGTTGCACACGGAAAAAACGACTTTGTTAGGTTAACGAAAAAAGTAGTTGGACCCAACCAACCCGCGTAGAAAAAAAGAATCTTGTGAAGAATCTTTTAAAGAATCTTAAAAAACGTCTTGAAAGAATCTTTACAGGAATCTTGAAAAGAATCACGCATAGGAGCCGGAGCAAGATTCTTTTCAAGATTCTTTCCATCCGAAAGCGTTCTGAGAATCTTTTAAAGAATCTTCGAAAGAATCTTGAAAAGCGTCTTTAAGAGAATCGTGATAAGATTCCGTCCATTAAACAAAAATTCGTTGAAAAAATTAATTAATTAATTAATCTAGCGGAGTATTGAATATAAGTGTTTCGTACGATGCCACTAGTTGGCGAGCGGTCGAAGCGTTTCTCGCAAATGACTTGAAGCCTGAACGTATATAAGACTGCAAGTTGTTCTGAGTTCGACTATACACGAGGGGTTTACCCTTCGTTGACGTACCGAAATGTACTAGTACATTTCGGTACTTTCAAGATTCCTGTAAAGATTCTATCAAGACTTTTTTTAAGATTCTTTAAAAGATTCTTCACAAGATTCTTTTTTTCTACGCGGGAAGTGACTTAGTGCTCTGAGAGACAGACGATTTCTTGGTTAGATCAACGATTTCCGGATGGTTGACGCTGATCGTTGCTCGAACTAAATAGTTAGTTGGCCCAACTACTATATTGTGGCGCAAACTATCTTACTTAGTTGGAACACGAATAAAATTCGTTTGTGACCTATTTAAGTCAACTAAGTCGAAATGGTAAATGTGACTAATACCAGGTCGTTACACCGACCACCCGAATGGTTGTGGAAACAAATTTTCACTGAACTAATAAATAGTTGGCTCAACTAAGCCGTTTTTTCCGTGCACATGGCCTGATTTTTGCTTTTCCGACTCTCTTGAATATCCCGGCGTCACAAGTTTAGACCATTTCTACCTTAATTCTGCGTATTCTCTTAAAACTGAAGTCCGTTTATCAATCCATTTGAAAAAAAAAATAGGTTTCAGTATTTAGAAAGTGGTGGGGTAATTGACAACTATTCATTATTAGATCATGAATATAGTTATATCAACAATTCCATTTTTACTGGAACTAATTTCGATGAATTGTAATTGATAATTATTCAATAATTACAATAACAGTCGTCTAAATTTCATCTATTCTGCCCGGACTATAATGATGTCTCTCATCGTAGAGACGATACGAAAATATGATTTATTAATGATTAAGTGGCTTCGCAATATAAGTGATATATGAAACTGTTGAAATATACTGACCGGAAAGCCAAGCATTAAAGTAAAGCGCTGGAACGCCGTAACTCATCGACCATAAAACATGATGTTCCGTTACCAAAGGTTGCTCGGATTCGGAATTGGCTTGGAAGGGGTCTCCGATATAGAAGCTCTCAATCTCCTCCTCCTTCGATTCCTCTTCACTGTTAATTTGCGTATTACCAGCCAGATAATCGTTCGGTACAAATGTTTTCACCTGACGATATAGATACGCTTGTCCCGGGATTGACTTGAAAATGAAAACAAATTTTATTAACACCTCAAGTAACATTGACTCTGCTGATGTTGGAACATCATATATAGATGCATAGATTCAACTCCCATAAAAAAGAAATGTATGAGTCAGAATAGCTCAGTTCGTAGACTATTTAACCTCACTATTTTGATTTATTTTATTGATGCTTTGATAATACTCTGGTGTGGATCCAGAAATAAACATAAATTTTCTTCAGATTTTAAAAACCACTTTTAACGAAAATATCCTTCATTAAATTTTTGTGAATTTTCAAATCTTTCATTTTTTTCAATAAACTATACCTCGGGACTGCGTAATCTTGTAAAATAATGTAAAAAATAGCACGTATAACAAAATTGTGGTTTCAAAATGTTTTTTGAAAAAAAAAAAAAAAAACAATCAAGATTCCGAATTATTTTTGCTTCCTCATAGAGGAAGTTTTGTTTTCGTAAAAAAAATTTTTTTCGAGATTTTCATGTCAGTACACTCAGAATGGTCTAAAACGTCAAGAAAAGTGATTTAGAAAAAATGTCTGTATGTGTGTATGTGTGTGTGTGTGTGTGTGTGTGTGTGTGTGTGTATGTTACACGCTCAAAAAATGTAAACCTTTATAACTCCGGAACGCTTCAAGATATACAGCTGAAATTTACACCATAGATAGAGGGGTCAATCCTCATCGTTCATACCAATTTTTGTTAAAATCCCCATGATCGTTATATTTTTACTCGGTTTTGAATTTTTTCAAAAATGTCTGTTAACGCGATAACTTATTTAATTTTCGAGATATTAAGCTCAAAATTGGTATGTATGTGAGCTTTCATACACCGGTGATGCCTATTAAATTTGGTTAAGATCGGTTGAAACGTTAAAATTTTATGAGGTTTTGATTTTTTTAATTTTTTGATTTTTTTCTGCGATGCGAATTTTGGTATCAAATATCAAACTGGAAGTTAAATGAGTACCAAATTCACGATTAACAGAAAAATACGTTAGATATTTCCCAAAAATGTTGAACGATACCATATTTTCATAGCGATGTTGTACAGTCTATATTGTGAAAAGTAGCGATTTATGTCGTATAAACTATCCATATCCTTGCTTCCCAATGAAATTTCGGAAAACACCGGTTTCTATCGTGTTCTACAAAAAAAAAAAAAACAGAGAAGGAAGAGTATTCGAGGGAGTTTCCGAACCGTTCGTCCTTATTATATTTTTACAAAGCGGGTGTGCGCTTATTTATTTATTTAAAACAAGGATGCAAAGCAGAACCTTTCACATTGCTTCCTCATTATATTTCGCTTTTTACAAAGCTTCCTTTATGAGGAAGCCAAAATCAGTTACCGTACTTCCTCTTAGAGGTTGCTTTGTAAAAAGCGAAATATAATGAGTAAGCAATGTGCAAGGTTCTGTTTTGCATCCTTTTTTTTCTTTGAAAAACAAAAAAAAATTTAACCTATGTCTAATTGTGGGATCTCTCAATGTTAGAAACATATGAATTTTCCAAATTTCTCCAAATTTTAATTTTTAATAAAAATATTTATTATTATTCAGAGGTATTAAAAATTATAAAATAGTATACGGTGGAATAAAATTAGTTTTATCTTTTCAATAGATTTTAATATTTGGAAAATTCATATCTTATTCGTATATCGCATTGCGTATTCCTATTACGAATAATAATGATTAATGAACAACGAAAAGAAACCCTATCGTAATTGGTTTATCGAAAACAATAAGGTTTGAGAATTTACCGAAATTCGATGATGGATAGTTTCGTTAAAAGTAGTTTTACAATATGAAAAAAAATGGAGGCTTCTTTCTGGGTACATGCTAAAATATTTGCAAAGTATCAATATAATAAAGAAATAGTGAGATTAAACGGTCTACGAACTGAGCTTCACTGTAAAAAATGTTCGAGTTTTTCCTATACAAACGTGTATGAATTTTGTAAAACATGGTATAGGAAATCGAAATTAATATGTTTGCATAATAAATTTAATACAGATCAATGAATTTCGATAATCCGGTGATAGAAAATTACAATACATGATTATTAAATCAATAATTACTAAATCAGTACATGAAAATCAACATGCATTTTAGGAATTTTCGTGCCCGATTTGAAATTTAATACAAATTGTCGCATTAAGTTTAAGATCATAGTTATCAAAAGTTCAGTTACTAATGTTGAAAAATACCCGTCAAAGTATTTGCAGTTTTGTCCACATAGGGGTACTACTTTTTGCATAATGTTTGTATTTTTGCGACACAAACGTGTGAAAAATTTACAAAACTCGGTATAGAAAATAAACATTAATATAGTTGCACAGTAAATTTAATATGCGTGTATGGATTTTACCAATCCCGTGATATAAAATTATAACACATGGTTACTAAATCAATCATTACTATATTAGTACATGAAAATTAACATGAATTTTTTTGGATTTTTAGTGACTGATATGAAATTTAATACACATGTTCCAATAACGAAAAAAAATCCACACTAGATCGCTAACACTTATTACTTAGCATCGACTTCTGATTAGTTACTCGAGATTTCTAAAATCGATTTAAAAAAAAAAATTTTAAACACTGGAGCATCCCGCGCTGCTATTGCGTCAAATTTATGTTTGATTTATGTTTGTTGCTAGAACTTCACAGGTCTGTGGATATAATTTATTCGAAAATCCGGATACCTGAGTTTCCTCATGAGAAAAATATTCTGTTCGTCCAAAAATGATGTTCACTTGAAAATATTTCCAACCCACTTCGCGCTCTGATTGCAATCAATTGAATATTTTGTTATGTCAATTATAAGTATGCTTGAGAGAATAATAGTTATACAACTCTTATGCGATTTAGATATCCAAAATTACTAAGTCGTTGATAGCGTAGTTGGTGGCGTGCGTGCGTTGTTAGGTACTTAGGTAGGTAGGTCGTAGGCTCAAACCCCAGTGTAAGCGAAAAATTTTCTGTGGCGAAAACCAATACCCAACAATTTCTAATGACATAATTTGTTTGAAAAAATAATGCCCGAATAATATTTCTATTTTTTTAAATTGTTTTTTATGTCCACTTTAAATTTCCAACACATATGTGCTTGAGTTTTCAGATACCGCTCATATGAAACTTCATCATACATGTTTATGAAATTTAATGCACAGTTTATGCATATGGTCATATTGACATTAAATCTTAATAACGTTGAATTTTAATATTCCTCTAAATGTTATGATTTTTCATATACACTTGTATACAAAATTTCATATACGGTATCTGCAAAAAAACTTCCGACACTTTTGTATTAATTTTAATACAGATTTTTTTAACAGTGTTGGATTGCCTCGTCAAAAAAATACATCCGTATTAAGCAATAATATGCAAAAGCACTAGACAAACACATCGAGACTCAAAAAGTTCACACATACACTCGGAGTGTTCACAGAGACTCTTACAGATCCACAGTAACTCACATATACATTGTAAAAATGTTCATTATGAAAATTAATATACTTTTATCGAAAGTTTTTACGTGTAAACAGGTATATTAAATTTAATATACAAATATTAATACACGGCATATTGAACACATTAAAAGAACATATGTTTAATATAAAAGTACTGGAATATTACTATATAATTGTATATTAAAGTTAATATGCCAGTTTATGCATAAAAATTGCCGATAAATGTATTTTCTGAACAATTTTGACAGTGAACATACACATCCGATATTCACTCATTCCATATACATATTTGAATACGCACAAACATTTTACAAGTCCCATAATTACAGCATAACTGCAAATCTATTACTTTTCAATAAAATTCCACGGTGATCTTTGTGAAAATGGATGCAAAGTAGGACTTTGCACATTGCTTCCTTATTAATTTTCATCTTTTGCAACGCCGCCTCTATGAGGAAGTTTCTTTATTTTATTTTTTGCTTCCTCATAGGGAAGCTTTGCGAAAGATGAAAATTATTGACGAAGCAATGTGCAAAGTTCAACTTTGCATCCTTATTTTAAATACAAATCAAAGAAGTACGAAATCAAAAATTTTCATAAGTTCAAAATTCTATAAAATCTGAACCGCTTTATGTATTTCGCTTAAATTCAATACCGATCGTCATTTTCATTGCTTTATTCGTCAAAAACTGTTTAAGCTCACTATCTAAAAAATTGTGGCAGCTGAAGAACATACCGAGAATTTTTGAAAAATTCAATGTCTTATAAAATCTGAACCATTTTACAAATCTTCACCAAATTCGATATTTACTACAACTGGATATTAATTTTACCTTGCAAAACATTTGAGCATGTTTGGTCGAACTTAACTTGAATAAGAACGAAAATAAACTTTTTTCGAAAATTCAAAATTTTATAAAATCTAATCCGCTTTATGGTTTTCGCCCAAATTCAATACCGACTTTCATTTTTCATTTCTCTATTTGTCCAGAACTATTTAGCTGATTATCTGAAAAATTGCGGAAGCTAGAGAACATAGACATTTTTCGAAAAATTAAAAGTCTTAGAAAATTTGAATTTCTTTTTCAATTTTTTCGATAATCTATACATAGGAAGGGGCGTTGCTCCTCTACCAGTGTGCCAAGTTTCAGCTTGATTGTTAAAGCTGTTTTCGAGATACAGCGGTTTGAATTTTGCAAGCGTGCCACACACACACACACACATACATACATACATTCTAGGGTGGTCCATTTTAGCACAATATTTTTTTTAATTGCGGGGCATCCCTCAAAACTGTTCTCTATTATAAAAAAAAATTCCTTATAAATCATAGATGCAATAAAAAAAATATGTAGAGGTCGCGACGGAATTTTTTAATTTTCTTGTTTTAATCATTTTTTTTCAATGAAAATTCTCATGTATATGTTCACATTTTTTGCATTACATGAGTGTAGAGATTCTGGATATCACTGCGACAGTCCGTTATTGTTTTATGGTACTTTTGGAGTACGAAATAATTGCAACTGCGATAAAAATAAAATTAAAAATTTAAAAAAAACTCCCGACTTAAAAAAAAACTATATAAAAAAAATTTGATTTTATAAATTCAATATTCATAAAAATTAATCTGAAAAGGATAAAATAATTTCCGGTATCGTTTTAGTGAACAAATCATTTGAATAATAATTATTTATTTACTGCTGTCAATACAGTCCGGAGACGTCTTCTTCTGGGTTGGCAAATGTCCTTATTGTATATAATCATTCTTTTCTATAAGTGTCCAGACGCCAGCGCGTCTCTTGATAGGCAATAGATGATTACGATATTTGAGGGACGCCTCCCGACAGTATTGACAGCAGTAAATAAATTATTATTATTCAAATGATTTGTTCACTAAAACGATACCGGAAATTATTTTATCCTTTTCAGATTAATTTTTATGAATATTGAATTTATAAAATCAAATTTTTTTTATATAGTTTTTTTTTAAGTCGGGAGTTTTTTTTAAATTTTAAATTTTATTTTTATTTCATACTTTTTAAAGTTCATCCTTAGGTGAATATGTACATTTACATGACAGCAGACCAGGAATGAGGTAATGGCTAGACGTGTAAGATATAAAAAAATAAATCACAAGTAAATAAAAAAAAAGTAAACAATACACAGATTATTTATTTATTAGTATCGTCGTACACTACGCTTCATCGAATTGTTTGTGTAAGGTTAGTACACTGCAGACGATGGATTTATTGGGAATGACTAATGGCGGTAATAAAAAAATATTTTCAAACGGGCTTTTTGAAAAAACACTCTTACCTCAGCGAGTTCGTAACTTATTGTACCGAAATATGTCTAATAACCATCTTATTCACTGTCAGAATTGATGTACCAAATTTGGTTAAGCCATTTATTGTGAATTCGGAGAAAAGTGGCGAAATACATTAATAGTACACAGCAGACGATGGATTTGCTTGAGATGACTAATGTCGGTAAAATCAATATTTTCAAACAGGTTTTTCAAAAAATACTTGTAATTCAGCGAATTAATAATTTATCGTACCGAAATATGTCTTAGAACCATCTTTATCACTGTCAGAATCCATGTGCCAAATTTGGTCAAGCCATTTGTTGTGGTTTCGGAGAAAACTGGCGACAAAGAAATCCGAATCGATCAGCTGATCACCGTGAAACGCATAACACCCGTCTTTTTGCCCGGCGGGCAGTCGGGAGTAAAAAATATGTGCTATGAAAGTGAAAAATAGAGGGTGAGCAAATATTTTTAAAAAATTCAAAATGCCATAAAATTTCAATCCCTAAGAGAATTAATGCCAAATTAAATCGCAACCTTTGTCTGATAATATTCTACCTGTAAACCAAATTGAAGTTAGATATCTAAATAATTATGGACCTTTGAACAAAAACAAAGTTAAAAAACAATTATAAAATTATAATTGTAAAATTATAAAATTATCTCAGTCAATCTCTATCTGTATAATATGATGTATTTATCCCAAAAAACCTATTATATTAAAACTACAAAATTCTCGTAAAAAGAGCGAATGATAATCGTAAACATTTGAAGGTTTCGGACAATTATTGTTGTTATAGAGTGTCTCATAATATACTTAATTGTTTCCGGCATCTCCAGAATGTGATTTGTTAATCCTGTGGCCAAATGTTTATCATTATCATTCACTGTTTTTACGATAATTTTTTAGTATTGATATAGCACAGTTATTCTGTGATAAGTATGTCACATCACGCCGGTAGCGAAGGTTGTAATTTTTTTTTAAGTTTATTTTCGTGCCGACTTCCACAATTTTGCAGATATCTAGCTGAAATTTGGTACACAAGTATACTATTATCAGACAGGATTTGTGATTTAATTCAGCGTTAATCGGCTTAGCGATAAAAATTTTATCACATTTTGAATTTTTTGAAAATATCTGCTCATCCTCTAATTTTCTCTTTCACAGCACACATTTTTCGCAGTTGCAATTATTTCGTACTCTAAAGCTACCATAAAACAATAACGAACTGTCGGAGTGATATCCAGTATCTCTACATTCATGTAATGCAAAAAATGTAACGATATACATGAGAATTTCCTATGAAAAACATGTTTAAAACAAGAAAATTTTAAAATTCCGTCGCGACCTCTACATATTTTTTTATCACATCGATGATTTACGAGGAATTATTTTTCGTAATAGAGAACAGTTTTCAGAGGTGCCGCGAAAAAAAAAAATATCGGTCAAAAATGGACCACCCTAATACATACATACATCCGGACATTTTTTCTAACCCACTTTTCTCAACGTTTTGGACCATTCTGAGTGTCCTAGACATGAAAATTTCGAATAAAATTTTTTTTTCATGAAAACAAAATTTCCTCTATGAGGAAGCAAAATGGAAAAAAAATAATGAATGCATTCAGAAAGTAATCGATGACCGTGCTCTTCCATATTTTCACCTTCTTCCAATATTTAAGAGGAAATTAGTATTTTCCGTGGCTATTCAAATGTTTACACTCAATTTATAATCACTACAGGCTATTATTATTATTATAAAATAAAAATTACAAAACAAACTCTACTGTAAACGATATTTCTTGAATTAAGTAATGGGTGTTTGTAACTCTGCTCACAGGACTCAAGGAGAAAGTGACGTAAGGTAACGGTACCAATGATCGGGCACGTTCCAGACTTCGGACACTTTTCTGTTTATTTGAATTTATTACGAATTTAAATATCAGGAAGACAAAATTGAAACTTGAAATCGTATCTACATTTTTTTAAAATATTGATTCACAGGAAAAATATTTTCAAGTACAGGCATGGATGTTTATTTTATAATTAAATGTTATTCCGAGATCGACGATTATAGTCCCCGAACTCTGGTACAAGCATTCCCATAGGTGAACGATCCAATGATCGGACACCAAACAAATTTTTAAGACGTTAGGTTAGCCAGTTTTCTACATAACTTATTTCAAGTATTTTTTCATGTATGGATATTTTTTATTAATACAATCGATAAATAAGTAATAACGTACTTTTGTATTTACACTGTTAAAAAAATCTGTATTAAAATTAATACAAAAGTGTTGGAAGTTTTTTTGCAGATACCGTATATGAAATTTTGTATACATGTGTATATGAAAAATCATAACATTCAGAGGAATATTAAAATTCAACGTTATTAAGATTTAATGTCAATATGACCATATGCATAAACTGTGCATTAAATTTCATAAACATGTATGATGAATTTTCATATGAGCGGTATCTGAAAACTCAAGCACATATGTGTTGGACATTTAAAGTGGACATAAAAACAATTTAAAAAAATAGAAATATTATTCGGACATTATTTTTTCAAACAAATTGTGTCATCAGAAATTGTTGGGTATTGGTTTTCGCCACAGAAAATTTTTCGCTTACACTGGGATTTGAACTACGACCTACCTACCTAAGTACCTAACAACGCACGCACGCTACCAACTACGCTATCAACGACTTAGTAATTTTGGATATCTAAATGGCATAAGAGTTGTATAACTATTATTCTCTCAAGCATACTCATGATTGACATAACAAAATATTCAATTGATTGCAATCAGAGCGCGAAGTGGGTTGGAAATATTTTCAAGTCAACATAATTTTTGGACGAACGGAATCTTTTTCTCACGACGAAGCTCAGGTATCCGGATTTCTGAAAAAATTATATCCACAGACCTGTGAAGTTCTAGCAACAAACATAGATCAAACATAAATTTGCCGCAATAGCAGCGCGAGATGCTCCAGTGTTTAAAAAAAATCGATTTTGGAAATCTCGAGTAACTTATCAGAAGTCGATGCTAAGTAATAAGTGTTAGCGATCTAGTGCGGGTTTTTTTTTCGTTATTGGAAAATGTGTATTAAATTTCAAATCAGTCACTAAAAATACAAAAAATTAATGTTGATTTTCATGTACTAATATAGTAATGATTGATTTAGTAACCATGTGTTATAATTTTATATCACCAGATTGGTAAAGTCCATACACGCATATTAAATTTACTGTGCAACTATATTAATGTTTATTTTCTATACCGAGTTTTGTAAATTTCTCACACGTTTGTGTCGCAAAAACACAAACATTTTGCAAACAGTAGTACACCTATGTGGACAAAACTGCAAATACTTTGACGGGTATTTTTCAACATTAGTAACTGAAATTTTGATAACTTTGATTTTAAATTTAATGCGACAATTTGTATTAAATTTCAAATCGGGCACTAAAATTCCTAAAATGCATATTGATTTTCATGTACTGATTTAGTAATTCTTGATTTAATAATCATGTATTGTAATTTTCTATCACCGGATTACCGAAATTCCTTGATCTGTATTAAATTTATTATGCAAACATATTAATTTCGATTTCCTATACCAAGTTTTACAAAATTCATACACGTTTGTATAGGAAAAACTCGAACATTTTTTACAGTGTATTCTGAACCATCGCCTTTGTATACCAGAATTCATGATATTTATGACTGTTCGATGGATCGGAAAATTAGGTGTCCGGAAATACGCACTTGGTGAAAAACTGCGTTCGAAAACTTGTACATTAGACCTATCTTGTTATTTTCGTACATAATCAAAAAGGTTATTCAATATTGTGACAATAAATTGACTTTAATTTCATAGTCATTTTATAATGAAATGTTTCCTTAACCGTCTAAGGAATGTTCGAATCTGAGGATGGCCTTAACTGTCCAGGCAGTGCACTGTTAAAAATGCAAGAGAATTTAATATACAAAACGATATGAGATTAACGAATCGGGTATATGAATTCCATATTAATATACTTTTATTGTAAATTTTTAGAATAGTATGAGAATTCTCCGATACAAGTATTTGAAAATTACAGTGCGTGAGTATTGTAATCTTCATTTTAATATACAAATATTGTATTTGTCAATGACGAATGCATCTTAAAATTAATATACGGTATATGCATCCGACCTTAAATATACTGTATATTAATTTTCAAACAAAATTTTTTTACCGTGTGGTATCTTTACCTTAATTATAAGTGAGTGTCTATGAGATTATCTATCTACAGGAAATTGCAAAGAAATTTGCTGACTCCATATAAAATACTTTTATATTAATATAAATTTTCAGGAATATATCTATTAATAATATACTTCTAATATATTTACAACTCATCTGAGATGTCATAGGCTATATATTAATCGCAGTACCTTTTCGCCGCGGAGTTCCCAATTGTCCGATATGGCGTCCGAAACTTGGACAAAAGTTTCGGCGTTCTCGAGAAATTCTTCCCAAGTTATCGTTCCTGGACCATCCATAACATCCGACAACTTTGTCAGCGTGTTCTGTAATACTGTCTGTAATGCCTCGTTTATTCGTGACTACGCTGTTAAAAATAAACGATAGAAAATGATTTTCAAAAATCTCATTCCGAATACGGATTTTGGTTCGCAAATTTACGAAGTACTATCATAAATTTACGATAAAAATCCTATATATTTCATCCAAATCCTATAATATTATTATGTACTAGGATTTTATTGTGGCTCGCGCGCTGCGCGCGCTCGCAATCGCCCCCCCCCCCCCCCCAAGGGTGCCTCCTCCGAAGGGTGCCCCCCCCCCAAAGGTGCCCCCCCCCAAGAGTACCCCCCCCCCCCCCCCCCGCCGAGGGGTGCCCCCAAGGGTGCCCGCAGCCTTGGGGGACCTATGTTTTTGGAAAAGGACTTAGAATAATTCGGGCTCGGGGCTTGGCGGAAAGGGGTGGGGCTAGCCCCTAGCTAGCTTTCTATAATATAGAGAGCTTTCTATAATATGGATATCTTTTTATAATATAGAGAGAAAATTTAATTTTAGTATTAGATTTAATAGTAAAAATATGCGAACGTAGGAGTAATATTAATAATATTACATTTTTCATTAAAAAACAAAATTCTACCCAAATCTTTGGATTCAAATATTTATCATAATCAAGATTCATTATGATAGACTTCCCATAGCTGTAAAACGATGAGAAGATAATCGATTCAATAAGCATGAAATTATTGCATAAATTATAGAAAACTGTTTAATTTATATGAGGGTTGTTGCGCAGATCATCATTGCAGGGAATAAGAGAGAAGATGGATATCGGAGAATAACGTTTATTTAGGGTACACTCAGAGAAATCGTAATAGTACAGTCAACTATAAAGTGACAACTATTAATTTTTAGTCCATACAACTATTTTCATAGTTACGATAATTATGAAAATAGTTATGGTAACTATTTGGTAGTATAGTAATTATTTGATAGTTGTGGCAACTATTAAAAAATTCATCGTACGAACTAAAAATGAATAGTTGTCACTTTATAGTTACTAATACCATCATTTTCTCTCAGTGTAGACGAGACAATCACGTGCGCTTAGTATGACAGACCAAATAGAACTGACTTATGAGAAAAAATAACAGACAACAAAATGCAACTTCACAAGGATGATCTTTTGTTGCTTAGCGCTTATTCGTATTCCAAGAAGGGTTTTACGATAGATTATGATAATTTTTTCAGTCTAAACACATACGATTTATTCCGATATATTTTCTATAATTGTGAGATGATAGAAAATGATCGGATCACTTTATTGATGCCTCTTTCATTGCGAATGATTAATGTTGAATCATATATTTACTATATAACACGATACACCATAAACGCATAAACATTTACAAGTGACCAAAAGCAAAAAGCAATATAAAATATTATAAATCCGTTGATGCGCCATACATACCGATACACTGTTAAAAATGCAAGAGAATTTAATATACAAAACGATATGAGATTTACGAAACGGGTAAAATTAATGTATGGTACGGCATATTCAATAATGTACTTTACAATAATGTATTTTACAGTAAAAGTACTTGAATATTAATAATTTGCTTTAGTTTTACTGGAAAAGTACATGAATTTTATACCACAATTGTATATTAAATTTCGATGATGAGTTTATGAATAAGAACTTCCAAACTTTTCTAACAGTGTAGATTTTTGCCAGGATTTTTACCTAGGATCTTAACAGAAATTTTTGATGTACTGATGGCAAAACAGTATATTTTCAATTGGCATAAACGTGTGTATTTCTCCGCTGCACTGATAAAATATTTATCATAATCGGCACTGTTTCGTCTATTGCAAATATATATGCAATACTACTCAAAAGATCTGTACGATATAATTATTGACATCGATTTTATATGGATTTCAATAAAATCTGTATATCGTCAGTTGAAAGAAATAAAATTTTTATATTAATTTTTCGTTGGCAATATATATAAAAATTTATAAAATATATGATATCTAATATATAAATCATTGAATTCTACTAAAAATGCGAATATTGTAATATTCTTAAGTAATTTTAAAGTTTTTCCATTTAAATGAGTTGAGTTTATTTTATTGATTTCATTCAAAACTGCAAATTTTCTGCCCGTTCTTTTTCAGCGAAATTATATCCATAACCTATTGGATTACATTACTGACTGAAAGGAAAAACGGTATGGTGTCGAATTTATTGTAATATTATATTCGATGAGTTCTCGATTTCGTGATAAAAATGAAAAAGGGGAAGCTGTACACCTGGGAGAACAGCCAGTATCTCCCTATCCGGCCCCTCATCGTCTCGTCAATTGTCGGCTATTCAGTTTCGGCTATGTTCGGTAAGGCGCGACCGGCTTCGGATATCCCCACTTCACGTACTTGCATCAGACATTACTTAGTGTGTGTGCGCATTAGTGCAGTTGCTGGCTGTATATGTAGCTGTATTTGTCTCGTCTTCCGACCAATCGCTATTCGCGTTGCATCCAGGACCGTAACCTCCGAGGGTGCCGGAATATATAAATAATTTTATTTCTCGATGAAATATACTATATCTCATCGAATAGCATTCTCAACCCCTTACGTTGAAATCGTTTGTCTATTTTGCCCCATATAAAAAAAGATACATATACGAAATTCTATTTTTTATTTGGAACATCCATGTCATTGAGAAAATTGATGAATGACACTTTTTTTTTCTTTACATCAAATATTTGGTGTTTATATGATATATGAGAAAAGTATAAGTAAAAAATGTTATAATGCTTTATCGGTAAAGAAAATAGTACACTGTTAGAAATTTTTGTATGATAATTAATATAAAGTATTGGTAGTTTTTTGCGGATACACGTATATTAAATTTAATATACAAATATTAATTGGTATGCAAAAAAATTATTGTAAAATTAATATACAGTAGAACTAAATGCTTCATTAAAGTTGGATTTATAATATAATTCTTGGGATTTTACAACATATCTGTATATTATATGTATATTAAATGAAATTTAATATACCGTATCTGTAAAAGAACTTCCAATAGATATATTAATTTTCAAAATATTTTTGAACGTGTATTCCTAATTTCTCCCGATTGATTGTTCTACAACAAACCTCGGGTTGAAAGATAAAAAATTATAGATAAATTTCTTTTTCGCTACACCAAAAAAAAAATGTTGAAAAGATAAAAATTCTTCCCCTGGATTTTCGAATTTACAAATTATTTTACATTATTAAAATACTATTCGAACAATCAAGTACGGGGAGTTTTTGAAAAGATTTTTTTTACCGATGTATAAAAACCTTTTTTTAAACTGAAATCGATAAATCTTCTTCGTCTTTAATATGTAATTATGTAAGAAAAATATGTCCATTAGCTTATACATTTTTGCCATGATTGTAATGTGAACAGTAATCAAATTATGACTCAAATAAAAACCTTCTATTTCACAAATAAAAACTCAAGATGATTTTAAGGAAAGAAATTGATAAAAAAAATATAGATAAAAAATTAATTCTTTTTTTTTACATAATTTAATTTGGATAAGTATTTATTACTTTATTTCGCAATAGGATAGAAGTACCGTGTTTGACCATATTAATACCGTATTTTGCCAGCAACTTGATCCATTTGTGGCCATCCCGATGGGACGTAAATAACGAGATGACCACAAATGGTGCCAAATGATTTGAACATAATTTATTAAGCAATTAGGTATTTTAAGCATTGCATATTCAATGTAAATATGTCTTCATTCATGTAAAATAATCTCATTCAGTAATTTTATCAGGTTGAAGTAATGATGTATACATTTAATGATAAATGTGTACATTCTTTGCGTGGCCACTAATGATACACTATAAAATAATCTACTTGAAATTTAATGTACAAGTACTAGAAGTTTTCATTCATAAACTGGTACATTAAATTTAATATACAAGTGTGATATAAAATTAATGTATGGTTTTTTTTACAGTTTGCTTCACAAATCACGCAATATCTATTTACTATATACTTAACATAAACGACCTTAAGGTAGTTCTGTCGGTACGCCGGGGTCATAAATCTCATCGTCTATATGACATTAGAAAATAATCATACGCATCACTTTGACTGCCTCAATAATAATATAAAAAATAATCGGGAATCCTTCGAAATTGTCGTAATCAAATTAAAACGATTATTTGTCAATAATTGATATGTTTAGTGCGGATTTGACTTCATTTTTACGATAATTAGGTTAGGAAACGTCATTTAGCCCGGTATCGTGCACTTTGACCTTGGTTCAATTAAACATTATTCCGGAGACGTCACCTTTTTTCATGATCCATCAATTTCTGAATGATTTGCGAATCTGTAGTACTGTTTATTTTTTCTCTATCTTTGATCAAAGTATGTTAATTTTCGATTTAAAGATCAATTTTTCCAGCCCTTTCGTTAGCGCCGTGTAAAAAAACCGATTTTCAAGTTTTAATTGTTCATTCAAATACTCGGTAAAAGCCTTCAAGATTTTGTGCAAGTAAAATTGAATAGCTAAATTACAACATGTCAAAAATTCATGCATATGAGTTTGGATTGCCTTCACGACAGAACTACCTTAACCGCAGGGCGTTTCTTGTAAAGTTATATATACTATTTATTTAGAAATGGTCCTCCGCATTCAAAATCTCGAGGAGTTCTTCTTCGGTTTCTAGCTTGCGGTAATTTTTTATGTGGTACTGTCTAAACGATTCATAAAATGGACATATTTATCAAAAAGTGGGTAACCGTTTCTGTTTCGTGTAAGTCGCATAGTAATTAGATATTGCATCATTTGTGAACCAAACTGTAAAAAATCGATATTAGTCCCTTAAGAAGCTACCCCTCCCCCTTGCTAAAAGGCCCTTGTACCTTTAGAAGCAATAAAGTTATTTACACGGAAAGAAAGGCTTGGTTGAAACAACCAAGTGCTATGGTTATATATGCGCCAGACGATTAATTGGTTAGACCAACCAAGTAATTTTTTAGGCTACCAATTTCTTGGTTGGACTAACCAAGTCACTTGGTTAGCTTAAAAAGTGACTTGGTTAATCCAACCAAGAAATTCGTTAGCTAACCAAGTGACTTGGTTGGATCAACCAAGAAATTGGTAGCCTAACAAATTACTTGGTTGGTCTAACCAATTAAGGTAGTTCTGTCGGTACGCCGGAGTCATAAATCTTAGAGTCTATATGACATTAAAAAATAATCATACGCATCACTTTGACTGCCTCAATAATAATATCAAAAATAATCGAGAATCCTTCGAAAATGTCGTAATCAAATTAAAACGATTATTTGTAAATAGTTGATATGTTTAGTGCGGATTTGACTTCATTTTTACGTTAATTAGGTTAGGAAACGTCATTTGGCCCGGTATCGTGCATTTTGACCTTGGTTCAATTAAACATTATTCCGGAGACTTTACCTTTTTTCATGATGCATCAATTCCTGAATGATTTGCGAATTCGTAGTACTTTTTATTTTTTCTCTATCTTTGATCTAAGTATGTTAATTTTCGATTTAAAGATCAATTTTTCCAGCCCTCCCGCGAGCGCTGTGTAAAAAGATCGATTTTCCAGTTTTAATTGTTCATTCAAATACTCGGTAAAAGCCTTCAAGATTTTGTGCAAGTAAAATTGAATAGCTAAATTACAACATGTCAAAAATTCATGCATATGAGTTTGGATTGCCTTCACGACAGAACTACCTTAATCGTCTGGCGCATATATAACCATAGCACTTGGTTGTTTCAACCAAGCCTTTTTTCCGTGTATCTATCTAAATTAATGTATGGTACAATAAATTCAATAATTTACTTAAATTTTACAGTAAAAGTACTTGAATCTTAATAATTGCTTTAATATTGCCACTAAAGTACATCAATTTTACAACACAATTGCACATTAAATTTAGTTGACGAGTTTATGCATAAAAAATTGTCATCTAAATTTAATGTTCAATTATGGTATAAAATAAATATACTTTTGCGGTAAAATTAAAGCAAGTTATTAAAATTCAAGTACTTTTGCTGTAAAATTAAAGTAAATCAAGAGTCGCGGTAGCGACTCGACGCCAAGTTAAAAAAGAAATTAATGTTGCCTTCACACTACGATTATTGTATTTGCTGTAACATATATTAATTTTACATCACACTTGTATATTAAATTTAATGAACCAGTTTGTGAATAAAAACTTCTAGTACTTATACATTAAATTTCAATACATTTTTTTACCGTGTACCCTAACGATAGTAGCGTCAAACAAATCCCGAGTAGCAAAAACCAATGAGTTGGCAACAGCGTGCCCCAGCTATGTACGTTTTTAGATACGTACGTCCCTGGCTGATCGTACCCGGTTGCGCGCGCATCGGAAAAGCGCGTCGTAGTCGCGTCTACGCTAATGCGCGTGCGTATGCATCGGTGCGCTTGTAGAAGCCATTGTAGTGTTGGTATATCGATGTGCACATAGTAAGCGATGCGTGCGCCTCGTGATAGTTGCGGGTGTGAGTACGCCATAGGCAAGTGACCCTGTCGAAGTCGTCGTGTGTAGGAGTGAGAGAATATCATCGCCGAAAGGGAGACAGCCAGGGGCGTCGCGAGGCATCGAGGATTCGGGAATCGGTGTATGCGGCGCTACAGCGAAGTGGGGATTCCACTCTGTAGACAGAGATAGAAGAGAGAAAAAGAGATTTCGCCAAACGTGCGAGAAGGACAGAAACAACGAGCGAGCATCGATGTAATGTGGGACGCGCGGGACGAAGGAACGAGAGAGGCAAAGCCCGACTCGGTGAAGTAAGGTGCGACGAAGTGAAGTGACCAAGAGCGTTCGGTAACTTCGCTAAACCAGCGACGAAAAAGATATTGTTTCGAGATTAATTCTCTCTCTACGCGTCGCTTTTGTGAACGATACACAGTGTAAGCGCAAACGTTTCCGAACTAAATCTGTGCTATCCCTAACGACAGAGAAATTCACCGGACGCTGTGAGAGAAGACAACGAAACTCGTACATCGAAAAAGAGAGCGCGCGTGTGCGTATGTGTATGTGCGCCCGCGCGAGCGCGGGGGCGGTAGCAGAAAAGACTCGTCTTCGTCTTAGTTTCATCGAGAGAACATAGAGACAGCCACACCAAACGTAATATCTCGACGCGTGAGGGGTAGGCTGCGACGAGGTTCACGTCGCCGGTTTAGCAGCGAGCAAACGAGAGAGAAAGAGCGATAGAATATATATATATACATATATATATACATATATACAAAGTCGTGCGCATCGCCGACGTCGTCGTGCGATGACGACGCTCGTCGCCTGTCGTGCGGTCCCGTACCCGCGAACAAAATCATGCAGAGCTACACTATAGACAACACAAGAGAAGCACTGAAAGTCCTGTGCTGTTATTAACTAACGTAGGCGCTCGCCCTACGACGTACCTTGAGACGTGCGCGCGCGTTTCGTGTGTTTCATTCTCCGTTTCCGGCTACGCACCGGTCATCTCCGTCACTTCGACGATTGTGCTTTTTCTTTTTCGTTTGTGTTTAAATTCTTATTGTTTTTTTTTTCTTCTGTCTTCGAAATCAACGCTCCTCTACGACTCCTGGATCAACCATCAGACTGTTCACTCCTCGCTCCCTCTGTATCCCTCTTCAGTAAACCCCTCCCCCCCCCCCCCCCCCCCTCTACTCCCCTCCGCGTCTCTCGCAGCGGCCGCTCACTACAATCCGACGTTTACTGGCATCAAAGCCAGCTCTCGCGACTACCGTGCGCGATTGTTGTACGCTGGAGAGATTGACAAGTATCAGCAGCGATGTACGCGAAGGGAAAAGCGTCGTCGGTGCCCTCGGACGGACAGGCCAGAGAAAAGTACGTATATACACATATTGACAAGCTTTATTATCAGTTTGACAACGATTATCATTGTAGTTACCCTGTTGAATCATCTAGTTTTAGACTTTACGTGTATTGCGTAGACGGTGGTTACAATTTCAATTCTAGATGGACCGGTAGACATGATTACATGTATACTCCGATTATTTTAGGCATATACAAACAATAATACTAAGATAAGCTTAAGGTTGGGAATCATTTTTAAGCACTATATATGATGAATGTGTGCCGAGGTCGTCGTAAATAGTACATAGATACGTGCGAATCTCGAGCGACGGTATAACGCGGCGAAATAAACGCGCAACGAGAATCGAACTTTCTCGCCAAGTTGTTTTCTCGCAGTATTATGTACAGGGGCTTTACAGTGTCCCCGGAGGAAGGGGGAGAAGGGGACATCTTGCGGTGCAGACTGTAGAAGCGTCAGACTGAGCGCACTGTCAGTCACGTAAATACACGTGACAGTTGGTGAGAACTGAGAACCACTGGCTACGTTCCAGATAACCACGACGACGACGACGACGACGACCAACAACTACTCCCTTTCTCCCGGTGCCTCGGCAAAGCTTCTCTTTCTCACGCAAATCGCTCACGTTGTTTTCGCCTTTACACTCGATGCCGCCTCTCCCGTACCGAGAGACACACGGAGAAGTGCACACACTAACCGAGTAGCCATTATTCTCGTTCGACCGGGAGATTCCGTTAGAAATGAACACCGGGTCGTTGACACTATGCCGATTAATGCATCTCAAGCAGAGCGGAAATTATCGAACCTTGATACAAGTCGTGCACTTGAAAGAATATACATCTAGTTTATCTTTACTTCTGTAGTTTGTACGAAGCTTATGTTATTAAAAATTTGTCAAAAGTTGCAGACACAATCGAATCACCTGTACAACCAAAACACTCGAAAGAGTTGAAATGTATTGCTCAACATTATTGCAACATGATTCGTTCTGTTTCAGATTGGCACTATACGTTTACGAGTACCTGCTTCACGTTGGAGCACAAAAAGCAGCCCAAACATTCCTCTCAGAGGTAGTATTTGATCTGTACTGGTTAAAATACTTTTTCTTAATCTCACAGCAATTGGCTTAGTGATGGGTTTTGTATTTATCTTTTTTCGCAGATACGATGGGAGAAGAATATAACTTTAGGTGAACCACCTGGGTTTCTACACTCCTGGTGGTGGTGAGTGCATTTTCTCTGAATAAATTATAATTGTTAGATAACGGGAAATAGTTGATTACTATTTTATGGTTTTATATAATGTTTTCAGTGTCTTCTGGGACTTGTACTGCGCAGCACCAGAGCGACGCGATTCTTGCGATCACAGCAGTGAAGCTAAAGCTTTTCATGACTATGTAAGCAGATACTCTCATTTTTTTAAATATATTTAGACAAATGACTGAACAGAATTTTTATGTTATTAAATTCGTATCTTCTAACCGTGTTCGCGTGCTTTTCCAGAGTGTTCGTAATATTTTTGTGTACTTTTGGTTCTCTTGCAGTATTGTGTTATTTTATTATTATTTTCAGTCCAGGACGAATGTATTACTGTATACGGACGATGATAGTAACGTTGGTCATATCGGGAATAAAAAATACCTAGAAATGGGAATTTCTTACGTTAGAAGTAATCAACTTGAATTTTATATGAACACGGTTAGAGGATTAACGGTGGCTCTTTATTATTTTTTAGGGTTTCGTGAACAGTGGATATGGCGTCAATGGTATTACACACGTGAGTATTCAAATACACTGATTTTATTGCGAAATTACACGATTGTACGAACTTACCTTACGTGAAATTTGATTACAACATTAGTTGTCTGGACGAATAAATCCATACTTGATTTTCGAAAATTTCATATCGCTTGTACTATGAAAAATCAAATATCATGTTTTCCGGTTTAATTAGATTATTTGGCGCGTTTGCTCCAAAGAGAAATTCGACTCTCATTCCCCGCGCCAAAAAAAAAAAAATAGTATGAAAAGAATATTAGAATAGCATTAAAATGAAAAGTATGAGGAGTATTTCGTATAGGACGAAATCATACTCCAATTATACTCATTCAAATATGAAGTATGTATGTAGAGTTTATTTGGCTTTGGGATAAATCCCCTAAGAACCAGAGAACAAAAATTACAGAGACAGGCTATGCACAAACAAAAGATATGATGGACGGAAAATCGACTTTGTTAGGTTAACGAAAACAGTAGTTGGACCCAACCAAGCGATTTAGTGCTTTGAGAGACAGACGATTTCTTGGTTAATTTTCAGGTGGTAGGCTCTGATCGTTTCTCGAACTAAACAGTTAGTTGGGTCAACTACTATTTTGGCCCCAATTGTCTTACTTAGTTGGAACACGAATAAAATTCGTTGTGTGACCTATTTAAGGTAGTTCTGTCGCGAAGGCAATTCATATGCATGAATTTTTGACTTGTTGTAATTTAGCTATTCAATTTTACTTGCACAAAATCTTGAAGGCTTTTACCGAGCATTTGACTGAATAATTAAAACTTGAAAATCGATCTTTTTACACGGTGCACACGGGAGAGCTGGAAAAATTGATCTATAAATCGAAAATTAACATACTTAGATCAAAGATAGAGAAAAAATAAAAAGTACTAAGGATTCGCAAATCATTCAGGACTTGATGCATCATGAAAAAAGGTGAAGTCTCCGGAGTAATGTTTAATTGAACCAAGGTCAAAGTGCACGATACCGGGTCAAATGACGTTTCCTAACCTAATTATCGTAAAAATGAGGTCAAATCCGCACTAAACATATCAACTATTTACAAATAATCGTTTTAATTTGATTACGACAATTTCGAAGGATTCTCGATTATTTTTTATATTATTATTGAGGCAGTCAAAGTGATGCGTATGATTATTTTTTAATGTCATATAGACTCTGAGATTTATGACTCCGGTGTACCGACAGAACTACCTTAAGTCAACTAAGTCGGAATGGTAAATGTGACGAATACCAGGTCGTTATACCGATCAACGGGATGGTTGTGGCAACAAATTTTCACTCAACTAATAAATAGTTAGTTGTCCCAACGAACCAGTTTTTTCCGTGTAGATGAAATACTAAAAAATTAAGCTATACTAAAGCGGTGTTACACCCTGACCGCACACTAGGGTTACACTGGGAAAAATGATTGGCTCCTGCAACAAAACAAAGTATTGCCGCATCTATATTTCTTATTATAGCCATGAATATTCTCGCAGGAGCACTGCGAATTTATGTAGTAACGATATCATTTTGCTGGCCATGCTTTGGTTACCGTAACTATACAAGAATTTTCTCAAAACGATACGTTTCAGTTACTGAAGAAATTTCGTTGGTCGGATGCGGTAAAAAATCTCAGTATAGCTATGGGAGCTATACGGGCCGCTGCAGGAGCTATCCGCTCGATTCTCGCGCGACGATGATCGGTATCGGCCTATGCAGACTTGTTTTTATGCAGTGTTTCGATTAATGCGAACAGTATTCGTTGATGGAGCAGTGGGTGAAACGAAAACTACAGCCATGGGTTTACAGAATTGGGAGAGTAGTTTTGAATGTAAGGCAGTCAATTGATAAACGGTGATGCATACGATTGACGCTAGACATCCTTCCTAACCTAAAAACTTGGAAGTGCAAGTTAAATATCGCATGGCTGCTGGAAGTTAGCGATCGTTCAACTTCCACAACTATAACGTTTAGTTCCTGCAAGCGGACGACGTGAAGCGCAAGTATTCAGCTGTTGAAACTAAACAGCAACACTATGGTACCGACAGACTCCAGAATAGCTCTAGCGGTCAGATATTTGGTTAGCAGAACCGTTCATTTTTCTCAGTAACCTAGTAACCCCAACCTCAGCAGCGTGCTGCTCGAAAGCCCTAAATGCTCCAATCGAAGGCGTCCCAGAGATTATCGGAGGTAGTGCATTTCAGATGTGCCCGTGTAAAACTTGTGGTAGGATTCCAGATAGATACTGCCCTACGTGCAGCTCGGGATCCAGTCAGAATCCAAAGATGAGTGTAATAGTATTAAATTCGATTCTGATTGGGATACGCGATCAGACTCCAATCTGGACTCCAGACCAGATCCAGTCCGAATCCAAGATTTTTGTTACCCAAAAAGTAATTACCAATAAATAATCGACAATTAGTGAAGAATTCTTAATCAAAAAGAAATGTACGTTAAAATTGTTGACCAACTCAATGTCATTTTTTAATCCATGCGCTTGCAAGCTAGCTTGAAACTCTTTTATCGAAAATATCGAGAATATAAAAAAAAAAAATTTTAATAAAAATATAAATGATATCATTCAAATATCATCGCCTGGAATTACCTAGAACCTTATGAGGACCATTTTTTGAGAAAATTCGAACAAATTTTGACCACAAGTCTCTGCACTGTCCCTTACTTCGTTAATACTGGATTTTTATATTCAAATCGGATTCTAGCTGGATTCTAATAAAGATACTCGGTTGACGATGCTCTTGCGATATCCCTAACTTTACTAATGGATAATTCGAAAGTCCAAATCGGGATCCAGTTGGATTCTTATAAGGACACCTTACTTCGGGATATCTTATAATTTCTCCAGTTACGTTAAACACTGATTTTACTTCCCAAATTGGAACCCATCTGGATTCTTACAAGGACACCACTTTTGAGGAATCTCTACCAAATTCAGATCGGAATCCGATCGTAAATCAGCACGAAAAAAACCGATTAGTTGTGATAACCACGTTATTGGTTAAATATGTGACAGATAATTAATTAGTTCGATTGACCAACAAATTAGTTCGATCAATCAAGATATTGGTTACGGCTACCAAATACGTGGGTGGTATAACTAATTAATCATCAGTCACTTATTTAACAACACTGTAAAAAAATCTACTTGAAATTTAGGGTATTTTTACTGGAAGTTTCTATTCATAAACTAGTATATTAAATTTAGTATACAAGTGTAATGTAAAATTAATGTATTGTACAGCACATGCAATAACTTACTTTAATTTTACAGTAAAAATACATGAATTTTATATTACAATTTATTGTATATTAAATTTCGATGACGAGTTTATGAATAAAAACTTCCAATCTTTGCAGTAACTTGGTTATCCCAACTAAACTGTTTTTTCCTTGAAGACTCCTCGAAAGATTTCCGCATGGGTACGTGCGAGGTACGATCGTCGTACGCACAGCCGGCGTCGATAGCGAAGTATCAAATGAGTATACGAAAAGACACTTGACTATCTTTTGGTATACTCATTTCATACCTAGTACTCGAATATGAGTATAATTGGAGTATGCGCTGTAAAAAAAATCTACTTGAAATTGAATGTACAAGTATTGAAAGTTTTTATGCATTAACTGGTATATTAACCCGCGTAGTAAAAAAGAATCTTGTGAAGAATCTTTTAAAGAATCTTAAAAAAAGTCTTGAAAGAATCTTGAAAAGAATCACGTATAGGATCCGGAGCAACATTCTTCCCAGGATTCTTTTCAAGATTCTTTCTATCCGAAAGCGTTCTGAGAATCTTTCAAAGAATCTTGGAAAGCGTCTTTAAGAGAATCGTGAAAAGATTCCGTCCATCAAACAGAAAAATCGTTGAAAAAATCTTCATGAAATTCTTCAGAGGAATCGAGCAAAACCTGTTGTTGCTTTCCCTTGGTGTCGAAACAGTAAATTTCGGTACGTCAACGAAGGGTAAACCCCTCGTGTATAGTCGAACTCAGAACAGCTTTGCAGTCTTATATACGTTCAGGCTTCAAGTCACTTGCGAGAAACGTTTCGACCGCTCGCCATCTAGTGGCATCGTACGAAACACTGATATTCAATACTCCGCTAGATGGCGAGCGGTCGAAGCGTTTCGCGCAAGTAACTTGAAGCCTGAACGTATATAAGACTGCAAAGCTGTTCTGAGTTCGACTATACACGAGGGGTTTACCCTTCGTTGACGTACCGAAATTTACTGTTTCGACACCAAGGGAAAGCAACAACAGGTTTTGCTCGATTCCTCTGAAGAATTTCATTAAGATTTTTTCAACGATTTTTCTGTTTAATGGACGGAATCATTTCACGATTCTCTTAAAGACGCTTTTCAAGATTCTTTCGAAGATTCTCTGACAGATTCTCAGAACGCTTTCGGATAGAAAGAATCCTGGAAAGAATCTTGCTCTGGATCCTATACGCGATTCTTTTCAAGATTCCTTTAAAAATTCTTTCAAAGTTTCTTTCAAAACTTTTTTTTAAGATTCTTCACAAGATTCTTTTTTTCTACGCGAGAAATTTAATATACAAGTGTGATGCCAAATTAATGTATGGTACAGGACATTCAATAATTTACTTTAATTTAACAGTAAAAGTTGTTGAATTTGTTTGCCGTATGCTTCAATTTTATCGGAAAAGTACATTAATTTTATATCACAATTGTACGCTCAATTGAAATAACGAGTTTAGGCATAAAAACGTTCAGTCTTTTTGAACAGCATGATTTCGTCCATTACGACATATACCTCATATTTTCCATTTTAACACTATTTTAATACTCTTTTCATACTATCTTTTTGGAGCTGCTCGCAGAATATATAGTTCGATAATTAGTTATTTGATTGATGTTGGAAAAACAAATTCGGAAAGTTCGAGATTGCAAGAACCTAAAAAAGTAAAATAATATCACAATGTTGCCGTCAGAACCTTAACCGAAAGATTATTGCAGAATGCTGGACCAGCACCATCTCCACTCGGGCAGATGCCACAGAACGATGGCATGCCTGGTGGACCGATGCCCCCTGCATTCTTTTCAGTAAGTTATCACCACTCCTTCGTTTCGTAATTTTCATCTATTCGCAATATCAAGAGTCGTGGTAGCGACTCGACGCCAAGTTAAAAAAGAAATTAATGTTGCCTTCACACGACGATTTGTCTGTCTGATCTTGACTGGTTAAATATTTTCCATTCAACTGAATGAAAGAAAAAAAAAAAATCTCACAGATAACATTCTCGAATGTAATCAAATGACTCTGGCAATGAAAATCTTCGTTCGAACATCCAGAAGGTTGTGTGACATTGGAATTTTATTGTCACTCGATCAAGTACTGCGAAAAATTGACTTATTGCATCAATGACAATAGCTATGATCGGAGTAACAAAGAAAAACTTTGGCGAGCCGACACTCGATCGCGCGGACAAGGTACATCTCCGAAAGTTTAATGTCTGCTACGATGCACGTTGTACATAAATGTGAACGAATGTTTTATAATTTTCAATCAAAACTATACTCAAGGACGATGCAGCTTGTTCATACGCTGAGGGATTGGCAAATCTTAACGATTATTCAGATGCAATTGTAAACTATGTTCTCTTATTTTATCGTCAGTTTCTTACCATGAATGCGTCGGATACTTGCCTCGACTTGTTGACATATCTCGAATGATGAATCTCTTTTTTTAGGCCGAAATAATATGAAATTGACACTACTTTTTACAATGTAATGATTCACCTACTCTTTTTGTCTTCATCGTTTCAATAACTATTCGCGATAGTGCTACACTTGATTCAAATCTTTGGGTGTCATTCGCTGTAATTGCCGTCTAGGGTTTAGGCTGAAAGTACTGTAAAACAGAAAAATACTAAAGATCATGAAAACAAAGAAATGGACAGCTTTGAAACAAGTGTATCTCAAAATCAGTCGTGTGTAATGCTTGACTCACTATATTTAATATGATTATTCTTCCTTTTTGTATCTGATTCTCATATGTAAATGTACGTTCATTGTGTCACAATTTTTCGTTACACCGCTGCGCCACATCGTTTGGATGTAGGACTGTCTTCCTAATGTGAATTAACCATAGATGTTACTAGTTTAGCCGTAATACATTATAGCATTTTAGTATCACGAAAATGTGGCGGTTGACGATCAATCACCAAACACTGAAAATTCACTGCACCATTTGACATGAAACAGCCTGCCTAGACACTAGACGAGCATTAATCGTACCTTTCAAAAAGATAAATATACTTAAAAGTCATTGCATTGTTTACTGTGGTAAAATGTTTTTCTATGTATATCAAAGCGCAAGGAAAAAAGCGTAATAACGTCGATTTCGGGTCACATTCGTATCGTCCGTTCATTTGTTGCGTCTACCGTCATTGCCCGGAAACAATATCACCACAAATGGGGTTGGGTAGTTTCACTTCGTAAAAGTGTATATGTCGAATCCAGTTAACAGGTCAAACCCAATTATTTCGATAATATTTGTTGTCAAATATCTCCTTCAATATCAGTAGCTTTACGATCATAAAAATCTTCCCCATTGATAACACCGTTCGCAGGAAGCGGAAGAAAAAAAAACGAATGGCATGTTTCGTTTATTTTGAGCGAGATATTTAGTAACAAGTATCAATGTTGTCAAATTGACACGCCCAGCTTTGACTGTGAATTCCGTATCGCAATACCTTCTTGCAAGAAACAACTTCTCCGAATTGTTGAATTGGAAAAACAACATTTTCTTCATCAATTACACTGAAAAAAAAATGTCATTGAATCCATCGTTTGCGGGCTGCCAAAAGAAGTATTTTTTAAATTAACTCTAGTTCTTATTCGTTCAACTCCATATAACATTGAAATAATAAAATATTATTTTGCTCATTTTAGAGTTATTGTTTCGATCTCGCACGGAGAGAAGTTTTTGTATCGTGACAACACAAAACGGTGACAATAAAAATCGTTTTGTTAGGCTAACAAAAAGATTTGTCAGCCGAACAAAAGATTTGCCAGTATCGCAAAACTGATTTGTTAGCCGAACAAAAGATTTGCCAGCCTAACGTAACGATTTTTGTTGTCCTCCGTTTATGTTGTCACAATACAGAAATTTCCGTGTGTATGGAATTGGAAGAATTAGAATTCAAATTAAGTTGATAACGCTTGTTTTTGGCAGCCCGCAAACGATGGATTTATTGAATCAATGACATTTTTTTTGTCAGTGCAGAATAAGATAGGAAACTTCTTGCAAGTTGGTATTGTAAATGTTCCGTCGAGTCATGAATAACACTTGTCATAGATACTTGTCTGGGAATACTAAATTAATTGTCGAAGGAATCGGAACATTTTGATAATAACAAATCATCTTAATTTCTACCCGTGCCTTCTAGTATACTATAGTTGTTGCCTGGATCGCAGTGTTGCTACATGTCTGTCGTTTGCGTTGCTTGTTGCAGAACAACTCGACAATGCGACCATCTCCGCCCACACACCCCTCATCACAGCCATCCCCCCAGCACCCCCAGCCACCCCCGCCCCCACACTCGCAGATGATAACCAACCAGGTAAGCATCATTCAACACGAACACACTACACACACGAAATATTCACACGTTCCACTCATCATTCCACTGCACAACATCATCGTAATCTTACATTGTTATCATCATTACGTTAAACTTTGTGTGGGATTATCGCTTACATTTATTATTTCACGACTAATCAATGTTACTGCCTTCATCGGAATACGTGGGATCACTAATTTTGGTTCCTTCTTCATTGTACCGTCTTCTAGTTTATAATGCCTTTTGTGCAGTCTAAATGTAAGAATTTATTGAATCTGCATGACGATTCAATAACGAGATCGCGCGTTACACACTTCAGTACTCTTTTATTATATATAAAAATAAGAGAGAGAGAGCTAACATATTATTATGACACCTACAAGTTTTTCTTTTTATATAATACAATAATAGCGATACAGCATGTAACGATTCTAGCAGTTATCGAGCTCTCGTGATTATTTATACTGGTAAGGTAAGGAATTCGTCCTTGTTTTTTATTTCCGCTCGTATAGCCGAGTTGATATAATCGCTCATTACCTACAACATTTAACTCCGCATGCAAGGTAAGATACACCCAGAAAAAATAGTTGGTAATATTAACTAAAATTATCTATTCAACATTTCATAATTTCAATTAACGAAAATTTACTTTCCCTCCAACAAATATGTATTTCATTGAATTTTTCAGTTTTTTAATTTCCAACATATTTATTTATTTTAATCAACGTTCACTGTGCAGCGGATACTAAAAAAATATTTTATTTATTGTTACTAAATACTTTCTTAATCCGGAAAAAAGATCTAGTTAAAACGACCAAATACATGTGCTAGATATTTTTAAATAAAATCAATTAGAACTATCTTATAATACAATATATATTTATTTCCTTTCATCATTGGAGTTTATTATTATCAACATGCAAAATTTATCGTTTTTATTTCATTCTTGTCGTATATTTATATAAAAATTATATATTCTGTAAATCGGCAGCAGTGGACGCGCGGTCGGTGTGTGGCTTCGATGGTCCCCAGAGTTAAGCAGCATTATTTGCGGTCATAACTTGGATGGGTGACCGTTTAGCCGCGCACTGGTTTGCACGCCAACTGCTGAGCGTGAAGCAGTTTCTGAGCTTCAAAGGGATAGTGAAGAATATCAATAATTTTTTTTTTCTTTTTTTTTTTTTTTTTTTTTTTTTTATATAACTGCCGATCCAAATAAATATGTCTTAGATTTGAATACATTTACTATTCAATAAGTATATTAATTACAAATAAAAAAATTTATTTGAGGTGAATGGAAGTCTAGTAGGTCGGCACCCAAATGAGAAATTTGATTTCCGATGCGTAGATTCTAGTCCCGTTAACAAGATATTTTTTCTGGGTGTAGAGGGTTTTACTATTAATAATCGTAATCTCACGTCAAACGTAATTATCGAATCACAAAAATCTGGTTTCTTAACACAGCTCTGAGATTTTTAATAATTGAAAAATAATGTAAATATATAAGAGACATTCCATCGGTTATCGACAGGGTCGTGAGACTCATATATATATATATTTCTTTTGAAATGTTATAGAGCAATATAAAAAAACACTCGAGACATTCTTTTAGATTAAAAAAAAAATTGTGTTTTTTTAATTACCTAACATTTGATTTTCTCAAAAAGTACGTCGACGATTTTTTTTTTTCTTTTTTTATATTAAATTCTGTGTCCAAACACAAAATTTTTCAGCCTAGACCCAGAGTGTGCGAGGCCTAGATTAGCAGCTAAAAATAAAACAAAATTAAAAAACAAATTTCTTTTACGGGAGAATTTTATTTGTAGTTGCTATTCTAGACTGACCCCCATTTTCGTTCTAGTCTTAAAAATTTTGTCTTTGGACACAGAATTTACTGTAAAAAAAGAAAATCAAATTTTAGGTAATTAAAAAAACACAATTTTTCTTAAGTCTAAAAAAGTTTCTAGAGTGTTTTTTATATTGCTCTACACATCTCAAAAGAAAAAAAATTAGGGTCGCGACCCTGATAACCGGTGGAATGCCCCATAAAGCATCACAAGATATTTAATTGCCATTTGTCAATCTTCACGCTTACCACAGATGCAAAGAAAATTACTACTCGCATTTACAGAACGACATAGCGCGTTTATATTTCTGACAAAAAGTTGTTAAATTTTATTAGTGCTGTTGTTGATTCCTTAGACTTTCAACAAGGGGACTCACATGTAAAAAATACGGGCGACATAATAACGAGCGTAGGGATTCAGGGACATTCATACGACATTGGAGAACATTGTTTTATTGTTGCAGTTTATGGCAGGTCCGAGGTATCCTGCGGGACCAAGACCGGGCGTGCGTATGCCACAAATGGGAAATGACTTTAACGGGGTAGGTCGTACTTTCCTAAGATAAATGCAACGTATGTGGGGCATTATACACCGATCGGACCACCTTTTACCACGACCGCCGTTGATATAGTTGATTATTTTTATAGTCACTCACCTGAATGGATATGGAGCATGATCCATTTTTTTTTTTTTTTTTTTTTTTGTAAATTTATAAAAATTGCTCCAATAATTGCGTTTAAAAACTTTCGAATGGACGTTCTTCTTGGATATAAGTCGCATCGTTAAAAAACGCTTATAAAAACTTCTCATTTTGAAGTATACTTTTATGCAAATTTATTTAAAAAATTCTTCAACCTCTCCGGAGCATTGATTTTTAATTAATAAACATAAAAAACGATTTTTCAAAAACTTGGACACTTTATTTTTTCCGAAAAAATCTTTAAAATACTACTCATGAAGACGAACATTTTAAGGTAGCTTTGTCATGAAGGCAATCCAAACTCATATGCATGAATTTTTGACATGTTGTAATTTAGCTATTCAATTTTACTTGCACAAAATCTTGAAGGCTTTTACCGAGTATTTGAATGAAGAATTAAAACTTGAAAATCGATCTTTTTACACGGCGCCAACGGGAGGACTGGAAAAATTGATCTTTAAATCGAAAATTAACATACTTAGATCAAAGATAGAGAAAAAATAAATAGTACTACAGATTCGCAAATCATTCAGGAATTGATGGATCATGAAAAAAGGTGAAGTTTCCGGAATAATGTTTAATTGAACCAAGGTCAAAGTGCACGATACCGGGCCAAATGACGTTTCCTAACCTAATTATCGTAAAAGTGAAGTCAAATCCACACTAAACATATCAACTATTTACAGATAATCGTTTTAATTTGATTACGAGAATTTCGAAGGATTCTCGATTATTTTTGATATTATTATTGAGGCAGTCAAAGTGATGCGTATGATTATTTTTTAATGTCATATAGACTCGGAGATTTATGACTCCGGCGTACCGACAGAACTACCTTAAGACTAGACGGTAAGTGGGACAATCCTTTTTCGAATTTTTATGATAGTTTAAAAGATAAATAAAAAATGAAAACTCACAATAAAAATCGGAAAAAAATTATCCCACTTTAGGACAAAAAGTTGGCAGTGAGACAATTTTTTCTGATTTTTTATGAGAGTTTTCATTTTTTATTTATCTTATAACCTCTCACACAAATTCGAAAAAAGGATTGTCGTCCCACTTCCCGTCTAGGCTTAAAATGTTCGTTTTTATGAGTAGTATCTTACAGATTTTTTTCGGAAAAAATAAAAAATGTCCAAGTTTTTGAAAAATGGATTTTTATGTTTTTTAATGAAAAATCAATGCTTCAGAGGAGTTGAAGAGTTTATTAAATAAATTAACATAACAGTATACTTCGAAATGAAAACTTTTATGCAGTTTTTTTTACGACGCGATCATATCCAAGAAGATACGTGGCTTCGAAACTTTTTAAACGCAATTTTTAGAAATTAACAAGTGCGCGAAATATGCAATGAAAATTTTGAAAAAAAATGGATTAAGCTCCGTTCATTGGGGTAAATGATTAAAAAAATAATCAACTGTATTGACGTCATGGTAAAAGGTGGTTCGATCGGTATATAATGCCCCATGTACGATTTATTGTCCCTAAACTCTACGCAGATTAAATCACTAACATACTTTTGACGTGTGCAGCCACCAGGACAGCCAATGATGCCAAACAGTATGGACCCAACAAGACAAGGTAAGCCAATTCGTTTGCTCGCTACAAAAAAAAAACTACTCTGTCTTTATTTTTCCTTTTTTTGGTATTGGCAAGCGTTTCGAAAGGAGAATGACTTAGACGCATGAGTATCAAAAACCACACAGCAAAAAAATGAACGAGTATATACATATATATATTTATCTTTGTTTTTTTTTTGTTTAATTTAATTTTTTTCATTAATTAATTCTAAATCGGATTGGATTGCTGTGATGTGGAGTGGATTGGTTTTTGAACTTGGTCCTAGTTACGAACAGTGGTTAGTTAGATTGAATAACAATTGAGTAACAATTATTAATGAACTCTTATAAAGTTGAAGGACATTTTAAAGGTTTTTGGAAAAATTTAAATTGTACGCCACTGCGAAATAACTAGGCTCTGCCGCCATCAACTTGACCTTACCTACCTGCCGTACTAATGTGTGCTCTTGTGTTCCTCAGGCGAAGCCGGAGAGTTTGTAGGGTGGCAAGGTAGGAAGCAAACCCAGCAACCGAATCACACTCACATGACTTAGTCAAACCTCTAACTTCTCAATAGTTTTTCATTTCTCCTCTGTGCCCTCTTATTGTTTGTCTCTTCCATACCAGCTGACAGATCACACTTAGCTTTATCTTGTGCCGCTGAAATCCTCTTTTTCTTGATGTTTTTAATGCTTTAAACAAAATTAAGACACCTCTGTCTAACAGAATATTGTATACGGCTCGCGATATCCTGATTCGATATTTTGGTCCAGACACCATTTTAATAAAATACTTTTTCTATTACCATTTTGACTATGACTCAAATAAATATTCGAAAATTAGTATTAATATATTGATAATGAGAATATTTTGTTAATCTATTATTCAACCGTTGGTCAATTCTGCATTCGATTCGAGTCGTACTGCAGTTAAAATCGTTATATTGTTATTGAAAGTGCTAGTCATGATGTGAAATTTTTGGTTATCAAAATTTTGTGATTCGGGTGTACAAACGTGTAAGAATGGGAATAACGGATAAAATTCTGTTAACGATTTCCCTGAGGATTAAGAGTCGGGTTGCGCGCACACCATTAGTACGACTTTGACGAAATTTCGTACTTCGTAACAAAAATAGAATCGTGAACGAGTTGCTAGGTTGACAAAAACTCTGTACGATATTATACTGTATAATACAAATGGCCTTTAAAACAAAATTTAAACATCACTACTAGAAGCATTCGTGTGTGCTTTTTCACTGTAACTGTGCACAGTGCTGAAAAATCGGGTTATATGTATATTTTGCTTCAATATTTGTGGAACGTAAGGCGGAAGAAAAGCGGGAAATTTGCGGATCAAGTTCCCTGTTTACGCGGAAAAAAAGGCTTGGTTGGAACTACCAAGTGCTATGGTTATATATGCGCCAGACAATTAATTGGTTAGACCAACCAAGTAATTTGTTAGGTGACCAATTTCTTGGTTGGTCTAACCAAGTGACTTGGTAAGCTAACCAAGTGACTTGGTAAGCTAACCAAGTGACTTGGTTAGTCTAACCAAGAAATTGGTAGCTTAACCAAGAAATTCGTCGGTCTAACCAATTAATTGGTTAGACCGACCATATATAACCATAGCACTTGGTTGAAACAACCAAGTGCTATGGTTATATATGCGCCAGACAATTAATTGGTTAGACCAACCAAGTAATTTGTTAGGTGACCAATTTCTTGGTTGGTCTAACCAAGTCACTTGGTTAGCTTACCAAGTCACTTAGTTAGTCTAACCAAGAAATTGGTAGCCTAACCAAGAAATTCGTCGGTCTAACCAATTAATTGTCTGGCGCATATATAACCATAGCACTTGGTTGTTTCAACCAAGCTTTTCTTTCCGTGTAGCTTCTCTGTGTCAACACCTATATTCACGTTCCTCATATACTCGCAGTGGGGTTTTTCAATGTCTTAGAAATACATATCGTACCGTGCCGTTCCCATCTCTCTCCAGCATGTGCCTCCTGCCGTGACAATGTGTGTGTTTCGTTTACTATATTATATTGCTACTTCAGCATGCTGTTTCCATCACCAAGCCCCGTTCTCGCTTATTGTATCTGTGTTTCTGATTCCGGCATCGAGTGTCTCCAATCTAAACACAAATCAATAATTGTCCATCAAGGGTAGTCGGTGAAGTTTGTAAAATATCGTCGCTTCATAAACACGTTAAACACATTATCGTTTTTAGATTTGATCACGCTTTGAAGCCAATTGTCAAATAAACGATTAGCCATTAGTAATTAACCTAGCGTTAAATACAAGTCTAGAGAATAATCGTGGGCGTAGATTCTATCGGAAATTACTGATTGATTTTTCTGTAGGACCGCCAGGCATGAACCCCATGAACCCGAGGATGAACCCACCGAGAGGGCCGGGTATGGGCCCCATGGGTCCCGGTAGTTATGGCCCCGGTATGCGAGGACCTCCACCAAACAGTAGTTTAGGGCCGGGAGGACCTGGAGGACCTGGAATGCCGCCGATGAGCATGGCAGGACCCGGCGGAAGACCACAGTGGCAGCCAAACACATCTACAGTATGTTGAAACAGTATACCTAAATTATACTAATATTTTATATTATTTTCGACGCTTCGTCTATTTGCCATCTTTTTTATAAGATAGAAATTTGTATAACACAATAGCGATCTCAGCCGATGCTCACAAATAAAATTTTGTTGTTTTTACATTACCAGATTTTTCTCTCAGTGTGTTCGGAAAAATTGACAAATAATTTTCATTAAAAAAAAAAAAAACGTTAGGTTGTCGGATGATTTGTTCAAAAATTTGTTTATTCAGGAATTTGTTAATAACATTTTGGAATTGTTATTATGCTAAATCGATCTTTTCAGCACCTTTTACATGCTTGATTTTTTTTTTCGATTTTTATACCATTGGGAAGTGTTTGAAATTTTTTTTGGAACTCACATTTGGCGGGACTGTACCTATCATACAGCCTTAAGGTAGTTCTGTCGTGAATGCAATCCAAACTCATATGCATGAATTTTTGACATGTTGTAATTTAGCTATTCAATTTTACTTGCACAAAATCTTGAAGGCTTTTACCGAATATTTGAATGAAAAATTAAAACTTGAAAATCGATCTTTTTACACGGCGCTGACGGGAGGGCTGGAAAAATTGATCTTTAAATCGAAAATTAACATACTTAGATCAAAGATAGAGAAAAAATAAAAAGTACTACGGATTCGCAAATTATTCAGGAATTGATGCATTATGAAAAAAGGTGAAGTCTCCGGAATAATGTTTAATTGAACCAAGGTCAAAGTGCACGATACCGGGCCAAATGATGTTTCCTAACCTAATTATCGTAAAAATGAAGTCAAATCCGCACTAAACATATCAACTATTTACAAATAATCGTTTTAATTTGATTACGACAATTTTGAAGGATTCTCGATTATTTTTTATATTATTATTGAGGCAGTCAAAACGATGCGTATGATTATTTTTTAATGTCATACAGATTCTGAGATTTATGACTCCGGCGTACCGACAGAACTACCTTAACAAACAAATAATGAAAAAAAAGTCCGAAATTCCTTTTATCAGTATGAAAGGAATTCTTTCTCGCCGGGTGACCATATAAATTTCAGAGTGAAAGGGTTAAACGTTGCGTATTTTCTTCCGTAGCCAATGAATTACTCGTCATCCTCGCCGGGCAACTACGGCGGACCACCTGGATCGACCGGTCCACCTGGCCCGGGCACGCCAATAATGCCAAGCCCACAAGACAGTAGTAATAGCGGCGGCGAGAATATGTACACGATGATGAAACCAGTACCTGGCGGAAATATGCCCGGGGTTAGTATCGCGATACAACGAAATGATTGCATTTTTTGTTTTGTTCTGTTTTATTCGATAGAACTGATTGATTCGAATTTTTGGGTCTGGCTAGGACTTCCCAATGAGCGGTGGACCTGAGGGTGGGCCTATGGGTCCAATGGGACCGAATACGATGGGCCCGGTACTAAACGGCGACGGACTCGACGGCATGAAGAACAGTCCGGCAAACGGCGGACCTGGCACACCGAGAGAAGACAGTGGCAGCGGCATGGGTGACTATAATCTGGGTGGTTTCGGCGGTCCCGGAGAGAATGTGAGTATGAGCAGGTTCTTTAACGAATCCCTGTATAGCCAATGAAGTCAATGAATTTTTTACGACGAAAAAGACGAAAAATTTTTGAAAAAATTAAAAAAAGTATGCATAGTTACGGGGGTGCATCAGCAATAAAATGACGAATCTTCGTGTGCCTTAACGCATGCACCGTACCAACAAAACGCAGTCAGTTCAGTGCAAGCCGGCGCGCGAAAAATCGTTGACTCGTTACGGAAACGCATGCAATCCAAATCGTGCATAAATTCACAAGCGCTTACGCTCAGGTCTTTCAAAAGCAAAACAGTAAAAAGTAAAATAAAAATAACGTATTTTGTATCAGCAAAAGTCGCGCGACGCTAATTCTCAATCTTCGACTCATTCCAAATGATCCGCTATCCGATTAATACCTCTGTAGACTTAAGAAGTCTTAGTAGGTTTTGTTTGTTTCTTGGGCAACTGAAAAATCGGTGGGTTAGTACACATTTTCATCTTTCAGTATTTCATTTATTTAAAAAAAGACTGAGAGACGTCGCTACGCGATATCCAGAGGGAGGAGGGCGTTGATTTTCGCCGTTGAATACGCGTTTGGTATTGCGTTATAGATGCATCTCTTCCTATCAGACATGAGAGAATTAAAGCCTCTCGGTTCTTGTGACAGTTTTTTTGAATCTTACATCAGAGGAAAAACAAAAATCAGTGGAAAATTTTGTCGGAAGAATAAAATTAAATTGTTTTCGTGCACAGTGAATTCTCCGCTGAATCAGCTCATGGAAGTTATCCGGTAGGCTATTTATACTTCACCAACGGATTATAAATGTCCAATTTTAGGAATTCCAACCGACTGATCAGGTTGATATTCTGCCTTTGCATTTCATTCCCGCGTAATAATTTATTTGTAATTTGCAGTCTTCCGTAAAAGTTCCTATATCTCCTCGCTGATGATACGATTATAGTTTTTGCAGGAGTATCTAGAGGCTTTAAATACGAGCCTACTAAAATATTACGTCTTAATACATCCTCAGAGCTGGTACTAAATTCGCTCGACAGATGTAAAAATCTTAAACAATACTAAACTTTTGCCTTAAGGCAAGTTTGACACCCTCTCCCTCCGTTTATCTCGAGTCCGGTCGATATAAAAAAACCTCGTACCTATTTTTTCCAGGGGGGCTAAGACGGTTCGGGACAAAAATAAATTAGGTTACTGTTCCTAATTAAGGAGATCGTCTCGTGACATCGAAGTCAAATTACGATTTTAAAATAACTGGACAAAAACGACCAAACAAAAATGATTCGAACATTGCAAAAAAAAAAATTCACCAATTTAGTCATACACTCACACATTACAGAGTATACGCGTAATATAATTAATTTGGGAAATATGATAAATGGTTGCTGATTTACTTCAGTTTCGATGAAAGCCGAACAGCTGTTTTGGAGCGAGGAAAGAGTGCCACGACTTGGCAACACAGCAGTTTCTGTTTATGCGCCATCTTTATAACCTCAAAATTCACACGGCTACAGAATTAATTGGCACAGCGTTCACGCTGATCATTGCATTTGTACGTAATGAAAATAATGTACATTTGGGATATGTTCTTCGGTCTCACTTATACAATCTCTGTCATTTTCTAATCAGCTGTGCGATGTTGCCAAGCGTCACGTAGGTTTGTGATCGGGAGCTTTTTTCTTCGGTCTGCCTCGATTTTGTCATATTTAACTGAATAATATTGTTCGAAAAATTCGATTCAAGTACTTTTTTATGATCTCGTTGGAAACTTGAAATAATAATGCACAAGTGGAAACTTTATTATCGAAGTTATCTAATCGCCAAATATTTAAGAAAAAATGGTATGAAGTGCTCAATAAGCGCCCGACCCATAAGAGCCTGTATTAAATTCTTGGATTTTAATATTGGATTGCTTGCAAATAATTTCGGTAATCAGTCTTAGCATTTAGCCATCGTAAAGTTCAGCTCTCAATCTGTTGCATATTTTTAATTTGTCACTCAATCTAATAACTGGAGCCACGAGACAACCTCCTTAATGGAATACATACGACATTTGTTTTTATCCAGAAATATCCGGCGCCCTTGGAAAATATCAGGTAAACAGTTGTAAATACCGATCGTGGAATGTCACATATCCTTAAGAAAATATGGATACGTGTTCGATGCTCGGATATTAAAAAATAAAAATAAAAATGAAAGATATTCTTCCATATTAAATATATCTGTCCAAGATTCGCGACTGTTCTTCGACCGGGTTCATTAATTCAGAGTAACTACATTGGTGCACGTTCTGTATTTCTCGACAGTTTTTTTAAAACTCAAATCGCCTTGGATCCAGCTTCAAGTTCATAGACGTCGGGTAGACTTCCCGGTTAATCACACAATGAGGAAGGGGATTCGTACGAAACGACTAGCGAGAGAACACGAGTTAAACGCGTCCCGCGTAGCTTGCGCGGGAGCGTTTGTTACATACTATGACTATTTCCGAAAGATCGTGAGACTGCACGAAGATGCTGATTTTTTTTGTTTTCTTTTTTTTTTTGTTTTTTTTTTTTTTGTTCATAATCAATCTGTTGTCAATCGTATCCTCCCGAAAAACCCACCATAAATCGATCAGACTATAGCGTTTAAGTAAGAATTTACACCGTATAATGAGCAAGTTACTTAATTGCCACTACCGCCATACACCACTATGTATATGCTTCGCCTAATACTCGCAAGGTTGAAAACTTATCATCATCTTTTTTTTTTACCTACGTTTTATTGCTTAATTATTATGTCAAGGCTACATCTTCTTTAGTTAGCGCCTAAACTGTCATTAGTCGAAACTCCCCTGAACCTTCACTTATTATTTATATTTATTCTTGAGAAGGATTAAAAAAACAAAAACATTTAAAGAACAGAATTAAATACTTAGCTCATAAGCGAAGGTGCCTGAAGTACGAAAGGCTGTTACTTGTAACTGTCCACCACTGTGATTTGGTCGCATAATTTTCTTAACTCGATTTTTTTTTATATATATACACTGTATGTGTGTCTCTCTCTCATTCTCGTTTATATATTCATCTATACATTATTACTTTTTTTTTAAAACTACGTTCTCGTAAGCATCGGCTGGTTTGTTATCCCATTGTAGAGTCGTCGACGCGTGTCATACGCCGGAAACGCATTATTCCATTGATCCCTTTAATCTTGCCAATTTTTTCGAAGAGAATACTTGATATCGGGATTATTTGCGGCATATTCTCGCGAGGGGATGATTAAAAGGTCCGAACCCAAAGCCTCCTGTACACGGTGAGGATCGAGACGACGCGTCCCAATTTCTAGTCGCTCTCATGATGCTTTAATCGAGATTCTCTTTTTTTTTTTTAAAGTCTTACTATTTTTAATAATTTCTGTTCCTAATGTTACGGTCACATTGCTCTTCAATGGGTAGACAAATCCAGTTGAGGTCAAATAGAGATTCCCTCCACTATTTTGCTCATTATAATAAACGGCAGCTATTCGCGTCGCATTGCCTCGTGGGTGCCACTTGCCGCTTTCAATAATTGCTCAATTAAACGAATTCGACTTTGTACATAGTCGGGAAAGGGGTACATACGACTGGGGGAAAAGGAGGGTGGGTTATGATGCCGAGAGACGGACAAACGCGAAGGTTTTCCTTTTTTAAATATAAATATTAAACGAGCTTTTTTTTTCTCTCTTTTATAGTACGTATTTTTATACAAACTTACATGATAAACTCAAGCTTTCATTTATATAGAATATAAGCATTAATACTCTACTCTCTGTCACGTAAATTTTGATACGCCCGCGACGAGACTTTTTGCTATGGATTTGTAAATATTATTTAGAAACCTTTTTTGTTTCTTTTTCTTATATTTTTTAATGTCTCACCTGACTTAGTGAAACAGCCATATGGCCTTATTTTGTGCAGCGTGCTAATTTCTTGACAAGATGGCCTGCGAAATATACAAAAATGCATAATCATGTGTAAATAATATATTGATTAATTGAATTAATAATTCACATCAACGTCCGGATGACGAGTGTGACATTTATTCTTTTTCTATCGCGTGTATGTCATTTTGAACGCTTTGATTTTCTTTGTTGTATCTATCGTATTCGATGCAATTTGCGCTTTGGGGGATGTAGTTTTGTCAGTGTGTCGGGTGTTGGTTATTCCTTTGATGACGGCGCGCCACGGGCAATCGCGAGGCAAAGAGCATCGCCGAATAATACCTGAAGTACTTGAAGAATGAGAAGGAGGAGGAATGTTATATAAAAACGTTACTATTTTTGTATGGATATAAGGACAAGTATAGGCAGTGTGAGTACTGAACCTAAGTGATTGGAGAAGAGCCGAAGAGGAGGTTGGGATAGGCTGTATTTTAAGACAAGAGAAGACAAGAAAAAAAAAGAAACAAAATACAAAAAAGTGAATAAACAAAAACAAACAAACAAAATGGAATCCATCCGTCCGCAGGTGGTTATAGGTCAGTACCAGACTATGCTGTGCTGCTATTAGTTACTTTTAACTTAAACACCTAAATACATATTAACGATTCAATGTAATACGTTACGAGAAAAGCAAAATGAATATTAAGGGTCGAAAATTTTTTTTTTTTTTTATAAAATAAATAAATAAGCGGGAGCACGAAATTTCGGACCAGCGATTGTGCTACAAAAAGGGATCAGTTGATCCTTCGGTCTAATTACGTGAATTCTGCATACTTCAAACTCCGTGTTTTTCTCGTCTACGATCAATTGTCGGTCCGAATCGTCGTCCTGGCTCTTCGGGCTTGACAAATAAGCATTGAAGCCGAAGGTACGCTTACGTTCCAAGATTCGTTTTGTTATTCCGGAACCCAAAATTTTCTCCGATCTTATAATCGATTTTTTTTTAACGATGATCGATATATTCTTATTCACATATGTCGATTATTGGGACGCAAGAGTCGACATGGACAGGATAGTAAGAGGCACCCGTCTGTCGATTCATTTAGTCATAGATTTCGTTGAAAACGATTTAAAAAAAAATCAATGCGAATCAATTGAGCGAATAAGTAGATGATCATTAGAGGAGAAGTCGAACGAACGGAAGAATGAGATGGGGTGACGAGAAAACTAAAAATGAAACGCGAAAAAAAAAGCATTGAAATATTAAAACTAAAATCTAAATGTTTGATTTAGCATGACCGAGTCGTCGCACGTACTCGCTCGTACTTTGTCGTTCCATTTCATCTCTTAACAGGGACATGACACTATGAGAGAAAGGGAGAGAGCGTGAGTGCACGTGTGTGAGAGCAAGAAAGGGATGTCTTTAAGTCTTGAAGTGTAAACGCACCTTGGTACTCTTAAACAATACCGAATAACTCAATTACTCCCCCCACGTTGTAAGCTATATTACGCCTGAATGATGAGAAATAAGAAGAAAAAAAAAAATAATAATAATAATAATATGCCTACGCCAAGGGAGATCGAGACAATAAATGTAATCCTGTTACACTGAGAATAACTGCGTTTTTCTTTTTATTTGTAAATACCCAAGCAAAAAGGTGCTGGCTATCCGGAAGTATTTTAATATAATACTAATAACTTTGTCTGTCTGTTTCGTCGTTACCGCGTGCATTAATATATTCACGTTTTTTCATTCGCAGAATTACACCGTGTGTTTCATGACGTTGCCGCCTCCCACATCCGCACCCAAGACACACGCACTTCTCTCTTTATTTATTTTTTTTTTAATTTTTTTTTTTTTTTTTTTTTTGTCCCACCAATCATCTGCCACCACGTCGTGCATTGTTTTCGTTTTATTTTTCTCCACGTACTTTACTCCCTCATTTTTGTTTTCTCCTCGACACACCCTCACGCTAACTTGGGACGAGTGAAACACACGTTCTGTGACCGCGTTTATCTCGAGAATCAAGGCAATTGAACATGAGATACGGAGACAAAAATAAACATATTTAATATGAATTAAATTTAACTATAGTTCTGGTAGCTGTATATAGTACTAGGCTGTACTGACCTGTAGCACATGGATGCGTGAGCCGGATTGCGATTGTGGATTGCGAATTAGCGTTGTACCGTTTAGAGTGACAAGATAAAAAAGAAAGATACATGCAATAAGAGTTGAAAAAAAAAGATAAAAAGAGCCTGAATCGTAATAGCTGAAACGAAAAAGGGACAGTAGCCACGTTTGCTGTCTTTTGTCTTGTTGTATTTTGTAAAAAAAAAAAAAAAGAAAAAAAATAAAATAAAGAAAAATCGGTGAGGTGTGGGTGCGTGTGGGGGGCTAAAAGGCGACAGCGAGATTTCGTCGTTCGTGAAATCTCGCGAAATAATTAAAAGACGGTGAACCAAGTAATAAATCGCGTCGGTTAATTTGCTTGATCTATCTCTTAACGTCCATGTGTTGTGGGTCAGAGCACCCTATTTACTTATTTACTATAACAATAATGACGAGACACTCTAGAAAATGATCTTTACAAAAAAAAAAAAAAAAACAAAAAAAAAAATATGTCGTGATAGAAAGAAATACAATTTCGACATATTGTGTCACTACGAACTCGTCCTTAATTATAAAAACGTATCTAGTATATCACGATTCAATCGAACGACCGAACGTGGATTTCTTAGACTGACCGCCCGGCCCCACCGACGCACCACCACACCGCACTGTATGTATACGCTGCTGCTCTCGATTCGCGTATACCATTTCCGGCGCGGCCCAGCATTCGAGTCAAAATTCATGAACGTTCGGTCGGGCCTAACTGAACGAGATCGAATGGGCCTGAACGATGAGAAAAAAATAAAAATAAAAATAAAATAAAAACTCAGACTGAACGTACGTCGGATTTTGTCGAGAAAAGCTGATGGCGTGCTCAGGCTTTGGAAAACGCGGGAAAATAGCAAAGCGCTGCAAGTAACATACGAGAAGCTCTCGCTGCCGCTGGGTTGTTGCACCGACGTTTAAGTGTAACCGGCCTGGTTGTTGGTTGGTTCGCAGGATCAGAACGAGTCAGCAGCCATTCTCAAGATCAAGGAGAGCATGCAAGAGGAGGCCAAGAGGTTTGAGAAGGATTCAGATCATCCAGATTATTTCATGCAATAACTCTCCCCGAGTCATTGGACCTCGCGACACCCGACTTCCGTTTTCGCGGATTTGTGACCAAAAAGATATTTACGCGTCACATACATACACTCACAAACACACACACACACACACACACACACACACACACACGCACACACATATATACACCCACACACAACAATTGCGGACGGAACACAAACGTTGTATTATCGTGCAGTATATGCTGTGTATGAAAAGAAAAAGAAAAAAGAAACGAGTGAGGAAAAGCCAGGACGAGCGCGCATCGGCAAAACGGTTCCACGATCGCGCGTTTTCTTCTTCCTTGTCGCGTTCTTCGTCGTCGTACACGATTTTATTATTCGATTTTTGATAAACACCAAAAAGAACAAGAGAAAAAAAAACAAACAAACGCACTCACGCGCACATATCTAGGTACAAGAAATCCTACACAGCGTCAGCGTCGATTTGGAGACTACAGCACGTTATTCTCCTTTACTCGCCGCGCAGTCATCAACAAAAAATTGATCTGCCGGTGGTTATTGCATCCGGACAAGATCGAAGCACAACAATTCGCGTAATTTCTCGTTCTCCCGTATCTTCCTTCTATCTTCCCTCACACCGCATCGCCGAAAGTACGATGCGTCGTAACACAAATGATTTTCCTTGAGGATTACACTTGCACATGGTGAGAAAAAAAGGGTATCGTATTAAATTTTTAATAGAACAGGACGTAAACCGTATTCTCCGAGTAAATTATAATACCGTAGAATATTGTAGTATAATTCCCGCGGGTCGTGTGCACTTGGTCGATTTAACCGGATGATAAAGTAAGCGAATGATACGTTGATTCTGTAATCCACTCTTGTAAGACGCTAAAAGCTGCACGATAAAAAATCGTTAGTTGGCAGACCAATTTGATAATTCGTTGCACTGTGGACTTGAATCAATTAGTTGGCACATCGAGAAAAATATTTCGGTTTCCAATGCTGATTTAGGTGTCAGAAAATGTTTAATATTTAAGAGGACTAACGTATTTGTTGGGTCAAATAATTTATTTGTTATACATCAAACCAATTGATTCGACCAACTCAATTATCAATTTCCTGACGCCAAAATTGCTATTGAAAGTGAACTATTTTTACCCGAGCAGAATTAAGTTGTTTGGTACAAATATTCAGTTTGATCAACCCAACTAATTAGCTTTTAAGATCTAGGCAGTAATTAACCATCGATTTATCTTACTTTGCCAACAAAACTTTTTTTCTCGGTGCTTTTGAACTTGTTTCATATAAGATCGACGCTGGTGAGGATTTCGCGTCACAAACCAAACGAATCGATAATTACGTAACACTAGGTGACCGATTTATTGAAAGGTGATATGTGTTCAAAAGATCCCTAGAAACGCATCCCATATGTGAAAGGCGAGGAGAAAAAAGGGCGATTCGAATTTCTCACGTTCAGTGTCTTGACGAGGCTTCATGCAGGAAATTCTTGGGACGTCGAGAGATTCCTGTGCCAAGTGTCAATTAAATTTCTCCGATTTCTTCTCGTCTTGCACAGCTTCGCGTCGAACTCGCTCTCGTTTCGAGATTTTCGTGAAAAATTTGGCCAGTGTGCGGATTAATCCGCGTTAGAACGAAGTAAAGTCGCGAAACAGAAGGAGAAAAACCACGAAGGATCTTGTTGGGGTAGAACGAATCGATTTTTCGATTGTTATTACCGCTGCTATAGCAAATCACAGTCGCACTATCGGGAAAAAAGAGTAGCATTCGTGGAGGGCAGGTAGATTATCGCGTCGAGAAGTTTTCGGCAACGGGACATCGAGAATCGACTAAGATATAGTCTAATACATATTGGAAAAGATCCAGACTCAAGGATCGAATGTACATCAATACCTTATTCAGACCAGCTATGAGAAGGAAAAAAAGAAGTAAACGTGAATTGTACAAAGCTGATGAATATGACTATTGGCTGTCGCAGTCAGAGCGAATTAAATTTCGAAGAAAAGACGAAGAAGAAGAACAAACACTGATGAACTCGAGTAAATATGCGTGATAGAAACGCGTGCTGTACGTAAAATATTCGGGGTCTTTTTTTAATACTTTGTGAGTTCCTTTATGATTTGAGTAAAATAATTGGCGCATCAAATCGGGAATAGCGAGGACCGTGAATTTGTAAAAAAAAGAGAGAATTTGAAAAACGAAAAGCAAAAAAAATATTCATGAATCCCAGGGCATTCGCGATGAAAAGGAATTAATATTATTAATTAATGAAAAAAAAGTATATGTATATACAAATATATGTATACGAAGAATTTTTTTTCACGAATCGTGATTATGATATGTTGAGAGGATATAGTCCAAGGCCGGTAATCGATCGATTGCAGAATCGCACTCGATCGATCGCCAGTCAAACGCATTTCTCTCGTCGTCGGAATCGATTAATACGCTATATAATAATTTTATATATATACTATTTGAGATATATCGGTGCGATCGACACTCGCCCATCCCGTGTGCAAAAATGCAATTGAATAAATCACGTGTATACACCCCCGATCGATTGGCGAAGAGGCAAAAGTAACGAAATGAATGAAGAAGAAGTGTTAAAGCATGCGCATATCTCACGCATTCGCTCTTCGAATTCACGCGCATAATTAATGACATAATTGTAGGTATCCTGTACGAGTATAGCAAAACTTTAGCGTAAAGAGAATACAAGTAATTAATTATGAAACAATGAAAATAAATGTCATCTATCCTACCAAAAAAAAAAAATAACAAAAACAAACAAGTAAATTGCTAGTCTCTTTTTTTAAAACTCGTCGCTCAGCATGCTGAAGAAGAAGGGGCAAACGAGTCACCAGCATTAAAGAGGTAAAGCAGGTAAGTGCTGTATGGAATTCAAACTAGACTGCAAAGAAGTAGAGATATAAAAGGACCAACTTGATATATCGAATGTACCGATTGGTAGGTCAGTTCTTTGGCAACGGATGTCGAATTTTTTAAATAGAAATCTTATAGGAATGCTAACAACGAAGTACGCATGAACGAAAATTGGCAATCGTTCTAGCACGAGGATGACGCGACGCATTCTCGGAAATACAATAAAACGTTGCAAGTTGCTATCTACAATAACAGAACAAATGGCAATCATACTTTTAGTAAATAAAGAAACCCTAGCAAATGCGGCAACCGCAATGACGACCGTTGCAAAACCGGCAAAGCAACCAGTCGTTTTGTGCAAAAATGCAACCACTCAAACGACCAGAAAAGCAACCACTCGTTACAGTGCAATTTTTTTTGTTGGGAGCAACCGAACAAGCGACCGCTTAAACAACCAGTAAAAATACCATTACCATGGTTGCTATTAGAAAAATAACCGTACGAACAACCGCTGAATAAACCAGTCGAAGCGCCACTGTTATGGTCGCTATAACATCAAGAGTCGCGGTAGCGACTCGACGCCAAGTTAAAAAAGAAATTAATGTTGCCTTCACACGACGATTTGTCTGTCTGATCTTGACTGGAAGGGCTGTTACTCCTGACTTGATGGTTACTACTGCTACTCCATTTATTCCGAAGGTGGCCACTCACCGACCGTTTTCAAATTGTAACTCGATTAATATTGTCCATTCGTATTTCGTAGAGTAACACGTACTACTGCAAAATGTATATCGAAGAGTGTATTAAAAGTAAATAAAAATGTTATAAAAAGGTTTATTCGGTTATTTTCTATTAGCAACCATGGTACTTAGCTCTTACTGGTTTCTTAAGGTAGTTCTGTCGGTACGCCGGAGTCATAAATCTCAGAGTCTATATGACATTAAAAAATAATCATACGCATCACTTTGACTGCCTCAATAATAATATCAAAAATAATCGAGAATCCTTCGAAATTGTCGTAATCAAATTAAAACGATTATTTGTAAATAGTTGATATGTTTAGTGCGGATTTGACTTCATTTTTACGATAATTAGGTTAGGAAATGTCATTTGGCCCGGTATCGTGCACTTTGACATTGGTTCAATTAAACATTATTCCGGAGACTTCACCTTTTTTCATGATGCATCAATTCCTGAATGATTTGCGAATCCGTAGTACTTTTTATTTTTTCTCTATCTTTGATCTAAGTATGTTAATTTTTTATTTAAAGATCAATTTTTCCAGCTCTCCCGTTAGCGCCGTGTAAAAAGATCGATTTTCAAGTTTTAATTGTTCATTTAAATACTCGGTAAAAGCCTTCAAGATTTTGTGCAAGTAAAATTGAATAGCTAAATTACGACATGTCAAAAATTCATGCATATGAGTTTGGATTGCCTTCACGACAGAACTACCTTAAACGGCCGTTTGTTTGTTTCTAATAGCACCTTGACTGGTCGCTCGTTCGGTTGCCTCCAACAAAAAAAGCCACACTGTAACGAGTGGTTGCTTTCCCAGTCATTTCGGTGGTTGCATTTGTGCACAAAACGACTGGTTGTTAGTGTGGTTGCCGCGTTTGCTAGGGAAGATTCTGCTACATAACTATTAAGCGCAAAAAGAAGGGTTTGTGATAGAGCGATTTTGAAAAAAGGTAATTGTAGAAAAACAATTGATGAAGATAAAAAGTCCAAATAGCCCATAGAGGGAAAGCCTCAGAATCATGCAAGAATAAGGTAAATGTCCCCATTCCCGTACCCTATAAGGCCAACCAGACAACTGTATGGCTTTTTTCGTTGCGACGAATGTAAATTTGGAGATTTTTTTTGCACCACTGTAAAATTCAGTTAATTCTCTTTCTAAAAATGGGTTATTCAATCGATTCCGCCAATTATTTCGCCAGATAGAGGCTGATTAATTCACGCTTATTAGTGTCCCCTCTGCCGACACAGCTGTGCCCAATCCCGACCAGCGATGACCCCATTTTCGACCACTAGGGAAATGGAGATTCCGAAGAATAATATAATTTAAAAAAAATAAATAAACATGATCCGGGATTGTACTATTAATATTTTTATTGCATAATTATAAAAAAACTTCGTTTTTCGGAACTTCTGTTACATTTCCGTCTCCACATACACTTTTTTTTGCGATGCTGTCAAAATTGAAACCCATTTTCGACCACTAGGGAAACGGAGATCCCGAGGAGTAATAAAATTTTTAAAAAATAAATAAACATGATCCGGGATTGTACTATTAATATTTTTATTGCATAATTATAAAAAAACTTCGTTTTTCGGAACTTATGTTACATTTCCGTCTCCACATACACTTTTTTTTTGCGATGCTGTAAAAATTGAGATATTTCAAAATTTTGATCAGTGAGGGAAAAAAGTCCTTCGCAGCGATCCTGTAAGAATTGAATTATATCAATCTTTTTTATCACTGAGAAAGTAAACCTTGTAATAAAGACATTTTTTTGACTGCCTAAATAACGTTTACGGTAATGGGGGCAACCAGGCATTTCGTTGTGCCTAACTTCGACCACCGTAAAAAAAATGAAAAATAAATTATTTATAACTTTTTTTTTTGCTGGATCAGTAATTGAACTCATAATCTATCGTTTGCACTAAAAATTATTCGATTTGTACAAATTCCGGTTGCAGTACGGACTATTGAAGCGGTCAACGCAACTTAACCTCACTGTTAAGAATACGATGGGTTCGCGACAAGCGTTTGGAAATACGAACAAAACTTGGATTGTGTTATTGTATTTACTCTTTCCGTTGCAATACTCTCACACATAGGGTCCTCGGAATATTGTACTATACTCAATTGTTGTTATTTTTGCGCAGCACTCGTGTAAATAATTATTTCCGTCGAAGTGGTCGGCAGAGGGAGCATGGACGGGAATGGGGACATTTACCTTATCTAGAAAAAATCTACAATTAAAATTTTTTTAAATTTAGGTTGAGTGCTCTCATATCCATGTACAGCAGACGATACTGCTTCTCGCTCTGCGGTGAGCATTCTGAAGTTTAATTCGATGATCAAGTTTGCGACGGCCATCTTTGATCATTTCGATATGCATAACTTGCATCCAACAATTTCTTCTAGACACTTATCGTTTGACAATCACAACTAGTACATACAATCGATACCAAAAACACAAGTGTTAGAGGACATTATACTAATAGATATAGTCGTATTTACGCTATGCCAGTGAAACGTATATTCCCGTCAAATCACAACTACTATATACAATCGATACCAAAAACACGAGTGTTGGAGGACATTATACTAATAGATATAGACGTATTTACGCTATGCCAGTGAAACGCATATTCCCGTCAAAACACATCGGCAGATAAAGAGACGTAGTAGCACTACGATACGCTGTAGCTACGCTGAAAAAAACAAGAATGCAAAGCAGAACCTTGCACATTGCTTCCTCATTATATTTCGCTTTTTACAAAGCAACCTCTAAGAGGAAGTATGGGAATTGATTTTGGCTTCCTCATAGAGGAAGCTCTATGCGAAATATAATGAGAAAGTAATGTGCAAGGTTCTGCTTTGCATCCTTGTTTTAAATAAATATAAATACGTGCACACTCTCGCTTTGTAAAAATATAATAAGGACGAACGGTCCAGAAACTCCCTCGAATACTCTATCTTTTGTTTTTTTTTTTTTTTTGTAGAATAGAAATCGGTGGTTTCCGAAATTTCATTGGGAAGCAAGGATATGGCTAGTTTATACGACATAAATCGCTACTTTTCGCAATATAGACTGTATAACATCGCTATGAAAATATGTTATCGTATGTAACATTTTTGGGCTATATCTGACGTATTTTTCTGTTAATCATGAATTTGTCACTCATTTGATTCCCAGCTCGATATTTGATACCAAAATTTGCATCGCAGAAAAAAAATCAAAAGATCAAAATCTCATAAAATTTTAACGTTTCAACCGATCTTAACCAAATTTAATAGGGATCACCGGTGTGTGAAAGCTCACGTACATACCAGTTTTGAGCTTAATATCTCGAAAATTAAAAGAGTTATCGCGTTAACAGACGTTTTGAAAAAATTCAAAATCGCGTAAAAATATAATGGTCATGGGGCTTTTTACAAAAATTGGTATGAACGATGAGGATTGGCCCCTCTATTTATGGTGTAAATTTCAGCTCTATATCTCGAGGCGTTCCCGAATTATAAAGGTTTACATTTTTTGAGCGTGTAACATACACACATACAGACATTTTTTCTAAATCACTTTTCTCGACGTTTTGGACTATTCTGAGTGTACTGACATGAAAATCTCGAAAAAAAATGTTCACGAAAACAAAGCTTCCCCTATGAGAAAGCAAAAAGAACAACGTATTTTCAAGTTTTTACATTCTTCTTCTAGCAAGTTGACGAACCACGAAACAGACCGCAAAAAAAGAACAAGTCGGTTGGGGAACGAAACGGACTACACAAAACGGCAAAATGGACCGTTCTTTTCTGTCAACACCTTAGTCCTTTTTTGGTTAAGGACTAGGGCTGAGAACTAAAAAAGGACTGAACTTTTTTTTTGATAAACAATTGATAACTGCTATAATTAACTAAACGGCTTTATTTTCACACTGAGAGAAAAGCATATCGTTGATTTAACGATTTTACATGATAAAGCGAATATATTATTAGTTGCTATTCTAGACTACCCCCTTCCCCCCATTTTCGTTCTAGTCTCAAAAATGTTGTTTTTGGACACAGAATCTACTATAAAAATTTTTTTAAAAAATCATCGACGTACTTTTAGAGATTCGAAATTGGGGTATTACTTGACATTTTTTTAAATTTTGTTTTATTTTTAGCTGCTAATTTAGGCCTCGCCCCACTCTGCTGACCTAGGCTCAAAATATTTTTTTTCGGAGATATAATTTACTGTAAAAAAAGAAAAAAAAATCGTCGACGTACTTTTTGAGAAAATCAAATTTTAGGTAATTAAAAAAACAGACATTTTTTTAAAAATCTAAAAAAAATGTATAGTGTTTTTTATATTGCTCTACAAAATCTCAAAAGAAAAAAAAATATGAGGTTCACGACCCTGTCGATAACCGGTGGAATGCCTCATATATATAATGTATTTTGTATTTGTGGTTATGTTTCCAGAGCCTGAAGAAGCTATAATAATTAACGAAACGTTGCACGATGGTCAATTAATGAACTTGTAATTATTCTCGAAACTTGAAACTCCTACCAATATCTCTCTATATTATAAAAAGATAGCGCCGCCGCCGTCGTGTCAAGAATGGAGGGACTTCGAAAAATTCAGTTTAAACCAGCGCAAGGAGGGGGGGGGGGGGTTCTGAGGGGTTGAGTGACGGGGTGGGGGCGTTTCTGAGGGGTAGAGGGATGGGATTTCTGAGGGATGGAGGGACGGGGTTTCTGAGGGGTTCCTCATTCAGAATTTCAAAAATTTTCACAATCCCTAATTTGGGGGAGATTGCGAGAACACGAGTCAAGAATCGAGGGACTTAGAAAAATTCAGGCTGTCAAAAGTCCGAATTTAGGGACTTGGAAAAATTCGGGACGTCAAATTTTGAGTTTTTGAAATTATTTGGTATTTGAATTTTTTTTTAATTTTAAAGTTTTAGGTAAATTTAATCGGTCAAAAGCCCGAAAAGTCTCCTCGGTCTCCGTCGGTACTTGAGCCCGGTGGGGGGGGGGGGGGGGGGGGGCGTCCCTTGCAAGCTACAATACCATCCTAGTTAAATAAGATTTCTACGTATCTCGTCTTGTATACGCTGATATAGATATAGTAATATTTCACGGTGATGTAATAAAATCGAGTATTATATATTACTCGCCATCTGCGGTGAATTTGTATTGGTTTTTGTGAAAGTGTTATAAATAAAACTTCGTAATATTATGTTATAAAAGGAATTAGCGGAAGTGTAAAAAAATTGTTTCCTATTTCTAGAGCCAAACATTATTGAGCAATTAATTTTAGTAAAAAATAGTGATCAATAAAAATAAAAGCCACACATTTGCACAAGAATATTGAATTTTCATATAGATTCTGATATATTTTTCATAAATGCTTCCCAGGCACTGATTTTTCTGTTCCCCTATGAGATCCCCCTCCTCACGGATTGATTTTTTTTAAGCCTCGCTATGAGATCCAGCTGGTCATAAGGGTACTTAAAATGAGCCAACTGGGGAGGAGACGAACAAGCCAACAACTTTCTAATATATACATATAGATTTAGAGTAAAAAAAACCAAGTAGTTAGAGCGAAGCAAAACGACATTGCAATCAAACTGTTGATTCCTACTGTTATATAGATCATCTGAACGAAACCAAAGTTTTTTTCAACAAAGTTTCATAGTTGAAATAAACAAACTGTAGTTTTCTCAAACCCGCGGGAATTTGGGATAAAAAAAAAACGAGAACAATCTATTGGTGAGGTGGAGCCAATTCCCTGATTTGTTTCGCCACGCCTAACCTTACGAATAGATGTACCCTAGCAGATCGAATAACCCAAAAAAACCGTATTTCCAACCCGGTTGGATTGAGCCACAAATCCAACCGATAATTCTTGTCAATCCAACCGAAAAACCAACCGAGCTTTCAAAAGCTTCCAGCTTGCGAATATGTTGGTCCACGGGTTGTTGAGACACAAGTCCAACCGGAATTCCAACCGTCACAAGAAGCATCGTTCGGTTGGTCTCAGGATTATGCAGGGTTTTGCCAACCGGAATACCAACCGGCGCAAAAAGCAACGACCGGTTGGTCCCTGGCTTGTGGAACCCCAGATCCGACCAGAATGCCGACTGTCGCAAGAAGCACCCACCGGTTGGTCGCTTGGTTATGCAAATCCAGGTCCAACCGGATTTGCTAACAGTTCAAGCCACACTTAGAATTCACGGTCCTGAAATTCGTCGTGCCATAATTTCTTTTAGTAATCGTGGGTAAAATCGCGGTCCTGCTGGGAATTTTCTTGTACCCTAGCGTATGTTGTACGCAACGGTATAATCGACAGTAAAAACGACCCACGTCAATACATGGGCGAACGGCGTCTTACGATAGCTTGTACTTATGCATGGAATGACGAACAATCACTTGCGAGAAACGTTTCGGATTATTCGCCATCTGTGGGTTTGCACAGCCCAGGGACCAACCAGTCGGTGCTTTTGCGACAATTGGAATTCGGTGGTTGCGAGGGTTGGAATTCCGGTTGGACCTGGGTTTACATAACCTAGGGACCAAGGTCGCTGCTTCTTGCGCCGGTTGGTATTCTGGTTGCCAAAACCCTGCACAATCCTGAGACTAACCGTGCGATACTTCTTGCGACGGTTGGAATTCCGTTTGGACTTGTGTCTCGACAACCCGTGGACCAACCTATTCGCAAGATGTGAGCTTTTGAAAGCTCGGTTGGTTTTTTGGTTGGATTGACATGAATGATCGGTTGATTTTGTGGCTCATTCCGACCGGGTTGGAAATACGGTTTTTTTTTTTTGGTTTTCACGGTTGTTTGATCTGCTAGGGTGGAGTCAACAAAAATTTTGTTGACTCAAATAATTTTTTGTTTCAGTTTTCCAGGAGAGCCTTGGTAACTGGATCTTAAATTTTGCTAGAATAGACGCAATTATGATACAAATGGGCTAAGTTTTGGACGTCGCTATATGCAAAATCATTTTTTCAAAAGAGTCAAAAAACCAAAACTAAAGTGCGAGAGGGACAGATCTATAGACGTTTAATATTCGACGACGAAATTCCCACGGGTGTATCATTGCCTCTTAATGATAGTTCTACTACAATTGCATGGAATATATAATGAAGAATGAACAATTTTAACTACTTTGATCTGCATTTATCCCATAATTAATTTCGAATGTATCGATAAAGGTTTGAAATGGTAAGAAGCATCGGAACGTCAGTTTTGATGGAAAAAAGCCAGGATCGTGGTGTTCTTCGCCGTGAAAGCTCGTACAAACGGTCGCGAGGACAGGATTGGCAGAGAAAGTAGACAAGAAACTGTGCGATTGCGGTAGAATAGAGCGAGAGTAGGATGAGGTCAGAGAAAAGAGGGACGAGCGTGCTTATCGTGCATCGTCTCGAAATGCTCCTCGGGCACCTCTGGCGATGGCGCACCCCTTTTTCCAAACCCCCACGAGCCCACAAGCAGCATTGCCGGTGTTCTAATACCTATATCGAATAAGCGGAGTGTGTCGTCGTCAACATTCTCGCCGTCAGTCCTGCTGTCCTATCCCAGAAGCCCTGAACTCCCGCGACGACGATGTTCGGCGGCGGCTGACGTTGGCGAAAAAAGCACGTCGATGTGCACGAGAGACGCCTGCAGACGGCTCACAGGGTCTCCGGATAAGCACAACGTACGGCGCCGACGACTTTCGACAATCTAATTTGTCGGTGCAGAAAGGCGTCATAAGACAGTCAGTTTTCACGGCTCTGTGATCTTAAATTTCAATATTTTTCACGATATACTATATACAATATGAATGATATGAATACAATTTTGTATAGGGAAAGTAAGGCCACCGAGTAAAAAAAATGATATATATATATATATATATATTACATAAAAAATATATATTGTTTTAAATGTATAATTGGGCGTATATAGTCTTCATACACTACTTATTAGCTACTGCTTCACGTCCCACGTAAAAAAGTAGAAAATTGCATATCGCTTCCTCATTATTTTTCACAAAGTTTCCTCTACGAGGAAGAATGTTAATCAATTTCGGCTTCCTCATAGAGACAGCTTTGGAAGAAGCGAAAAATAATGAGGAAGCAATGTGCAAGGTTCTTTTTTTGTTTGAAATCATGGTAAATCCGGTGCAAAAATTCGTTCGGGCAGCCGCGATAAAATAAGGGGCCTTCTTAGGCATGAACGTGGCATCCACAATAGGGAATCCACTCTAGAAGCCTAATCCGGCTTAAATATGGAACCCTAAAACCGGCGCGATGGTCTAGTGGTTAGTGTACTAGCTTCTAGTCCAAAGCATCGGTAGGTCGCGGGTTCGATTCCCGGTGCCGTCGATTTTCGTCGAAAAATATAAATACGGGCGCGATGAAGCTCCAGATGTATACATGAGACCCACACAGCTATTTCTACCTGTGGAGGTCACATGTATACAGCTGTAGTCCGTGTTTAGGTTCTCGACGAAACGTGACGTAGCTCCGGTGCCGTGAGGCGAACTCGAGACCGGCTATATGGGCATGGGTTTTCCGCAGTTTTCCTATGGCCATAGCAGCAATGCTATGGTGAATGCGATATAGAGGGGGAAGTCGGATGCGGCCGCACTCTGGGGGGTCTGGCTCGCGGCAGAAATGCTTCGGACGACGAATAATAAAAATAATATTGTGCGAAAAGCCGAGCTGACCCGCTATAAGTCTCACATGGAGACTCGATAAGCGGGGGAAAATGCGAAAGAAAAAAAAAAAAAAAAAAAAAAAAAATATGGAACCCTAACTAGGGTCGCCCATATTGTGCCTCTTCGTTGCCTACAAAGTTACCCCAGCAGTTGGCCGACATGCAGAGGACACCCGATAGTCGGCGGTAAGTTGGCAACACGTCGGCAGCCGACGTTCGGTTCCCAACTCCGTGCCAACGTCGAACAACCTATTGTTACGGAGTCGGGCCGACATTGTATTCACGACACCGAGCTACGGGCACTGTGCCTACGTCGGCACATATCCTAACTCTCGCAATGCAGGCATGCCAGCACTAAGCCACTATTGAAACGACATTTGCTTGTTCTCGTCGAGTACTGATACAAGGTCGAGATATAACGTCCTGCCGTTGTTATCATTTCGACGTAATGTCGACGTTACACCGACCCACGGTCTTACATACAGGTCTTGAGACTCCCTCAGAATTCTGTGGTGAGGGTATGGTCGCTTAGTGAGGTTGAATTTAGTTTCCAGCATAGCCGCAACTCGTCGCCGTTATCGGGATCGCAGTTACACTTAACCTTAAAATCCTGAGTGTGTTTTGCTCACACTTTGTCGTTGATAATTTAAAAAAAAAAAAGACAAAGTGGTGTGCGGTGCCGAATTGCAGAACCGGCAGTAGAACCGAAAAAAAGTATTCTGTGTTTCGTGTGACGAGAGACGTGGCTCAGTTAAAAAATCGTATTTTCAAACGTTTTACAGTTTAAAAAATGTGTAAGTGGAGATGCAGTGGAGACCATGTGTGAGACTGAGACAGACGGATACACTCTGCCCCTCCGCGTCCCTCGCCTAGATGCAAAACCTTACATGCAACGACTTTTGGCCTATTTTGAGTGTCCTGACATGAAAATCTCGAAGAAAAATGTTTACACGAAAACAAAGCTTCCTCTACGAGGAAGCAAAAGTGGACTTAATAATAGAAATACTTACTTTATAATAGTTTTTCTGATTATCTCTTAATTATTATGACACACGAAGAGTTATCCTTTGTTTCGGAGCGAGAATAAAGAAAGGCGATAGGGAGTAAAGGACAGACGAGTCGCGATCAAAGGCCTCGAGAGGTGCTCAGCTTAATCACCTGATTTCACTGCGACGCTTGATTTCCTTCTCACGATCTATCCTCGACTTGCAGCGAAGCGGTAGTATAGTAGCAGATTCTCGAGTCTCCATCTCTCAGCGAATGACGTCATAGCCGACGACAGGAGGAAAGCTCGAAGGGATATATAATGCTGTACACCCCTTATCTCCTCCGGCTGATTCTTCTAGGCACGGGAATAGTCGAGTGGTAACTGGAAATACTCGATCGTCGCTGGAAATAAGTTGGTACCGGTGGGATGGGACTGCGGACTCGGCACGAGTGCTGCGCCGAGACCGACGAGACTTTCTGCCTCCCCTCATTCTTCTTACCACACTTCAGGCCTTTTCGCTCTACTCCGAACTGCGCCGAAGAAATTGTCACAATATAAAAGAAAGACGTCTATGCAATAGAAAAAAAATAGAATGAATGTACTGTTCCTTTGTTTCGCGCCGATGAGAGCATCTTCAAGCGGAGATATATTTAATTCATCCCTTAATGCAGTAATACGCCATGCCTACGTATATGTTCATTTCCTCTCTTTAAAAGGACATGGTACATATAAAGTCGAAATATATCGAAATACTTAAGGTAGTTCTGTCGGTACGCCGGAGTCATAAATCTCAGAGTCTATATGATATTAAAGAATAATCATACGCATCACCTTGACTGCCTCAATAATAATATTAAAAATAATCGAGAATCCTTCGAAATTGTCGTGATCAAATAAAAACGATTATTTGTAAATAGTTGATATGTTTAGTGCGGATTTGACTTCATTTTTACGATAATTAGGTTAGGAAACGTCATTTGGCCCGGGATCTTGTACTTTGACCTTGGTTGAATTAAACATTATTCCGGAGACTTCACCTTTTTTCATGATGCATAAATTTCTGAATGATTTGCGAATCCGTAGTACTTTTTATTTTTTCTCTATCTTTGATCTAAGTATGTTAATGTTCGATTTAAAGATCAATTTTTCAAGTTTTATTTGTTCATTCAAATACTCGGTAAAAGCCTTGAAGATTTTCTGCAAGTAAAACTGAATAGCTAAATTACAACATGTCAAAAATTCATGCATATGAGTTTGGATTGCCTTCACGACAGAACTACCTTAAGCCAGCTTATAAGCCTCCTGATTGATTAGCAATGGTGGTGTTGTCGCAAAGCTAACTTCATTCATATGTTATGGTCGCATTGCAGCCATATATCAGACCTATAGCCTAACCTAAAATCGCATGCATTCGTAGCGAGCCGTAAAGATACAAATTTAATAACAAGAAAAGACAAATTTAAAAAACTTAATGGAGCCTTAGCAGACCCGGTCACTGCGCAAACCACCATAGAATCATACCGTCGTTTCCACTATGGCGGTTTTGTGTAAATAATTCACTTAGAAGTTGACAAAACCACCACGTAAACCACCACTCTGAGATTCGTTTGCAATGGTGGTTTCGTCAGTGGAAACAATGGAATAAACGACTAGACGCACAACATTTTTTTCTCCCGACTTCGTTAAAATAACCCCATTTCGTGTCCGCAACGCGGGCGGGAAATCGCTCATTTGTTACGAATGACGTACGCATGCGCAGTCCGCTTTCATTATCTTCCGAAGGAGGTAATCGTCGTACTACGCATGCGCAGTCCGCTTTCATTACCTCCCGAGGGAGATAATCATCGTACTGCGCATGCGAATCGTCATTTGTTAAAAATGAGCTTATTCTCTGTCCTTGTTGCACACACGAAATGTGGTTATTTTTTAGCGAAATCGGTAGAAAAGTATAGTACGTTACATTTTTAAACATGTTCTGGTGTGTTTGTTTGGTGGTTAACCGGGAAACCTCCGTAAAAAATTTTTTAGCGACTAGTGGTTTATTCCGACGTTTCCACCGACGAAACCACCATTTTAAACGAATCTCGGAGTGGTGGTTTACGTCGAAGTTTCGACAAAATTCTAAGTGAACTTTGCGTTTTTTTTTTCAGATTTCGTTTCATCAATAAAACGAGTGTCATATTTTGAAAGTTTTTACGTTTTAGATAGGAAAAATAGGAATAAGTGAGCCAAGGCTACAAAGGCGAATCTTACATATTGTTTCCTCATTTCTAGCAAGCCCAAATTTTGTACGCCGTATAATATTTACTGATACTGTATATATAATTTAGTGGAGAAATTTTCGTTGTTATTTCCTGACATCTACAATTTCTCTGAACTTAACTTTTTCAAATTTATCAAAACAAAGATGCAAATGAGAACTGTGCATATGGTTTCATCATTATGTTTAACTTTGTACAAAGCTTCCAATAGAAGGACACCAAACATGCTCATATTTCCTAATATCGAAACCAGAGAAATGTCAACCACTCAACACATAATGAATGCCACTTTTTCACTTCAAATTTTAAGAGCGTCCGTTATTTATCTAATTTGAAAAATAAAACTTAATGTTTTTTTAATTCTTGTTTTTCCGATATGCGACACGTTCGATTTTACGAAAGAAATGCAAAAAGAAATCGAATATTTAAACAGTCCAAATAATTGGCTGGATAACTATATTTTGAAATTTCGGATAAAAACGGATATTTGTGATTATTTTAACCGCTACAGAATTGATAATAAATTTCGGAAATGTATTAAAAATCTCAATCACTTATGAACGCATAAAATAATTCACAACTCCATCAGAAAGAATTTATTTTTGCCTCGATGTTTTATTTTCAATTGATTCAATTCGTCACTCACATCATTATTCTTCCTCAGTGACGTCAACAACATCAAATACTCTGACGCAGAGGCTCCTATATCTTCTAGTTACTGGGCCGTAATTACAGAGACGGAGGGGGTTGAAGGAGTGGAGATAAGCGTCAAGAGAGATGGCAGTGTGGTACCCTTGCGGGCGTCGTTCACCCCTTCGTTGTTCGCCAGCCCGCGCCGCTATTCGCGGCCAGAATAAAGAATTGTCAGATCGCCCTAAAAAATCCCTGACGTTGACCTGATTATCGTGAAATCACGATTTCGTATCATGGTGCCACATTCCCCGAGCAGAAATTTTTAGTGTTACATCAGGTAAAAATCAGGCCCTGATAGGACTCTGAGAACCCTGGTAAAAACAAATGATAGAAAACGATTTTTTTTAATCGTATCGTTCCGAATACGGATTTTGGTTCGCGAATTTGCGAAGTACTATCATATATTTACGATCGAAATCCTATATGTTTCTTCTATATCCTATAATATTAGTATAAGTAATAAGCCTGTGAAGTAGAACCTTGTAAATTGTTATCTCATTATTTTTTGCTTTTTACAAAAATTATTTTTTAAAATAATTTCAAATTCCATAAAATCCAAATTTTAAACTTCTTGTCACTAAAATATATGGGGGTGCCACGTCTGGCGAGAGATTGATTATGCACGGCCGGATAGTGCACATCCGTGTTGTGCACGTTTCGATAGTGTACAACTAAGTTGGTCACAACTACGTTGTGCACAATTTTTTTTGTGTACAACAACATTGTGCACAATTATTTTTATGCAAATCTATATCGCACAAAATTTAGTTGTGCACAACTCCATTGTGAACATATTTTTGGTGCACATGTAGATTGTGCACATTTAGTTTTATGCACAAAAAGATTGTGCACGTTTTTTTTAGGGTACCCGCGTAGAAAAAAAGAATCTTTTAAAGAATCTTAAAAAAAGTCTTGAAAGAATCTTTACAGGAATCTTGAAAAGAATCACGCATAGGAGCCGGAGCAAGATTCGTTCCACGATTCTTTTCAAGATTCTTTCCATCCGAAAGCGTTTTGAGAATCTTTGAAAGAATCGCAATGAAATTCTTCAGAGGAATCGAGCAAACCCTGTTGTTACTTTTTCTTGGTGTCGAGACAGTAAATTTCGGTACGTCAACGAAGGGTAAACCCCTCATGTACAGTCAAACTCAGAACAGCTTTGCAGTCTTATATACGTTCAGGCTTCAAGTCACTTGCGAGAAACGCTTCGACCGCTCGCCATCTAGCGGAGTATTGAATATAAGTGTTTCGTACGATGCCACTAGATGGCGAGCGGTCGAAACGTTTCTCGCAAGTGACTTGAAGCCTGAACGTATATAAGACTGCAAAGCTGTTCTGAGTTTGACTATACACGAGGGGTTTACCCTTTGTTGACGTACCGAAATTTACTGCCTCGACATCAAGAGAAAGTAACAACAGGGTTTGCTCGATTCCTCTGAAGAATTTCATTAAAATTTTTTCAACGATTTTTCTATTTAATGGACGGAATCTTTTCACGATTCTCTTAAAGACGTTTTTCAAGATTCTTTCGAAGATTCTTTAAAAAATTCTCAGAACGCTTTCGGATGGAAAGAATCTTGAAAAGAATCCTGGAAAGCATCAACAGGTTTCGCTCGATTTCTCTGAAGAATTTCATTAAGATTCTTTCAAAGATTCTCAAAACGCTTTCGGATGGAAAGAATCTTGAAAAGAATCCTGGAAAGAATCGTGCTCCGGCTCCTATGCGTGATTCTTTTCAAGATTCTTTAAAAGATTCTTCACAAGATTCTTTTTTTCTACGCGGGATCGTATTCAACCGATAGAATACAAAATCTATAGGAAACTAATGACAACGATTCAATTTGTAAAAAATGTTAAGTCCGAATATATACAGATGATAACATACGACTAAATCCCATTCAAATTCTATAGATCTGTATTAGTCTCTATAATTTATTTTTACCAGGGAAGGCCCTAATTGGGCTTTAGCAGCACCAGATGAACGCCTGACGTAACGCTCCAAATTTCTACTCGGCTATACATTCCCTCGTGACTGACCATCGCTCGTTTCGCTTACATTCTCTCATTAGATGAAATTCTCTCGGTCTACCATCCAGCAATCATAGATTTTCGTACTGATCGTTAAACTCCCATACACCGAATTACATCCCTCGTGGGAAATTTCGCATTGTTTTCAAAGAGCTCGAGCCAAAGAGGTTAAAACATACGTTCGTATCTCAATAGCAAAATTGCAACCGCGTACTGAAACGCTTTTAGCGATACTGCGCCACTTAACAATTAGCGAGTCATTGTCGTCGGTGTAATCGGAACGGCTTTTCGTGAGGCCTGACACAATACCACGTCTATATAGAAAATACTCAAGCTCGACACGCTTGCGATGAAGGTAAACCTGTCAGGGTCGTAACCCTGACCGTTCCCTCAAAACTCCTATACGGAATACTGTCATAAATAAAATCATACAATTCCATTAAAAAATAGAACAGTTCTAAAGTGCACCTTGGATTAATTGAGAGACTATCCACGTCGCTTGAAAGCTATAAATACGTACTGCGTCACGACTTGTTAATTAAGGTGAAATGTGATGAAAAAAAATGCATAAAGTGACAGGAAGGTTTGAATCTGGAGTATAAAGCGAACTTAAAGAAGGGTGAATGAGGAAATGAGCCCAGTCAGAGAAGTCATAGTGGGTCTACCACCGACTACAAAGAGCCGGTATTGATCGTTCGTTCCACTATTTTTTTACTTGCATGGATTTTTTTTTGTCATTGTAACTATTAAGTAGCTGAAATGATTATTAACCAAATTTTGATAGTAATAGGTTGAATGGATTTAAATATAAAAACTAGCACATGGATAAACAAGTAATAGTTATCAACAAATAATCAAGCCACGACTTTTCTGAATAAATTCACCAATACTCAGTGAAAATCATGATCGTCCTGATAACTAACAATAAGTGGCTACCATAAATTGTCAGTTACTGCGACTATATTTATAGCGGTACATAAAATTTATCCGAATCTTTAATATCTGGAGTGTCTAGTTAGTTCTAATTATTTAATAGTACAAACTGCTTTTTTTATTTACATTTTATAGTTATCCACGTTAGATTACTCTGTCAGTGTACAATAAATGTGTTACATAAGCAGATTTATAGTATTTGATGTAGATTTCATAAAAGTGACGACTGGAACTTTACCGTAGTGTTGTCAAACACTATAAATCTGCAATTTTGTACGGCCATTTTAAGGAGTTAAAACCTGCGAAATATAATTTTTTATTTTAGTCCCTTCTTAGAGGAAGCTTTGTTGTCATGAAAAAAAAAATTGTTTTTTTTTTCAGGAGAATCAGAAAGGTCCAAAAATTCGAGAAAAGTGGTTTAGAAAAAATGTCCGTCTGTGTGTGTGTGTGTGTGTGTGCAGGGATTCGAAATTTTTGATTGAGCTAAAAGTTGGCACATAAGTGAAGCATCAGCCGATCTTCGATTGTTGCGATTTTTTAAGAAACGTATACAGAAACTTTGATTTCATAGCTTTTCGAAATAAAAAAAAGAGCGTGAATGCCTTAACTTTCATAAAAATTGCAATATTTAATTTTGTTTGGGATTGAATTTGGCTGAAATCGGAAAAGCGGATTTTATAGATTTATAATTTTCGCAAAATTTACGTCATTACATCAACTTTTACAAAACATGAGATATTGAACCCAAATTTTATACATAAAATAAATACAATTCTACGATTCTAGATACAAAATTGAGTACAGATCGATAGTGGAATTGCAGTTTTATAGGAATTCGATTATTTCTTTATTTTTTTGTGCCCTAAAATTCAGCTAAACCTCATTTTTCAAAACTTATTCGAAATAAGGATGCAAAGTAGAACCTTGCACAATACTGTCTGATTATTTTTTACTATGAAGAAGTCAAAGTCGATAAATATTAGAACTTTGGACATTGCTTCCTCATTAATTTTCGTTTATCACAAAGCCACCTTTATGATTAAGCTTATTTATTAATTTTTTTATAACGCATGCATGAAAAAGTTCCTTGTTCAGGGCTGCGAAGCGTGCATAATCGTGAACTTTTTTGACGTTTCGTCGCCATTTCCTTTATAAGCAGGCTACCTATGCGCACAACGTTCTGCGCACATCTTGTTAAGCACGCGGTGCAAACGAGAATCTTGTTTGCACGCTACATGTGCGCAGAACGTTGTGCGCATACGAGACGTCAAAAAAATACACGAGCTGTGCATATGCACAGCTCCGCGCCCCGACAAAGAAACCTTTTCATGCATTTGTTATAAAAAATATTGTTCGATACGAGTGCGAAATGATGCATTGTTGGCTTGTGCGACTTTTTCAGCACGAACCGGAGCCGAGGCGTAGGCGCCGCGGGCGCCGAAGCCGAGCCGGAGGTGAGTCGCGCGTGCCAACAACGCATCCCATTTCGCACTTGTATCGAAAAGTACTATGGCTTTCTCATAGAGGAAGTTTTGCAAAAAATTAAAATGAATGCGGAAACAATGTGCAAAGTTCTACTTTGCAACTGTTTTCGTTGCCTATATAGTTGATGAAAAATTCAAAATTACGTAAAATCCAAACCGCTTTACGACGAGCAAATTTGGTAGGTAGCAGCGCTGAATGTTATTTTTCATGTACAGCAAATGTCAGTTGACTTGTTGAGATTTGACGTGACATAGAGCAAATCGAATAATTTTGTAAAAATCCATAATCCCATGAAAACCGAACTTTTTAAAAAATTCATTCCAAATTCAATACCCATCCTTCTTTAACGTAGCTTTTTTCATAAAAAATTATTTACCTCAGTAGGTAAAAATTTGCGGGTGCTCGGGAGCGTAAAGATATTTTTTAAAAATTGCAAAATCAAATAAAATATGAATACATTTTTGAATTTTTTTTTCCTTTACCACAAACAAAGGCGTTGATCTGCTCCCCATGTTTGCTAAATTTTCGCACGATTGTTAAAGCAGTTCTCGAGATATGTAAGTTTAAATTTAGAGTGATGGTCCCACACACGCACGCACATCTATCCATACATTTTTTCTAAACCACTTTTGTCGATGTTTTAGACCATTTTGAGTACACTGATATAATAAATCCGAAAAAAGAATTTGGCACGAAAACATAGCTTTCTATGAGGAAGCAATATAATGAGAATACTGATAAAAAAGCGTTGTTTTCATGAAAAATAAAATTTTCGCGATTTTTATGTCAGGACTTTTAGAATTGTCCAATACGTCCAGAAAAGTGATCTAGAAAAGATGTCCGTATGTGTGTGTGTGTATGTACACAGATCTGAAAATTCGAACGCCGATAACTCAAGAACCGTCTTGTATATCGAGCTCAAATTTGGTACACAAGTATAGCAGCAGACCCAACTTCAACTTCAACTGTAGCAATTTTCGACAAAATGTGTGTGAAAATTTCGATTTTATGCCGTTTTGAATTTTTTTGAAAAGTAGGTGCGTGCTCTAACTTTCGTAAAATTTAGTCTATTTTGCTAAATAGTTTGGTATAAGAGCAGGTACACTCAATGTTGTTTGGTTATTGAATTTGGCTCGAATCGGTAAAGTGGTTCAGATTTTATGGAATTTTGAATTTTTCAAAAAATTGACATTATCGCTCTATTGTAACTTTTGCAAAACTTGAGATAGCGAGCTCAAATTTTGTATGTAAATGAAACAATATTCAGCCATTGTATATGTATAATTTAGTGACGAACGGTATAAAAATTTTGATTTTATGGAATGTTGAATTATTTTTAAAAATATACTTTATCACACTCACTTTCGGAAACGCTCTAATAATAACGGAATAACGAAATAGAAAAAGCGAATTCACAACATGTTTTAGTTAGTTAGTCAATTTTCGTTAGGACCCCGTGCACCGAGAGAAGGAATATAGTACTCATTCCCAGATTCGTATAGTAATCGGGATCCCAAGTGGAAAAATGGCGTTTTTTCCAGATACATACGAAGATTTACTAGGCGTCGCCTGCTGTACTAATCCTCTCTTAAAAAAGACATGGCACATCGAACTCGAAAGACTGAAGCCGCTTTTCGAGTCTTCCGATTGGTCGGCGATGACTGTTTCAGAGCCAACTTCAGTCCGTCGAGGTTGCCGCTGCAAAGTCGCGTATGGCGCGCATTTTGATCTGTCGCTTTCGCGTTTCTGCAATAGCCGCTACGTAAGAAGATTTTACACAGCTTCGGTAATTTTTTGAGATTTCAGTTTCGAATTTCTTACACAAGTGAACTGGATATTCGTGGCTTCATATAATTATTTTGTGGGATGAAATAGGAACACTGTCCATTAGATATCAGTTTTGAGGAATGTCTAATAAAACTGCCTTTTATAGTATCTGAAATCGATGGAGATTCGTAGAGCAGTCTTAAAGAGGATATGTAATGATTATATAAAAAGTATGTCATGAAAGTAGAGTTATTCTGACTACCTGCTTTTTTGGATAAACATATAATTGATTCTTCAGGATCATTTTAGTTAAAAAAAAACAAAGGTGCAAAGTCACCAAAGCGTAGCACGCGCGGAGCGCGGGCGTTCTTGCTAGTTAGCGTAAAATGTACAGCGGGCGACGCCTAGTAAATCTTTATATGTGTCTGGAAAAAAATGCCATTTTTCCACTTTGGATCCCGATTACTATACGAATCTGGGAATGAGTACTATCCCGAGTTAAAATTTAAACCCTTCCAACACCCTTCGTTGAATGAAAATGGGTAAAATATACCACTTTTGGAGGTTTATACAAGGGTCTAAGAACCTCATCTCACTCTGTGCAACCTAATTGGAGGTCCAAACATAAGAATTTCAGTCTACATTAGACTCTGTTTACTTCATTCGGGTAATATCTGCCATTTTCAGAGGTTTTGACGAGTGTCAAAGGAATGGAGGAACCTCCGTTTAAGATAGTTCTGTCGCGAAGGCAATCCAAACTCAGAAGCATGACTTTTTGACGTGTTGTAATTTAGCTATTCAATTTTACTTGCACAAAATCTTGAAGGCTTTTACCGAGTATTTGAATGAACAATTAAAACTTGAAAATCGGTCTTTTTACACGGCGCTCACGGGAGGGCTGGGAAAATTGATCTTTAAATCGAAAATTAACATACTTAGATCAAAGATAGAGAAAAAATAAAAAGTACTACGGATTCGCAAATCATTCAGGAATTGATGCATCATGAAAAAAGGTGAAGTCTCCGGAATAATGTTTAATTGAACCAAGGTCAAAGTGCACGATTCCGGGCCAAATGACATTTCCTAACCTAATTATCGTAAAAATGAAGTCAAATCCGCACTAAACATATCAACTATTTACAAATAATCGTTTTAATTTCATTACGATAATTTCGAAGGATTCTCGATTATTTTTTATATCATTATTGAGGCAGTCAAAGTGATGCGTATAATTATTTTTTAATATCATATAGACTCTGAGATTTATGACTCCGGCGTACCGACAGAACTACCTTAACCCGCGGGACGGCTACATTTAGGTTTTAAAGAGGTCTCAATTTCAACTCGGGATATTTTTCTCTCGGTGTGGCGTTTGCCCTGTCCATTCCTACCAACGTATGTAAAACCCCATAGGCATTGGTTTTTTACTTGCCTAATTTTCTTCTAATAAACAAATAAAATTTCAGATATCGGAGGATAAGGCTGCAGCATTCTCGTACTGCATCCACGTTACTTATCATCCCTCTAGAACATCGCGTTACCTGCTCACTCAAGCATAGAAATGTGCGGGTAGGAAGAAGAAAGAGTGGAGAAGGCTTGAGAAAGATACGGTCGTGCCACAGACGAGAGAAATCTGTAGGCCATTGGGGAAGGGGCTGAGGAGCACACGAGCAGCCTGTGACGCTGCTGCTGCTGCCACTGCTGGTGGTACACCCTCTGGTCCACGACGCTCGTGTGCGTCGCGTTAGGCGGTGCACTCCTCGCGTGCTACCATCGTCGTAGTCGTCGCTCCGGTCGAGCTTGAGCCTCCTCTCCTTCTTCGAGAGCGAGTGGCCACTCCACGACGTACCCTATCCTCCCCTTGCCTCGCGCTCTCTATTCGCGGCACAATTTCAAGGATCGATGTATCGAGCGAATGCTTCTCTGCTGCTGCTGTGCTCCGCTGCGGCGACGAATTTTCCTTCCCGAATGGCAGGGTAGTTAGAGGCTGTTCGTGTAGGAACTCAACATCATTGTTGTACTTGCTGTACAACACGTCGTTTATAGCTTCCTCGCACTCAGCCTCAACATCATTATCAGACTTTCTCCTTGTCTCCAACATTTATAGACCTTTGTTGTCTAATTTTCCATCATTCTTCATATTTGCGACAAACGGAAACATTTATACACTGAAAACAAAATTCTATTGCGGGCTGACAAAAAGAAGTATTTTTAAATTAACTCTAGTTCTTATTCGTTCAATCCCATTTAACATTGAAATAATAAAAGATTATTTTGCTTATTTTAGAGTTATTGTTGCGATCTCGTATGGAATTAGAGGAATTAGAATTCAAATTAAGTTGATAACGATTGTTTTTGACAGCCCGCAAACGATGTATTTATTGAGTTAATGATATTTTTTTTCAGTGTAGGCATTATTTAATTCTTGAATGTTTAATTAGAAATGCATGGCGATGATGGAAGCTTAATGCGCAGTGACATAAGAAATTGGATTTTCCCTAAGACATTCTACAGTTTTTCGATTTTTTTAGAGTTATGAAATGCAGACAATCAATTGGAATTTTATAATTGGAAAGGAAATATTTAACTTTTTATTGACACAATGGCTTTTTTTCTGCGATAATCTTTTATTAAATTTCATTGTTTTGAAACTTTTTTTTGTTTCATAAACAAATTATATTTCCTGATAGAGAACTCTTTGTTTTAATGACAAGCAAAGGCTTCATGACACGATATTCAAAACAGTCGGAAACATCATGACAAGGGGTTTAATTCAAATAAAAATTTGTTACGGATAAAAATCGGCTCTCACTCTCCGACGTAATTGAAAATAATCAACCGCTACAGTTCATAAAAAAAGTCTCTCGACGATCAAATTCAAGGGATAGTCTAAATTTTATGCAGACAAAACGCAAAAAGTTTTGAGAGCCTTCATTCTTAAGAAATATTATTTCAAATTTTTATATTTTTTTGTAATTTCAATCCAGGATGAAAAAGGAAATTATTATTTTTCGCTTGTTAATATTTTTTATATCATTTTTTTTTTTTTGCTATGTGACCTTTCACGTACTCTAGCTTATATCACATAATTCTCATATAATGTGTAGTAGTACTTTGAAAATTACGTTTATTTCATTAATTCAGAATAAGGAGCAAGATGAGTAAGAATCTTACTATGCTGTTTTTGTTCGTCTTTTTATTACAATTGCAATCAACGAATATGAGCTGGAAGCTGAGGATGAGAAGGGATTAATGTCAGTGAACGATTATAGCGTGAACGTGACATTGAAAGCGTGAAAATATCCGAAAAAAAGTAGGCAACGATGTGCTTTGCCACAAAAATGTCTAGAGCCGGAAAATGGCTGGTATTGTCGTATATGTATAACTCGCGGAAAAATGCATTTTCTCGAGGAGCGACGGTGTACCCAAGCCGAGCATTGAGATTACCGGAGCGAGCAAGGAAGTCTCCGGTCTTGGCGCACCGGCTGCTCGCGCTTGCCCACGCCCAGAAAAAAGATGTGGTAATATTAACTAAAATCATCTATTCAACATTTAATTATTTCAATCAGAGAATTTACTTTCCCTCCAACAAATATGTATTTCATTCAATTTTTCAGTTTTTTCAATTCCAACATATTTATTTATTTGAGTCAACTTTCACTGTGCAGCGGACACTGAAAAAATATTGTATTTATTGCTACTAAATACTTTCTTAATCCGGAAAAAAAGATCTAGTTAAAACGACCAAATACATGTATTAGATATTTTTAAATAAAATCAATTAGAACTATCTTATAATCCAATATATATTTATTTCCTTTCATCATTGGAGTTTATTATTATCAACATGCAACATTTATCGATTTGATTTAATTCTTGTCGTATATTTATATTAAAATTATATATTCTTTAAATCGGCAGCAGTGGACGCGCGGTCGGTGTGTGGCTTCGACGGTCCCCAGAGTTAAGCAGCATTATTTACGGTCATAACTTGGATGGGTGACCGCTTAGCCGCGCACTGGTTTGCGCTCCAACTGCACGGAAAAAAAGGCTTGGTTGGAACAACCAAGTGCCTTGGTTATATATGCGCCAGACAATTAATTGGTTACACTAACCAAGTTATTTTTTAGCCCGCGTAGATAAAAAGAATCTTGTGAAGAATCTTAAAAAAAGTCTTGAAAGAATGTTTACAGAAATTTTGAAAAGAATCACGCATAGGAGCCGGAGCAAGATTCTTTCCAGGATTCTTTTCAAGATTTTTTCCATCCGAAAGCGGTCTGAGAATCTTTGAAAGAATCTTAATGAAATTCTTCAGAGGAATCGAGCGAATCCTGTTGATGCTTTCCAGGATTCTTTTCAAGATTTTTTCCATCCGAAAGCGTTCTGAGAATCTTTTAAAGAAACTTCGAAAGAATCTTGAAAAGCGTCTTTAAGAGAATCGTGAAAATATTCCGTCCATTGAATAGAAAATTCGTTGAAATTTTTTAATGAAATTCTTCAGAGGAATCGAGCAAAACCTGTTGTTACTTTCCCTTGGTGTCGAGATAGTAAATTTCGGTACGTCAACGAAGGGGTAAACAAAGGTAAACCCCTCGTGTATAGTCGAACTCAGAACAGCTTTGCAGTCTTATATACGTTCAGGCTTCAAGTCACTTACGAGAAACGCTTCGACCGCTCGCCATCTAGCGGAGTATTGAATATAAGTGTTTCGTACGATGCCACTAGATGGCGAAGCGTTTCTCGCAAGTGACTCGAAGCCTGAACGTATATAAGACTGCGAAGCTGTTCTGAGTTCGACTATACACGAGGGGTTTACCCTTCGTTGACGTACCGAAATTTACTGTCTCGACACCAAGGGAAAGTAACAACAGGTTTTGCTCGATTCCTCTGAAGAATTTCATTAAAAAATTTTCTACGATTTTTCTATTTAATGGACGGAATCTTTTCACGATTCTCTTAAAGACGCTTTTCAAGATTCTTTCGAAGATTCTTTAAAAGATTCTCAGAACGCTTTTGGATGGAAAGAATCTTGAAAAGAATCCTGGAAAGCATCAACAGGTTTCGCTCGATTCCTCTGAAGAATTTCATTAAGATTCTTTCAAAGATTCTCAAAACGCTTTCGGATGGAAAGAATCTTGAAAAGAATCCTGGAAAGAATCTTGCTCCGGCTCCTATGCGTGATTCTTTTCAAGATTCCTGTAAAGATTCTTTCAAGACTTTTTTTTAAGATTCTTTAAAAGATTCTTCACAAGATTCTTTTTTTCTACGCGGGAGGTTACCAATTTTTCTACGTTGGACTAACCGAGTCACTTGGTAAGCTAACCAAGTGATTTGGTTAGACCAACCAATAAATTGGTAGCCTAACAAATAACTTGGTTGGTCTAACCAATTAATTGTCTGGCGCATATAGAACCAAGGCACTTGGTTGTCCCAACCAAGCCTTTTTTTCCGTGTGCTGAGCGGGAGGCAGTTTCTGAGATTCTAAAGGATAGTGAGGAATATCCCAATAAATTTTTTTTTAATCAAAATTTATATAACTGCCGACCCAAATAAGTATTTCTTAGATTTGAATATATTTACTATTCAATAAGTTTATTAATTACAAATTAAAAAATTTATTTGAAGTGAATGGAAGTCTAGTAGGTCGGCATCCAAATAAGAAATTTTATTTCCGATGCATAGATTCTAGTCTCGTTAACAAGATCTTTTTTCTGGCTATGTTGGCACTACTTTGTTTACCATTCACAATTATTAAATAATTTGTCGCATGTTTCTGAATATAATTGCTGAAAATGCAATTTACTTACAATCGTTATAAATTTTTATTAGAAGATCTAATTGTTAATTCTGTGATTACGAGTGAAGCAAACACCCAGAGAATTCAGTCTCATGGTTTTATTTAAATCGAATATGTGATATATTTACAATAAATGAAATTTTATAAAAAATTAATACGATTTATTTGTATGCAATGAATTCTATTTTATCGAAATAAAATTCTATTAGGCCAGCCATTAAATAATTTTTTTTTTCAAATTCTAGCATAACAGGATTTTATTTTGATCAAATAGAATTTATTTCATTCAAATAAATCGTATTGATTTCAAGTAAGTCTTATTTGTTCGAAATGAAATGTTATTAATCTGACATAGATCCCGTATTTGATTAAAATAAACCTATTAAACCGATTTCTCTAGATGCAAGATAGGTCTTTAAAAGGTAAAGGTGTGAATCTGTAAAGAAAGAGGAATATACGCGACGCAGAGATGCCGCATTGGGGTAAATTGGGAGAAGGGGTCGAGGGCACCGACGTGCGGATTCCACAGGGATTACCCAACTACCCCTTTTTCTCTTTATCTCACTTCTCATCTATCGCTGTTGCTTTGATCGCAGCCACCAATGTGAACGAGAGCCAACGATTACAAAATTGGTGTTACATTTTTGTAATCGCTGTAGATTAAATAATCGAAGAAGAAGGTAATTTTTTATTCCGCATAGAGAAAGCTTTGTTTTCGGAATATTCATTTTTTAGTTTTTCATTTTCTAAATATCATCACAGTTGTTAGCATGATAGCGATTGCAATTTTCAAGATTTTCGTCTCACATTTGCACCACACTTAGCCCGTCATTTAATAATGCTTGGGATTGAATCTGACATGAATATACTGGGGAACGCAGATTTTATGGCATTTTAAATTTTTTGAAGAAAGTTTGTTTTCACTCCAGTTTCTATATTTTTGTGAAGATAAATTGTTGCTATTCTCTGAGTACGGTTGTATACTGCGAAACTTACGGTTATAACTTTACCCGTGTAGAAAAAAAGAATCCGGCCGAGATTTTTAACAAGTTTCTCGCCGGGATGCTCGCAGAGATTCTTAAGATTCTCGCCGGGATTCTCGCAAAGATTCTTAAGATTCTCGCCGGGATGCTCGCAGAGATTCTTAAGATTCTCGCAAAGATTCTTAAGATTCTCGCCGGGATTCTCGCAGAGATTCTTAAGAATCTCAGCGAGAATCACGGTTGCGCGCCGAACCCAGATTCTTTTAAAATCTATCTGAGAATCTCGCTCAGCTTCTTACCGAGATTCTTTAGTGGGTAGCTGAAAATAAAAATAATCTCTATCGGAATTTCGCCGAGATTCGAGAGAATCCCACCCAGTTTATTACCGAGATTCTTTAGTGGGTAGTTGAAAAGAAAAAGAATCTCTATCAGAATTTCGACGAGATTCGAGAGAATCCCGCCCAGTTTCTTATCGAGATTCTTTAGTGGGTAGCTGAAAATAAAAAGAATCTCTATCAGAATCTCGCCAAGGTTTTTTAGTGGGTAGTTGAAAATTAAAAGAATCTCTATCAGAATCTCGCCCATCGAGATTCTTTTCATTGAAAATTCTTTTTATTTTCATTGAAAATGAAAAGAATCTATATCAAAAAAGGTCTTTACGAATATTGAAGGGTTGCTAACCCTAATTTGTTAGTACATCAACGAAGGTTAGACCCCTCGTGTGTAGTCGAACTCAGAAAAGCTTTGCAGTCTTATATATACGCTGAGGCTTCAAGTCACTTGCGAGAAACGCTTTGTTCCTTCGCCATCTAGCGGAGCATTGCCCACCAGTGTTTCGTATGATGTCACTAGGTGGCGAACGGATGGAGCGTTTCTCGCAAGTGACTTGAAGCCTCAGCGTAGAGGCTATATCGCCATAGATTTTCTACAGTTTTCCTATGCCCATAACAGAAATGCTATGGCGAAAGCGATATAGAGGGGGAAGTCGGATGCGGCCGCATGGGGGCCTGGTTACTGATCCGGACCAGACCCCCAGGGGGACTGGCTACTGATCCGGGCCAACCCTGTAATAGGCCTAATGCCTGCAGACGGCGGGAAATGCAACATAAAATAAAATTTTAAAAAATAAAAAGTTTCGTAAAATGACATCAACGTTTGAATTTATCTAACAGGTTGCGTGATGAATTCACACTCCCACTCGATTTATAACAAATTGTTGTAAATGGAGAAAATGAAAAATCTTCATGCTACCTTTTACAAAAATCCACCCGGTATTTTCTTGTTACGAGATTCATTATTATCGTATAAACCGGGATTTACGGACGTGTACGTTCTTTGGAAATGTAAAAATCATCTATTTACGCAAAATTGAATATCTTTCACATTATGCGGTCGAAAATGTTCTACGATGCATGAAGTTGAAGGTAGTCCTTAAAACTATCAAATTAATGGTGCTATATATAGTAATACATAGCACCATTCATTGTGTACCAAAATAGTGATATCTGTCAACACGAAAGGGTCGATTTTCTGCGTGTTACTCAAATGGGAAATAAAAAAGATCATTGAGCCACCTCTAAAAAAATTTGTACGAAGCTTTTCGAATTAACGAAGTTTTTTAGTGTGGCAAGTAGAGAAAAAAAAACAGCTTTTTTTTTTAGACAGTCGATTGAGTACGTCATAGCCGCGTAGTACTCTACGTCGCGGTACCAAATGAGGGTGCGCTACCAGGGGAGGGCGACAGCAACGAAATGAAGAAGATGAGGAGACCCAAGAGAGAGGCGTCACTGTAACGGTGGAAGGGATCGCGCACGGATCGGAGGCTGCAATCGCTGCACCCGCTGCACCGAGACTCAAAGTGAACCAGCATTTCCTCGACCTATTCCCACTCCCTTAGTTCCTCCTCGCTCTTCCTCTTTCTTGTCGCTCTATCTAACTCGAAACCGCCCTCGAACCCTCTTTTTCCTCATCCATCTCTCCCTCCTGGTGTCCTCCTCTTTAAAGCTTCCCCTCTCGTCATCATGGCCAACACCTCCCCCCACGTCCGAGTTCTGCAACTTCTGCAAAATCACTGCAAGAAGTTCAGTCGGTCGGTACTCGTTCCCGTGACAAGAAACTCATCTCGTCTCGAATGAGAGAAGGATATTACGCTATTTTTATTTCAACTGAAGCCATTGCTTCCGGCTTTTTATCTGCTTTATTCTTCTTATTTTCGAACGCTTATCGGTGATAAGGGCCTGATTTTGTATTGTTGCCTGTTTTTGAAGCTGCCTGAACAAAGGGATTGAGCACCAAAGGATATTTCAAGATACAAATAGAATTGAGCAAAAACGACGAGACATCTTTAGTCACTGATCGAGTTCAACGCGATAAAATGCGCTAAGGATTTGAGGAAAAAGGAGCACGATGGCGCAGCCGATGGAAATTCAAGACGGCCGCGTAGCTACGCCATTCGCTCATCACTACTACTCTTCACCAACTTCCGGCGGCACACTACTTCTTCTTCTGCTTATACTTCTCCTCGCCAACGACGCGTACGCCCAGTAAGCTTATCATTGTAGATTTCTCCACCGACTATTGGAATTGGATTGTCGAGAAGCAAACGAGGACCAAAGGTGTCTTCAAATCGCAACTGATTTGCGTGACAAAAAAGAGAGAATTTTTTTTTCGCATTTACATACTTGTCAGTATTAATGCATAAGAAATTTGAATGACTATAGACCGATAGCTCGATTTTTGCACGTTGCTATGAGCATTTTAGTCCAAAGTTTCTTAGAGCGATACGCTTTTCTCAGCCTAAAACAGCCTAGACACGATAGAAAATTTAGTTGCTACTAAAAAATAATGCATTTCGAGGTTAAATGTAATACAATAAATGAAAAAAAAGACATTAAAAGGGTTATTAATGAGCAAAATTTAGGATTCCAAGTTTATCGGTCGGAGAGATTAGTTTTGTTTTTACTTTTTCTATGCTCAATTAGAAGACCCCTAGGGTGGAGAAAAGTGCACATGGTTCAGTTGAACGAATTACAGGCGAAGTTTGGAATTCTACGATCTACTGCCTGAAGATCACAAGCTGTACGACAAAATGAGACCTCCCAAAAAAGATGGCCAAGCAACGGTCGTATATTTTCATGTGACAGTGATGGGTCTCGATTCCATTGACGAGACTTCAATGGTAGGATTTTTTAAGTTTCTGCACAATAAATTATTATTTTTATTATTACAATTCGATTTGATAAAAAATATTTTGACGATACTTCAGACATACGCGGCTGACATATTTTTCGCTCAAACGTGGAAGGACAATAGGCTGAGACTTCCGGAGAACATGACCTCCGAGTACAGGTTCGCAAATCATTTTCAAATATAATTATTCAACAGAATTGAAAAATGTACTATATATATATATATATACCAGTTTATGTTTCATTAGTTTAATTATAATTTGATTGGTACCTTCATATTGGATCATTTTGCTCACTTTACCACAAATGGGAATAGTTTAAACTAAATGGGCTAATGAAGGCCTCGTTACCAATAATCAATCAACTACAGAAAAATAAGTAATCACACTGAGAGAAGAGTTTGTTAACAGTTAACAAATCTTGGTTAAATATGGCGAAATGAACCATTTAGTTATTCTTACTGAATCTCACTTGAGGCAAATAAGATTTGTTAACTATTAACAAATGTCAGTGAGCTTCATTTGCGACAAGCAAATTTTATTTAGCTCAAGTGAGATTCAATAAGAATAACTAAATGGTTCATTTCGCCATATTTAACCAAGATTTGTTAACTGTTAGCAAATGTTAACAAGCTTTTCTCTCAGTGCAGTTAATCGTAAACGACCAGTTATTCGTTTACTTAAAATTTGTCTTAAAATCGTACATGGAAGTCATTATATCGATACACCCAGTCAAATGTATTGTCAACTCGACTAAATACATGTTTCCCTGAGTGTTTTTATAGTTGGCTTAAGGGGAGAGAGTCAGGTCAAAAAAATTGATTTTGGAAATTCAATATCATCCAAATCCTATTGCATATAAAAATGCCCAATGCACTATATTGTTGGTACTCGATTAAAGGATTTTTTACTGTCGTCTGACTTGCATATGCTTTTAAATATTATCTTAAACAAAGATCTTAAGTTTTTCATTCTGCGCATGATTCAGATCAAACTACTACGCAGATTGGATTGGTTGACATCTCATTTTCTTCTTCATGAACAGATACACCGGCTAAATGGAGCAAATGTTAATAAAATGTAATATTTTTTAAGTAACATAATTATTAACAAATAAATTTTATGCTATTTTCCAAATCAGTGATTAACTTTGCTTTCAGAATGAAAAAAAAATAGTTTGCTCCATTTAGCCGGAGTATCTTTTCATGAAGAATAAAATGAGACGTCAATGATTCCAATCGGCCTAGTAGTTTGATCTGAATCATGCGCAGAATGGAAAACCTAAGAACTTTGCTTAAGATAATATTGAAAAGCATATGCAAGTCAGACGACAGTAAAAAATTCTTTCATCGAGCACCAACAATATAGTGCATTGGGCATTTTTATATGCAACAGGATTTGGATGATACTGAATTTCCAAAATCAATTTTTTTTTACCTGACTCCCTCCCCTTAACAATAAATAATGTGACTAGCAACTAAATTATGTTACGAGTTATTACTGTTGTAGTAAAAGTCAATATATATTAACAATCTAATAAATTAATGTTTCTCAGTATCAAGAATCGCTGTAGTAATAAATAGTTGTAAATCCTTAATTAATAAAAAATAAAAATGATAGTACAATCCATTTTATGATGACATCTTCATAATAGCAACATGCAGCGATTACAATATTATGCGTAAACGTTTGAATAGCAATTTGAAATATTCATTTTAAATAAAATTTCATGCTAATCTATTTGAAAAAAATGCAGAATTAAATTGAATGCATTACTTTCATTTTTTCACAATTTCTCCCAATGTTTGATGGACAATGAGGTTTTTTATTTGCAACGAATTGAAAGTACATACATAACTCCATAATCGCAGCGGTTTATTATTATGGAATCGTAACTATAAAATTAATTGTAATGTAATATTTAGTTCTTAAAGTAATCGGGACAACACTGATAATAAAAAATAATTGATGATTAAGATTGTTGGAGGTCGACTGGCTGAAGCAAATGTGGAGACCAGACTCGTTCTTCAAGAACGCGAAATCCGTCACTTTTCAAACGATGACCATCCCAAATCACTATCTGTGGCTCTACAAAGACAAGACCATACTGTACATGGTGAAGTACGTAAACCTATCCACACGAGTGTGATCGATAGCCCATCAATCTGGTAACATGCACGAATCAATAAATTTATTTTTTCCAAGACAACAAAAATTTTTTTTTAACGGTGTAAATATTCACTGAATGATAATATTGCACAATATTTTCAGACTAACTCTGAAGCTCTCGTGTGCTATGAACTTTCTCATATATCCTCACGATACACAAGAGTGCAAATTACAAATGGAAAGCTGTGAGTAATAGCAGTAATATAAATAGTAAAATAAATTATTAACTAACTAATTTAATTATTTCGTGAAAGAATAGGTAACACAAATTGTGAGTGATTAGTGGAACGCGGGGAAAGTTTCTTTTTTTCTGTTTTTATTTCTTTCTTCTATTTCTTTCTATTTCTATTTAATAAATTATTAATTAACTAATTTAATTATTTCGTAAAAGAATAGGTAACAAAAATTGTGAGTGATCAGTGGAACGTGAAGAAAGTTTCTTTTTTTTCTGTTTTTATTTCTTTCTTCTATTTCTTTCTATTTCTATTTAATAAATTATTAATTAACTATTTTAATTATTTCGTAAAAGAATAGGTAAAAAAAGTTGTGAATGATCAGTGGAACGCGGGGAAAGTTTCTTGTTTTCTGTTTTTATTTCTTTCTATTTCTATTTAATAAATTATTAATTAACTAATTTAATTATTTCGTGAAAGAATAGATAACAAAAATTGTGAGTGATCAGTGGAACGTGGAGAAAGTTTTTTTTCTGTTTTTATTTCTTTCTATTTCTATTTAATAAATTATTTATTAATTAATTTAATTATTTCGTGAAAGAATAGGTAACACAAATTGTGAGTGATCAGTGGAACGAGGGGAGTTTTTTAAATTTTTTTATTTATTTCTATTTCTATTTAATAAATTATTAATTAACTATTTTAATTATTTCGTAAAAGAATAGGTAAAAAAAGTTGTGAATGATCAGTAGAACGCGGGGAAAGTTTCTTTTTTTCTGTTTTTATTTCTTTCTTCTATTTCTTTCTATTTCTATTTAATAAATTATTTATTAACTAATTCAATTATTTCGTAAAAGAATAGGTAAAAAAAATTGTGAGTGATCAGTGGAACGTGAAGAAAGTTTCTTTTTTTTCTGTTTTTATTTCTTTCTATTTCTATTTAATAAATTATTTATTAATAGGTAACAAAAATTGTGAGTGATCAGTGGAACGAGGGGAGTTTTTTGTTTTTATTTCTTTCTATTTCTATTTAATAAATTATTAATTAACTATTTTAATTATTTCGTAAAAGAATAGGTAAAAAAAGTTGTGAATGATCAGTGGAACGCGGGGAAAGTTTCTTTTTTTTCTGTTTTTATTTCTTTCTTCTATTTCTTTCTATTTCTATTTAATAAAATATTAATTAACTAATTTTATTATTTCGTAAAAGAATAGGTAACAAAAATTGTGAGTGATCAGTGGAACGAGGGGAAAGTTTCTTTTTTTTTCTATTTTTATTTCTTTCTATTTCTATTTAATAAATTATTAATTAACTATTTTTATTATTTCGTAAAAGAATAGGTAACAAAAATTGTGAGTGATCAGTGGAACGAGGGGAATTTTTTTTTTTTTTTTTTTTTTTTTTTTTTTTCATCGTCGACGTTAACGTTGACGATATTGTCATCGAGGGCGGTTGCGGACGCGTCGAGGGTTGATAACGGGGCGAGAGAAGAGAGTAGGCACGAGTGACGAGAGACCGTCGGAGGTTTTCGACTCAAGTGAAAGTCGATAAGCCTCGAATGAAAGATGAGAGTCTTGTGGGGCTGCATCAATCTCGTGCGCGGGCGCTCGCGTTGATTGTATTATACGCGAACAACGTTATCCAGGGCTAAATGTAGCGTGTATATTCCCCATCGTCGTATCGTTAAACTCTTTACAATTTCGATAAAGAGAAAACAACTCGGTCAACAGTGTCGCACACGACGGATGAAATGATCTTCCAGTGGGACCCGGACGTACCCCTCGTCGTTGACGAGAACATCGAGCTGCCCCAGTTGCAGCTCATCAAGAATTACACGGCAGATTGCACTCAAGTTTATTCCACAGGTAATTTTAAATCTGCAACTCGTACCGTTCGCGATTATGTAGCATAGAATTGAGGGGTGAAGGGGTGAGGGGGGTGAGATCAAAATCAGTGATAATCATGCATATCTCATTTGTTGGGATGCTTGTGTTATATAAATAAATCTGTATTAGATATTTAAAGTACAAAAACTAAAAAAGATTTGAGAAATTTGTAAATTCACTGTAACACAATACTAGGAATTTATATTATGGATTTTTTTTATCGCATGTCGATTGTAAATATTGTGTATATGTATATTAAAAAATGAAAACCCACCTACAATGAAAACAAAGCTCGAATTTCTAAAATTACAGCCGTGGTCGACGGAAAAATTTATTATCCGCAATATTTTTTATTATTTATTCAATATTTTTGTTCCCAAAATCTATGAAAATTAACATACACCTTGGAAGAATCCGTGATGATAAACTCATCATTTTTATACAGATTTAAAAGTCTTGCATATGAATTTACAAATCTGTCAACTTATATCAAGAATTTAACTAAAATTTTATAATTTTGGTCATGTAATAACTAGATTATTACAAAAGTTTTGTAACTTCCATAAAAAAATATTTGAGCCATTAATAATGACATACATAAATTTACGCTACTATCGTTAATTTTATGGTGAATATTATACTAATCATTATTTCACATACCAGTTTCGTAAATTTCATATTACTTGTCACAGTGAATTTACTATTTTTTTTAACAGTGTAAATATGCGCCTGCCGATTAATTGGTTACACCCAGAAAAAAATCTTGTTAACGGGACTAGAATCTACGCATAGGGAATAGAATTTCTTGATTGGATGCCGACCTACCAGACTTCCATTCACCCCAAATAAATTTTTTTTATTTGTAATTAATATACTTATTGAATAGTAAATATATTCAAATCTAAGAAATATTTATTTGGGTTGGCAGTTATATAAATGTTGATTAAAAAAATTTCTTTTTTTTTATTGGAATATTCCTTACTTATCCCTTAGAAACTCAGAAACTGCCGCCCGTTCAGCAGTTGGCGCGCAAACCAGTGCGTGGCTAAGCGATCACCCATCCAAGTTATGACCGCAAATAATGCTGCTTGAGGAGGTTGGAGTGCTCCACACTAGTCAAATCAGTGCTAAGTTTTTAAAAGCGTTTCTACAATTTCAGACGGTTTAATAATCTGTTCCAAGGTGTTAATCACATAGCAGCATTAGTTCTTGATATTCAAATACATTCACAGCTGTGATATCAATCAGTAAAGCGATCAATATCTGCAAATTTCCGATGTTATGTTTTTTCATCCAGTTTTTTAAAAGGGTAAACCGGAATATCAGGCCGATTATGACGACCAATAGCTCATTTTGTTTACTAAAAGATATTCTATCGATTGGTCATCTATTTTTTGAAATCGTATTAGTAGTTCAAAAGATACAACCGTTTGTTTAGCCTATCATAACCTAACATCAAGTATACAAATGGCTGTAACTTTTGAACGCCTGATACTATAGAAAATCCGGTCGGTCAATCGATTAAGGATTTTCCACTGATTAAAATGAGCTATGTTTCGTCATAATCGGGCTGATATTACGGTTTACTCTTTAACAAAATTGGATGAAAAAACATGACATCGGAAATTTGGAGATATTGATCGATTTACTGTTCATTAGGGCTGTTCAAAAAAACATAATTTTCTTATAATCGATTGCTCCTGAAATGCTGTATTGATTATCACAAAAAAAATATTTTCGCGAAAGCTGAGAGTTGTGCGATGATTCATGAAAAGCGGCGATTTTTAGAAATTTTTTTTTTTTGCCTGGTGAAGCGCTCATGGAGATTTTAGTTGCTTTCGATAGACTATGAAATTGTGTAAAAGCAGAAACATGTTCGATAATGTTTCGTACTGCCGCATCTCCATTGAAGTTAACAAAATCAAAAAATGAAATCATTCAAAATATTGAATTATTCGTCCGCTCATCGACTATTTCGTGCGTTTTCAAATGAAAAAATGGTTCTTGAAACGGGAGTCATGTATGATCATAATCATGATGATGATAAGCGATTTTCGAATTTTGAAAAACTGCGATATCGATGCGGCAGTAGTAAATTTGATCATACAGGACTCCCGTTTCATGAGCCATTTTGTCATTTGAAAACCCGCGAAATAGTCGATGAGCAGATGAATATTTCAATGTTTTAAAGGATTTCATTTTTTATTTTGTCAACTTCAATGTCTATGCGGCGGTACTAAACATTATCGAACATGTTTCTGGTTTTACACAATTTGATAGTCTATCGAAAGCAACCACAATCTCCATGAGCGCTTTAACACGACAACAAAAAAAAATCCAAAAATCGCCGTTTTCCATGAATTTTGGCCTTGATGCGGCAGTACTTAATATCATCGCACAACTCCCAGCTTTCGCGAAAACATTTTTTTTGTGACAATCAGTACAGAATTTCAGGAGCAACCGATTATAAAGAAATTATGTTTTTTTGAACAGCCCTACTGTACATATGATAGCTGCGAATGTGTTTGAATATCAAGAACTAATGCTGCTATGTGATTAAAAACCTTGGAACAGATTATTGAACCATCTGAAATTGTAGAAACGCTTTTAAAAATTTAGCACTCATTTGACTAGTGTGGAGCGCTCCAACCTCCTTAACTCTGAGAATCACCGAAGCCACACACCGACCTTTCGTCCACTGCTGCCGATTTAAAGAATATATAATTTTTATATAAATATACAACAAGAATTAAATCAAATCGATAAATGTTGCTTGTTAATAATAATAAACTCCAATGATGAAAGGAAATAAATATATATTGGATAATAAGATAGTTCTAATTGATTTTGTTAAAAAATATCTAATGCATGTATTTGGCCGTTTTAACTAGATCTTTTTTTCCGGATTTAGAAAGTATTTAGTAGCAATAAATAAAATATTTATTTAGTATCCGCTGCACAGTGAAAGTTGATTGAAATAAATAAATATGTTGGAAATAAAAAAACTGAAAAATTGAATGAAATACGTTTTTGTTGGAGGGAAAGTAAATTTTCGTTGGTAGAAATAATTAAATGTTGAATAGATAATTTCAGTTAATATAACCAAATTTTTTTTCTGGGTGTACACCAACCAAGTTATTAGTTGTATTACAATGAAGTTCGTTGTACTTATTCGAACGCATCCTTTTCTTCCGTGTGTAAAATAATTTACATAAATGTTGTGTCTGCTTGTATGCCCACTAGGGATGTTAAAAAAAACATAATTTCTTTAGAATCGGTTGCTCCTGAAATACTGTATCGATTATCACAAAAAAAATGTTTTCGCGAAAGCTGGGAGTTGTGCGATGATATTAAGTACGGCCGCATTAAGGCCAAAATTCATTAAAAACGGCGATTTTTAGAAGTTTTTATTTTTACTTAGTGAAGCGCTCATGTAGATTGTGGTTGCTTTCGATAAACGATGAAATTTTGTAAAGGCAGAAACATGTTCGATAATGTTTACACGGAAAGAAAACCTTGGTTGAAACAACCAAGTGCTATGGTTATATATGCGCCAGACAATTAATTGGTTAGACCGACCAATTTCTTGGTTAGGCTACCAATTTCTTGGTTAGACTAACCAAGTCAATTGGTTAGACCAACCAAGAAATTGGTCACCTAACAAATTACTTGGTTGGTCTAACCAATTAATTGTCTGGCGCATATATAACCATAGCACTTGGTAGTTCCAACCAAGCCTTTTTTTCCGTGTAGTACTGCCGCATCGACATTGAAGTTAACAAAATAAAAAATGAAATCCTTTAAAACATTGCAATATTCATTTGCTCATCGACTATTCCGCACATTTTCAAATGACAAAATGGCTCATGAAACGGGAGTCCTGTATGGTCAAATTTAGTACTGCCGCATTGATATCGCAGTTTTCCAAAATTCGAAAACCGCTTATCATCATCATGATTATGATCATACATGACTCCCGTTTCAAGAGCCATTTTTTCATTTAAAATCGCACTAAATAGTCGATGAGCAGACGAATATTTCAATGTTTTAAAGGATTTCATTTTTTGATTTTGGTAACTTCAATGTCGATGCGGCAGTACTAAACATTATCGAACATGTTTCTGCCTTTACACAATTTCATAGTCTATGGAAAGCAATCACAATCTCCATGAGTGCTTCACCTCGTAAAAAAAAATTTATAAAAATCGCTGCTTTTCATGAATTTTGGTCTTGATGCGGCAGTACTTAATATCGTCGCACAACTGCCAGCTTTCGCGAAAACATTTTTATTGTGATAATTAATACAGCATTTCAGAAGCAACCGATTATAAGAAAATTATGTTTTTTTTAACAGCCCTAATGCCCACCTCGATGTGTCTCAATAAAGACTTCCCTTTCGATCAACTGTTTAGCATGCCCCAACGATTCTCAATCATAGACTATAGACCACCGCCCTACTGAAAAAAGTAAATTCGTATATAAAAACATGAAATTTTTCGTAACTTCAGGTAACTTCACCTGCCTTGAAGTGATATTCATTCTAAAACGTCGTCTCGGTTATTACCTCTTTCACACATACGTGCCGACTTGTCTGATCGTCATCATGTCTGTGAGTAAACCCGGCAATCCGCAAGACGAGATAAAGAAAAAAAAAAGAAAAAAAATCTCATATACGAATAATACTTTCAGTGGGTATCTTTCTGGATAAAACCCGAGGCTGCTCCGGCCAGAGTGACATTGGGAGTGACTTCTCTGCTAACTCTCTCAACCCAGCATGCCAAGAGTCAAGCCTCCTTACCACCGGTCTCCTACCTAAAAGCGGTGGATGCATTTATGTCAGTATGCACGATTTTCGTGTTCATGGCCCTCATGGAGTATTGCCTGGTGAATATAGTCCTCGGTGATTCTGATGCCCCACCAGCAAAGCCTCCTCCACCCCCTCCATCTGCACCTGGTGCTGGTCCAACGGAATCCGCGAAACTCGACAAGATCTTCGACATAGCGACAAAGGTAACGCCTGGATGAAGATATTTCATAGGGATTTCGTGCTTCTGTGCCTCCGCGGGTTGTCGGAGTTCTCACATTTTAATATCATGTATCAAAGTGCTTCGTCAATATTTCAAAATTAATTAAACATTGTGTCACAAAAGAAAATTAAATTTTATGTCTTCCACGTATGAATATCACTTAATATAATTTAAGACTACTTCTCAAAGAAATATAGTTTTCGTATATTTCAATTTAGAGTGTCTCAACCCGCGTAGAAAAAAAGAATCTTGTGAAGAATCTTTTAAAGGATCTTAAAAAAAAGTCTTGAAAGTATCTTTAAAGGAATCTTGAAAAGAATCACGTATAGGATCCGGAGCAAGATTCTTTCTATCCGAAACCGTTCTGAGAATCTTTCAAAGAATCTTCGAAAGAATCTTGAATAGCGTCTTTAAGAGAAACGTGAAAAGATTCCGCCCATTAAACAGACAAATCGTTGAAAGAATCTTAATGAAAATTTTCAGAGAAATCGAGCGAAACCTGTTGTTGCTTTCCCTTGGTGTCGAGACAGTACATTTCAATACGTCAGCGAAGGATAAACCCCTCCTGTATAATCGAAGTCAGGACAGTTTTGCAGTCTTATATACGTTTAGGCTTCAAGTCACTTGCGAGAAACGCTTCGACCGCTCGCCATCTAGCGGAATATTGTCCACCAGTGTTTCGTATGATGTCACTAGGTGGCGAACGGACGGTGCGTTTCCCGCAAGTGATTTGAAGCCTCAGCGTATATATAAGACTCGAAAGCTTTTCTGAGTTCGACTACACACGAGGGGTTTACCCTTCGTTGACGTACAGAAATATACTGTCTCGACACCAAGGGAAAGTCACAACAGGTTTTGATCGATTCCTCTGAACAATTTCATTAAAAATTTTTCAACGATTTTTCTGTTTAATGGACGGAATCTTTTCACGATTCTCTTAAAGACGCTTTTCAAGATTCTTTCGAAGATTCTTTGTAAGATTCTCAGAACGCTTTCGGATAGAAAGAATCTTGAAAAGAATCCTGGAAAGAATCTTGCTCCGGATCCTATACGTGATTCTTTTCAAGATTCCTTTAAAGATTTTTTCAAAGATTCTTTCAAGACTTTTTCTAAGATTCTTTACAAGATTCTTTTTTTCTACGCGGGAATGGAAAAAAAATGCGATAATATTTGATTGAGTTAGGCGTGTCTGGTCAGAATCAAAGATATTCATTAATGGATATCTCACATGTTTGGCTCCTATACTGAGAGAAATCGTAGTAGTTCAGGCAACTATTAAGGGGAGGGAGTCAGGTCAAAAAAATTGATTTTGGAAATTCAATATCATCCAAATCCTATTGCATATAAAAATGCCCAACGCACTATATTGTTGGTGCTCGATGAAAGGATTTTTTACTCTCGTCTGACTTGCATATGCTTTTCAATATTATCTTAAGCAAAGTTCTTAGGTTTTCCATTCTGCGCATGATTCAGATCAAACTACTAGGCAGATTGGAATGGTTGACGTCTCATTTTCTTCTTCATGAAAAGATACATCGGCTAAATGGAGCAAACTATTTTTTTTATTCTGAAAGCAAAGTTAATCACTGATTTAGAAAATAGCATAAAATTTATTTATTAATAATTATGTTACTTAAAAAATATTACATTTTATTAATATTTGCTCCATTTAGGCGGTGTATCTTTTCATGAAGAAGAAAATGAGATGTCAACCATTCCAATCTGCCTAGTAGTTTGATCTGAATCATGCGCTGAATGGAAAACCTAAGAACTTTGCTTAAGATAATATTGAAAAGCATATGCAAGGCAGACGATAGTAAAAAATCCTTTAATCGAGTACCAACAATATAGTGTGTTGAGCATTTTTATATGCAATAGGATTTGGATAATATTGAATTTCCAAAACCAATTTTTTTGACCTGGCTCCCTCCCCTTAAGCCATAAATTTAGATTCTTAGTCCATGCAACAATTTTAATAGTTTTTTTTAACTGATTTGATGGTTAATTTGACTACGTTATAATTACTGTAGATAATTCTTAAATATAACGTTAGCTTTTCTTCTTATCGTTAGTGCAACATTATTTTTGTAGTTGCAATGATCATTTCAAACTTGTTGAATAATATCTCGAAGATTACTATGCTCGTGATGACATTTTCTATGAATAGTCATTCGCATCTATAACTAAATTTTCAATATGCTCTTTGTGCTGATAACTATTACAAACTATTGCATTGACTATAAATAATTAGTACAGATAATTTTTTTTATAATGACCCGCGTAGAAAAAAAGAATCGCGCCGAGAATTTTTCAAAGATTTTCGTCGAGATTCCCAGATTCTCTAGAATCCCGGCGAGAATCTTCTTAAAAATTTCGCCGAGATTCTTTTTTTCTGCGCGGGTCAATATAAAAAAAATTATCTGTACTAATTATTTATAGTCAATGCAATAGTTTATAATAATTTTTTCCTCCCAGGGTAGTACCATATCATAAGCGTGTGGTTTTGACTCTATAAAAAAAATTCTTTCTGCTAGTTCGCAAGAGCATTTGGCTACTTTTGGTTCTCCATAATAATTTATTTTTTTACTTTATACTCTCCGCAGTCTTATAAGCCAGTAGATAACATATTCTCAATAAATATTAGATTGTATATACTCAAATATTTTTTTGATTGGACATAATATGAATCGTTCTGGCATGACTTCGCCGATTTGAGATAACCATTTCAAATTTATAAAAAATCATCAATTTGAATAAAGGGCTTTGATTTTTTTTAAAAGTAATTATAAGTTCACAAATATTTTGGAGAAATAAAAGCTAAACCGAATTAAAACGAGTTGTCAATTCTACATATTTTTTCATACAATACCGGCAGCCAAACAAGTAAGGTAAACATAAATAAATATCACTTATTTCAATCTGACACTCTTCCCTTAGAAACGCTTCTGCGCTTCACTTTAGTCAAATCAGTGCTAAATTTTCAAAATTGATTATTTTTATAATCATTCACCCGAATGGGTGGAGCATGTTCAATATTTTTCAAATTTTTCATCGCATAATTCGCGCACTTGTGAATTTATAAAAATTGCTCGAATAATTGCCTTTAAAAAGTTTCGAATGCACGTATCTTCTTGGATATAAGTCGTGTCGTAAAAAAAAACGTATATAAAAGCTTTTTATTTTGAAGTATACTTTTATGCAAATTTATTTTTAAAATTCTTCAACCCCTCCGAAGCATTGATTTTTAATTAAAAAACATAAAAATTGATTTTTCAAAAACATGATGATTTTTTATTTTTTTCGAAAAAATCTCTAAAGTACTACTCATGAAGACGAACATTTTAAGCCTAGATGGGAAGTGGGGTAATCCTTTTTTTGAATTTTTATGAGAGTTTAAAAGATAAATAAAAAATGAAAACTCTCATGAAAAACCGGAAAAAATTGTCCCACTCTAGGACAAAAAGTTGGCAGTGAGACAATTTCTTCCGATTTTTTTATGAGAGTTTTCATTTTTTATTTCTCTTTTAAACTCTCATACAAATTCGAAGAAAGGATTGTCCCACTTCGCGTCTAGGCTTAAGATGATGTGTTAGTGCTCGGTCGGTAACAAAAACGGTAAAGCGTTGTTCTTAGTCACAATTGATATTTCAGGTAAAAGACGAGAAGTACTGACTGCGTCTTGGTACTCTGCAGTCAGTACTTCTCGACTTTTATTCGAAAAATCAACCGTGGCGACGAATAACACGTCGGGAAGATTCACCTATCTCGCTCGCACTTATGGCGATTTGAGAGAGACAGACGATATGTAACACATCACCTTAAAATGTTCGTCTTTATGATTTGCGTTTTAACGATTTTTTCGGAAAAAATAAAGAATGTCCAAGTTTTTGAGAAATGGATTTTTATGTTCATTAACTAATTAAAAATCAATGTGTCGGAGGAGTTAAGGCATTTTTTAAATAAATTGACATAAAAGTATCCTTTAAAATAAAAAAAACTTTTATGCAGGTTTTTTTATGACACGATCATATCCAAGAATGCCTTCGAAAGTTTTTAAACCCAATTTTTAGAGCAATTTTTAGAAATTTACAAGTCTGCGAAATATGCAATGAAAATTTTGAAAAAATGGTCCAAACTCCATTTATTGGGGTGAATGATTAAAAACATAATCAACTATATCGACGACGGTCATGGTAAAAAGGTGATCCGATCGGTGTATAATGCCCCATATGCAGATGACCTGTCAAATTTTTTTGTACAGTTTAAAAAAAAAGTATAAGCGCCATAATAATAGTCCAATTATGACGGGCAATAGTTCATTTTGATTATTCCCAGATAGACAAACGTGCCGTGGAAGTATCCTATCGTGTCACTGTGGCAGCATAAACGCGTCACACAACGACATGCTATGTCGGAATTAACGTAGCGATGTACGTCCGAATTGAGATATTATGTGACGGCATACCATGCCGTGCAGGCTTAGTGGCATTCCACTGTCGCCATGCTGTAAACTCAGATCATGTCTCCATGGTGCCATAATTGGTCCATGTCGTGGTGTGAACATCATTCTGTTACTATGGTGTCATTTTTATACAATTTTAAAAATGATAAATGCCGCACGGTGGCAGCATAATGGTGGCACGCTATGCTGTGCTAAAAGTCGTTATGGATATTTTTTTATTGTCACCCGCGTAGAAAAAAAGAATCTTGTGAAGAATCTTTTAAAGAATCTTAAAAAAAGTCTTGAAAGAATCTTTACAGGAATCTTGAAAAGAATCACGCATAGGAGCCGGAGCAAGATTCTTTCCAGGATTCTTTTCAAGATTCTTTCCATCGGGAAGCGTTCTGAGAATCTTTGAAAGAATCTTAATGAAATTCTTCAGAGGAATCGAGTGAAACCTGTTGATGCTTTCCAGGATTCTTTTCAAGATTCTTTCTATCCGAAAGCGTTCTGAGAATCTTTCAAAGAATCTTGAAAAGCGTCTTTAAAAGAATCGTGAAAAGATTCCGTCCATTAAATAGAAAAATCGTTAAAAAATCTTAATGAAATTCTTCAGAGGAATCGAGCGAAACCTGTTGTTGCTTTCCCTTGGTGTCGATACAGTACATTTCGGTACGTCAATGAAGGGTAAACCTCTCGTGTATAGTCGAACTCAGGACAGCTTTGCAGTCTTATATACGTTCAGGCTTCAAGTCACTTACGAGAAACGCTTCGACCGCTCGCCATCTAGCGGAGTATTGAATATAAGGGTTTCGTACGATGCCACTAGATGGCGAGCGGTCGAAGCGTTTCTCGCAAGTGACTTGAAGCCTGAACGTATATAAGACTGCAAAGCTGTTCTGAGTTCGACTATACACGAGGGGTTTACCCTTCGTTGACGTACCGAAATTTAGTGTCTCGACACCAAGGGAAAGTAACAACAGGTTTTGCTCGATTCCTCTGAAGAATTTCATTAAAAAATTTTCTACGATTTTTCTATTTAATGGACGGAATCTTTTCACGATTCTCTTAAAGACGCTTTTCAAAATTCATTCGAAGATTCTTTAAAAGATTCTCAGAACGCTTTTGGATGGAAAGAATCTTGAAAAGAATCCTGGAAACCATCAACAGGTTTCGCTCGATTCCTCTGAAGAATTTCATTAAGATTCTTTCAAAGATTCTCAGAACGCTTTCCGATGGAAAGAATCTTGAAAAGAATCCTGAAAAGAATCTTGCTGCGGCTCCTATGCGTGATTCTTTTCAAGATTCCTGTAAAGATTCTTTAAAACTTTTTTTAAGATTCTTTAAAAGATTCTTCACAAGATTCTTTTTTTCTACGCGGGCAGCTAGACATTTTTAGTTTTAGTTTTTTTCTTGTCTAACATTTCAAATTCCGAGTCAAAAGAATAACACAAAACTGATTCTTTTATCTTCTTCAATATTAAAGGGTTGGTAAACCCAAGAGGTTTGACACATTCAAAGAGTAGACCCCTCGTGTGTAGTCGAACACAGGAAAACTTTGCATTCTTATATATACACTCAGGCCTCAAAACACTTGCGAGAAATGCTCCGTCCTTTAGCCATCTAGCGGAGAATTAGGCAACAGTGTTTCGTATGATACCACTAGATGGCGAACGGACGACGCGTTTCTCGCAAGTGTTTTGAAGCCTGAGCATATATATAAGAATGCAAAGCTGCCTGAGTTCGACTACACACGAAGGGTCTACTCTTCGAATGTGTCAAACCTCTCGGGCGTACCAATCCTTTAAGGAGGTTGGATACCGTCTTTCTGGCGGGGAGGTGCGCGGAAAGGCCAAGTGGTGCGCGGGTTGCCGGGGACGCTATGAGCGAGAGAGAGGTCCGTGACGCGCGTTCACTGGCGTACATCGTTGTATACTATTCGAGCAGTTTTGTTTTTACGTTTTCTCGGCAACCAAGCAGACGAATCATTTCGGTCTTCGTAAAACTTCTTCTCAAAAATACAAGGTATGATTTGGTTCTGTTAATAACAATCTTTTATCATTTTTAGTATACTTTTGAGCATAGCTTTGGAGGTGCATATAGTTTCTGCTATGTTGCCCATGTATAAGAGTGTAATTTCAATAATTAATTTCTCGATAACCATCTAGACGATTGCCATTGAATTTGCCATGGAGATGTGATTTTTATCGACGAGTACCCTGCAAAAATTTGAGCACGTTTTTATCATTTTGAGTTGGGTATCCAACCTCCTTAATATCGGAGAAGATAAAAGATTCTGTTCTGTCTTACACTTTTGACTCGCGATTTGAAATGTTAGAGAAGAAAAAAAAACTAAAACATAATGCAAGTAACAGATACAAAGAAATAAAACGCTTACGATTCCTAACTGACAGTCAAGATCGATAACGATTTTTAGCACAGCATGGTATGCCACCATTATGCTGTCACCGTGCTGCAATTACCATCCCAAATATTCTGCAAAAATGGCACCATAGTAACAGAATGACATTCACACCTCAGACACTCAGTGATACGACATGGAGCAATTATGACACCATAGAGACACGATCTGAACTTGAAGCATGGCGACATTGTAGTGCCACTAGTGCACCACGCCATAATATTTAAGTACCACAAATATGGCTTTGCCTTGGCGTCATGAAAAGATGGCACGGTATGCCGTCACATAATAGCTCAATTCAGACGTACATCGCTACGTTAATTCCGACATAGCATCCGTTGTGTGACGCGTTTATGCTGTTTCTGTGCCACCAAATGTCTATCTGGGTTGGGAGATCCTTAATCGATTAACCGTCTAGATTTTTTACAGTATTAGTTATTAAAAAAGTTAGTCATTTGTATGCCGGATCTTAGGTTAGGACAGGATAATCAAACGTTTCTAACTTTTGAACTACCAATATTACCAAAAACCTAGACGGCCAATCGATAAAGCACACTGGGACAAATTGTGATGGTCCTGGTAACTATTTAGTGATAATTATATTTTATTAGTCCAGGTGACTATTTTCATAGTTACATTAACTTTCTTCACTGTTAACGTAACTACACCGAAAGAAAAGTTAAGATATCTAAAATAGTTTGGTAAAAAAACCCACACAACACAGTAAATGGGATCATTTTGGAAGATTGGGAAAACGTCTGGGCATTTTCGGGCAACTTTACGGTTATGGCGGCAAACGTTGAACGATCGACGCTACACGGGAGCTGTATATCTTTCGTAAATCTGATGTCGTACTAAACTACAGAAATTTTGCAGGCTGTCAATAGATTTCGCGTTATTTTTCGTAACGTGAATTTCTTTAACCTGTAAACGGAAAAAAAAGATTAGTTGCCATAACCAAGAAATGAGTTGACACAACCAATCGATTATTCTATTTATCTTACAACTCAAATGGTAATACCAACGATTCGAATGGTAATACCGACGATTCGAATGATAATACCGACGATTCGAATGACAATACCGACGATTCGAATGGTAGTCCCAACTATTCGAGTGGTAGTGCCAACGATTGGATTAGTTAACCTAACTAATCTCGCGACAACTAATCGTGAATAGTTGAGGTTACTATTCGATATGGTTGAGGCAACTAATTTTTTAGACATTGTGTACAGCAAATCGAAAACATAGTTGCCAGAACTAAACATTTAGTTCCGTGTATGCGTATGAAAATTATTCCGAACATTTGTGGGCGCAAAATATAGAGAAGTATGAGATGCGTGGTATACGTTGTACAGCAGCGTAAATAGTACAGCAGGCGACGCCTAGTAAATCTTTGTATGTGTCTGGAAAAAAATGCCATTTTTCCACTTTGGATCCCGATTACTATACGAATCTGGGAATAAGTACTATGTATTTCTCTCGGTGTACGTTACTGTTAATCTAACTAAGAAAATAGTCACCTGAATTATTTTCTTATAATTTTACCAGGATCATCACAATTTCTCTCAGTACATCTTCCCACAAACAAATTGGCCTATCACCCATCATAATTGAATTGATATTACGGTTTACGCTTTTTAAATAACTGGATGAAAAAACGTGACATCGAACATTGCAGATATCAATCTATTTACTTTTGATTTCACCGCTGCAAATGGATTTGTATGTTAAGAACTAATGAGTGCTACATGAGTGACGCCTCGGAACATTTTATTTTAAATCACCAGATACAATTTCTGGTGGTTTATGCTTTTAAAAATTTAGCCCTCATTTGACTAGTGCGCCAAAAAAAATTGATGATGAATTCAACTATACACATGGTTCCCTGAGACAACAACTGTTTTTATGGTTGCTGTAACAATATATAATATATCTAGCAACTAAATTATGATACGTTTCATTATTTTTATAGTAGAACTCACTATATTTAGCAAGTTTTCACATTTATTTTTCTCAGTGTGTGAATTGCAGAAGCCTCCTTAAGGAGATTGGAGCGCTCCACACTAGTCAAATCAGTGCTAAATTTTTAAAAGCGTTTCCACAATTTCCGATGGCTTAATAATCTGTTCCAAAGTGTTAATCACATAGCAGTATTAGTTCTTGATATTCAAATACATTCACAGCTTCCATATGACCAGTAAATCGATCAATATCTCCAAATTCCCGATGCCATGTTTTTTCATCCAGTTTTGTAAAAGGGTAAACCGTAATATCAGTCCGATTATGACGAAACATAGCTCATTTTGATCAGTGAAAGATCCTTAATCGATTGACCGTCCAGATTTTCTGTAGTATCAGGCGTTCAAAAGTTACAGCCATATGTATACTTGATGTTAGGTTATGATCGGATAAACAAACGGTTGTATCTTTTGAACTACCAATACGATTAAAAAATAGACGTTCAATCGATAGAATATCTTTTTTGTAACTCATGCACGTAATGTCGCACATTTCGTGCCTGCAAAGCGTGCGTGAGGTCGCGTATTATGCTCATGTAAACGTAGATAATTTCATGTACGCCATCTGGTGCATGAAGTTATCTAGATTTCTGTAGATAACTTCACGCACACATTGGCGTGTGTGAAATTATCTACAAGATGATTTTACGCAATGCTTTGCAGGCACGGAGATGTGCGACATCACGTTGACATTCGTTACAAAAAGTAGTATGTTATACTTGTGCGACAAAGCGGCCGTCCCGCGGAGGTTACGAAGCGGTGCACTCGCCTCCTTTCGTGCTACAAACAACACTCGGCTTCGCCTCGTGTCGTTGTAGCACTCGATTTGGCGAGTGCGCCGCTTCCTAACCTCCGCGCATAACGGCCGCTTTCTCGCACTAGTATCACAATCTACTATTTTGTAACTCATGCACGTAATGTCGCACATTTCGTGCCTGCAAAGCGTGCGTGAGATCGCGTATTATGCTCACGTAAACGTAGATAATTTCACGTACGTCATCCCGTGCATGAAGTTATCTAGATTTCTGTAGATAACTTCACGCACACATTGGCGTGTGTGAAACTATCTACAAGATAATTGTACGCAATGCTTTGCAGGCACGGAGATGTGCGACATCACGTTGACATTCGTTACAAAAAGTAGTATGTTATACTTGTGCGACAAAGCGGCCGTCCCGCGGAGGTTATGAAGCGGTGCACTCGCCACTTCCTAACCTCCGCGCGTAACGGCCGCTTTCTCGCACTAGTATCACAATCTACTATTAGTAAACAAAATGAGCTGTTGGTCAACATAATCGGACTGATATTACGGTATACCCTTTTAAAAAACTAGATGAAAAGACATAACATCGGAAATTTGCAGATATTGATCGATTTACTGTTGATATCACAGCTGTGAATGTATTTGAATATCAAGAACTAATGCTGCTATGTGATTAACACCTTGGAACAGATTATTAAACCATCTGAAATTGTAGAAACGCTTTTAAAAATTTAGCACTGATTTGACTAGTGTGGAGCGCTCCAACCTCCTTAAGAGGCAGTGATACACTGGTGGAAATTGCGTTGTCCAATGATAAACGCATACAGGTCCAGTCTCTCTTGTACATAAACCTACTTTTGGCTTTTGACTCTCTCGAAAAAAACGGCTTTGAGTATCGCGAAGACAGAAGCTTATTCCATTTCTATCATAATTGCGCATATCCTCTCAAAATTTGTGGTTGTTAAATTTTTTAAGTGTTGGATGAAGTGTCACTTCTCCCACAACTTCAAAATCTTTTAACCTGTTTTTGTGCAAAACTGAGAGACCTATAGGCATTTGATATTACACTCAAAGAAAATTCGGCCGTCGTTAACTATAAAGTCACAGCAATTCCTTTTAAGTCCATGCGACTATTTTTTATAGTTACGATAATCATGAAATAAGCGTCGTGACAATAAAAAATACAGTTAGAAGCATTTTTTAGTTATCATTACTAGAAAAAATAGTTGCGTAGATTAAAAATAAATAGCTGTCACTTTGTACTTGCCAGAAATTCAGCAATTTCTCTGCGTGTAGAAGACGAAATTTCCACATGTGTAATTACTGCCACTTAAGGGGAGAAAACCTTTTAGACGCGCGAAAATTAGTCATTTTGTACGAACTTTTTTAAAGGTGTTAAAATAATCTTAGCATTCTGAAACTTTAACCTTATTTTATTAGATCTTTTAACATTTGAAAAACATTTTTTTTTACAACATAAAATGGCGGCGTTATGAATTCTTCTTTCAGGCTTCTTTTCGGCGGTATCGAAAACTGCTGTATTTTTTCGAGTAATCTGAATCAGAAAACTAATATTTTTTTCTTGTTTACTGACAATTGCAGGGAAAGGATAGACCTATAAAATTATTTTAAAAAGTATCAAATTAAATATTAAATAGACTTTTGAATGAAATGCTCCAATTTTTGGCTATTCTTTTCGACAATTTTCACCCGAAAAAAATAATATATTTAAGGGATATCCTTAAAACTTTAGGTATATCCTTCCGGTAATGATATAGACAGGAACCTCCCAAAATTTCAGCTCGATCGGTCGATAACTTTTTGATCTACAGCACGAGCAGTTTTTGAAAATGTAGTCTCGGGATAGACGCGGGATAACGCCGCCATTTTGTGTTGTAAAAAAAAAATGTTTTTCAAATGTTAAAAGATCTAATAAAATAAGGTTAAAGTTTCAGAATGATAAGATTAATTTAACCCATTCAAAAAAGTTCGTACAAAATTACTAATTTTTGCCCGTCTAAAGGATTTTCTCCCCTTAAATTTCATAGCCATAATTCGTGAGAAGCAGTGCTAACCCGCGTAGAAAAAAGGAATCTTGTGAAGAATCTTTTAAAGAATCTTAAAAAAAGTCTTGAAAGAATCTTTACAGGAATCTTGAAAAGAATCACGCATAGGAGCCGGAGCAAGATTCTTTCCAGGATTCTTTTCAAGATTCTTTCCATCCGAAGGCGTTCTGAGAATCTTTGAAAGAATCTTAATGAAATTCTTCAGAGGAATCGAGCGAAACCTGTTGATGCTTTCCAGGATTCTTTTCAAGATTCTTTCCATCCGAAAGCGTTCTGAGAATTTTTTAAAGAATCTTCGAAAGAATCTTGAAAAGCGTCTTTAAGAGAATCGTGAAAAGAATCTGTCCATTAAATAGAAAAATCATTGAAAAAATTTTAATGAAATTCTTCAGAGGAATCGAGCAAAACCTGTTGTTACTTTCGATTGGTGTCAAGACAGTAAATTTCGGTACGTCAACGAAGGGTAAACCCCTCGTGTATAGTCGAACTCAGAACAGCTTTGCAGTCTTATATACGTTCAGGCTTCAAGTCACTTGCGAGAAACGCTTCGACCGCTCGCCATCTAGCGGAGTATTCAATATAAGTGTTTCGTACGTTGCCACTAGATGGCGAGCGGTCGAAGCGTTTCTCGCAAGTGACTTCCCGCGTAGAAAAAAAGAATCTTGTGAAGAATCTTTTAAAGAATCTTAAAAAAAGTCTTGAAAGAATCTTTAAAGGAATCTTAAAAAGAATCACGTATAGGATCCGGAGCAAGATTCTTTCCAGGATTCTTTTCAAGATTCTTTCTATCCGAAAGCGTTCTGAGAATCTTTCAAAGAATCTTCGAAAGAATCTTGAAAAGCGTCTTTAAGAGAATCGTGAAAATATTCCGTCCATTAAACAGAAAAATCGTTGAAAGAATCTTAATGAAAATTTTCAGAGGAATCGAGCGAAACCTGTTGTTGCTTTCCCTTGTTGTCGAGACAGTACATTTCGATACGTCAACGAAGGGTAAACCCCTCGTGTATAGTCGAACTCAGGACAGCTTTGCAGTCTTATATACGTTCAGGCTTCAAGTCACTTGCGAGAAACGCTTCGACCGCTCGCCATCTAGCGGAGTATTGTCCACCAGTGTTTCGTATGATGCCACTAGGTGGCGAACGGACGGAGCGTTTCTCGCAAGTGTTTTGAAGCCTCAGCGTATATATAAGACTGGAAAGCTTTTCTGAGTTCGACTATACACGAGGGGTTTACCCTTCGTTGACGTACCGAAATGTACTGTTTCGACACCAAGGGAAAGCAACAACAGGGTTTGCTCGATTCCTCTGAAGAATTTCATTATGATTCTTTCAACGATTTTTCTGTTTAATGGACGGAATCTTTTCACGATTCTTTTAAAGACGCTTTTCAAGATTCTTTCGAAGATTCTTTGAAAGATTCTCAGAACGCTTTCGGATAGAAAGAATCTTGAAAAGAATCCTGGAAAGAATCTTGCTCCGGATCCTATACGTGATTCTTTTCAAGATTCCTTTAAAGATTCTTTCAAGACTTTTTTTAAGATTCTTTAAAAGATTCTTCACAAGATTCTTTTTTTCTACGCGGGTTGAAGCCTGAACGTATATAAGACTGCAAAGCTGTTCTGAGTTTGACTATACACGAGGGGTTTACCCTTCGTTGATGTACCGAAATTTACTGTCTCGACACCAAGGGAAAGTAACAACAGGTTTTGCTCGATTCCTCTGAAGAATTTCATAAAAGATGTTTCAACGATTTTTTTATTTAATAGACGGAATCTTTTCACGATTCTCTTAAAGATGCTTTTCAAGATTCTTTCGAAGATTCTTTAAAAGATTCTCAGAACGCTTTCAGATGGAAAGAATCTTGAAAAGAATCCTGGAAACCATCAACAGGTTTCGCTCGATTCCTCTGAAGAATTTCATTAAGATTCTTTCAAAGATTCTCAAAACGCTTTCGGATGGAAAGAATCTTGAAAAGAATACTGGAAAGAATCTTGCTCCGGCTCCTATGCGTGATTCTTTTCAAGATTCCTGTAAAGATTCTTTCAAGACTTTTTTTAAGATTCTTTAAAAGATTCTTCACAAGATTCTTTAAAAGATTCTTCACAAGATTCTTTTTTTCTACGCGGGAAGTCATTTTTAATTAAACTCAAGAGCGGAAGATAAAATTTAATTACAAAAAGAAAAACAAAATTTTGCATCGTAATGTTTTATCTACAAAATTCACAACAAAAAGAAAAATGAGTGGCAAGCTCGAATTCTATGTACATGTTAATATTTGTTTTGTGCGGCTTCGGAGGCTGGTGCGAAAAGCAACATCGACGGTCCCTCGACGGAAGATATCGTAACGTCATCGCCGTACGTCCCCTCCCCCCGAGGCACAGAAGGCCCGCTTCACGACGGCGTTCAAGTTGTGATTGTTTTCACGCAGGAGAACGCAATGCTGTTATCGGGTCGATCACAGAAATCAACCACCGGACCTCCACCCGGACCGACAATGGCTCAACGTCGAAGAATGCGGGCACTCAACATCGATCGCTTTTCGCGAGTCTTCTTTCCCTTTCTCTTTGCTGTACTAAACGTAACTTACTGGTGCATGTTCGCCAAATACATCTAGACTGGATTAACGCTCTGCATTAACGTTATGATCAGAGTCAGCGTTGACGTGTAATTGTCGGCAAGGGAAGCCCCTTAAATATCTTGAAAGGATTCGCTCGAGTCACAGAGAGGCAAGATAGCTTTATACTTCGATGACACAAAAGGTTTTACATCTCGATAAGATAGGGAAGAGAAATGAATATAATCACATTTCATAGACGTTGAACGTCGATTATCATGTGGTAATTCCGCCCAGGATAAAAAAAACCTCCCATCATCGAAAGGGCTTCTAATTTAATTGGGCAAGTGTCGCTCGAATCATGAACGAAAAAGAAGATACTCATTTGTCCATACAACTCGCGCTCCAATGTCGAAAGTAGTGCATGCATCTCGATACTGTTAATATATACTTGACAATTATTCTGGCCATTGTACAGATTGAAATTTATTAAATGATATGCATAAAACTACACGGACATTTATGGACACTGTAAAAATCAACCGTTTTGTCAATTGTGTTTTTCACTATCATTTATTTTGTAGTCACTTTTTACACACGACCATGGTAATTTTACGTAATGATTATACGTAACAGCAATACCCTTGTGAGTATGCAAAAATTGACTACAATGTAAAGGAAAAAAACACACGTGGCAAAAGATTTGGATTTTAGAATGTACGTGTAATATATGGGGCATTATACACCGATCGGGACACCTTTTACCATGACCGTCGTCGATGTAGTTGATTATTTTTTTAATCATTCACCCTAATGAATGGAGCTTGTTCCAGTTTTTTTTTCAAAATTTTCATTGCATATTTTGCGCACTTGTGAATTTCTCAAAAATGCTCTAAAAATTGCGTTTAAAAACTTTCGAATGCACGTATCTTCTTGGATATAAGTCGTATCGTAAAAAAACCTAGATAAAAGTTTTTCATTTTGAAGTATACTTTTATGTCAATTTATTTAAAAAATTCTTTAACTCCTCCGAAGCACTGATTTTTCATTAATAAACATGAAAATCCATTTTTCAACAACTTGGACCTTTTTTATTTTTTCCGAAAAAAATCTCTAAGATAGATCTCTACTCATAAAGACGAACATTTTAAACCTAGACTGGAAGTGGGACAATCCTTTTTTCGAATTTGTATAAGAGTTTAAAATATAAATAAAAAATGAAAACTCTCATAAAAAATCGGAAAAAAATTGTCTTACTGCCAACTTTTTGTTTTAAAGTGGGACAATTTTTCTCCGATTTTTTATGAGAGTTTTCATTTTTTGTTTATCTTTTAAACACTCATGAAAATTCGAAAAAAGGATTGTCCCACTTACCGTTTAGGCTTAAAATGTTCGTCTTCAAGAGTAGTATTTTAGAGATTTTTTTCGGAAAAAATAAAAAATATCCAAGTTTTTGAAAAATCGATTTTTATATTTATTAATTAAAAATTAATGCTTCGGAGGGGTTGATGATTTTTCAAAAATCAATTTGTATAAAAGTATACTTCAAAATGAAAAGCTTTTATATACGTTTTTTATGATGCGACTTGCATCCAAGAAGATACATGCATTCGAAAGTTTTTAAACGCAATTATTCGAGCAATATTTATAAATTCACAAGTGAATTATACGATGAATCATTTGAAAAAAATTGAGCATGCTCCATCCATTCGGGTGAATGATTATAAAAATAATCAACTATATCAACGACGGTCGTGGTAAAAGGTGGTCCGATCGGTGTATAATGCCCCATATACAAAAATAATATATTATGCTACAATGGAGGGAAGTGAAATTGCCGAGCGTGAATTTTGTTTCGTTGAATTCACTCGAGGTAACAATTAAGCTTCCTCCCGTGTAACATACGGTACATTTTTCCGTAAACAAATAACCCCATACCAAATCCAAAATTGTCTTTTTTCAACCAATGACGAGTTCGCACACTCAGAGAAAATTTGATCGCCGGTAACTCTAAAATAACAGCAATTAATTTTAAGTCTATGTGACGATTTTTATAGTTGCGATAACCATTAAATAGCCGACGCAACTATAAAAATATAGTGACAACAATTTTGATTTACCATGACTACAAAAAAAAAAATTTAAGGAGGGCGACCAGCTGCATGGGAGTCAAATGACGGTTCGTTCACTTACGCGATAGAACCGATTGCTACAAATATTTTAGTCATTGCTAAAATCTTGCTACCAATAAAAATGAAATAGCAGATATGTAAATATTTCCTATTTGGACTATTTATGAAAGATAAATGATTTCAAGTTGCTGATTTGATTCGGTTGTCGAGTCCTGTCGGTGTGAGCTTTCGCACCATCGGGTATGTTAGTGTGACGTTTGGCAACATCGCAAATTTTGTTGACATTCGTTTGCCGGAGGAGATATAACCTCTTTCAAAGCCGGCTCGGAGATGGACCGGCACAATAGTCGGTTGGAACACGGTCGAACCGCTAGAAGATTCGTTTCGAGGAAGAGAAAAATGTGGTGTGAAAATGTCCTTACCGCAAAAAGAAAAAAACCAAACGACCCAGCTGAGCAAGTGCGTGAAAAATACGAGCATATTTTCACCTTGTACCCGAATAAAAGATAATGTAATATACCTTTAAAAAACCTTTAATTATCAATCATTGTCTTGCTAAGACAACATTACGTGTATATTTTTGTACACTTAACCTCTTTTATGGTTTACCGGCTTACTGATTACGCTAACTAAGTGATTCCAAATTTTTATATCTGATTATTCGTTTATTTTAATGTGATACTTTGAATTATATCGACGTGCGTATGTTGGGCGGGTGCACACATGACCCGTACATGCGTGAAAATGCGATGTTGCCAAGTGTAGCCGAGTGTGACAGATCCGGATGGAACAATGGCCGATTTCGGCTGCTGCTTGCACTTTAACTCAAAATATCTGTCTGCAATGTCCGGCAGGCCCCTTTTTTCATGATCGCGTTAGAATCGTTAGAATTTGATGAACAGATAGCGACTTTATTATCTGCGTCATCTAACTCCCAAAGGTTTTAATTATCTGATTCAAGTCCGAGAAAGCACTGTTTCCATAAGACCCCATGTTAAATGCACGATTTTTGAGTTCAGATTTCTTGAAAAAAAGTCCGGTAAGCCGTGCTGAGATTTAGCAGTACCGAAGTTCTATGTTCAATTTATATCATATAAAAAATTTGAGATTTTATCTAACAAGAGGTGCAGCTGGTCGCCCTCCTTAATGGATTAAAAATCAATAGCTGTCACTTTGTAGTTGTCAGGATTTTCACAATTCTCAGAGTATATGTGATTTTCTTTACTCTCACCAGGCAGAAATCTACCGTTTTCCTTCCCTGAGAGTAATGAAACTGGATTGCGTATGAGTCAGAGGTTAAAAATTAGCGATATTGCGCCCGCGTTACGCGCACGAAATGAGGTTATTTTAGCGAAGTCGGAAAAAACCTACATGGACATATAGATGATTTTGGCGCAGAAAATATTTTTTCAATATATGTGAAAAACACTTCATATGTATAACATACACAAAAGATATATGTACTATGTATTTCAAGCCCAAAAATCTATATTTCACATTTCGCTTGCATAAATATCCGCGCGAAAATGTAGCAAAGACCTTAATCGTTCATTCAACGAGACGGATGAAATAATCATTCTTAATGCAAACTAAATCGCATATACTCTACACGACGCGATAGAGTATATCGACAGATTATAATTTTCTCCAATTTATTGTAATACTTGAGATACGAGAAGACAAGACATATCGTCTGCTCTGTATAGGACACGAAATTTATGCAAGCGAATTCTATGAATTGAAATTTTACAATAAAGATAAAGCTCCGCTTTTAATCATAGTCGAAATTCGAGAAAAATTAGTGACGGTGATGGTCGTCTTTGTCCAATGCTTGTTTTATTTTTGCGATTTGGGAGATCTGCATTCTGCAGCGCGAATCGCTTGGGCAGTTCTACAAGTTTATTGTACCATCAACCTCTATAGTGCAATAACAACGTTGAAACAAAAAAATGAATTATGCGTACACGGAAGAGATACAAATTTTACAAATAATTGAGGGTCGATACGGTCGATGTCCCGTCGAAGTCACCAGAGTTTCTAACATATTGTAAAATTATCGAACAATCGATCTCGACACTTTGTACACTAAACAAAACAAAAGAAAACAATACTAATAATGATATTAACGTATTTAATAGACATCTATATTAACTAATTATTGCAAGGCGCTATCGATAATGGGATCGTTAAATCTTACGTAATTATAAGAATATTAAGAATAAAAACGTCAACGAACTAAATTTTGTCGTCTTTGAATTTTTCTTCTGCGTTAATTCTGTGTTATGCTGATTGAGATCTTTGACGATGACAACGCGTGGTCATTTGACTCGGCCTTCCGTTTCCGCTCTGCGCACTGTTTCTGTGTTGTAGTCATCGGCTGGAATGTCGAGAGATTGAGAGAGAAAAAGGGAAGAGGCTGGCATTCGAGAAGAGAGCTACAGTAGCCTCCCACTAAGTGCTCGCCGAGGCGACTTCCCCTCGATCGGGAGGCGTGACTGTTCCCTCACCAAAACTACGATTCTCTACCGAGACCGGCCGACCGCGGACGAATGCGCCCGAGCCCGGCCGAATGCGTCCGAGCCCGGCCGAATGCGCCCGAGCCCGGCCGAATGCGGCCTGAGCCCGGCCGATCTCGGCCGAATGCGGCCCGAGCCTGCAGAATCTCTACGGAGAGGTGGTAACTTGCGAAGTGCTCGTTTTTACCCCTACAGCACCGTAGGCGAGCACTTAGCGGGAGGCTACTGTACGAGTAAGAGGAGGCAATGGCACCCGGCTATCGTAACCGGGGTTACAGGGAGATAACCAGCCCACGCATCTCTTCCTTCCTCTCAGATTTTACGACTGACTAGACGCTTTGCTTTCGAACGAATTGCCTGTTTTCCTCCACTACATCGTTCTATTTTTTCCATACAGCATTACCGTAATGTCCGGACAATAAATTCTCGAGTATTGTTTTACTCACAAAGATTTTCCTAATACTACAAATAGCGTAACGTCATAATGGGACCCAGTCACCTAATTAAATGAAAAAAAATAAGGATGCAAGGTAGAACTTTGCACATTGCACGGAAAAAAAAGATTAGTTGCCATAACCAAGAAATGAGTTGGCACAACTAATCGATTTTTCTATTTCCCTAGCAACTCAAATTGTAATACCGACGATTCGAATAATAATACCGACGATTCGAATGGTAGTCCCAACTATTTGAGTGGTAGTCCCAACGATTGGATTAGTTAACCTAACTAATCCAATCGAGAACTAATCGTGAATAGTTGAGGTTACTATTCGGTATGGTTGAGGCAACTAATTTCTTATACATTGTGTACAGCAAATCAGAAACGTAGTCGCCACAACCAAACATTTTTTTCCGTGTGCTTCCTTATTAATTTTCATGTTTTGCAACGCCGCCTCTATGAGGAAGTTTCTTTATTTTATTTTTGGCTTCCTCACAGAGGAAACTTTGCGAAAGATGAAAATTATTGACGAAGCAATGTGCAAAGTTCAACTTTGCATCCTTATTTTAAGTACCAATTGATGAAGTACGAAAACAAAAATTTTCATAAATTCAAAATTCTATAAAATCTAAAACGCTTTATGTATTTCGCTTAAATTCAATATCGATCGTTATTTTTCATTGTTTTATTCATCAAAAACTTTTTAAGCTCATTATCTAAAAAATTGCGAAAGCTAGAGAACATACAGACATTTTTCGAAAAATTGAAAGGCTTATGAAATTTTAATTTCTTTTAAAATTTTTCGAAAATGTATACATAGGGAGGGGCATTGCTCCTCTACCAGCGTGCCAAATTTCAACTTGATTGTTGAAGCCGTTTTCGAGATACAACGGCTTCAATTTTTACAAGCGTGCACACACACACACATACATACATCCGGACATTTTTTCTGAACCACTTTTCTCGACGTTTTGGATCATTCTGAGTGTCCTGACATAAAAATCTCGAAAATTTTTTTTTTTTACATAAACAAAGCTTCCTCCATGAGGAAGCAAAATTCTGTAAATGATTGACTTCTTTTAAATATTCTTACATTTTTAACTGATCAAAGACATATCAAATACACGGAAAAAAAGGCTTGGTTGGAACAACCAAATGCCTTGGTCATATATGCGCCAGACGATTAATTGGTTAGACCAACCAAGTAATTTGTTAGGCTACCAATTTTTGGCTGGACTAACCAAGTCACTTGGTAACTAATTTGTAGCCTAACAAATTAGGCTACGAATTTCTGAAACAAAATTTTTCAAACAACCAAGGCACTTGGTTGTTTCAATCAAGCCTTTTTTTGCGTGTACCATAATTGTGTATTTTTGTAAAGACATACAGTGCACGTGAGAGGTGTGAGGTAAAAAGTAAAATTTTTAACTTGTAGCTTTCAGAGCAAACCGGTAATTTTAGGGTTCAATGTCTTATTTTATCTGTCGAAGAGTGCATTTTATGATAGTTATGAGTGTAGCAATACTGGATGCAGTGAAAAATGGATTTACTGTAACCAATTATTTAGTGAGTTTATAGTAAAGAAATATTTATTTACACATTTAAAATCATAGCTTTATCAAAAAGGCCTGAAATAAAAATTACTCGACTCATACTAAAATGCACTCTTCGACAGATATAGAATGAGACATAAAACACTAAAATTTGTTCACCGGTTTGATCTGGAAGCTACGACAAGTTGAAAAATATACTCTTTACATCACACCATTTTTGTGCATTGTATACTTTTACAAAAATGCAGAATTATAATGCTTCATATGTACTTAATAAGGTTTAAATGTAAGAATTTTTAAATGAAGGTTATCTACAGAATTTTTTTTCTCATTACTTTTTTTAGGTGACTGGCTCTTAATCGTTGCACTGTTTTCTTTGATATTTAATTTGTTACACTTTTCTCTTCATATACAATATTGTTCAATAATTAGAATATTTGGATAAAGAATTTTGAAAAAGAGTCTTATTAATTGAGTCTGTTTATCAAAAATGCTTCATAACTTTCGTTAAAGTTCGTGAGTCCGAAGATAAGGTCGATGTCAGATCACCGAATCGAGAGCATATATGGGGTCATAGCAGACCCGGAGATACAGTTTAAATAGAAGTGAAGAAATTTCATTTTTAACGAATCTTTGAGGCTGATAAAGACATTGAATCGAAGATGTTGAAAAAAAATGCTTTTAGTACTACCTCGTTACTATTTCATTGCTGTGACACGAGAGAGAGAAAGTTAGAGGCGAAAGGTCGAATATACGACCGCTATGGAACTAAAATATTTTTGCGATGTAAACCGGAATATATCATTTACATACGCTATATATAGCGGCAAAAAATTCGATATCCTATGTATATCTTGTATATAGCCACCGGATATATAAACTTAGATGGGATATACCTTATTAAGGTAATTCTGTCGTGAAGGCAATCCAAACTTATATGCATGAATTTTTGACATATTGTAATTTAGCTGTTCAATTTTACTTGCACAAAATCTTGAAGGCTCTTACCGAGTATTTGAATGAACAATTAAAACTTGAAAATCGATCTTTTTACACGGCGCTAACGGGAGGGCTGGAAAAATTGATCTTTAAATAAAAAATGAACATACTTAGATCAAAGATAGAGAAAAAATAAATAGTACTACAGACTCGCAAATCATTCAGGAAGTGATGGATCATGAAAAAAAGTGAAGTCTCTGGAATAATGTTTAATTGAACCAAGATCAAAGTGCACGATACCGGGCCAAATGATGTTTTCTAACCTAATTATCGTAAAAATGAAGTCAAATCCGCACTAAACATATCAACTATTTACAAATAATCGTTTTAATTTGATTACGACAATTTCGAAGGATTCTCGATTATTTTTGATATTATTATTGAGGCAGTCAAAGTGATGCGTATGATTATTATTTAATGTCATATAGACTCGGAGATTTATGACTCCGGCGTACCGACAGAACTACCTTAAAAATGTTTGCAAATTCACATTACCGGAAATTTTATTTATCAGCTGATATTTTGTTTTCGTGCCAAATTTTTTTCTTACGAGTGATTTATATTAGCACTCTCAATATAGTCTAAAACGTCGAAAAAAATGTATGCATGGATGTACGTGTGTGTGTGTAGCCGCCACTCAAGATTCAAACTTACATATCTCAAGAACTGCTTTAACAATCGGACTGAAATGTAGCAAATATGTGAAGCATGTTAACGTCTTTGTTTGCAGTAATTTTCAAAAAATTTCAATAATATGTTCAAATTTTATTTGCCTTTGCAATTTTCGATAAAAGTCTGTACGCTCTCTAGCATCCGCAAATTTTTAGTTATTGAGCTAAATAATTTTTTATGAATAAAGCTGTATTAAAGGAGGATCAGTATTGAGTTTGGAATGAATCTGTAAAAAAGATCGGTTTTTAAGTAAATTCGAATTAAAAAAAAAAATATTCGTTTTGCTTTAACTCACGTCAAATCTCACCAAAACAACTAAAATTTTCCACAGATGAAAAATAACATTCAGCGCTGCTACCTACCAAAGTTGATAGTGATCGATAAAACGGTTTGTATTTTACGTGATTTTGAATTTTTCAAGAACTGTTCTCATAGAATTTAGTACAAACGACTGTAATTTTACATATCACTTGCATATGAAATTGAATATTCCAGTTTCTGCAACAAAGTTTCATTTACCCGCAATAGAAAATTACACTAACTGGGGCATTCCATGCCAACTCGATCAATGGCTGAACCTCAATTTTTTTCTTATCTGTAATTTTTTATGTTATTCTTCGAACTGAAAAATGCATGCATACATTTTTTTAGATTTATTTTTATCGAAATTTTTGAGTTATGAATAATTAAAGCTATCTAAAAAAACTCCCTAATTTAAAAATTTCAAAAAATTCTCAACAATATTATGATGTGCAACAAAACGTTGGAACCATAGACGAGAGTGGGCCGAAACCTCCTGCTATTTTTTTCCATTTTATAACATTATTCAAAGATTTATTTACACATTAAATAAACAACGCTTCAATTTAAAAATCTCAAAAAAATCTCAAAAATACTGTTTTGCCGTTGACCGCGTTGGCATGGAATGCCCCAAATATTTTCAACAGTGTATATCTTATTATATATAAATATTTGAAGATACATAATAAATATATAATACAGCAAAAAGTTATATATCTCGTATATAGCAAATACTTTATTTCCATGTGGGGAAGGAAGAAAGAGTGAGAGGTATGAATGAGCAGAGAGAAAGAAAGTCGGAGAGAAGGCAAGTGTGCTGCACGTGTGAACACAGACCACCTACCACTCGACATAACGGGTGTTCTCAAACTTCATGAACTGGAAGCTACCCCAATGCTTAAGGAGGTTGGAGCGCTCCACACTAGTCAAATCACTGCTAAATTTTTAAAAGCGTTTCTACAATTTCAGATGGTTTAATAATCTGTTCCAAGGTGTTAATCATATAGCAGCATTAGTTCTTGATATTCAAATACATTCACAGCTTCCATATAAACAGTAAATCGATCAATATTTCCAAATTCCCGATGTCATGTTTTTTCATCCAGTTTTGTAAAAGGGTAAACCGTAATATCAGTCCGATTATGACGAAACATAGCTCATTTTGATCAGTGGAAGATCCTTAATCGATTGACCATCCAGATTTTCTATAGTATCAGGCGTTCAAAAGTTACAGCCATTTGTGTACTTGATGTTAGGTTATGATAGGATAAACAAACGGTTGTATTTTTTGAACTACTAATACGATTTAAAAAAATAGACGGCGAATTGATAGAATATCTTTTAGTAAACAAAATGAGCTATTGGTCGACATAATCAGACTGATATTATGGTTTACCCTTTTAAAAAACTGGATGAAAATACATAACATCGGAAATTTGCAGATATTGATCGATTTACTGTTCATATGGAAGCTGTGAATGTATTTGAATATCAAGAACTAATGATGCTATGTGATTAACACCTTGGAACAGATTATTAAACCATCTGAAATTGTAGAAACGCTTTTAAAAATGTAGCACTGATTTGACTAGTGTGGAGCGCTCCAATCTCCTTAAACGACTCAACAAAACTCTTGTACTCTACGCAGCCTCCAAATTTATGTACGATATATACAACAACAAAAAGTTAGAGTCTCTATTTATCTTTTATATATTCGCCAGATGTATCTCAGTTACACCGAGAGAAATCAGTCTCATGGATTTATTTAAATCAAATATGGGATTTATTTCGAGTAAATGAAATTTAATTTGAATCAAATAAATTTTATTAAAAATGAATACGATTTATTAGCATGCAATAAATTCTATTTGATCGAAATAAAATCCTATTACGCTAGCCATTAAATAAATTTCTTCTTCAAATCGTATTGATTTCAAGTAAGTTTTATTTGATCGAAATAAAATTGTATTAATTCGGAATAGATGCCGTATTTGATTCAAATAAATTCATCAAGCCAATTTCTCTGGGTGTATATAGAATATACATCTTAATAAGTTTTCGAAAACATATCATAAATATATAATCAACATATTTGACATCAAAAAGTTCTGCATATGCGTATAATTTGTTGTATATTATGCTAGGTATTTATAAAAATTATCTGAATTGGAATTTGCATTAAAAATTTCTTTTGCTGTAACGTCATTATTTTTAATGTAACGGATTGCAAAACAAATGATTAGTTACAGTTTCGAAATCGGTGGGTTCTCTTCACTAGTTCTTTGTTTTAACTGAACAATATATTTATTAGGCGAGAAAGAATATTGCTGCAGTAATTCAGCATTCAGTTTAAAGGACATGTTTACAAGATTTAATTAAAGCAACCAATGTCTTTACTCCGTGTCGCTGTTCATTATTTTCTAGTAATTAGAAGTTTCTTTCAGTAGATAAGTTTTTATTGCACTGTTAAAAAAGATTGTAAATTAACTGTGACAAATAATATGGGATTTACAAAAATGGTGTGTGAAATAATGATTAGTATAAAATTCGCTGTAAAATTAACTTTAATAGAGTAAATTTATGTAAGTGAAGATTGAATTTTCAAATATTTTAATGAAAATTACAAAAGTTCTGTAGTAATCTAGTTATTACATGACAAAAATTGTAAAATTTCAATTAAGTTCTCAATATTAGTTAACCGATTATTAAATTCCTATGCAGGACTTTTATATCGGTATAAAAATTAGTTGTTCAACATCATGGAATTTTTTAAAACGTTAATTTTCATACGTCTTGGGAACAAAAATATTGAATGTGGATAATAAATTTTCAGTCAACCACAACTTTAATTTCAGAAATTCAAAAACATTATTCTTATTGTAGGTGGCTTTTGATTTTATAAGAAACATGTGCACGTTATTTACAAACAACATCCAAAAAAAGAATACAGAATGTAAATTTCTAGTATTTTATAACAGTAAATTTACAAATTTCTCAAATCTTTTTCAGTATTGTTACTTTAAATATCTAGTACAGATTGACAATAATTTTGTGGTACAGGTTGTGAATTAAAATTTCCATTCTGGTACTGTAATTTTCTAGTAAATTTTTTTAACAGTGTGGATAAATGAAGGTTTTTCGCTTTTCAGTTGATTCAAACATACGTGGACACCCTTTGTGCATTCTTGGTGCACTCGTCGTCGGTCTCGCCAAGTCCTTATTCGGGCAGTATGCTTCGCCTTAACACAGCATTGTTAAATGGCAACGACCGAGTGTATCTCGAGATTGTTTATTCAAGCGAAGGATGCAGAACATAAAAAACACGAGACATCGTGGAGTAAAATAGAAATTCAGATAGCAATATTCATTCTTTCTGTAACGAAATTACATAAGTCAATCGAACGCCTGGACTGTTTTTTGTAATTAGAAAAATATTAAGAATAAAAGTCAACGAATAAAAATTTGCCGTCTTTGAATTTTAATTCAAAGACGTTAATTCTTTGTTACACGATTGAGATCTTTGACGATGATCACGCAAAAAAAAATCACGAAACATGGTGGAGTAGAGAAGGAATTCAGATAGCAATATTCATTCGTTTTTAACGCAGCCGAACGCCTCGATTTTTTTTGGTAGCTGCTTTTATCACATAACTGCTGAGATTCGGCGCGAAACTCCGAGACGATTGTCGTTGAAGACATTTAAAAAAAAGAAAAAGATCTATCACGTAAATGCCCGTTTTACTGCTGTAGCGATAAGTGAGAATATTTCGTAAATGAGTAAAACGGAGAAAGAGCAAGCGAGATAGTTTCGTGAATGGAAGTTCGTGTTTTGTATCAAGGCCCACTCTGTGCATAGGGAAATATCGTCTCGACTATCCCTTCCACCAACGCTCGAGAAACATGCCGATGCTGATAAAGGGACGATAAACTCGCCAACGAACGGGAGCACGAGGCTTCCCGATGTGAATATACCGAGAACCAAGCCTCATTATCATCCCCAGTAGGATCTTGTAACAAAAATGAAGTTATTACGTGTTCAATCGAGACATCGGAAAAAAATAAATTGCGTACTTATGGTACGGTAGAGGAAGTAAAGCTGTACGTCTGTACAGCTTTTGTACTAATCTTGCCAAGCTGAAACGTCATTAGGGGAGCGCTTCACACCCTGTCGAAGTATTGAGCTATTCAAAAACAAATTTTAGTTTTGATATTCTGCTTACACTTTTGTTGACAAAAATAATGAACGAAATATAGTTATTGACCATTATAAATCAAATTAAAAAAGCATATTTAATGACACTTTTGGTGGATTAATTTGCTTTGAAAAATTCGGAAAGAAATTATGATATTTGAAATAAATGTGCATAAAAAGATTGTTGAAACTCTGAAAATCCATTGGACAACCAAGAGAAAAAGAAATATTTCATAAGTACCATAAATGAGAGTTTGGGTGAGTGATATCGGATTCAAATTTGGTCCACAAATAGTTTTTCATTGATTTCAACGAAATAGTGCATTTGAATTTCAAAGTGAAGATTTCATTGTCTGTAAATAAAGATTTACTTAGTGAGCATATAATAAAGAAACAGTTTCATTTTTTTAAAGAGACATTTTCATTGGTTCGAAGAAACGTTTTCATTGATCTCTCTCTCGCACCTAACCTCACTTTTTGGTTTTTCGGTTCTCTCGAACGAACGGCTTCGAGTTTCGAGGAGCCAGAAGCTTAGCCTATTTCTGCCGTACTTTCTTACATACTCACAAAATTTGAGCTTTATCGGCCGCGTACTTCAGGAAAAAATAGGTTTCGTAATTTTGAGCTGGTATGAAGAAGGTTTCGTTGAATCAGAGACGATATCTTTGAAATCAATGAAAAAGGTTCATTAGTTTAAAGAAATGTTTCTTCGAATCAATGTCACTACTTTTCATTGTGTTTGAGATCATTCAAAGAAAAGATAGTATTGTAATTCAAGTATTTCATTTCATTGGCAAAGATTTCTCTGAATCAATGAAACTTTTTCTCTCGGTGTACTTCGTAAATATAGTACTTCGTAAATTTGCGAACCAAAGTCCGTATTCGGGACGATAGGATTTTTTAAAATCGGTGTCTATCATTTGTTTTTACCAGGATTTCACAGTGAGAAAAGGGTTTGGTTGGACTTTCTAACATCTTGGTTAAAAAATTTACCCAACCCTTTCTTATGTTTGTCAAGTGTCTTAGCAAATTCCTGGTTATGCCTACCAAGTTTTCTTGGTAACATTTTTAACTAAGCTTTTTCCTGAGTACAGACTGATTTTTGGAAAGTCCAACAATCGTGGATAAATATAATTCGAAACACTGAATTTTTAAAATAATATTTATATATCCCCAGTAGGATCTTGTAACAAAAATGAAGTTATTACGTGTTCAATCGAGACATCGGAAAAAAATAAATTGCGTACTTATGGTACGGTAGAGGAAGTAAAGCTGTACGTCTGTACAGCTTTTGTACTAATCTTGCCAAGCTGAAACGTCATTAGGGGAGCGCTTCATACCCTGTCGAAGTATTGAGCTATTCAAAAACAAATTTTACTTTTGATATTTTGCTTACACTTTTGTTGACAAAAATAATGAACGAAATATAGTTATTGACCATTAAAAATCAAATTAAAAAAGCATATTTAATGACATTTTTGGTGGATTAATGTGCTTTGAAAAATTCGGAAAGAAATTATGATATTTGAAATAAATGTGCATAAAAAGAAAGTTAAAACTCTGAAAATCCATTGGACAATCAAGAGAAAACTCATGAGACGGATACTCACAGAGACACTCATATTTCATAAGTACCATAAATGAGAGTTTGGGTGAGTGTCAGAGAAAAGATTTCATTGACGCCAAAGAAATGGGTGGATTGATTTTTTATATTTCAATGAAATAGTGCATTTGAATTTCAAAGAGAACATTTTATTGCCTGTAAAGAAACATTTACTTAGTGAGCATATAATAAAGAAACAGTTTCGTTGTCTTCAAGAGACGTTTTCTACCTATCTGCTTTAATTCGTTCGAAACTGCTTTTGAAAAAATTTAATGTAAGCTGCATGTTCCCCTTGAACAAAAAAAAGGCTTGGTTGTTTCACATACGTCAGATGATCAATCGGTCAGGCTAACAAAATTTTTGGTTAACATAACTAAGTTCACTGGTACGTAACCACGAACTTACTACGCCTATAGCCTGTCACTCTCGCACCTAACCTCACTTTTTTAGTTTTTCGGTTCTCCCGAACGAACGGCTTCGAGTTTCGAGGAGCCAGAAGCTTAGCCTATTTCTGCCGTACTTCCGCACATTCTCTCAAAATTTGAGCTTTATCTGCCGAGTACTTTAGGAAAAAATAGGTTTCTAGATTTTGAGCTGCGGTGGGGGAAGTGTCACTACCTTTTAAGTGAATCAATGAAAAAGATTCATTGGTTTAAAGAAATGGTTCTTTGATTCAATGTCACTACTTTTCATTGAGTTTGAGATGATTCAACGAAGAGATAATATTGAAATTCAAGTATTTCATTTCATTGGTAAGATTTCCGTATTTCAATTAAAGTTTTTCTCTCGGTGCAAATAACAGGCTCTGTTAGTAAAAGTGTGCGACTAAATCAATCTGACCGGAAAGAGCAATGAAACCCCTAGTAATCAGAACAACCGTCGCTTCACCGTAATTCACCGTAAAAACGACCGTAAAGCGACTCAGTCGTTTTTATGGTAAAAGAACGGAAGTTTTAATAAATTGAAAAATAAGTTAAAACGACTGTTCTCAAAATGTCTACTCCGTCGTTTCTTTGGTCGATGCAAAATCAAGCCAAGAAACGACCGAGTAGATATTTTAATAGCTGACAGTCATTTTGAACAGTCGTTTTGAAAAATCCTTTGCAATCACACCGAGGGAAAAGTTTAATTGATTCACTGAAATGTTTGCCAATGAAATGAAAAACTTGAATTTCAATACTATCTTTTCTTTGAATGATCTCAAACTCAGTGAAAAGTAGTGACATTGATTCGATGAAGGATTTCTTTAAACCAATGAACCTTTTTCATTGATTTCAAAGACATCGTCTCTGATTCAATTAAACCTTCTTCTTACCACCTCAAAATTTCGAAACCTATCTTTTCCTGAAGTACGCGGCGGATAAAGCTCAAATTTTGTGAGTATGTAAGGAAGTACGGCAGAAATAGGACAACCTTCTGGTTCCTCGAAAATGGAAGCCATTCGTTCGGGAGAACCGGAAAACAAAAAAGTGAGGTTAGGTGCGAGAGAAATCAATGAAAACGTTTCTTTGAACCAATGGAAACGTCACTTTAAAACAATGAAACTATTTCTGTTCTCTTTGAAATTCAAATGCACCATTTCATTGAAATCAAAGAAATATTTCGTTGAAATCAATGAAAAAAAAATCAATCCACCCATTTCTTTGGCGTCAATGAAATCTTTTCTCTCGGTCCACTGGTTTTAGTGTGAATGATCCTTAATTTACGGTCCACTGAACAATAATAGGTACACGCCGAGAAATATAGTGTATTCCATTCAGCACATACCCTCGCATGCTTCCGCACGCACTGGTTCATCCAGTCGTGGGCTTTTGAGCGACAAAGAGTGAGGAATACAGTGGCAAAGCGGGTCAGCATTGCTCAGGCGTCGTACATCGTACGGCTCAGTAAATTGTCCGGGAGTCAAACGCGCGCCGACGGACAATTTTACCGAGACGCGTACGTACGCCCACGCACTACCGCACTACACAATCGACCCCACTGTGTCTCAACAACGCACCAGTATAGTTGTGTTTATTATATTACTCCGTTAAGGCGGTAATCACTGATTACTGTAACCAAGCCTTTCGATTCGGCTATAATTTCGCCGTTTAACGGATGACGTACCGCGATAAACATCCCTCGTAAAAATAAATTATAAAGACGGATACGGATAGATAGAATTTGAATGGGATTTTATCGTATTGTTATTATCAAATTTAACACAAAAATTATAGTATTTATAATAATATTGTAGGATATGGAATAAATATATAGAATTTCTATCGTAAATTTATGATACACCGAGAGAAAAGATTTCATTGACGCCAAAGAAATGGGTGGATTTATTTTTGCTTCCTCATAGAGGAAGCTTTGTTTTCGTGAAAAATTTTTTTTTTCGAGATTTTTATGTCAGGACACTTAGAATGGTCTAAAACGTCGAGAAAAGTGGTTTAAAAAAAATGTCTGTATGTGTGTGTGTGTCCGTATGTGCACAGTTTTTTGTTAGCACGATAGCCGTCGCAATTTTTAAGATATCGGACTCAAATTTGAACCACGAGTAAACTGTCGTTAATCAATGTATGGGATTGAATTTGGAGTTAATCCATCAAGGTGTTCAAATTTATGGCATTTTGAATTTTTTGGAGAATGTTGGTTCGGGCTCTAACTCCCGTAATTTTTATGACATCCGGCTCGAACTTGGACCAGAAGTGGACGGTTATCAAATAGTATTTGAGATTAAATTTGGTGTCAATCCGTTAAGGGGTTCACAATTTATGGCATTTTTTTATTTTTTGACATTTTTTGTTCGTGCTCTAACTTTCGCAATTTTTAAGATATCGGGCTCAAATTTGGTCCACAAGTGGACTGTTATTAAATAAAGTTTGGAAGTAAATTTGACGTCATTCTGTTAAGGGGTTTAAAATTTATGGCATTTTGAATTTTTTATTCGTGCTCTAACTTCCGCAATTTTTAAGATATCGGGCTCAAATTTGGTCCACAAATAGTTTTTCATTGATTTCAACGAAATAGTGCATTTGAATTTCAAAGTCAAGATTTCATTGTGTGTAAATAAAGATTTACTTAGTGAGCATATAATAAAGAAACAGTTTCATTTTTTTAAAGAGACATTTTCATTGGTTCGAAGAAACGTTTTCATTGATCTCTCTCTCTCGCACCTAACCTCACTTTTTTGTTTTTCGGTTCTCTCGAACGAACGGCTTCGAGTTTCGAGGAGCCAGAAGCTTAGCCTATTTCTGCCGTACTTTCTTACATACTCACAAAATTTGAGCTCTATCTGCCGCGTACTTCAGGAAAAAATAGGTTTCGAAATTTTGAGCTGATAAGAAGAAGGTTTCGTTGAATCAGAGACGATATCTTTGAAATCAATGAAAAAGGTTCATTGGTTTAAAGAAATGTTTCTTCGAATCAATGTCACTGCTTTTCATTGAGTTTGAGATCATTCAAAGAAAAGATGGTATTGAAATTCAAGTATTTCATTTCATTGGCAAAGATTTCCCTGAATCAATGAAACTTTTTCTATCGGTGTAATTCGTAAATATAGTAATAATTTACTTCGTAAATTTGCGAACCAAAGTCCGTATTCGGGACGATAGGATATTTAAAATCGTTTTTTATCATTTTTTTTTACCAGGATTTCACAGTGGGAAATGGGTTTGGTTGGACTTTATAACATCTTGGTTAAAAACTTTACCAAACCCTTTCTTATGTTTGTCAAGTGTCTTATCAAATCCCTGGTTATGCCTACCAAGTTTTCTTGGTAACATCTTTAACGAAGCTTTTTCCTGAGTACAGACTCATTTTTGGAAAGTCCAATAATCGTGGATAAATATAATGCGAAACACTGAATTTTTAAAATAATATTTATATTGTTTTTTTTTATAAGAGGACTTCAATTTAAAAATCAAATGGTAAATATGATCGGTTCAATTAATTCCATTTGTGTGGATTTCCAAGGAGGGTTAAGGATGCATCGGAGGTACAGCCAGATCAATTGTATACTAAGATTTCAAAAAATGATGAGTACACGTTTTCAAAAGGAAACAAGAAGAAAAAAAATTCAGATCACGCTAATAACCGATGGAACGTATTATTAGCAGTTTTCGGGAAATAAAATTTGAAATTTTAGTTCAATATTGACAACCGATTGCTCATTTCTTGATAGATACTTTATAATTTTACCGGTAAAAATGTATGATGATGTTCGTCGCTTACAAAAAACAGCCATTTGGTTATAAACGAAAAACAATGTTACGAAGTCAACTAAATTTCTCTCCTAATTAAGAAGTAAAATTACAAGAATTGATAGGTGAATTTGTGAATCGCCTTTCAACAAGCAAAATGAGTAACCACTAGTCAAAATCGAAGTATAATTATTAATGTGAATTTAAAAAACTGCGAATAGTATGTCTCATTGGCGTAACCTCAGTTACTATTCTATAAATTAATAGCTTTACATTTTTTCCACATTAATTAGAACCTCTATAAATTAAATTCACCTTCGTTTTTATTAATTACTTATCTTACTAGTATCATTTTTATAAAGTTTTTCAAATTTCGCTATTCGATTGCCCTGATTGATAAAACCATAAAAATGTCAAAAACAGACTCAATTTTAAAGTATCTAATACTTTGATTTGACAAATCCAGTTGAACATACCCAAATGTTAATGATAGAAATTTTCTTTTTTTATAAAATAACAATTGCTTATCGAAAAATGACAAAACTGTAATCTCTGTAATTAATTAATTTTCGTGCGTTATATTCCGTGGTAGGTTGCCACCGTTTGTACTGCAAATTTCTGAGCAAAAGCAAACTCAAAGTTTTTTTATTAAATTCTTCGGTTCTCATGTTTCCGTCTAACGGTTAATTTATTGCGATAACTGTTGAGTCATTTTTAAAGCATCTAATAGTCGTCCATAAATCTCATTAGAAATGCTCAAAGTTTTTGTGACTGGAATAAGTTTCTTTTTTTTTAAATCAAAAGAATTGCTTTTCAATACAAAATAAGAAAAATGCGATTACTGAAATCAATTTAATTTTTTTCGCATAATTTCCTGTGGTAGATTAGAAATGTTCAAACTTTTTGTGACTGGAATAAGTTTTTTTTTTTAATAAAAAGGATTGCTTTTCAACACAAAATAAGAAAAATGCGATTACTGAAATCAATTTAATTTTTTTCGCATAATTTCCTGTGGTAGATTAGAAATGCTCAAACTTTTTGTGACTGGAATAAGTTTTTTTTTTTTTAATAAAAAGAATTGCTTTTCAACACAAAATAAGAAAAATGCGATTACTGAAATCAATTTAATTGTTTTCGCATAATTTCCTGTGGTAGATTAGAAATGTTCAAACTTTTCGTGACTGGAATAAGGTTTTTTTTTTAATAAAAAGAATTGCTTTTCAACACAAAATAAGAAAAATGCGATTACTGAAATCAATTAAATTTTTTTCGCATAATTTCCTGTGGTAGATTAGAAATGCTCAAACTTTTCGTGACTGCTATAAGTTTTTTTTTTTTTTTTTTAATAAAAGGAATTGCTTTTCAACACAAAATAAGAAAAATGCGATTACTGAAATCAATTTAATTTTTTTTCGCATAATTTCCTGTAGTAGGTTATCACTGCTTATTCTACGAATCTCTGAGAAAAGACGCCGCAACGATGGAAGGCTATAGTCAGAGTATTCGAGAGTTCATGCTGCCTTAAAACATCTGGCAGCCCCAGCATGTAAACCCATAAAATGTACTTCTTGGTCTCACAAGGCCTTCGGAAAAGAGTCGCCAGCACCATACAGTACGCACTGCTTCTCGGAAAAGTATACCTGATCTGGGTTCACTTGTAGAAAGTACAGAGAGTCCCTTTCGATGTGCGCTCAATGGACAGTGATGAATTTTCAGCACTAAAATTATTAATCTCTATTTAATTTATTATCAGTTAAAAAAAAAAATGTTTACAAAATCAAAGCCACAGTCGATGCTCTTAAAATTTTTTTCGTGAGTTTCTGAAAATGTATAAAATTTTATACGTCTTTTTCACGTAATTTATATATATAATAGCTTAATAAAATAATGATAATATTTTTATTATTTGTATCTGATCACACATTTATTGTTGAAAATTCTATTCAGAAAAACTTGTACGTTTGTGGAGAATAGTAGAGCCAGTAATTATTAGGCTTAACAATAATATTAACAAAAAACTATAAATCCAAACCACCGTCGATTCCTCGCAAAATTTCTTCATGAATTTATAAAAATATATGTGATTTCGTATGTCTGTTTAACGTAACTCAGAATATATTTTTATTATTTATATCTCTTCCACTTATGTTTAACATAATCCACAATATATTTTCATTATTCGGATCGATTCGTGAATTTGTTGCTAACAATTACATTGAGCGAAATTTCTACGCATGCGAAGATAAATAAAGCCGGTGATTATCAGCGTTAATAATAACATAAACAGAAAAATGAAAATCCATTCGATTCTCTGTAAAATTGCTCTATCAATTTCTAAAAAGGATGTAAAGTAGAACCTTGCATATTGCTTCCTCATTATTTTTCGCTTTTTACAAACCGCCTCTAGTTTCTTTATTTTATTTTTGGCTTCCTCATAGAGGAAGCTTTGTGAAAGATAAAAATTATTGACGAAGTTGATGATTTTTGACGTTTTACGAAATCCAGAGCAACACCAATAAATTTAAAAAAAATTCAAACTCACATAAAATCCGAACCACTTTACCGATCATCACCAAAATTGGTACGTAGCAGGGCTGAATGTTATTTTTCCTATGTAAAAAATTTCAGTCGATTGGTTGAAATTTTACCTGAATTAGAGCAAAACGAAATTTTTTTGAAAAATTCAAAATCTCATAATAACCGAACCGCTTTACCGATCATCACCAAATTTAATACCAAAGGTCGTATCACTTTGTTCAATTTTAATACGAAGGTTCAGCCCGATAGCTAAAAATTCGTTCGAGCTAGAGCATTTACGTACTTTTTTCAAGATTTCAAAATTCTTATAAAAATGAAATGCGTTAACCGATTTTTGTAAAATTTATACCAATTGAAGATTAGCCAGTACTGTACATGTTGTTTAAATTTTAGCTGATTCGGTCGAATATTTTATAAGTGACAGTTATATGAATTTTTGGCCTTTCATCAATCACACACACACACACACATACATACATCCGGACAATTTTTCTAAACCACTTTTCTCGACGTTTCAGGCCATTTTAAAGGTTTTGACATGAAAAACTCTAAAAAAAAATTTTTCATGAAAACAAAGCTTCCTCTATGAGGAAGCAAAAAGATATCAAATTTCGTACGCTCATTCTATAATGTACATTTGTAGCTAAAAATTATATTCATGAAAGCTTCACTGTTAAAAAAGATTGTAAATTTACTGTGACAAGTAATATGGGATTTACAAAACTGGTGTGTGAAATAATGATTAGTATAACATTCGCTGTAAAATTAACATTAATAGAGTAAATTTATGTAAGTGAAGATTAAATTTTCAAATATTTAAATGAAAATTACAAAACTTCTGTAGTAATCCAGTTATTACGTGACAAAAATTGTAAAATTTCAGTTAAGTTCTCAATATTAGTTAACCGATTATTAAATTCATATACAGGACTTTTATATCGGTATAAAAATTAGTTATTCAACATCATGGAATTTTTCAAAACGTCAATTTTCATACGTCTTGGGAACAAAAATATTGAATGTGGATAATAAATTTTCAGTCAACCACAACTTTAATTTCAGAAATTCAAAAACATTATTCTTATTGTAGGTGGCTTTTGATTTTATAAAAAACATCTGCACGTAATTTACAAACGCCATCCAAAAAAAGAATACAGAACGTAAATTCCTAGTATTTTGTAATAGTAAATTTACAAATTTCTCAAATCTTTTTTAGTATTGTTACTTTAAGTATCTAGTATAGATTGGCAGTAATTTTGTGGTACAGATTGTGAATAAAAACTTCCACTCTAGTACTGTAATTTTCTAATAAATTTTTTTAAGGGATCTTTCCAGTGTGAAATAAAAATCGATTTTTTTGTCTTATCCATTAGTATATACGGTCAAAAACAACCTCTCAAATTTTTAAAGCGAAATTCGAAATTCGAAATTCGCTGGCATATTTTATGGATGTGGCATCGCCGATTAGTCATAAGTACCCAATTTAGGTATATGAAATTTCTACACTCGAAACTTTAAACGCGTTTTTCTCGAAACGACATTTTTCAAAACGGTGGACATTCTCCAGGGAACAGTTTTCAAGCGATAGTTTTCAAATTTTAGGAGAACATTCTTCACGCTACTCTCTATCATGCTATGGAAGCTTTTTTTTAAATCTTCCCATTTTTTAAAAGAAAAACTGTCGAAAAAAACGGCAGAAATCGGTACTTTTTGTTCAAACAGCCGCCATTTTGTCAATTTTTATTTTTAAAAAAGCCTTCATAGCGCGATAGCCAATCGCATACTAATTAATAATCCTTCGGATATTTTTTTTCAGATCAAATTTGCGACCCCTAGGATGTCCACCATGAGACTCTTTTTTATCAACATTATTTTCAACAATTAAAAAAAATGTTAACAATAAAAATCGTCTTATAAAAAATAATTCACTGTCATTCATGATTACCTTAATATGTCATGAAAATTTCAGATTGTTCGGCGTATAGTAAACGTCCAAAAAAAATCGTGAAAATAGGCTATTTTTTGGGCCGTCACACTGGAAAGATCCCTTAACAGTGCTGTACGTTTTCGAAGAGAAATAAAGCCGGCAATATTTTCCAAGCCGGCAAAGACTCGCCCACAGCCTTACAGTCCTGAGAGATTTAATCCCTCCCACTGTATGTACCCCGGAATACCCCGTGCGTCCCGAACCGACGAACTCACCGGCAGTGCCGAGACCATCGAGAAGCAGCAGTGTGCCGAGTGCTGCAGCCGCCGTCTGTAAAGGCACGGCCCGACTCGTGAAAGAGGCGCGTCCAACTTAGTCGTCGCGTTCGCTTTTCAACTATACAACGTTCTCTCGTTCAAGTCGTATTACATTATCGTGGTGTTTTCCATCAGTTTTATTTTTTTATTTTATTTTATTATTTCTATTCAAGGATTTTGATTGACGTTACATCGTTTAGTGTTAAGCTTAAACTGTGTCGCTAAATAATTGAGGATCGAGGATCGACGTCTCTACGAGGGATCCGAGGATCCAAACTACAGTGTAGGTTGGTACACAGACGAGATCGTCTCGCTCTCGAATCTCAAAAGACGCACACGCTCTGTCAGCCGCGTTGCAAAAGGGTTCGAGGAACGCTGAGACGGTCCATTTCGTGCACCGTTGTAGATCACTGAAGATCAATCGATAATATCGCTGCAAATATTTTCGTAACATTGACAATTAAATGCTCAAAGTGTCCAGTGAATCTCGTGATAAAATGCTGAGCTTCATAGTAGATACACTACGATAATATGCCGCATTAGTCGACTGATAGGGAGACCGAGTTTAGAATCTCTGCACGTGGAAAAAATTCAGGGATGTAAGAACAACAAGGGTTCGAACGAACCATAAAACGAAATTTCAAACTCATCGATATTTCAATTTATTTTATTATCCACAGTAGAATGGAATTGGAATATGTATAATATTGACAAATATAGCGGTTGAATAAAAAATTTGTAAAAATCTAAAGGATAAATAATAAGATTAACAAAAATATATATCGAAATTGAATAAGAGTCTTAAATATTTTGGAATGAATATTGTAAATATTCATGACGATTTTTTATCATTAGCAGATTGGTACATTTTATGTAGAAATTTATTTCCACGAACAAAGAATTTTGTAGTAAATATTTTTCGAGATGTAGGGTAATGAAATGTACAGCAATCAAATGAGCTTTGAATTAATAGAAAGAAAGAGAATTAATTTTTGTTTTAAAGTACCACAAAAAATGAAAAATTTTTACAGCCAGTGCGCGAAAGAGTACGATAATGATAATATACTCAAACAACTTTTTCGTTTCTCCCTTGTTCAGATAAATGGAGCGTACGTGTTGAGGAGAATCTCGACGGAGGCAGTATATTTAATATAGTGGACAACGAGGAAGAGCGGTGACCAAGATGGCCCTGTTTCTCCGTTATCAAGTGACCCTCGTAGCTGCTATTCTAATCATTTTCCTAACAGGTGAGTTTCTGACTTTCTCTTTGCCCGAGCAAACTTAATATCGGCCTTTTCAATCACTGTAGTTCCACCGTATGGGGGTCTAAATAACGAATTACCAAAATAGCTATGTCTAAAATGGCTAAAATAGTGAATTTCAAAATAAGGAACGTCTAAGTATAGAATCGCCATCATTATGAAATTCGCTATTTTGCCCATTTGTTATTTTGATTGCGTTTTAATAAGATTGGGGGTCAAAATAGCGAATGGCTGAAATAGCGAATTTCATAATGATGGCCATTTTAAATTCAGACGTTCCTTATTTTGGAATTCGCTATTTTAATCATTCGATATTATTTTGGTTATTCACTATTTTGACCCCCACCCGTTCCACCACGAGAAGTTTCAAAGTGAGAAACATTTCTGACGAACACATTTTTTTTTTCAACCCATAGTCGTTGGTAACGAAGAAGATTTCACTAGTATCCAAAAGCAAGTTTCGAGGAAGAAACTCTCCATCCGCGTTTACCCTCCGACAAGAAATGCCTTTATCCGTGTCCGATTAGATACCGAGTCGACCCATTGACCCCGCCTTCCGCTGTGTGCCCCGCGAGGAGTTTATTTCAGTACCCGAAAAACCGTATTATGACCCATGCGGTGATGATGCACACACGAGAGAAGCGTCGTAAGAGAGAATCTGAGAAATCGTAGTAGCCCTGACAATCCCCCATAAAGATATATGTATGCTCAATACATCTTTTATATATTTTAATTATTATATCATGAAAATAAGTGTCTTAGATACATGGAATATCTATCCTATTCAGGGATGGGCATATTGGAATACTAAAATAATACCAAATACATGTTTAAGGGATCTTTCCATTGTGACGGCCCGAAAAATAGCCTATTTTCACGATTTTTTTTCGGACGTTTACTATACGCCAATCAATCTGAAATTTTTATGACATATTAAGGTAATCATGAATGACAGAAAATTATTTTTTATAAGTTGAAAATAATGTTGATGAAAAAGATAGCTTCACGGTGGACATCCTAGGGGTCGCAAATGGGCAATACGTCAGTTCTACAGAACCCATCTCTACACAGACCCATCTGTACACGAGCATCTGTACACCATTTTTTTTTACACGCGTTTAATTGAGCACAACGAAATTGTACACAACACGAACTTGACAAGCGGAATTTAAAACGGATAACCTTGTCACGACGAAAGCTTGCGGAAATTTAGTTCGACACGGAAAAATTGATCACGTCAGTAATCGTTATGACAAAACTTTGCACAGCATACTCTGGGCACCATCAATCTGCTCACAGCACTAGTTCGACACAACAAATTTCTTCGTAGCACAAGATCGAAATGGTAAATCTCGACACGGCACCATTTTGTAACGACAAATCTCTACACAACGCGAGTACGGCCCGGTAAAGTTTGCCACGATGAACCTTCGACACGACACAAGTTCTACACAGACCCATCTCTACACAGACCCATCTCGACACCGACGCTAATCTTCCGATGGTAAATCGCACTCCCACTGCAATTGACGAAAACTCTGTTGCATATCTATTTTGCCGGCTCAACGCAAAATTGCCAGCCGGTAAACATATTATCCGATTTACCATCGGAAGATTAGCGTCGGTATCGAGATGGGTCTGTGTAGAGATGGGTCTGTGTAGAACATCGTCGTGTACAACTTGTGTCGTGTCGAAGGTTCGTCGTGGCAAACTTTACCGGGCGGAACTCGCGTTGTGTAGAGATTTGTCGTTACAAAATGGTGCCGTGTCGAGATTTACCATTTCGATCTTGTGCTACGAAGAAATTTATTGTGTCGAACTAGTGCTGTGAGCAGATTGATGGTGCCCAGAGTATGCTGTGCAAAGGTTTGTCATAACGATTACTGACGTGATCAATTTTTCCGTGTCGAACTAAATTTCCGCAAGGTTTCGTCGTGACAAGGTTATCCGTTTTAAATTCCGCTTTGTCAAGTTCGTGTTGTGTACAATTTCGTTGTGCTCAATTAAACGCGTGTAAAAAAAATGGTGTACAGATGCTCGTGTACAGATGAGTCTGTGTAGAGATGGGTTCCGTTGAACTGACGTATTGCCCGCAAATGTGATCTAAAAAAAACCCAAAGGATTATTAGTTAGTATGCGATTGGCTATCGCGCTATGGAGGCTTTTTATAAATCAAAATTGACAAAATGGCGGCGGTTTGAACAAAAAGTACCGATTTTAGCCGTTTTTTTCGACAATTTTTCTTTTAAAAAAAATGGGAAGATTAAAAAAAAAAGCTTCCATAGTACGACAGAGAGTAGCGTGAAGAATGTTCTCCTAAAATTTGAAAATGACCGCTTGAAAACTGTTCCCTGGAGAATGTCCACCGTTTAGAAAAATGTCGTTTCGAGAAAAACGCGTTTAATGTTTCAAGTGTAGAAATTACATATACCTAAATTGTGTACTTACGACTAATCGGCGATGCCAGGTCCATAAAGTATGCCAGCAAAGCACTTCGAATTTCGCTTTAAAAATTTGAGAGGATGTTTTTGACCGTATATACTAATGGATAAGACGAAAAAAAATCGTTTTTTTTCACACTGGAAAGATCCCTTAATCGGTGTTCATTTAAAAAATGAATAATGAATCCACCTTGGTTCAACATTTATTTAAAAAATAAATCATGAATTTACCTCGATTCAGTATTGATTTAAAAAATGAATCATAAATCCACCTCGATTCAATATTCATTCTAAAATGTATAATGAATGAAATGATTTTATTATTCATGAATAAAAAAAAGATTCGAATATGCCCGACCAGGGATGCGCATATTCGAATACCAAAATAATACCGAATACATGATTAATCGGTATTTATTTAAAAAATGAATACTGAATTCACTTTGATTCAATATTCATTCTAAAATAAATAATGAATAAAATGATTTTATTATTCATGAATTTAAAAAAATATTCGAATATGCCCAACCCTGATGCCATTATATAGAAATATTTGAAGATATATATGGGGTATTCCTGATCAACTCAGTAAGCGTTCAACCCTCACCCCCTCCAATTTGCTCCATAATTTTCATACTATTCTATATGCTCGAAAAAACACCTAAACTTTTTTTTACTGAAACTTTTTTTCGTGATTTTTTAAGTAATAATTTTACGCCCCAATTGAAAAATTTGGAATTATTCTCGAAAATCATGTGTTCGATATCAACATTTTTGAGCTATGACCCAGAGTGGGCAAACATTTGCGTCGATTTTTTAAGTCATTTTTTCGAAAACAAAAACCTTTGAAAATGGAAAAAAATGAAACAAGATGGCAGTTCATGATCGGTTGTTGCGTCAATATTTTATGCATAACGCAAGATTATTTTGGAATTTTGCTGAAGCTTTTTTTTATCGATGTGAAAAAAATCATGTATTAAATAATGAAACGTTGATTTACAGTTAGATAAGACAAAATAAGCATAATTCCAACCCTGAGCTGAGCCAATTATTACTGCACTCAGCTCAGAGTTGGAATTATGATTATTTTGTCTTGTTCAACCGTAAATCAATGTTGATGGTTGGATTTGAGAAATTTACAAATCGAGAGTTAAAAATTCATTTTCTATTTCAACAACTTATTATTTAATACATGATTTTGTTTATATCGATAACAAAAGCTTCAGCTAAATTCTAAAATAATCTTGCGTTATTTAAATTGAAAAAAAATTCTATTGCGGCCTGCCAAAAAGAACTATTTTTGCATCATCTCTAGTTCTTATTCGTTCAATTCCATTTAACATTAAAATAATAAAATATTATTTTGCTTATTTTGGAGGAATTAGAATTCAAATTAAGTTGATAACGCTTGTTTTTGGCAGCCCGCAAATGATGAATTTATTGAATGAATGACATTTTTTTTTCAGTGTATATAATGTTTACGCAACAACCAACCATGAGCTGTCACGTTGATTCAACTTTTTCCATTTATAACGGGTTTTTTTTTTTCGAAAAAAATGTCTTGAAAATCGGTGCAAACGTTTGCCCACTGTGGGTCGTAGCTCAAAAATGTTGATATTTAATGCTGGATTTGAGAGAAAAAAAATCGTTATTAAATTTTGGGCAAACCATAGGTGTTAAAATTCTTAAATAATTTATGAATAGTCGTTATTCTAAACAACTTTAAAAAAAATTATGAACATTTTTTGCGACCATGCTAAATTTGGGTGGCCCACTTGGTATGGAATGATCCAAATATATTTATCAGTATTGGAACTGTTAAGTGACCAATATTAGTTGTAATTCATGCGACTATAGACATATCCTTTAGCTTTTTCAACACTCCACGACTTGCAAAAAAAACTATCAACAGAGCTTTTCGTTTTTGTATGATATTTTTGGTAATATTGTTTTGTATATATTTTTTGACATTCCGAAAATAAAAATTCTGAAGTTTCTCTGAGAAATTTGAAAATAAGTATTGAAGAATTATATTTATGCAGTCACTGAATAACTCCAGAAAATGATACCTACACGAAAAAAACCGTTTTGCTAGGTCAACAAATCTTTTGTTGCTAGCCTAACAACTTTTTTGCCAGGCTATCACATTTTTTTTTCTAGGCTTACAAAGCTTGGAGTTTCGCCAACAAAACGTTTTGCTAGACTAGTATTACACCCAGAAAAATCGGTCAAATCGGTTTATTCGAATTAAATATGAGATTTATCTAAGATGAATAAAATTTTATTCCAATCAAATTAAACCGATTTCAAATCAATACTATTTATTTCAATGAAATATATTCTATTGGATCAAAATAGCTAGACGAAATTTAGATAATTGCCGGCCCAATACGTTTTTATTTCGATAAAGTAGATATATAATATAGCAATTAAAATAAATTGTATTAATTATAAATAAAATTTTATTTAATTCAAATAAATCCATCAAACCGATTTCTCTGGGTTTACATAATTAACGTAACTGGAAGATATCGTTGCCGTTATTTTTAACCTACTGTTTATAATTATTAATTAATGCCAATTTTCTCTCAGTCAAACGGCGTATTTTACTTGGAATTTACAGATTTTCCCCGCTCTGATTAGAAATAAAACGGGAATTCCCCGAAGTGTCATAAATGAAAATGCTGACCATGCGCATCTTGAGAGATAAATCGATCAGAGCAGCCACAGATCATAATTAAAAATTCATTATACTGTCCCCTCTTTAAGCTGATATTAGCAAATATCGTTGGCCGACATTACTTGATCATGATTCGTCGACCCGATCGAAAGAAATCGTATGGCATGCTCTAATGAAACAGTCGATTGTGTTGCTCATTGAGCAGGGAATAACTCGTTTTGCGGTTGACCGATGTACAATCGAGACACACTGGTGATACAGTGAACCACTCGTGCCAAGCTTAATTCATCGTAAATGAGATTATTGGCTTCTCACTTCTCGTATCTACACTACATACGCATGTAATATGCAAGAGGAGGGAGAATCGTGGCAAACATCCGCTCCACTGATTTGATTTGACTCCGACGAGAGATTTTTCACCGAATGCATGCCACCGCTATCGATAATAGCCCTTGTAACGATTAAATTATAGTTTTTCAGTAAAAGCTGTTCAGTCGAGATACCTCGACTTCCTGTGTATGAATGCACTTTTTTTATCGTGCTGCATTTTTTTTTTAGATTCTGGAGATGCTGATTATGGAAGAGAACAGAGAGTCTCTGCGAGAGGTGAGTTGTTTTTATTTAATTTCATCATTTTTTCATACTTTCTTTGAGAAAATCGAAGAAAAGTGATTTTGGAATTTTCATGCCGAAATATGTTTGGGGGCAGAGTTGTAAATGCCTAATACTTATAGAAATAATGATGATGATACGATCAGCTCTATAATTATAATTTTATAATAATAACATGTGGCGATTGTAATACGATGATTAAACTTTGAAATGGCTGCAAAAATTATTATTTTTCAATAAAAATTCACGGTAATCCGTTTGAAAAAATGGGAAAAAATAAGTAATGCATTACTTATTTCTTCCATTTTTCCACTATTTCTTGCAATATTAAAGCGAAAATTAGTATTTTTTCAGCTATTCAAATGTTTACACTCTATTTTATAATCACTACATATTATTATTATGAAATCATAATTACATAACAAATTGTACTGTAAACTATACCTCATGAAATAATGGGGATTTACAACTCTGTTTGGGGGGTATAAATAAGGGATGAATTAGGGGGTCATGTTATTTTATGTGACTCAATTTAGGATTTAGAAATTCATTTTTTTCCGAAGATTTGAATTTTAGGAACATTTGGCAAATTTTTTTTTTTTTTTTTTTTTTTTTGGTAAATTTATTTCGCGTGGTCGAACTGGAGAAGATATTTAGAAAATGTTATTTTGGTGGATGTGTCAATTCTAGAGGGGTTTTATAGGATCGGTACGTCGTGGAGACATATCACCCTTCGAGCCAACGACGGAACGATATCGGTGGCCGACTCGATCTTACACGAGGCTCAGAGGTAGCTTCGTCGGTGATCTCAACAGTGAGAGAGAAATAATAACAAGAAATTCTGTAACAATGACATTATTTAACACACGGTTGAGGTCCACGATTGCGGTTATTTTTTTTCATAACAACAAAAACACGTCGTACTAATCAATGACTATCGGTTTTTCGGTTTATAATGTGTAACTTATCCCATGTTGTAACGTTACAACAACAATATCATTTTACTACAGCACACAAAAACGGTTACTATGGTAGATATTAAAATAATTAATTTGTCAATGTACACTGAGAGAAAAGCATATCGTTGATTTAACAATTTCACATGATAAAATGAATACGAGGAATTATTTATCAACTGGGCCACTTTTTTCGGTCGACCTCCCGGATATTTTTCTAAATTTGTCACTTTGTTGTACTATTTGAGATAGATGTTTGTGATTTATTTCAGATTTTTAAAGGGCGCCGATCAGGATTTACGTTTTTTTAAATATCACTATATCTCAGAAAATATTAGACTCAAAAAATTCTTAAAAACATTAACTTTTTCATTTTCTATCTACTTTCGAGTGATGTTAACATCATTATTTTTCCAATGGAAGAAAGTCAATTTTTCGCAAAAAAAAAGCAATAAATAAGTTTTTTTTACGAAAAAAGCATCTTTGATTCCGGTCTTAATTTTACAAGGTGTTTCGGATTGTATGAAGATTCTGAGAAAAAAATTCCAAAGTGGCACCTCCAATTCTTAGGTAGTATAAAATTGAAAATTAAAATAAAAAAAAGAATATATTTTTTCCTGCCCGTTTTTTCCGAATTTTTTGGCGCAGCCCGTCGTCCGAGAAGTTTAATTTTATCTTTTGGAAATGTGATGAAATCCGCTAGGGAGGAAATCCAAAGTGGCACCTCCGATTCTTAGGCAGGAAAAAATTTATTAATTTTTTAATTTTAATTTTCAATTTTTTACTGCCTAAGAATTGGAGGTGCCACTTTCGAATTATTTTCTCAGAATCTTCATACAATGCGAAACACCTTGTAAAATTAAGACCGGAATAAAAGATGCTTTTTTCGTAAAAAAAATTATTTATTGCTTTTTTTGCGAAAAATGGATTTTCTTCCGTTGGCAAAATTATGATTTTAACCTCACTCGAAAGTAGATGGAAAATGAAAAAGTTAATGTTCTTAAGAATTTTTTTAGAGTCTAATATTTTCTGAGGTATAGTTAGTGATATTTAAAAAAAACGTAAATCCTGAACAGCGTCCTTTAACAATCTGAAAAAACTCACAAACACCCATCTCAAATAGTACAATAAACTGAAAAATTTAGAAAAATATCCGGAAGGTCGACCGAAAAAAGTGGCCCAGTTGATAAAGAATGTCTCATATAGGCTTGCAATGTTTTATGGTTGAAGCGATGATAATATGCTTCAATAAACGATACTTGCAAGGTTATTGGAAACAAACATTGAAATCGTATATGCAACGAAACGGCATATTTGAAACTATTATCATCTTGATGATTTTGATGAAAATAGAGACCTCCTGGGAATCATATTAATGGTTTGTCCAACTATTTTCTTATATTTGCTATAACCATAAAATATAGAAGTTTCTCCTTGGAATTATAGTTTATAGTTAGGTTATCGTCAGTCTAACAATATTTTTTTTTTTAAGTTACCAGATTTTTCTCTCAGTGTAGGATTGAATAACCCATCTTGACTTACCCTCTGAATAATTTTGGGGAAGGGTTGCAATTATCGCGTAACTTTTTTCTACTTAAAAATGTATAAAACCTGTCTAATAAAAATGTATAAATTCAGGTGGAAAAAGGAGACATCCTTGCGAACAAAGCTCCTGTTACCCAGCAACAGGAAATCTTCTGATTGGAAGAAAAGATCGTTTGTCTGCGTCGTCGACATGCGGTCTTTACGAACCTGAGCGATATTGTATAGTATCTCACTTAAAGGAAAGGAAGAAGTGTTTCTTCTGCGATGCTAAAATGCCTAAGCAACAGCATAATATCACGAACATCGTTAGTGGGTGAGTTCTGCACTGTTAAAAATGCAAGAGAATTTAATATACAAAACGATATGAGATTTACGAAACGGGTATATGAATTCTATATTAATACCCTGGCAAGCTGTGTCACCGCAGTGGTAACCGAAAATAACTGAAGTTAACCGACTTTTTAACCGAGAAGAGATAAGTCTCGATTAGCCCACTGTTTCACCGGCTTTAACCGACAATTCAACCGATTAAAAACATTTCGTTCAGTTAAGGGGAGGGAGTCAGGTAAAAAACATTGATTTTGGAAATTCAATATCATCCAAATCCAATTGCATATAAAAATGCCCAATGCATTATATTGTTGGTGCTCGATGAAAGAATTTTTTCTGTCGTCTGACTTGCATATGCTTTTCAATATTATCTTAAGCAAAGTTCTTAGGTTTTCCATTCTGCGCATGATTCCGATCAAACTACTAAGCAGATTGGAATCATTGACGTCTCATTTTCTTCTTCATGAGAAGATACACAGGCTAAATGGAGCAAACTATTTTTTTTTAATTCTGAAAGCAAAGTTAATCACTGATTTAGAAAATAGCATTAAATTTATTGATTAATAATTATGTTACTTAAAACATATTACATTTTATTAACATTTGCTCCATTTAGCCGGTGTATCTGTTCATGAAGAAGAAAATGAGATGTCAACTATTCCAATCTGCCTAGTAGTTTGATCTGAATCATGCGCAGAATGGAAAACCTAAGATCTTTGCTTCAGATAATATTTAAAAGCATATGCAAGTCAGACGACAGTATAAAAATCTTTTAATCGAGTACCAACAATGTAGTGCATTGGGCATTTTTATATACAATAAGATTTGGATGATATTGAATTTTTCAAAATCAATTGTTTTTACCTGACTCCCTCCCCTTAAATTCCCGCGTATAAAAAAAGAATCTTGTGAAGAATCTTTTAAAGAATCTTAAAAAAAGTCTTGAAAGAATCTTTACAGGAATCTTGAAAAGAAGCACGCATAGCAGCCGAAACAAGATTCTTTCCAGGATTCTTTTCAAGATTCTTTCCATCCGAAAGCGTTCTGAGAATCTTTGAAAGAATCTTAATGAAATTCTTCAGAGGAATCGAGCGAAACCTGTTGATGCTTTCCAGGATTCTTTTTAAGATTCTTTCCATCCGAAAGCGTTCTGAGAATCTTTTAAAGAATCTTCGAAAGAATCTTGAAAAGCGTCTTTAAGAGAATCGTGAAAAGATTCCGTGCATTAAACAAAAAAATCGTTGAAAGAATCTTAATGAAATTCTTCAGAGGAATCGAGCAAAACCTGTTGTTACTTTCCCTTGGTGTCGAGACAGTAAATTTCGGTTCGTCAACGAAGGGTAAACCCCTCGTGTATAGACGAACTCAGAACAGCTTTGCAGTTTTATATACGTTCGGGCTTCAAGTCACTTGCGAGAAACGCTTCGACCGCTCGCCATCTAGTGGCATCGTACGAAACACTTATATTCAATAGTCCGCTAGATGGCGAGCGGTCGAAGCGTTTCTCGCAAGTGACTTGAAGCCTGAACGTATATAAGACTGCAAGGCTGTCCTGAATTCGACTATACACGACCCGCGTAGAAAAAAAGAATCTTGTGAAGAATCTTTTAAAGAATCTTAAAAAAAGTCTTGAACGGATCTTTAAAGGAATCTTGAAAAGAATCACGTATAGGATCCGGAGCAAGATTCTTTCCAGGATTCTTTTCAAGATTCTTTCTAACCGAAAGCGTTCTGAGAATCTTACAAAGAATCTTCGAAAGAATCTTGAAAAGCGTCTTTAAGAGAATCGTGAAAAGATTCCGTCCATTAAACAGAAAAATCATTGAAAGAAGTTTTATGAAATTCTTCAGAGGAATCGCAAAACCTGTTGTTGCTTTCCCTTGGTGTCGAGACAGTATATTTCGGTACGTCAACGAAGGGTAAACCCCTCGTGTGTAGTCGAATTCAGAAAAGCTTTCCAGTCTTATATATACGCTGAGGCTTCAAACCACTTGCGAGAAACGCTCCGTCCGTTCGCCACCTAGTGACATCATACGAAACACTGGTGGACAATACTCCGCTAGATGGCGAGCGGTCGAAGCGTTTCTCGCAAGTGACTTGAAGCCGGAACGTATATAAAACTGCAAAGCTGTCCTGAGTTCGACTATATACGAGGGGTTTACCTTTCGTTGACGTATCGAAATGTACTGTCTCGACACCAAGGGAAAGCAACAACAGGTTTCGCTCGATTCCTCTGAAAATTTTCATTAAGATTTTTTCAACGATTTTTCTGTTTAATGGACGGAATCTTTTCACGATTCTCTTAAAGACGCTTTTTAAGATTCTTTCGAAGATTCTTTAAAAGATTCTCAGAACGCTTTCGGATAGAAAGAATCTTGAAAAGAATCCTGGAAAGAATCTTGCTCCGGATCCTATACGTGATTCTTTTCAAGATTCCTTTAAAGATTCTTTCAAGACTTTTTTAAAGATTCTTTAAAAGATTCTTCACAAGATTCTTTTTTTCTACGCGGGGAGGGGTTTACCCTTCGTTGACGTACCGAAATGTACTGTCTCGACACCAAGGGAAAGCAACAAAAGGTTTCGCTCGACTCCTCTGAAGAATTTCATTAAGTTTTTTCAACGATTTATCTATTTAACGGACGGAATCTTTTCATGATTCTCTTAAAGACGTTTTTCAAGATTCTTTCGAAGATTCTTTAAAAGATTCTCAGAACGCTTTCGAATGGAAAGAATCTTGAAAAGAATCCTGGAAAGAATCTTGCTCCGGCTCCTATGCGTGATTCTTTTCAAGATTCCTGTAAAGATTCATTGAAGACTTTTTTTAAGATTCTTTAAAAGATTCTTCACAAGATTCTTTTTTTCTACGCGGGTTGTCAGTTAAAATCGGTTGAATTCATCAAACCACATTGATTTTTTTTAATTCGGTAAGAATGCCGGTTATAATCGGTTAATTCACCAGTAAAAATCGCTTAAAAAATAACAAGTTCGGTTAAAAGGTCGGTTAAACTGGGTGAAACAGGGGCTAATCGAAATTGGTTAAAACACCGATTAAAAAGTCGGTAACACTGTTTGCCAGGGTATACTTTTATTGTAAATTTTTAGAATACTATGAGAATTCTCCGATACAAGTATTTGGTAAATTACAGTACTTGAGTATTGTAATCTGCTTGTTAACCCACCTCTTTTTAACTCTTAAACCAGTGCGCGGCTACGCGGTCTCCCATCCAAGTTATGGCCGCAAATAATGCTGCTTAACTCTGGGGACCGTCGAAGCCACACACCGACCGCGCGTCCACTGCTGCCGACTTAAAGAATATATAATTTTAATATAAATATACGACAAGAATTAAATCAAATTGATAAATGTTGCATGTTGATAATAATAAACTCCAATGATGAAAGGAAATAAATATATATATTGGATTATAAGATAGTTCTAATTGATTTTATTAAAAAATATCTAATACATGTATTTGGTCGTTTTAACTAGATTTTTTTTCCGGATTAAGAAAGTATTCAGTAACAATAAATAAAATATTTTTTCAGTATCCGTTGCACAGTGAAAGTTGATTCAAATAAATAAATATGTTGGAAATTAAAAAACTGAAAAATTTAATGAAATACATATTTGTTGGAAAGAAAGTAAATTTTCGTTGATTGAAATAATAAAATGTTGAATAGATAATTTTAGTTAATATTACCAAATGTTTTTTCTGGGTATGGTTGCCGTAGCCAAGATATTGTTAGTGAATGAAAACAAATTCAAATGATAAATTTGAAAACTCATCGCAATGTAAATATTCTCATATTTCAGGTCTGCGAAGAACACGTGGTGGCAGGCAGAAAATGGGGTCGAAAATGTGACGATACAATTCGATCTGGAGGCGGAATTTCACTTCACTCATTTGATAATTCGCTTCCAAACTTTCCGACCAGCTGCGATGTTGATCGAGCGTTCACACGATTTTGGCAAAACCTGGCAAGTCTACCGTTATTTCGCTCACAACTGCGAACAATCATTCCCTGGGATTCCGACGTACGCGCCGATGAAGCTGACGGATGTGATATGCGAATCTCGTTATTCGAACGTCGCACCTTCCGAGGACGGTGAAATTATCTTCAGAGTATTACCACCGAATCTAAAATTCGTCATCGATAATCCATATTCAAAGGAAGTACAGAATCTCATGAAGATGACGAATCTTCGTATAAACTTCACAAGACTTCACACCCTTGGTGACGATCTCCTTGACGATCGCGCCGAAATTCGTGAGAAGTATTATTATGCTGTCAACGACTTGACCATTCGAGGTTCTTGCTCGTGTTACGGTCACGCTTCGGCTTGTCTCGAACTTCCCGGAGTAGCTAACGAGGAAGAAATGGTTCACGGGAGATGTGAATGTACTCACAATACGAAGGGTCTCAATTGCGAAAATTGTCAAGATCTGTACAATGACGGACCGTGGAAACCTGCTGTTGGAAAGCAGACAAATGCCTGCAGACCTTGTAACTGCAATAATCATGCCACTTCTTGTCACTTCGATCAGGCTGTTTATGAACGATCGGGAAGAGTATCCGGTGGTGTATGCGACGATTGTATGCACAATACTCGAGGACAAAATTGCGAACAGTGCAAACCGTTCTACTATCAAGATATTGGCAGAAATATCAGCGATCCAAATGTTTGTCAACGTAAGAAACTATTATCAATCAGCAAAATGAGTTGCGACAACTCACACATTTATTATTGCAACCAGTTTGAATAGTTGTGATAACACTGAAAAAGAAATTCTATTGCGGGCTGCCAAAAAGAAGTATTTTTTAATTAATTCTAGTTCTTATTCGTTCAATTCCATTTAACATTGAAATAATAGAATATGATTTTGCTTATTTTAGAGATATTGTTTCGATCTCGTATTGAATTGGAGGAATTAGAATTCAAATTAAGTTGACAACGCTTGTTTTTGATGACATTTTTTTTCAGTGAACTCAGAAATTTGTTAGCGCAACCGATTTGAATAATAACCTCAACGGTTTACTGTTAGTTCTTGCGAGATAGAAAAGCATGAAAAATGTAATAATAGAGGCTACCATTGACATCTTTCGAACAATTAAAAGCCCTTGCATGCTTAAATGGTTGTATTAATCAATCGATTAAGTAATGTAGTAATCGTAACGTAACTTATAGGTGATCTACCACTAAAACTCAGTTCATGCAATCCATTATTATTGATCTCCTAAATAAACCGAGTTGTAAGGTAACATAATAGATTGGTTGTCACATCTTTTTTTTTTTTTGGTTCTATAAGTTTCTTCTTTTTTTATTCAAAACGAAAAATTCGTAATTGATGATGTAATTCGATCTTCTTAAATCTATCCAGCTTGTGATTGCGATCCTGCTGGTTCACTGGATGATGGTATTTGTGACTCGAAAACCGATGAATACACTGGCGAGGAAGCTGGTCGATGTCACTGCAAAACCAACGTTGAAGGTCGTCGCTGTGACACTTGTAAAAATGGCTTCTGGAACTTCGATCCAGAAAATCCTGATGGATGCGAAGGTATGTTTATGATAATCTAGAATGAGAAAAATAGCTACAGATTTTTCACATCTTCGTTTCCATATCGATGTTTGAATAACAAGCACTTTAACGCCCCCTTAAATGGAAGGGCGTTACAGTTTCGAGAGGGTATTACAAAAAAAAAGATGCAAAGCAGCTAACTTTGCACATTGCTTCCTCATTAATTTTCATCTTTCGCAACGTCGCCTCTATGGGGAAGTTTCTTTATTTTATTTTTGGCTTCCTCATAGAGGAAGCTTTGCGAAAGATGAAAATTATTGACGAAGCAATGTGCAAAGTTCAACTTTGCATTCTTATTTTAAATACAAATTAAAGAAGTACGAAAACAAAAATGTGCATAAATTCAAAATTCTATAAAATCTAAACCGCTGTATGGATTTCTCTTTAATTCAATGCCAATCATAATTTTTCATTGCTTTATTCGTCAAAAACTGTTTAAGCTCATTATCTAAAAAATTGTGGCAGCTAGAGAACATACCGAGAATTTTTGAAAAATTCAATGTCTTATAAAATCTGAACCACTTTACCAATCTTCACCAAATTCGATATCTACTACAGTTGGATGTTAATTTTACCTTGCAAAAGAATTGAGCAGGTTTGGTCCAGCTTAACTTAAATAAGAATAAAAACAAAATTTTTTCGAAAATTCAAAATTTTATAAAATCTAAACCGCTGTATGGATTTCGCTTTAATTCAATTACAATCATCATTTTTCATTGCTTTATTCGTCAAAAACTGTTTAAGCTCATTATCTAAAAAATTGTGACAGCTAGAGAACATACCGAGAATTTTTGAAAAATTCAATGTCTTATAAAATCTGAACCACTTTACCAATCTTCACCAAATTCGATATCTACTACAGTTGGATGTTAATTTTACCTTGCAAAAGAATTGAGCAGGTTTGGTCCAGCTTAACTTAAATAAGAATAAAAACAAATTTTTTTCGAAAATTCAAAATTTTATAAAATCTAAACCGCTGTATGGATTTCGCTTTAATTCAATTACAATCATCATTTTTCATTGCTTTATTCGTCAAAAACTGTTTAAGCTCATTATCTAAAAAATTGTGGCAACTAGAGAACTTACCGAGAATTTTTGGAAAATTCAATGTCTTATAAAATCTGAACCACTTTACCAATCTTCACCAAATTCGATATCTACTACAGTTGGATGTTAATTTTACCTTGCAAAAGAATTGAGCAGGTTTGGTCCAGCTTAACTTAAATAAGAATAAAAACAAAATTTTTTCGAAAATTCAAAATTTTATAAAATCTAAACCGCTGTATGGATTTCGCTTTAATTCAATTACAATCATAATTTTTCATTGCTTTATTCGTCAAAAACTGTTTAAGCTCATTATCTAAAAAATTGTGGCAGCTAGAGAACATACCGAGAATTTTTGAAAAATTCAATGTCTTATAAAATCTGAACCACTTTACCAATCTTCACCAAATTCGATATCTACTACAGTTGGATGTTAATTGTACCTTGCAAAAGAATTGAGCAGGTTTGGTCCAGCTTAACTTAAATAAGAATAAAAACAAAATTTTTTCGAAAATTCAAAATTTTATAAAATCTAAACCGCTGTATGGATTTCGCTTTAATTCAATTACAATCATCATTTTTCATTGCTTTATTCGTCAAAAACTGTTTAAGCTCATTATCTAAAAAATTGTGGCAGCTAGAGAACATACCGAGAATTTTTGAAAAATTCAATGTCTTATAAAATCTGAAACACTTTACCAATCTTCACCAAATTCGATATCTACTACAGTTGGATGTTAATTTTACCTTGCAAAAGAATTGAGCAGGGTTGGTCGAACTTAACTTCAATAAGAACGAAAACAAAATTTTTTCGAAAATTCAAAATTTTATAAAATCTAAACCGCTTTATGGATTTCGCTCAAATTCAATACCGATCTTCATTTTTCATTTCTCTATTTGCCCAGACCTATTTAGCTCATTAGCTGAAAAATTGCGGAAGCTAAAGAACATACAGGCATTTTTCGAAAAATTGAAAGTCTTATAAAATTTGAATTTCTTGCCAAATTTCAGCTTGATTATTAAAGCCGTTTTCGAGATACAGCGGTTTGAATTTTACAAGCGTGCAACACACACACACACACATACATACATCCGGACATTTTTTCTAAACCACTTTACCCGACGTTTTGGACTATTCTGAGTGCCCTGACATGAAAATCTCGAAAAAAAATTTTTTACGAAAACAAAGCTTCAGGAAGCAAAAATTGTGAAATCATAATTTTTATTTATTTCAGCTTGTACCTGTAACACCCTCGGTACAATCGACAATCAGGGCTGCAATATGTTAACCGGTGAGTGTACGTGCAAACGTTACGTGACGGCACGCGATTGCAATCAGTGTTTCCCGGAGTACTGGGGACTTTCCGAAGACCGAGATGGCTGCAAGCCTTGCGATTGCGATCCTGGCGGTTCGTACGAAGCCACCTGCGACGCGGTGACTGGACAATGTCGTTGTAGGCCTCACGTAGGCGGTAGAACCTGTAATCAACCAGAACAGAGTTACTACACCGGGGCTCTTGACTTTTTGATTTACGAAGGAGAATTGTCGCGAGGTAGCGAGGTAAGTTAAAATTACTGTGTAACCAAACGATAATATCGCTTTCATAAAAAATTTAAAAACATATGCACGGAAATATTTTTGTGAATATGCACGGAAGGAAATAATTGTTTGCCCTAAGCAACTCACATGGCTAAATACACCCCAAACGACTAAGTTGGCTGAGTTAACCAATTTCTTCGTTGGGCCAATGAATTAACTAGTTGGTTGTTACCATCTCGACCAACTCATCTATTTCCGTAACCAACTAGTTTACATATTTGACCAATCAATTTAATCGTTTGGTGCCTATTCAATCAAGCATTTTTTTCCCAGTTTTGCTTCATTCATATTTTTCTTTCCTTCAGAATTGTCAAGTAGTGATCAGAGAGCCGTACAGAGATGGCAGACCCAATACCTGGACCGGAACCGGTTTTATGAAGGCCTTTGAAGGCGCAACAATGAATTTTACCATAAACGACATTCGCAGATCCATGTGGTATGACGTAGTATTGCGTTATGAGTCTTCACATCCAGGAACATGGCAAGATGTGGAAATTATAATCGAAAGAGATGGTTCCGTTGAACCCAACGGTCCATGCGCCGATTGGCGTCCCGAAGACGATCATCTCTGGGTACAACTGCCGCAAAATGCTCGGAGTGCAGTTGCCGATCCAGCGGCATGTCTCGAAGCTGGAAAACTTTACAAAGTTTATATACAGTTCCACAAATATGATAGACAGGCCGATACGCCTACTGCATCGATACTCGTCGATTCGGTAAGCGAACGTACCTCATAAAATTTCATTTAATAAATCAAATGATACGTAACATAAAGAAGTAATTTCTATAAAACACCTGATAGTTTCTTATGTTTTACATCCATTTTGATGATATCTTTTAGATCGTTCTGAGACCCAGAATCGAGGACATTCCTTTCTTCACCGGCACGGGTCCTGGCGAATATCGTCGTCAGGAATACGAAAGAAATCGTTGTAACGAGATCTTCAACGATGTAGGACGTTACAGCGCTCAGGAGGCTGCTATTTGCGAGAAATATCGCAACAGTATTGGATACTATGTCTTCGACGGTGCCCACTGTAAGCATTTACTATTTTAATAGGTATTCTTTTTCATTTAAAAAAGTTAGATAATGGTAACTATTCGAATAATTAAAAATTCATAAAGTTAAAAGTACGTATAGATTTAGAACTTTTTTCAAATCAGATTGATGAATACTTAGAACATTCTTAATACGATGACATGGAAAATTCAATAGTACTCTACGTTACAAGGGAGGGAAGTGCAACTGTTCACCGAGAGTGAAGTTTGATGCCCGGGCGAAGCGAGGGCAGAATTTCCCACGAGGTGAAAAATTGTACCCCTCCCATTTAACGTACTATACTTTTCTCCCGATTTCACTAAAAAATAACCACATTTCGTGTATGCAACAAGGACGGAGAATAAGCTCATTTTTAACAAATGACGACATGTATGCGTAGTACGGGCTTTATTACTCCCGCCGGGCAGGAATGAGCTGATTACCTCCCTAGGGAGGTAATGAAAGCGGACTGCGCATGCCTATGTCATTCGTAACAAATGAGCGATTTCCCGCCCGCGTTGCGGATACGAAATGGAGTTATTTTAGAGAAGTCAGGAGAAAAAATATTTGCAAATTTTCATCCATTATGCACAAACTAACTACAAGAATTTAAAAAAATTGGGTGCTGAAGAATTTAACGCTGCACTTTAGATAAATAAATATCAACCTCATAATAATATACGTTCTAATAACATAGGAAAATTCTATTTTACCATTGATTTCATGATATGAAAATATTATTTGGGAACAAATTGTAAAAAAATTGGTGTAGGACATTATCAGAGTCATGTCATCTTTATTCTAGAACTACTTATTTTTAGTGCATACAAAGTCTTACTCCGTGTCAATAGGGCCCCTAGCAAGTCGTGCCACCGATAAACAACCGCAAAAACCACTGACGTCGTTTTGTGCAAAAATGTTACGGCAAATCACTGCAAAACGACCGATATTATTTCATACTCGATCGGTCGTTTTTCGGCTAGTTAACGAAAAAACGACTGCAAAACGACCGACCTTATTTCACGTTCGATCAGTCGTTTTACGTTTAACGACTGTAAAACGACCGATCTTTTTTCAATTTTCAAAAAAAAAAAAAAAAAAAAATTGTGTCGCTGGTAGGTTTCGAACTTGCAACCTTCGGTTTACCAATCGAGTACTCTGCCTACTCGGCTTCTCAGTTCGTTGAAGTATAATCAACACACGTTCCTCATAAGCTACCATACGTTTTGGCGAATAACTTATATGGAACATGAGTTTAACATGTATTAACGAACTGAGTGGCCGAGCAGGCAGAGCACTTGGCTAGTAATCCGAAGGTTGCGGGTTCGAGACCTATAGATGTGACTATTTTTTTTTTTCTCCAAATGCGATATTTCAGGAGCACGCACATATTTTCTTGGTCTGCGCATTTATTAATTTAATAATATTTAATTAATATTAAAAAATGAAAAAAGATCGGTCGTTTTGCAGTCGTTTTTCGGTCATTAAACGTAAAACGACTGATCAAGCATGAAATAAGGTCGGTCGTTTTGCAGTCGTTTTTTCGTCAACTAGCCGGAAAACGACCGATCGAGTATGAAATAATATCGGTCGTTTTGCAGTGATTTGCCGTAACATTTTTGCACAAAACGACGTCAGTCGTTTTTTGGTGAACTAGGGGTTAATTGCGGTAAAATTGCGGTGACACGACTTGCTAGGGGCTACTATTGGAAGCCTTTAATAAATCTCCTAAATCAAGTTCATCGGAGGATTATGATTTTATTCTGAGACTTGAAAAAATTGTTTTCTCCCGACTTCGATAAAATAACCCCATTTCGTGTCCCCAACGCGGGCGGGAAATCGCTCATTTGTTACGAATGACGTACGCATGCGCAGTCCGCTTTCATTACCTCCTGAGAGAGGTAATCATCGTACTACGCATGCGTGTCGCCATTTGTTAAAAATGAGCTTATTCTCCGTCTTTGTTGCACACACGAAATGTGGTTATTTTTTAGCGAAATCGGGAAAAAAGTATAGTACGTTACATGGGAGGGGTGCGACTTTTCACCTCATGTGAATTTCTGCCCTCGCTTCGCTCAGGCATCAAACTTCACTCTCGGTGAAAAGTTGCACTTCCCTCCCTTGTAACGTAATGTACTAATTTCATCGTCCTTCACTAATATCTCTCTATATTATAAAAAGATCTCGCCGCCGCGGCCGTGTCAAGAATCGAGGGAGTTAGAAAAATTCGGGCCGTCAAAATAGAAAATTTTGAAATTCTTTAAAATTCTTTAAAATTTGAAAAATTTGAAAAAATTTTAATTTTTGCCCTCACTTTGCTCGGTCATCAAACTTCACTCTCAGTGAAAAGTTGCATTTCCCTCCCTTGTAACGTAATGTACTATTTCATCGTCCTTCACTAACATATATATATATATACATATACATATCTTTCTTTTTAGCTTGCGACTGCAATCCCACCGGATCGCACAGTCTGCTTTGTCATAATTATGGCGGCAACTGCCCATGTAAAGCCAACGTTGTCGGTCGTCGCTGCGACCGTTGTGCCCCAGGCACGTACGGTTTCGGACCGGAAGGCTGCACAGCTTGCGATTGTAACGCAGTTGGAGCTCTCGACAATTTCTGTGACGTCGGAACCGGTCGCTGTAAGTGCAGACCAAACACCTACGGTCGAAATTGCGGCGAGTGTGATCCCGGCTTTTGGAATTTCCCTCACTGTAAGAGATGCGAGTGCAACGGTCATGCAGAGAGTTGCGACTCCAAAACCGGAGCCTGTCTGAACTGTAGGGATTCCACGACCGGTCACAATTGCGATCGCTGTATCGACACATTCTATGGCGACCCTCGCATTGGGGTGAATATCCCTTGCAGAGCTTGCCCCTGCCCAGGTAAAATAAATATTTACGTATTATAATAACTCTGGTGAAAATATTTTTCTGACAATATATCTGAAAAACTACAATCGTACCATATCAAAGGTTCTTATATTTTTAGAGCATTTTTATCTAAATTTTTATGATATTTGCTCAATATCTTGGCCATTTATACTTAAAATATATAAAATACATGTATGTATGTACACCAGAGAGGTACATCATATTTCAAAATTGTTCAGAAATGATTATGCCAAATTCGGAAGTATTATTTTTTTTAGACATTATCAGTTTCTTTTTCCAATGCTTGGCCTGTATGTGCCTGTTAAACAAAAGAGTTTTTCGCACATATTTATTCATTCTCTTTATCTTACCAATAACTTGAAAAAATCAGCGAGAATCCAAGTTTTTGAAAAAAAAAATGCTTACGAAATGTACAAAAATGACAAGAATACCACCTCAATTCAAGTGAAGCCGGCTGCGACTTTCGGAGAAGTTCAGACATTTTTATGGTCGTAGGAGAACTTCGGAGTCAAAATGTCTTAACAGACTCACAATTTGAGTAGTAGACGAATAGTTTTTTATTTTCTCGCAAATAATACTCGCAAACGAAAATCTAAATAGTGAAACTAACGTAAGCAAACAAAACTATAGATCATCTTTCAAAACCAAAATGAACGGCCACGTCTAGCAATTGGACCAAACCCTTTTTTTAATTTTTTGCCAAAAACAAAAATAAAAACTTTTTGGAAATTCTGGAAATTCAATCTGGTATTTTTATTTGAGTTACACAACTATGAATATTTCTCCATTTTCAGAGCACATGCAGCTATGTAAATTATTCTCCTAAATGAGTATTAATTCACTACAAAGTTTTAGAATGGATTACAGAAAATTGGGAGAAATTTCACTAGTGTACTGCGCTCCATCGTCCTTGAACGGATTAAAAAGACTATAGGAAAAATATTTTTTATCTTTTTCAGGTACCATCAATTCTGGTCATTCCTACGCCGATAGCTGCTCCTTGGACCCAGTAACCCACGACGTAATCTGCGAGTGTTATGATGGCTACACAGGACCACGATGCGAAACCTGCGCGGAGAACTATTTCGGCAACCCTGAAGAACCCCTAGGCGGATGTTCGCCTTGCGACTGTAGCAACAACACCGATCTCGCCAGATTGGGCAATTGTGATCCTCATACCGGACGTTGTCTTCAGTGTCTCTACGACACCGATGGAACCAATTGCCAATTCTGTAAACCAGGCTTTTACGGTAATGCACTGGAAAAAAATTGTCAGGACTGCATGTGCAATGTCCTGGGAACGGATGGTAACGCAGGACCCTGTGATCATCGTACTGGACAGTGTCCTTGTCTGCCCCATGTTGTCGGCAGTCTCTGCGACACGTGCGAAGATAATCATTGGAGAATTGCCAGTGGACAAGGTTGCGACCCTTGCGAGTGTGATGCTGTTGGAAGCAGTTCCGACCGGTGCGTGTTCTTAAATACATTACTCAAAGCCAAGAGTCGATGAAAAATTAATAATAACAATATTCGGTCACGCCTATAACATCCCAGATAGACATTTGGTGACACACGATGGATGCTATGTCGGAATTAACGTAGCGGGCAACACCTCGATTCTACAGAGCCCATCTCTACACAGCCTCATTTCTACACGAGCATTTGTACACCGAATTGTACTACACGCAACAAATTTACATGATGAAAGTTTTACACGCCGCGAGCTCTACACGCAAAAGTCCGACACCGCGGAATTCCAACACGCCATAGTTCGACACCGCAAAAGTTTGACACGAAAAAGTTCAACACGAAAAAGTTCTACACCTTAAAAGTTCTACACCGTAAAAGTTTGACACTGCAAGAGTTCAACACGCAAAAATTGTACACGCAGAAGTTGTACACGCAAAAGTCCGACACTGCAAAAGTTCGCTACGCCGTCATAGTTCGACACAGCCTCATCCCTACACATGCTCATCTCTACACGCGCCATATTTTTCCAATTTCGGTCGGTAACGCACCATATTCGAACAGTTTCGGTCGTCAATGAACCATATTTTGCCAGTTTCGATCGATAACGCACCATATTTGAACAGTTTCGATCGGTAACGCACCATATTTGAACAGTTTCGGTCGGTACCTGTTGAAATATGGCGCGTGTAGAGATGAGGCTGTGTCGAACTATGACGGTGCAGAGATGCACCGTGTAAAACTTTGCGATGTCGAACTCTGGCGTGTTGAACTTTTGCGTGTACAATTTTTGCGTGTCGAACTCTTGCAGTGTCAATCTTTTACGGTGTAGAATTTTTAAGGTGTAGAACTTTTTTGTTTCCAACTTTTTCGTGTTGAACTTTTGCGTGTCGAACTTTTGCAGTGTCGAACTACGGCGTGTCGAAATTCCGCAGTGTCGGACTTTTGCGTGTAGAGCTCGCGGCGTGGACAACTTTGTTCGTGCGAATTTGTTGCGTGTAGTAAAATTCGGTGTAGAAATGCTCGTGTAGAAATGAGGCTGTGTAGAGATGGGCTCTGTAGAATCGAGGTGCTGCCTATTTGTGGTACTTAAATATTATGGCGTGGTGCACTAGTGGTACTACAATGTCGCCATGCTTCAAGTTCAGATCATGTCTCCATGGTGCCATAATTGCTCCATGTCGTATCACTGAGTGTCTGAGGTGTGAATGTCATTCTGGTACTATGGTGCCATTTTTGCAGAATATTTGGGCTGGTAATTGCAGCACGGTGACAGTATAATGGTGGCACGCCATGCTGTGCTAAAAGTCGTTATCGATCTTTTTTGACTGTCAGTTAGGAATCGTAAGCGTTTTATTTCTTTGTGTCTGTTACTTGCATTATGTTTAGTTTTGTTCATTTTTTCTTGTCTAACATTTCAAATCGCGAGTCAAAAGTATAAGACAGAACATAATCTTTTATCTTCTCCGATATTAAAGGGTCGGTACGCCCGGGAGGTTTGACACATTCGAAGACTAGACCCTTCTTCATGTGTAGTCCAACTCAGGCAGCTTTGCAGTCTTATATACTTTGAGGCTTCAAAACACTTGCGAGAAACACTTCGTCCGTTCGCCATCTAGTGGTATCATACGAAACACTGGTGCCTAATGCTCCGCTAGATGGCGAACGGACGGAGCGTTTCTCGCAAGTGTTTTGAAGCCTGAGCGTATATAAGAATGCAAAGTTTTTCTGTGTTCGACTACACACGAAAGGTCTACTCTTTGAATGTGACAAACCTTTTACCGACCCTTTAATATTGAAGAAGATAAAAGAATCAGTTCTGTCTTATTATTTTGACTCGGAATTTGAAATGTTAGACAAGAAAAAAACTAAAACTAAAAATGTCTAGCTGACAATAAAAAAATATCCATAACGACTTTTAGCACAAGCATCGCGCGCCATCATTATGCTGCCACCGTGCTGCATTTACCATTTTAAAAATTGTGTAAAAGTGACACCATAGTAACAGAATGATGTTCACACCTCAGACACCACGACATGGACCAATTATGGCACCATGGAGACATGATCTGAGTTTACAGCATGGCGACAGTGGAATGCCACTAAGCCTACACGGCACGGTATAACGTCACATAATAGCTCAATTCGGACGTACATCGCTACGTTAATTCAACGACACGATAGGATACTTCCACGGCACGTTTGTCTATCTGAGATACTACGATTAATATATGACTATAAATCGATGATTGCAGAATCAATTCTACCAGAGCCACGGTGGCGTAATTGGTAACACACCAGGCTGGAATTCTAGATGTTCCCGGTTCGAACCCGGGTCGTGGCGGAATTTTTTCATAATTTGCTTGAGATAAATTTCGTCGATTGTGGCTGCTTGATGAATTAATTTAATTTATTAAAAATTTGAATTAGGCTTCGGTTTCGCGCGCTTTGAATCTAGCGATCACTGTCTCAGACTCGAGATGTGGTTCGCAAAAATTCCATCAGAAAAAAATAGTTCGCCAAGAGTCGATAAAAAATTAATAATTCCTTATAAATATAAATACGATTACTCAAATACCCTGGTGATAATATTTCTCTGACAATGTATGAAAATTCCTCTGAAAATTTCGGAAAATACTGTGAATTGCTAACAGTTTTCGTACCTTTCAGAGTAAATCAAAGATTTCTCTAACCTAAATATTCCCGATTGTTCTGGAAATGTCTGATTCTCCCTGCCAAATTGTCCGAAAAATTTTGGCCATCGTTAATATTCCAAGCCTATTTCTCGTTTATATTCAGAAACCATTTTCTGAAAAAGTCAAATTTTCGCTGAATTTCTCATACAAAGTACATATTAAGTCTTTCTCTTAGAAAGATTCAAGGAAAGTCCAAGCTTTCACTAAAATTCTCCGCGTGTTTGACCGTCAATAATTTTCAGAAATAATCTGAAACTGTATGTTTTTTTTTGTCGACTTCGCGTAATAACTATGAACACTGCTGTTTTTCTCTAGTTATTCATTTTCGACATTCACGAAAATTCCTCTCAAAACTTAAATTTTTGCTAACTTTCTCACATAATTCCTAGAGAATTTCCAGTAAAGACTTCTCTAAAATTCTCTGCATGCTAAAGACAAAATTCAAAACTACTACTATTTATGAAGTTTCTGAAATTCTCAAAACCCATATTATTGCAGAAAATCGAAGATTTTCAGAAAATAAATCGTATTTTCTCTGAAAAAGTCTACTGTTCGTTCGAGAAACAGAATGAATAGATGTTACAGATAATTCGTCAGTTCTCTTAATGCAATTTATCCGAAAAAAAAGAAGCAATTTATCTGAATTTATCTTATAAGTTGTGATTGCTGGAGTTTGCACGTAGATATTTAGCAAATGGCAGAGAAACTCAGAGAAAAATCCTGGAAAGTCTCGCAAAATCACTGAAACGGTCCGGTTAGTTTTTCAGAAAAATTGTCAGAAAATATTATCACCAGGGTATAAGGAAAAAAAGGTTTAGTTGGAACAACTAGGTGCTTGCTTAAATATGTACCAATCGAATAATTAGTTAGACTAACCAACTTCTTTCTTACGTCAATCAAGTTATTAGTTATGCTTCAGTTGACAAAGTCTGTAACAAAGTTTTTTCAAGTTTCAAAAAATCTTTATTTCGATAGTACGTATTTCGAGATGCCTCGGCGATTCTTGATTAACCATTTAACTAATAGCGAAAAGTCTGTCAGTTTGTAACTGATTTTATTAATTATTTTTCAAGAAAATAAAAAACATCTCAAGCGCGGTTTGCTAATTTTTAAATGTTTTTATAGATGCAATCCTTTCGATGGTACGTGCGAATGCAAGCAAGGTTTCGGTGGACGTCGTTGCAACGAGTGCCAAGCGAATTACTGGGGCAATCCCAACGTGGAGTGCCGACCATGCGAATGCGACGCGATTGGTTCATCAAGTGCTCAGTGCGATCGAGTGACCGGAATCTGCGTTTGTCACAAAGGTATCGGCGGTGACAAGTGCGACCAGTGTGACCGCAGTTACATCGGCGATGCTCCAAACTGCAGTCCTTGTGGCGAATGTTTCGACAATTGGGATCTCATTCTCGATGGTTTGAGAAACAAAACCAACCTTGTTATCGATGAAGCCTCGAGGATTCAAAAAGTTGGTACTACCGGTGTCTACAGTGAACAATTCGACAATATGCTTGACAATTTGGATCAAATTCGTGGCCTGATAAGCAGCACTTCAGTCAGAAGCCAAGATCTTGACGAACTGAGCGAATTGGCTGAAGATCTTGCGGCTAATGTGACTGAATCGTCGAAATTGCTCGAAGAAGTTGATAATCAATTGGAGAACGTACGAAGTCGAGTGACGTTGAGTGACACAACTCACAAAGGATTGAAAAATCGCACGAACAACCTTCATCAAGGCGCGGCGATGCTCAGCGAAGATGCGACTAGACTTCAGGAAGCTAATGTTCAGGGAGCTTTGAACGTAACACAGCAAATGGCTGAACAGTCCAGACAAGCCGAGAGAGTCGCCAATGAAACGACCAATGTTCTTGCTGATGCTGAGAGATATCGGAAACACACAGAATCGCTCCTTTCGAAGAATAGCGCTGCGGTAAATGACGCACAGGACCGAAGCAAAGAGTCCCTTGAAATGATTGACCGGAAAATGAAATCGTTTGCCAAAGAAATGCCCAGTTTGAACCGTGGTATGTGCGGCGATAATGTCACCGATTGCAGCGATGTATGCGGTGGTGCTGGTTGCGGTTCTTGTGGAGGATTGTCTTGCGACGCTGGTGCAATCACTATGGCTAATCAGGCTTTGGACGTTGCTAAGAAACAGGCCGAGAAGATAAAGTCGCACAAGGACGAAGCCGAACAGCTGCTACGAGATGTAAGTTTGCTTTTGCTCTCGCACGGAGAGAAATTTATGTGTCATGACAACAAAAATCGTAACGTTAGGCTGACAAATCAATTTTGCTATGCTGAGAAATGTTTTGTTCGGCTGACAAATCTTTTTGCTGGGCTGACCAATTTTTTTTTTGTAAGCCTAACAAAATGATTTTTGTTGTCACCGTTTTATGTTGTCATGACACATGAATTTCTTTCCGTGATGGGTGAAAATATTTTTCTAACAATTTGTCTGAAAAACTCTAAACGGACCGTTTCAATGATTTTCACCGATTCTCAGAGATTTTTCTCTGATTTTCTCGGACATATGCTAAATATATCAGTCATTTTTTTCACACGCCCTACAGCAGTCACAATGTATCAGATAAATTCTGGATACCTCTGTTTTTTTTCGATAAAGTACGTTAAGCGAAAAGACGAATTGTCTCCAACATTTACTCATTCTGCTACTCGTATCAACAGTAGACATTTTCATACAAAATACTTTTTATTTTTCGGAATTGATATGATATTTTCCCGGATAATGTTGGTTTAGAGAATTTCAGAGAACTGACGAGTTCTCTCTAAGAGCTACTCATTCTGTTACTCAAACGAACAGCAGACTTATTCAGAGAAAATACGATTTATTTCCTGAAAAACTCCGATTTTCTCGGATAATATCAGTTTTGAGAATTGCAGACAACTCACGAGTTCTTTCTAAGATCTACTCATTCTGTTACCCGACTAAACAATAGATTTTTTCAGAGAAAATGCGATTGATTATCTGCAAAGCTCTGCGCTTTTTTCGGATAATGTGAATGTAGAGAATTTCCGAAACCGTACGAGTTCGCTCGAAGATCTGGTAATTCTGGTATTCGTACGTTAAAGGATCGTCACAGTGTGACCCCCCGGAAAATAGCAGATTTTCGCAATTTTTTTTTTTGCTGGTTAGGATAAGCTAATCGGTCTGATTTCTTTTTTCACTAATTAAAGCACAGATGGAGAATACAAAATGATTTTAAAAAATTTGATTTATTTATTGCTTAACACTGTTTTTATACATCGAAAATTACGGTGAAAAAAAAAGGTCCCGTATGGTGGCCAGGATTGCGGACGCAAATTTGATCTGAAACCAAAATTTCAAGAAGATTATTAATCTGTAGAAAAGTCGCTATGGTGCTATGGAGACTTTTTTATGAAATTTGAAAAAATGGCGGCGATTTGAACAAAAAGTATCGAATTTATCTTATTTCTTCGACAGTTTTTCGGAAAAAAAATAGGAAGATATAAAAAAAAAAGCTTCAATAGCGCCATTAAGAATGACGTGAAGAATATTCTGCCGAAATTTCAAAGAGATAGCTTGAAAACTGTTTCTTTGAGAGTGGCCACCATTTTGAAAAACACCATTCCGAGAAAAACGCGTTCAGTTTGGAGTGAGAAATTTTCAGATTAATCGTCTACTTACGATCAATCGGCGATGCCACGTCCATACAATATTCCTTCTGCTTCGTACTTGGCACGTTTATTCATCGAGGTTGTAGAAATAAATCCCCGCAGGTTAAAAGACACATGTGCATGTAGGAAAAAGACAAAAGTAATAACAGTTGAACGGGAAGATGGACGCACTAGATGTCACGCTCCAATCCCTTTCTCTACGACAGGCTGTAGCAACCAAAATAATTCGAATTTCGATTTAAAAATTCGGGAGAATGTTTATAACCGTGTATACTATCGGATAATGCAACAACAAAAAAATCGATTTTTTTTATTTCACACTGTGACGATCCCTTAAGTTCTAGGCTAAAATTCGTAAGGTTCCCGATCCGAGCCCAACTTAGGTCGTTCAGTTTTTCTTTCGCCGAAATTCGTAACATAGTGTATGTGTGTATCCTAAAACGATGTAACTCATGATGATTATTTGATTAACTAAAATCAATTTTTTTTAAATATTACCAAACTTACTAATTTATCTTTACTTTGTATGAGCAATTCAGTGAAAATTTTACTTTTTCAGAAAATAGTTTCTGCGTATAGAAGAGAAACAGGCTTTAAATATCAACAAAGTTGATCATTTTTCAGAGAAGTTGGCAAGGAAAATCAGAGATTTTCAGAACAATTAGAAATCTCTAGATTCAGAAAAATCTTTGACTTTCTCTGGAAAGTGCGAAAAGTGAAAGAAATTCAGAGGACTTTTCAGATAAATTTTCCCAGATTTTCAGATATATTTTCAGACATATTCAGAGAAATATTTTCACCGGAACTACAATTAAAATTGTGTTACTTGTTTATTAACTGTAATCCTTTTTAAATTTTACTTCCTGTAAAAAAATCATATAAATTACCATGCGATTGATTGTGTCTGTAACGTGTTTTTTAAGAAAACATTATGCGAAGGTTCTATAAAAATGACATCACGAAATGACAATGGTAGTACCGTAAAAGTTTAAAGAATAAACAAGTAGACGATTGGTATAGCAAAAAAGAATAGTTTTTTCTTGATGTGTCATTAACATATCGTATACAAAAGTTACACGTAGATATTGCTAAATTTTATCTGTCCAATATGTTGATTTTCCGGTTTGTTTTTTAATAGATGCTGCAAATAAAACAAGATGCGACCGCCGGCCGTGGAAATGCACAGGATGCGTTCAACGCTGCTTGGGACGTAAGAAATCGTTCGGACGCTGTTGTGAAGGCTGTCACAGACGTGACTGACAGGATCTTGAGCATGCTCAACGATGATCAACCGACACCGTCTGAAGTCAGAGATCTCGCCGAAGAAGTTTTGAGCAAAAACATTCACTTGAAGCCTGACGAGATCCAGAAATTGGCGGACACGATAAAAGGCATCGTGGGCTCCCTTACGGATTCTGACATAATTTTAACGGAGACTGCTAGCGATAGAGAGGATGCTCATGATTTGCAGAATCGCGCCCAACGCGCTAAGGAAGTTGCGCTCGAAAAACAGAAGCAGGCGAGCAAGGTAAGCACGATTAAAAATCGACAAACAATCCAATGAATTTAAGAAGGCTTCAGCGGTTCTTAATTTATAAAATCATGAAATAAAAACATAATAAAGTAAAATCAGAAAATCTTTAACCGTCTGAAAATGACAATATTCGAAGAAAAATATGCCGTTTTTAACATGATCTCTTATTGCGGTTGTCAGTAGTAAACGCCGTTTCTGTCAATTACATGTATTTAAATGACAGCTAACTAAACAAAACATTGAGTCTCGTAACAGAAAATCAGTGTGTTGATTTTTTATTTTCGGGGGCGTAGATTGAAGATTTTTGGTGTAGCAAGTAAAAAAATTAACATTTGTTGAGAATTTAAAAAAGAATTTAATTTAAAAAAAATTTTGATAGAAAAAATTTCCTAAAATTTCAAAATATCAAAATTTTAAAAGATTTCAGAAATTGTTTTTTCTTAATTCATAATTTTCCAAACTACAATTTGTTTTAAAATGAAATTGGCCAAAGAATTTCGAGCGAGTGGTATCAAGTTGAGTAAGAGCGTGATAAGTGATTTTCTAAAAAATTCAAATTGTTATAATTTTGGAACGACTCCAACGGATTCGTGCCAAATTTGAACTCAGCCTTTGTCTACCCACACAATATATGTGTACCAAAATCCAGAGTGATATCTTGAAAATTGCGTATGCTATCGTGGCAACAAGAATCCGAACATACACACACACATACACACATTTCGTACAAATCATTTTTCTTTTAGGGTTTTAGAGCATTTTGAGCATCCTGAGATGATAATTTGGAAATAAATTATGTTTACGAAAACAAAGCTTCCCTTACGGGGAAGCAAAATTAATTAAAAGTACTATGAATTGATATAGTGGTTCTTATTTTATTGCAATTTCAATTATTTTTAAAGGTATATTAACACTTCAGCTTGTGTAAGTTTAGAGATATCCTACTGGAATTTTCCATATAAAGTCACAATGAGTGATTATCAATAATGAATTTAGTAGTTAATTTATTATGAAGCCTCGGCTTCGCTGGAAAATATTTACACACCACATTAATGCTCTATGCTTAAAGAATCACTGAAACCTGAAAAATGCATATAAATCATTACACAGTAAAAAAATTTTGTTTGCAAATTAATATACAGTATATAAACCTCGGATGCATATACCATTATATTAATTTTCAGATGCATTCGTCATTGAAAAATACGATATTTGTATATTAAAATAATCACGTACTGCAATTTTCAAATACCAGTATCGAAGAATTCTTATACTATTCTTAAATTTACTATAAAAGTATATTAATATGAAATTCATATACCCGTTACGTAAATCTCATATCGTTTGGTATATTAAATTTACTTGCATTTTTAACAGTGTAAAACATTTGTTTTTGAAAATTAATATACCGTATATAAAGCTCGAATGCATATACCGTATATTAATTTTCAGATGCATTTGTCATTGACAAATACAATATTTCTATATTAAAATGAAGATTACAATATTTACGTACTGTAATTTTCAAATACTTGCATCGGAGAATTCTCATACTATTCTAAAAATTTACAATAAAAGTATATTAAGGGGATGCTGGAGTAGATTTTGATACCGACTGTGGTCGGTAAGTTTCCCAATTAGGACATAGGTGGCGCCGACGTAGTCTGTTTACTTTTGGCAAAAGATATCGAAACTTCCGAAGTGGCACATGCTGTCAATAGATGGCGATAGCCAGGTGCAAAGGAAGAAGAAGAAGACTCTCCCGAAAAGCAAAATGTCCGCGCACGATATGTCAACAGATCTGCGCTGTAAGATATAATTGTTTCTGGAAATTAGATATGTAAAATCAGACCGGACGTCAATTCTGTGATGATTTCTAAATATGCCAAAACCATCAGAATGTTAACCACACAAGCCAAATCCATATATAGTGTATACTACGGTCGCATTGCAGAGGCTCGGAGCTTTTGCCGAAAGTAAACAGACTACGTCAGCGCCACCTGTCTCCTAATGACGGAACTATATTTATGCTCTTCTTTACCAGCTGTGAACCTGTGCGAAAAGCAAACAGTCTTTGCAATCGTAGTATACACTATTCGTGGATTTAGTTTGTGTAATCGACATTCCGACGGTTTTGAAAGGTTCAGGAATAATCAATGAATTGGTGGCCGGTCTGATTTAACACATCTGAGTTTCAGAAACGTTTATATTTTACCTCAAAGCACCTGTTGACATTTCGAGCGGCCATATTGGTCTTCGAGAGGTTCAGTAATATACAATTTTTCGTATTTCTTGTATGTTTTGAACAGTAATTCGACCGGACACCAAAGTATGAATGATTTTATTACATCCCTGCCAAATTTGACGTACATTTGTAGCATATTTTCGATTATTAGTGTATACTACAAAAACGCCTATTTTTACCGACCAAAGTCGGTAAAAAAATCTACTCCAACATCCCCTTAATATGGAATTTATATACCCGTTTCGTAGATTTCATATCATTTTGTATATTAAATTCTCTTGCATTTTTAACAGTACATGTTTTCTTCACAGGTTGTCGATTTGCTGAGCGACACTCAAAAGGCACAGGATCAGGCGCAATCGGCGATCGAACAAGCCGAGCGGGACATTGCACTGTCAGAAAAAGATCTCAAAGATATAATCGAGATAACGAAAGAGGCACAGAAAAAGGCTCTGAACACTACAGCTTCGGTGGACTCTTTGGACGCTCGTCTGAAAGAACTGCAGGGCATGTCAGCGAAAAATAATTTCATTCTCAATCAGGAAATACGAGGAAGTCTTCGAAACGTCGGTGAAGATGCCAAAGACGTGAAGCAAAAGAGCCAACGTCTGGGCACCGAATATAGAAAAGCTGGAGATTCGCTGAATGAACGCGTCACAAAGAGCAAGGACGACATCCAAAGAGCGAAGAAACTCTTGCAAAGAGCATCTGAGCTCACGGCTGACACTTCAACGAAGTACAAAGATCTTGACGGCATGGAAAGCGTCTATAGAGACAATGATAAACTCTTGGGCAATCTTATGAAGGACGTTGACCAACTTACCGCCGAGATGGAGCGACACCTGGCCGAAATTGAACAAAAATCCCAACTCTATCGACAATGTACAACATAATGAACAAAAAACCGTTCATAATCGAAGAAATGAGAGAGCGGGTTGAGATTTTTCCCGACGCAGATTACCATCCCTGCGGCAACTTAATATGAAGAACGAAAAAGAAGGAGATGATGAAAAACGTGCCATAATTCGACCGAGTGATTCAAGTGCTTCGTGCCCCTCTCAGCCCCTCCAATTAATCACTGGAATTAATTGAACAAACGTTTACGCGACTCATCAAAGACGTAAAACGCATAAATACATCTGTAAATAAATACAGTTATAGTACACGAAACTCTGTGTCATATAATATTTCGAAAAGTATCTCTAGTTTGTTTTTTCCATTTTTTTATTCTAGGATGAATAATGCATCAGCATGTAGTTTAAACATAGTGAGACGTGAGTATGAAAAATTAAAATCAAACAAAAGCCTCAATTGTAATGCTACAATTAATTTTTTTTTTTTTTGAACCGTCGACAAAATGATCGAATTAAAGAAACAAAATCATTGAGAGAATTGTAATAATTTTAATACGCTTCAACCAAACCCTTTTCTAATCGTATATATTTCGTATGTTGTTACAATTTATACAAGCAATTTATATATATATATATATAGTATAAAATATGTTATAGCGTAAATGGAAAATAAAATGAAACACCGATGAAAAAAAAAAAATAATAATAATCGTGCATTTGATATTTTTCGTTGTAGAAAGGGATTCAGCCTCTGGAAAAATTCTGTGACTGTGTTTGAGGTTTGCCAGATAGAGTTAACAGGAAGTAAGATACCACGACGTGATAACAAGTCTATTCAAACAAAATTCTTTAGGACACAATAACTGCACTGTATTTTTTTTATCGTGGATACCTCGAATCTTTATTTACCCATCCATCTCCGCACGTTCGCGAATTTATATATTTTTTAATATATGGGAGATTATACACCGATCGGACCACCTTTTACCACGACCGTCGTTGATGTAGTTGATTATTTTTATAGACATTCACCCGAATGGATGGAGCATGCTGAATATTTTTCAAATTTTTTATCGCATAATTCGCGCACTTATGAATTTCTCAAAATTGCTCGAATAATGGCGTTTGAAAACTTTCGAATGCACGTATCTTCTTGGATATAAGTCGTATCGTAAAAAGACGTATATAAAAGCTTTTCATTTTGAAGTATACTTTTATGCAAATTTATTTTCACCATACCTGCGTGGAAAGTTCGACTTCCCGCCCTACGGGCTTTACGTAATTCGAACTTTCCGCTGCAGATATGGTGAAAAATAGTATACTCCACTGGGGAGTGAAAGTAGACTATTCCCAACCGCGTGTTTTCAATCTACTACCGTCTACTTTCCCTCCCTAGTGGCGTAATATACTATTAAATACAGTATATTGCGCAACAAGTGCTGAAAGCTTTCGACCCTAGGGTGGAAAGTTGGTAACTTCACTTTTCACTGTTCGTCCCGCAGAACTACCATTCAAAGCACCACTATTCATGCACTTGTTACCAAAAATGTGGTGTACAACAAGTGCCGAAAGCTTTCGACCCTAGGGTGGAAAGTTGGTAACCTCACTTTTCACTGTTCGTCCCGCAAAACTACCATTCAAAGCACCACTATTCATGCACTTGTTACAAAAAATATGGTGTGCAACACGGGCCAAAATTGGCGTTTGCAACTCGTGTGATTGCAACCCTCGCTTCGCTCGGGCGGCAAACCTTACCCTCGTCGCAATATACTATTTAATAGTATATTGTGCAAAAAGGGCCGAAAGTTGGCGATTGCGACGAGTGTGAGGTTACCAACTTTCCACCCTAAAGTGAGGTTACCAACTTTCCACCCTAAAGTGAGGTTACCAACTTTCTACCCTAAAGTGAGGTTACCAACTTTCCACCCTAGGGTCGAAAGCGAAACAGCAGGATCGAAAGTGAAGGGATCGCGAATTGCGCATGCGCCAACCTATCGTTTCAACACTGCTATGAAACTAGCCACTTTTGGCCCGTAAAACTGCCATGAAAAGCACCGCTGTTCATGCACGTGTTACAAAAAAAATCTTCAACCCCTCCGAAGCATTGAGTTTTAATTAATAAACATAAAAATCGATTTTAAAAAACTTGGACATTTTTTAATTTTTCCGAAAAAATCTCTAAAATACTACTCATGAAGATGAACATTTTAAGCCTCGACCGGAAGTGGAACAATCCTTTTTTCGAATTTTTATGAGAGTTTAAAAGATAAATAAAAAATGAAAACTCTCATAAAAAGTCGGAAAAAAATTGTCCCATTTTAGGCCAGAAAGTTGGCAGTTAGACCATTTTTTCCCATTATTTATGAGTTTTCATTTTTTATTTAACTTTTAAACTCTCATACAAATTCGAAAAAAGGATTAATCTTCCCGTCTAGGCTTAAAATGTTCGTCTTTATGAGTAGTATCATAGAGATTTTTTCGGAAAAATTTAAAAATGTCCAATTTTTTGAAAAATCGTTTTTTATGTTTATTTATGAAAAATCAATGCTTCGGAAGAATTAAAGAATTTTTAAAATAAATTGACATAAAAGTATACTTCAAAATGAAAAACTTTTATGTAGGTTTTTTTACGATACGACATATATCCAAGAAGATACGTGCATTCGAAAGTTTTTAAACGCAATTTTTAGAGCAATTTTGAGAAATTCACAAGTGCGCGAAATATGCAATGAAAATTTTGAAAAAAATTGAGCAAGCTCTATTCATTGGGGTGAATGATTAAAAAAATAATCAACTATATCGACGACGATCATGGTATGAAAATGTGGTCCGATTGGTGTATAATGCCCCATATATAAAACAGCTTGAATAAACGTTCACTGCATTGACAGGGAATTTCGCATTCTGTGCTTAAAAAAATAATAATAAAAAAACGATAATACAGAAGTCGCAGAAGAATTTCACGCGATGATGAAACGATGACTCTGAAAGAGGCAAACCCAAACGTATTTCCCTCTATTCATGACTACACACATCGTCCCTCGCTCGATCTTCTCCCTTTCGTATTATAATTCCTATGCACAAATACACACACAAAAACATCCCAACGTTTTCCGTATTGGTGAATGGAATGCTCTGTTCAATTCAAATGGACTGTGTGGATGTGTATAGTACTACATAGTAGTGCAGCCGAAGGGTACGATGCACAATGCGCTCGTTCAACCTCCTCTCTCGGTGGTTCTCAAACGTCTAGCTCTCGTTCACATAACCACCCAGAACAATGAATACATACCGCCACTATATTCCTCGTTCTTCAAGACTGCATAAACAAATATATGTATTCAAGACGCTGTATCTATCCCAGAACCGACTCACCGAAAATCCTATTAATATTCGTCAAACGTCTCCGGCTCCTGAAAAATATTCCATAGAAAAAAAGAAACGAACCTGTGTGTAGTACAAAGTTTATTCTGCTGCTGAACTGGAGAGCATATCAACTCGGAGAGCAATTGGGAATCGCTGTTTTCTTCGGTGAATCGAACTTTGCGGATACCACAGCAAATTTACGAGGGTCTGTCACTATACAGCGTACAAATAAATACGAGTAGTAGTAAATTACTTGTCGCACGCGCTACGATTTGCTATTACCGTCACGTCCACAGAGACTTACATACTGTTAAAAATGCAAAAGAATTTAAGGTAGTTCGGTCGGTACGCCGGAGTCATAAATCTCCGAGTCTATATGACATTAAAAAATAATCATACGCATCACTTTGACTGCCTCAATAATAATATAAAAAATATTCGAGAATCCTTCGAAATTATCGTAATCAAATTAAAACGATTATTTGTAAATAGTTGATTTGTTTAGTGCGGATTTGACTTCATTTTTACGATAATTAGGTTAGGAAACGGCATTTGGCCCGGTATCGTGCACTTTGACCTTGGTTCAATTAAACATTATTCCGGAGACTTCACCTTTTTTCATGATGCATCAATTCCTGAATGAATTGCGAATCCTTAGTACTTTTTATTTTTTCTCTATCTTTGATCTAAGTATGTTAATTTTCGATTTAAAGATCAATTTTTCCAGCCCTCCCGTAAGTGCCGTGCAAAAAGATCGATTTTCAAGTTTTAATTGTTCATTCAAATACTCGGTAAAAGCCTTCAAGATTTTGTGCAAGTTAAATTGAATAGCTAAATTACAACATGTCAAAAATTCATGCATATGAGTTTGAATTGCCTTCACGACAGAACTACCTTAATATACAAAACGATATGAGATTTACGAAACGGGTATATGAATTCCATATTAATATACTTTCATCGTAAATTTTTAGAATAGTATGAGAATTCTCTGATACAAGTATTTGAAAATTACAGTACGTGAGTATTGTAATCTTCATTTTAATATAGAAATATTGTATTTGTCAATGACGAATGCATCTGAAAATTAATATACAGTATATGCATCCGAGCTTTATATGAGGCATTCTTTATCAACTGGGCCACTTTTTTCGGTCGACCTCCCGGATATTTTTCTAAATTTGTCAGTTTGTTGTACTATTTGCGATGGGTGTTTGCGATTTTTTTCAGATTTTTAAAGGGCGCCGTTCAGGATTTACGTTTTTTTTTAAATATCACTATATCTCAGAAAATATTAGACTCTCAAAAAATTCTTAACAACATTAACTTTTTCATTTTCCATCTACTTTCGAGTGATGTCAAAATCATAATTTTTCCAACGGAAGAAAGTCAATTTTTCGCAAAAAAGCAATAAATAATTTTTTTTACGAAAAAAGCATCTTTGATTCCGGTCTTAATTTTACAAGGTGTTTCGCTTTGTGTGAAGATTCTGAGAAAAAAATTCCAAAGTGGCACCTCCAATTCTTAGGCAGTCAAAAATTGAAAATTAAAATAAAAAAATTAATACATTTTTTCCTGCCTAAGAATCGGAGGTGCCACTTTGGATTTCCTCCCTAGCGGATTTCATCACATTTCCAAAAGATAAAATGAAACTTCTCGTACGACGGGCTGCGCTAAATAATTCGGAAAAAACAGGCAGGAAAAAATTTATTAATTTTTTTATTTTAATTTTCAATTTTTTACTGCCTAGGAATTGGAGATGCCACTTTGGAATTTTTTTCCCAGAATCTTCATACAATGCGAAGCACCTTGTAAAATTAAGACCGGAATCAAAGATGCTTTTTCGTGAAACAAATTATTTGTTGCTTTTTTTTTGCGAAAAATTGACTTTCTTCCGTTGGAAAAATTATGATTTTTACATCACTCGAATGTAGATGGAACATGAAAAAGTTACTGTTCTTAAGAATTTTTTGAAAGTGTAATATTTTCTGAGATATAGAGATATTTAAAAAAAAAACGTAAATCCTGAACGGCGCCCTTTAAAAATCTGAAAAAAAAATCACAAACACCCATCTCAAATAGTACAACAAACTAGTGATGCGGACGAGCGAGATGAGCGAGAAAATGTCGAAATCAAGACTAAGACTCGGAATTTGACAGCTTGATTGTCATTTCAATTCGAGATTATCGACATAGCAAGATTTTTCCCTCGTTCTCGTCTTCAATTTCGCTCGCAATCTCGTCTTGACAGCCGGATATTGTTTTTCTTTATTTCCCTATTATCTTCTCTATTCTAAAATTATTTCCAATGATATTAATGTTTCAGAAAATGGATAACGCTGAGAAAAATAGAGTAAATTAAGAAATTATTTATATTAAATATCTGGTGCTGATATTCTAGCGTTAATTCAATGAAATTATTAAATCATTGGAGTACATCCACCGCTACATTAAAGATGAAGGTCACGTTTTTTGTTCAATATTAAAGAAAGTTTTTTCACTTCGTAGAACTACGCTAACTTTTTGAGGTTCCAGGATGATGATTTCTTAATGATAGACGTTTAGATCGGTTTTTAGGTAGACCTCATCATGTACAGGACACCTTTTGAGGTCTAAGTCAGTTTTCAAGGACGATTCCATGTCTACGATGTCTACGATGATATCCAGAATTTCAGAACCATCCGAAGTCATCCGTAGTCCTCGTGTAATTCAAGACTGAAATCCATTTTTACGTAGTTGTCGTATTCAAACTCGACCTGAACCTTGGAATCTAAGGAGACGACGTATCAGAACGTCGTTCTGGTACGTATCTTCGCCAATGAAATTAAATACGTATCAGAACGTCGTTCTCATACGTATTTAATTTCATTGGTGAAGATTTCCGTGATTCAACGGAACTTTTTCGCTCGGTGTAGTCCTTTTACACTAGACAATCAACTTTTAAAGCCCTTGGAAGCCTACACCATACCAAAGAATATGGATGTACATAGAAGTGCAGATCCTCTGCTTCGCCTGAAGCTGCGCAGAAACTGGAGTACGCACCAAAAATGACGAAAACGCGTGGTACTCCAGTTTCTGTGCAGCTTCAGGAGGAGCAGAGGATCTGCACTTCTATGTACATCCATATTCTTTGACCATACTTCTATGCCGACATTTTGGAAAGCTGTTAGGCACACAATTTCATTTTCGTGGTCGGTGGCAGAGCCTAACGGAGCATATCCTATCGTATCGTGCGATGCTGTCGCATTCAGAACCATAACATAGCCTCTATTTTGTTGACAGTTTATCTGTCATCAGTTTCAAGATCTCGCTCGATCACGCTTGTTATTTTAAGCAAGATCGAGCGAGACTATGATTTTTTTTTTCATACCGCAAGCTCGAGACGAGAACTTCAGACAAATGACAAACGCAAGAAAAAACGAGCGAGATTCAAGATAATCTCGTCTCAAGCCGCATCACTACAACAAACTGACAAATTTAGAAAAATATCCGGTAGGTCGACCGAAAAAAGTGCCGCAATTGATAAAGAATGCCTCATATACGGTATACAGTAAGACCTCGATTATCCGACGTCGGATAACACGGAGTGCGCATGCTATTCTCCGTATTATCCGAGGCCGGATAATCGAGGTCTTACTGTATTAATTTTCAAAAACAAATGTTTTACACCGTTAAAAATGCAAGTGTATTTAATATACCAAACGATATGAGATTTACGAAACGGGTATATGAATTCCATATTAATATACTTTTATAGTAAATTTAAGAATAGTATAAGAATTCTACGATACTAGTATTTGAAAACTACACTACGTGATTATTTTAATATACGGGAAATTAATAGTACGGTGTATGCATCCGAGCTTTACATACTGTATATTAATTTTCAAACAAACATTTTTTACAGTGCACTGTTAGAAAAGACTGGAAGTTTTTATGTATTTTACAAACTCGTAATCGAAATTTAATACACAATTGTGGTATAAAATTCAGATACTTTTCCAGTCAAATATTAAATTATTAAAATTCAAGTACTTTTACTGTAAAATTAAAGTAAATTATTGAATTTGCTGTATCATACATTAATTTTACATTACACTTGAATATTAAATGTAATATACTAGTTTATGCATACACGGAGAGAAAAGTTTTGTTGCATCAACAAATCAGTTGCTAATATAGTGACAGCAAAAGCCTTATTTCTTAGCCGAACAAAAATTATTTGCTAGGCTTGTCAACAAATTTGCTAGACCAGCAAAGTTATTTGTTAGGCCAGCAAATACATTTTCTAGGCCAACAAATAAAGTTTGCTGTCACTATAATAGCAAATGATTTTAAAAGTCAAGTAGATTTTTTTTAACAGTGCACAAATTTTGTGGTTTGTTGACGATACATAAAAATGAAGTGATAAAAAGGTTTTGCATTTTTTTTTATGGCGTCTGCCATTCGCTGCGAGGTATTATAACAATAATTTAGCGCTCTCCAGACACTTAATACAAAGCAAAAAATGAAGGAGTTTTATCGATTAATATAACACTTTATACATCATGCAGTGTGGCGGGTCGTAATTAGCTGGTACTTATCGCGGCTCTCTTGACAAGATGACTTATTGACTTGGCCGAATTTTTTTGCTTTGTTAGCGCGAAAGACTTGCTCATAACAGATTCATTGAGAAGCGTTGACGCGTTATATGATTAGGCCGGAAGTAGCAAAATTTAAGTCGTAAAATGCAACTAAAATATAATAAAAGTCTCCGGAAGCAATTATTGTGATTGCAAAGAATGAAGATACATTTAGGAGAATAATTGGATGTGAATAATAGTACATTTCTACACTGCAGAGAAAAACCTTTTTTTTTATGTGTATTTCCCGACCGCGAATATTACAGTCACACAAACTAAAATAAAGTTTTTCTCTCAAGTGTTCACCGAAACTTTTCAGTACGTTCAGTACGACGTCGGGAAAGTGCGATTTTCGCAAGCCACGAAAATTCATTTGCAATTGAATAGTGAGAAAAAAAATTCTGTGAAGTTTCATAAACATCGTCGGATTTCTTTAAAAAATACGAACATCTATATTTATAAAAGTTATAAATAACTGTTACAAAATGATAACTATCAAGTAAATATTATCATATGATAAATGTTTACAAATACTCGAGCTTTGCAGCTCCAGTTTCTTCGTAGTACGTGTCGAAGAAGAATACGACAATCACACGAGCTAAAAAAAATTTTCTCTCGAGTATTGAGCGAAACTTTTCTGTACGTCGTCAGAAAACTGCAATCTGCGCCAGCGAAAGCTTGCACTGAGAGAAATTGAGATGGTCCTGGTAACTATTCAGTGATAATTATGTTTTATTAGTCCAGATGACTATGACTATTTTCGTAGTTACATTAACAGTAACTTAGTTAATAGTGAAGATAGTTAATGGAACTACGAAAATAGTCACCTGGACTAATAAAATTATCACTGTATAGTTACGAGGACCATCTCAATTTCACTCAGTTTGCGAAAAGTGCGCTTTTCTGGACAGAGGACGGAAATAGTTCATTACGTTACAAGGGAGGGAAGTGCAACTTTTCACCGCGACTGAAGTTTGATGCCCGAGTGAAGCGAGGGCAGAAATTCACACGAGGTGAAAAGTTGCATTTCCCTCCCTTGTAACGTAATGTACTTTTCTCCCGATTTCGCTAAAAAATAACCACATTTCGTGTGTGCAACAACGACGGAGAATAAGTTCATTTTTAACAAATGACGACACGCATGCGTAGTACGGCTTTTATTACACTCGCGCCGGCAGGAATGAGCTGATTACCTCCCTAGGGAGGTAATGAAAGCGAACTGCGCATGCGTACGTCATTCGAAAAAAATGAGCGATTTCCCGCCCGCGTTGCGGACACGAAATGGTGTTATTTTAGTGGAGTCGGGAGAAAAAAAATTTAACACGCGTTTAAGAGAAAATAGAAAACTGGCACGAGATATCGGCTAGTACAACAAATTTTGTTTCTGAGTAAATAAACGAATGAGCACACGGGAGGCAGCAGCCATCCGGTAGACAACTCATTGCCACGGTCAAAGATAAAGTCTTCGCTCTTTGTGTACTCAGCTTGATTAGACAGCATCCCCGCGCCGTCTCTATCGTGGGGACCAAACATTTATTTACTCTCTGTCTTACTCCCAAAATGCTCTCACGTTTCACCACGTGAATACTGTGGCTTATGTAATATATATATATATATATGTAATATTCCTTCCGAAGAAAAAAAAAAATTCTTCGCCCGAGCCGAGAAAGCTCCTTTTACTGGCGGGATGCTAATTGTTTCATAAATAATGCAATAGTATAGCTAAAGACGTTACGTTTATTCAGTAGCTAATCGTTTAACACCATAAAATAATTCCTCGTTCTTTATCTGTAAAATTATTCATATATAATATTGATCCCTAGAGCGAGTCATTACTTGTTATTTGAAATTGTGAGTTTCGTCATTTTTACCAGAATTACAAATTTAAGGAGTCTCTATTAATTTAAAAAAAAATTGAATAACAATTACCACGTAGGAATAGTATATTACACACCTAGGGCAGTAAAGTAAGAAATGTCTCAGATCACATGTAATTGTCGGCCGAGGCGAAGCCGAGGTTGACAAACATGTGATCTGAGGCTTTCTTATTTACTGCCCGAGGAGTGTATACGATTTTTCTCATCGACGGAGCCGAAAACCGGGAACTTCGTTCCGCGCAGCCGTCGAAGTTCCCGGTTTTCGGTTTACGGAGGACAAAATAAATTTATTTTGTCCTCCGTACAGATGTTACTTTTTTATAACGAAACATTAATTTGCATCTCGGAAAAGTATATTGCTTTCAGAGTCGTAGGTATCCATTACTTTTTCAAGTATACATTTAGGGTAACATTATTTGTACACTGTTGAAAATATTTGGAAATATTATGTACTATATATTAATTTATACTCAACTCGGATAATGTATTTTTACTAGACCCGTGTCGGAAATTCAATTTACTTAATAAACGAAAGAAAATAAAAATTCAATGTACTTCTGGTAAAATTAAAGTTAACTTTTATTAAAAACACGACTCGTATGACGTATTTACACTGTTAAATGCAAGAGAATTTAATATACAGAACGATATGAGATTTACGAAACGGGTATATGCATTCCATATTAATATACTTTTATTGCCAATTTTTAGAATAGTATGAGAATTCTCTGATAAGGTAAATGTCCCACTAATCGACCAGTCTGTGGTAAAAGAGCGATAAATAAGACTGTGAGTGCTTTTCGACGCTTAAATAAATTAACAACACTTCCTCCGATTTATGTACAATATTATATGAAAATTTGAGGCTTGTAAAATCACAACAGTGACAATAAGAAAATCGTAAACTTGCAGTGACCGAGCCGAGCGTGATTTCGTCGAAATCCTTGATATGGAGGTTAAGGTACGTCTCATGACATTTAGTTAAATTCTGCGATGCACGAAGACTTTGGCTGAGTAAGTTAAATTTGATATTACATATGAAGAATCTGTTATTACTAAATGAATATGATTTTATCGTAAAATTGTTGTTTGTGCAAAAACTCGCAGAGGTCGATAATTGGTTAAGAAAAACACATAAATGTCCGGGTAATCGACCTACTGTCGATCACTAGGACAAAATTGTGGATAGAAAATTAGTGTAAATCGCGTATTGTTTTTATGAATTAGATGATGAAAAATAATGTAACAATTCATTCATCGATCGAACTGTACGAGGAGGTATTGGGCTCTCTATAAATAATTAAGCAGCAAAATAAATCATGTCGATAACTGGGCCATGCATATGTCCATGACTGGGTCATGTCATGTCATGGGTCGATTACTGGGCAAACCGTGACTTTAGTATGTCCATTACTGGGATATTTGCACACCTCGAGTTTTATGTTAATTTTTTATGACAAGAAGATAAGGTAGACCAAAAGTTAAGCGTTCTATTTGTTGACAAGATTATACTGATTCTTTATAACCTACAATGACAGTTATTGACGTCTTAATTTGTGACTTTTCTTAACGTGTCGATTACTAGGACATATAACGGTCGATTACTGGACCAACTATAACTTTAGTATGTCGATGACTGGTACATTTGCACTTCTGAAGCTTTAGAATAAGTTTTCTCTATAATAAGATAAGTTACGAAAATTTTTGAGGTTGTTATTTTTTCATACGACTATTCTGATTCATTATTACCTAGAATGACCATTTTTCGTATCTTAATGTGAAAGTTACGTTTTTATAAAGTCGGGCAATTTGGTTAACGTGTCGATCACTGGGACGTTTACCTTACAAGTATTTGAAAATCGCAGTTTAATTCGTTATGAAAGTCGTATTAATTGATGTACAGTCTGCTAAGTTCGTTACAACACACGTATTAATTAATGCGCAGTATACTACATTGTACAAAATTTTTGTTTGAAAATTACTATATCGTATATAAAGCTCGAATGCATATACCGTATATTAATTTTCAAATGCATTCGTCATTGACAAATACTCTATTTGTATATTAAAATGAAGATTACAATACTCACGTACTGTAATTTTCAAATACATGTATCGGAGAATTCTCATACTATTCTAAAAATTTACAATAAAAGTATATTAATATGGAATTCGTAAATCTCATATCGTTTTGTATATTAAATTCTTTTGCATTTTTAACAGCGTACGATTAAATCCCATTCAAATTCTATCGATCTGCATCAGTGCCCATAATTTATTTTTAACAGGGTTCTCTTTAATATAACCCTCTGTACGATTAAACGTCGTAAGCAATTCGATTGCAATTTTCTACCGGCAGGAATACTCCGAGGGTGGTAACGACCGTTGCTCCTGTGCATTGTTTCTAAACGAATTCACCCAGACTTTTTATTCCCATTCATTTCGATGTACCTACGAATATTATTTAGCTAAACGACTGCATAGAGACTGGAAACCCAAGAACGATCATGCAACTAGAGTTGTGAAAATACCGGTGTTTTTATTTTCGATAAAGTGACAGCAAAAATACGGTACTTTTACACGCAAAAAAAGGTTTGGTTGGAACTACCAAGTGCTATGGTTATATATGCGCCAGACAATTAATTAGTTAGACCAACCAAGTAATTTGTTAGGTGACCAATTTCTTGATTGGTCTAACCAAGTCACTTGGTTAGCTTACCAAGTCACTTGGTTAGTCTAACCAAGAAATTGGTAGCCTAACCAAGAAATTGGTCGGTCTAACCAAGAAATTGATAGCCTAACCAAGAAATTGGTCGGTCTAACCAATTAATTGTCTGGCGCATATATAACCATAGCACTTGGTTGTTTCATCCAAGCTTTTCTTTCCGTGTACCGTATTTTACCATCATTTTTTTTTTCTACAAACTGTGGGTCGTGAAAATGCGGTCACGAAAATTACTCGTAAATTTCACCAGTCACAAATTTTGTTCGTAAATTTACCGTAAAAAATGGTAAACTTCGTCTATATCGTTGCAAAAATTACCGGTAACAATTTCTTGGTAAAATTAGCGTAATATGTTTTCGTAAATTTACCGTTTCTTGACGAGATTTTAAATCACGATGAGACCATATGATTTTATCACCAATGTGGTGATTTTTAAAACGGTCACGTACCGTTTTTTTACGGTAAAAATGCGGTAAAATTACCAGTCATATTTACCGCTCACATTTCTACATGCAACGAAGAGGCGAGAAGCCAGTAAGCTAAAGCCTTTATATGTATTGTCCAAATCGGTAGTACACCGTTTTGCACCCCTCGACGCTAGTTCGCGCGTACGTTAAGTCGACGGGGCGGAGTGTGGCACAAACCGCTCCACCTTGGTACCTGGGATAATAACTGTGCCATTGAGACCACGTCCTGAGACGATTGTTCGGCGCCTCTGGCCTCCTACTCCTCTCCTGCTTAGTCGGGGTTGCCAGCTGCCCCTACGTTGCACCGGGAGGAAGCCTTCACCGCCAATCGTAGCGCACAGATCCTCCGTCGCACCTTTCCAAATCGGGGTAAGTTCGACAAGGAAGAAACGCAAAGAAAAGAGAGGCGGGAGACCTGTGAACAAGGGACATAGTTCGGCTACGAAGCGTGCTCAAACTGGCGCCGAGAAAATAAAATCCGCCGGTTGGATCACAGTCGAAACGCATCCGCGAACGTTAACAGATCAGTTCTCCAAGTCTTTCCAACTCCCATAAAACTGTGCGTGCACATTATTAATGAAAAACATTTTTTTAAATCAACAGTTCAGTTTTTGTTTTAAAGTACATTGTTTTTTTATTGTGTTGAACGGTGACGATAAATATAATTCTGCTCAGAAATATATTGAAAATATTTCGTCGTGACTTTGATCAATTTTATTTTGCTTCGTTAGAAATGAACATTATTACTATGTACTTCCTGAACATTATTAAAGAAAAACATTTTTTTTAAATCAACAGTTTAGTTTATGTTTTAAAGTACATCGTTTTTTTTATTGTGTTGAAGGGTGACGATAAATATAATTTTGCTCAGAAATATATTCAAAATATTTCGTCGTAACTTTGATCAACTTTATTTTGCTTCATTAAAGATTATATTTGATTCGTCGATTTAAGCAAAGGGCTTCGTTTAAGGTTTTTATCAATATTAAAGGAAGTTACTTCCTGTACATTATTAAAGAAAAACATTTATTTAAACCAACAGTTTAGTTTTTGTTTTAAAGTACATCGTTTTTATATTGTGTTGAAGGGTGACGATAAATATAATTTTGCTCAGAAATATATTGAAAATATTTCGTCGTGACTTTGATCAATTTTATTTTGCTTCATTAGAAATGATATTTGATTCGTCTATTTAAGCAAAGGGCTTCGTTTAAGGTTTTTATCAATATTAAAGGAAGTTACTTCCTGTACATTATTAAAGAAAAACATTTTTTTTAAACCAACAGTTCAGTTTTTGTTTTAAAGTACATCGTTTTTATATTGTGTTGAAGGGTGACGATAAATATAATTCTGCTCAGAAATATATTGAAAATATTTCGTCGTGACTTTGATCAATTTTATTTTGCTTCATTAGAAATGATATTTGATTCGTCTATTTAAGCAAAGGGCTTCGTTTAAGGTTTTTATCAATATTAAAGGAAGTTACTTCCTGAACATTATTAAAGAAAAACATTTTTTTTAAATCAGCAGTTTAGTTTTTGTTTTAAAGTACATTGTTTTTTTATTGTGTTGAAGGGTGACGATAAATATAATTTTGCTCAGAAATATATTGAAAATATTTTGTCGTAACTTTGATCAACTTTATTTTGCTTCATTAAAAATTATATTTGATTCGTCGATTTAAGCAAAGGGCTTAGTTCAAGGTTTTTATCAATATTAAAGGAAGTTACTTCCTGTACATTATTAAAGAAAAACATTTTTTTTAAATCAGCAGTTTAGTTTTTGTTTTAAAGTACATCGTTTTTTTATTGTGTTGAAGGGTGACGATAAATATAATTTTGCTCAGAAATATATTGAAAATATTTCGTCGTAACTTTGATCAACTTTATTTTGCTTCATTAAAAATTATATTGAATTCATCGATTTAAGCAAAGGGCTTCGTTTAAGGTTTTTATCAATATTAAAGGAAGTTACTTCCTGAACATTATTAAAGAAAAACATTTTATTTAAATCAGCAGTTTAGTTTTTGTTTTAAAGTACATCGTTTTTTTATTGTGTTGAAGGGTGACGATAAATATAATTTTGCTCAGAAATATATTGAAAATATTTCGTCGTGACTTTGATCAATTTTATTTTGCTTCATTAGAAATAATATTTGATTCGTCTATTTAAGCAAAGGGCTTCGTTTAAGGTTTTTATCAATATTAAAGGAAGTTACTTCCTGTACATTATTAAAGAAAAACATTTTTTTTAAACCAACAGTTTAGTTTTTGTTTTAAAGTACATCGTTTTTATATTGTGTTGAAGGGTGACGATAAATATAATTTTGCTCAGAAATATATTGAAAATATTTCGTCGTAACTTTGATCAACTTTATTTTGCTTCATTAAAAATTATATTTAATTCGTCGATTTAAGCAAAGGGCTTCGTTTAAGGTTTTTATCAATATTAAAGGAAGTTACTTCCTGTACATTATTAAAGAAAAACATTTTTTTTAAACCAACAGTTTAGTTTTTGTTTTAAAGTACATCGTTTTTATATTGTGTTGAAGGGTGACGATAAATATAATTCTGCTCAGAAATATATTGAAAATATTTCGTCGTGACTTTGATCAATTTTATTTTGCTTCGTTAGAAATGATATTTGATTCGTCTATTTAAGCAAGGGGCTTCGTTTAAGGTTTTTATCAATATTAAAGGAAGTTACTTCCTGTACATTATTAAAGAAAAACATTTTTTGTAAACCAACAGTTTAGTTTTTGTTTTAAAGTACATCGTTTTTTTATTGTGTTGAAGGGTGACGATAAATATAATTTTGCTCAGAAATATATTGAAAATATTTCGTCGTGACTTTGATCAATTTTATTTTGCTTCATTAGAAATGATATTTGATTCGTCTATTTAAGCAAAGGGCTTCGTTTAAGGTTTTTATCAATATTAAAGGAAGTTACTTCCTGTACATTATTAAAGAAAAACATTTTTTTTAAACCAACAGTTTAGTTTTTGTTTTAAAGTACATCGTTTTTATATTGTGTTGAAGGGTGACGATAAATATAATTCTGCTCAGAAATATATTGAAAATATTTCGTCGTGACTTTGATCAATTTTATTTTGCTTCATTAAAAATTATATTTGATTCGTCGATTTAAGCAAAGGGCTTCGTTTAAGGTTTTTATCAATATTAAAGGAAGTTACTTCCTGTACATTATTAAAGAAAAACATTTTTTTTAAATCAACAGTTTAGTTTTTGTTTTAAAGTACATCGTTTTTTTATTGTGTTGAAGGGTGACGATAAATATAATTCTGCTCAGAAATATATTGAAAATATTTCGTCGTGACTTTGATCAATTTTATTTTGCTTCATTAGAAATGATATTTGATTCGTCGATTTAAGCAAAGGGCTTAGTTCAAGGTTTTTATCAATATTAAAGGAAGTTACTTCCTGAACATTATTAAAGAAAAACTTTTTTTTAAAATCAACAGTTTAGTTTTTGTTTTAAAGTACATCGTTTTTTTATTGTGTTGAAGGGTGACGATAAATATAATTTTGCTCAGAAACACATTGAAAATATTTCGTCGTAACTTTGATCAACTTTATTTTGCTTCATTAAAAATTATATTTGATTCGTCGATTTAAGCAAAGGGCTTCGTTTAAGGTTTTTATCAATATTAAAGGAAGTTACTTCCTGTACATTATTAAAGAAAAACATTTTTTTTAAACCAACAGTTTAGTTTTTGTTTTAAAGTACATCGTTTTTATATTGTGTTGAAGGGTGACGATTAATATAATTTTGCTCAGAAATATATTGAAAATATTTCGTCGTGACTTTGATCAATTTTATTTTGCTTCGTTAGAAATGATATTTGATACGTCGATTTAAGCAAAGGGCTTAGTTCAAGGTTTTTATCAATATTAAAGGAAGTTACTTCCTGAACATTATTAAAGAAAAACTTTTTTTTTAAACCAACAGTTTAGTTTTTGTTTTAAAGTACATCGTTTTTATATTGTGTTGAAGGGTGACGATAAATATAATTCTGCTCAGAAATATATTGAAAATATTTCGTCGTAACTTTGATCAACTTTATTTTGCTTCATTAAAAATTATATTTAATTCGTCGATTTAAGCAAAGGGCTTCGTTTAAGGTTTTTATCAATATTAAAGGATGTTACTTCCTGTACATTATTAAAGAAAAACATTTTTTTTAAACCAACAGTTTAGTTTTTGTTTTAAAGTACATCGTTTTTTTATTGTGTTGAAGGGTGACGATAAATATAATTTAGCTCAGAAATATATTGAAAATATTTCGTCGTAACTTTGATCAACTTTATTTTGCTTCATTAAAAATTATATTGAATTCATCGATTTAAGCAAAGGGCTTCGTTTAAGGTTTTTATCAATATTAAAGGAAGTTACTTCCTGAACATTATTAAAGAAAAACATTTTTTTTAAATCAGCAGTTTAGTTTTTGTTTTAAAGTACATCGTTTTTTTATTGTGTTGAAGGGTGACGATAAATATAATTTTGCTCAGAAATATATTGAAAATATTTTGTCGTAACTTTGATCAACTTTATTTTGCTTCATTAAAAATTATATTTGGTCGTCGATTTAAGCAAAGGGCTTCGTTTAAGGTTTTTATCAATATTAAAGGAAGTTACTTCCTGTACATTATTAAAGAAAAACATTTTTTTAAAACCAACAGTTTAGTTTTTGTTTTAAAGTACATCGTTTTTTTATTGTGTTGAAGGGTGACGATAAATATAATTTTGCTCAGAAATATATTGAAAATATTTCGTCGTGACTTTGATCAATTTTATTTTGCTTCATTAGAAATGATATTTGATTCGTCTGTTTAAGCAAGGGGCTTCGTTTAAGGTTTTTATCAATATTAAAGGAAGTTACTTCCTGTACATTATTAAAGAAAAACATTTTTTTTAAACCAACAGTTTAGTTTTTGTTTTAAAGTACATCGTTTTTATATTGTGTTGAAGGGTGACGATAAATATAATTCTGCTCAGAAATATATTGAAAATATTTCGTCGTGACTTTGATCAATTTTATTTTGCTTCATTAGAAATGATATTTGATTCGTCTATTTAAGCAAAGGGCTTCGTTTAAGGTTTTTATCAATATTAAAGGAAGTTACTTCCTGTACATTATTAAAGAAAAACATTTTTTTAAAACCAACAGTTTAGTTTTTGTTTTAAAGTACATCGTTTTTATATTGTGTTGAAGGGTGACGATAAATATAATTCTGCTCAGAAATATATTGAAAATATTTCGTCGTGACTTTGATCAATTTTATTTTGCTTCATTAGAAATGATATTTGATTCGTCGATTTAAGCAAAGGGCTTCGCTTAAGGTTTTTATCAATATTAAAGGAAGTTACTTCCTGTACCCTTTCCCATGTATCACAACTCTGGCCCATGAGGATGTGGTAAACGCGCGCATGCATGGGGATAGGATCTACAGACCTCGCGAGCGGTAGCAAAGGAGGGAGCATGAGGAAAGGCGTAAGTTAATTCGAGTGGCGGAGATAAGAAGTTCTGCGTAGTGTACCAGTGCGAGTCTTAAAGGGAACGCACTCTCGCGGGTCGACAGTCTTTGAAGAGCAACATGAGTTGCACTCCCGCGACTTCGTACGTCAGATGTGGAGCACCTTAAGCCCAAAAAAAAAAAAAACAGTTGAACTATTAATAAAACAAATTAAAAACTATTAATTTGCTTTATATATCAATAATAAAAATAATTACATAATTTATTAAATCATGCGATTTTCGTTACTTTATAATAATAGTTGCTTCGCCTCAGTTATAAAATAAATAAAAATAACTGCTCTCATTCCCATTTATAAGCAAATGTACGTTGCAAAGTTATAGCAGCCAAGGAAAAAAAAAATAGCACTCGGGTTTTATCATTGCTTATAGATTGTGATTCATCGGATCATACTCGCTTCTTGTGTATCGGTTCATTCAACAATAAGTCATATTGATAGACTCATCGAACGAGAAACGAGGAATGTGAAAGCATATATAAGGATTGTAGCGGTGTAGTGCAACGCGGGAATATTTAGTGACATTTGCAGTGGACTATGGCTAATTTCGAGGGAAACTATTCAGTCGTCGAAATAATTCAAGAGAACACTGAGGGAAGACACGTTCCTAGATCGGTGACCATAATTGCTGCAGCTTGTGCTATACTGTTCAGTATAGTTGGAGTCCTTGGTACGAATGACAAATTTTATCATAAATTATTAATGCAGAGTAAAAACTGCATTCTAAGGTTGATTCTTCAACAAAAAGGTGGCAATTATTAATTAGTAGTGTATTTAACTACTAACAATAGTTAACTACACTAACTATTAACAATAGTTTGAAATTATTAACTACATATATTATTAACTACAAACTATACATGACTTGCTTCTGCATAGAGGAAGTACACTTAGAATGGTCCAAAACGTCGAGAAAGGTGATTTAGAAAAAATGTCTGTATGTGTGTGTGTGTATGTATGGTACACGGTCAAAAAATGTAATCCTTTATAACTCGGGAACGCCTCGAGATATAGAGCTCAAAATTTACACCATAGATAGAGGGGTTAATCCTCATCGTTCATACAAATTTTTGTAAAAATCCCCATGATCGTTAAATTTTTACGCGATTTTGAATTTTCTCAAAAATGTCTGTTAACGCGATAACTCTTTTAATTTTGGAGATATTAAACTCAAAATTGGTATGTATGTGAGCTTTCATACACCGGTGATCCCTATTAAATTTGATTAAATCTTACAACCTGATAAACAAATATACCACTTAAAAAGTATAAGAAACTAAACACATCTTTATGGGGAAAATTTTGTCTAATTTATCGCTTATTTTAACACACACTAAGAGAAAAGCATATCGTTGATTTAACGATTTCACATGATAAAATGAATATAAGAAGGCTTGCAATGTTTTATGGTCGAAGCGATGATAATATGGTTCAATAAACGATACTTGCAAGGTTATTGGAAACAAACGTTAAAATCGTATATGCAACTAAACGGCATATTTGAAACTATTAGAATAGTGTTTCAAACTATTATCAATTTGATGATTACTCCTATAATTATATTTGCTATAACCATAAAATATAGACGTTCCTCCTGCACAGAATAGTACATTACGATACTAGTGCGAAAAAACTTTTTTTCACCTCCGGGCCGAAAGCGACAACTTTCGTTCCGCTGCGCGGAACGAAGTTCCCGGTTTTCGGCTCCTTCGATGAGAAAAATCGTATACACTCCTCGGGCAGTAAATAAGAAAGCCTCAGATCACATGTAATTGTCGGCCGAGGTGAAGCCGAGGTCGACAATTACATGTGATCTGAGACATTTCTTACTTTACTGCCCTAGGTGTGTAATATACTATTTCTGGCGAGTGTGAGTTTGCAACACGAGCCGAAGGGGAGTTTTGCAATCACACGAGTTAAGAAAACGTTTTTCGCATGAGTATCGTACAAAATTTTATTTCACGAGGTGTGTAAATGGGGTTTGATGCACGCGAAGCGTGCGTAAAACCGCGTTTTACGCACGGAGTGATATAATAGTATATTGTGCAACAAGGGCCGAAAGTTGACGATTGCGACGAGTGCAAGGTTTGCCGCCCGAGCGAAGCGACGGCTGCAATCACACTCGTCGCAAACGCCAAGTTTTGCCCGTGTTGCACACCATATTTTTTGTAACAAATGCATGAATAGTGGTGCTTTGAATGGTAGTTTTGCGGGACGAACAGTGAAAAATGAGGTTACCAACTTTCCACCCTAGGGTCGAAAGTGAAACAGCAGGGTCGAAACTGAAGGAATCGCGAACTGCGCATGCGCCAACCTATCGTTTCAACACTGCTATGAAACTAGTCACTTTCGGCCCGCAAAACTGCCATGAAAAGAACCGCTGTTCATGCACGTGTTACAAAAAAAAATTCTATTGCGGGCTGCCAAAAAGAAGTATTTTCGAATTAACTCTAGTTTTTATTCGTTCAATCCCATTTAACATTGAAATAATAAAATATTATTTTGCTTATTTTAGAGTTATTGTTTCGATCTCGTATGAAATTGGAGGAATTAGAATTTCAATTAAGTCGATAATGATTTTGGCAGCCCGCAAACGATAGATTTATTGAATCAATGAAATTTTTTTTCAGTGTGGGAATTATAGTTTATAGATAGATTATCGTCGGTCTAACTATATTTCTTTTTTAAATTACCAGATTTTACTCTCAGCGCATCATCATGTGACATCATCTCATGCAGACACTCAAAGATACTCACACATACATCGTGAGGTATTCACAAACACTCACAGACACTCACAACCCTCACTGTAAAAAACATCTTTAAATTTAATGTACACGTATGGAAAAGTTTTTATGCATAAACTGGTATGTTAAATTTGATATACAACTGTCATGTAAAATGAATGTATGGTACAGCACATTTACTGATTTACTTCAATTTTACCGTAACGGTACTTGAATGTTAATAACTTGCTTTAATTTTACCGCAAAAGTACATTAAATTTATATCACAATTGTACATTAAATTTACATGACGAGTTTATGCATAAAAACTTCCAGTCTTTTCTAATAGTGTAGGTGAAAATTTCTCTGAAAATTTCTATGATTTTCTAATAGTTTTTGCACTATTCAGAGATATTTAGCAAATAGCACAGAAGCTCGTAGAGAATATTTCGCAAAGTCACTAAAAGAGTTTGATTATTGGTTGGAATTTTTCAAACAAATTGTCAGAGAAATATATTCACCAGGGAAAAACTCACCGACACGCTCAGCATGACCTTGACCAAGATTTTTTTAAGTCCACATAAAATCACACGACACTCACGGATACCCAGTCATACCCTAACAGACACTCACAGAGTGTCTGTGTCAGTGAAGTCATCATTGACTTCATTTCCTAAAATTCTGTAAGTTAATAATAAATTGTCAGTACACTGTTAAAAAAGACTGGAAGTTTTTATGCATAAACTCGTCATCTAAAATTAATGTACAATTGTGCTACAAAATTAATGTAATTTTGCGGTAAAATTAAAGCAAATTATTAACATTTAAATACCTTTGCTGTAAAATTAAAGTAAATTATTGAGTTTGCGGTACCATACATTAATTTTACATTACACTTGTATACGATAGATACGTTATTGGTATGTATGTTCCAACAACGGATTTATAATATTATATATTGAATTTATGTTTCGTCACTTATAAATTTTAATCCGTTTGTGGTAATTTTAATCGTGTTATATCGTAAATATATGATTCAACATTAATCGTTCGTAGTCAAAGAGGCATCAATAGAGTGATCCTATCATTTTGTATCATATCACAATTATAGAAAGTATATTGGGATAAATCGTATGTGTTGAAACTAAAAAAAAAGGATGCAAAGTAGAACCTTGCACATTGCTTCCTCATTATTGTTCGCTTCTTACAAAGCTACCCCTATGAGGAAGAATGTTCTTCAATTTTTGGCTTCCTCATAGAGGAAGCTTTGTAAAACGCGAAAAATAGTGAGGAAGCAATGTGCAAGGTTCTACTTTGCATCCATGTTTTAATTAGATAAATATACATGTTGTGGATTCGCTTTTTCTATTTCGTTATTACGTTATTTCGTGATTATTAGAGCGTTTACGAAAGTGAATGTGATAATGTATATTTTTTAAAATAATTCAACATTCCATAAAATCAAAAATTTCATACCGTTCGTCAATAAATTATAAATTATACATATATAATGGCTGAATATTGTTTCATTTATATACTAAATTTGGGCTCGCTATTTTAAGTTTTGTAAAAGTTACAATAGAGCGATAATGTCAATTTTTTGAAAAATTCAAAACATCATAAAATTTTAACGGTTCAACCGATCTTAACCAAATTCAATAGCGATCACCGGCGTATGAACGCTCACATTCATACCAATTTTAAGATCAATATCTTGAAAATTGAAAGAGTTATCGCGTAAGCAGACATTTTTCAAACAATTAAAAAACGCGTAATAATTTAACGATGAAGTGGATTTTAACAAAAATTTGTATGAACGATGAGGCTGGATCCCTCTATCTATGGACCAAATTTCAGCTTGATATCTCAAGGCATTCCCGAGTTATACAGGTTTACATTTTTCGACACACACACACACACGCACGCACGCACGCACGCACGCACGCACGCACTCACGCACGCACGCACGCATGCACGCACGCACGCACGCACGCACGCACGCACGCACGCACGCACGCACGCACGCACGCGCGCACGCACGCACGCGCGCACGCACGCACGCACGCGCGCACACACACACACACACACACACATTTTTTTTATAAATCACTTTTCTCGACGTTTTGGCGCATTCTGAGTGTACTAACATTAAAATCTCGAAAAAAAAAATTATTTCATGAAAACAAAGCTTCCTCTATGAGGAAGCAAAAATTATCATGATCTATCGCAAAATCTTGATGTAAATGAAACAGTTATCTATCATTTATGCAATAGTTTCATGCTGATTAACTCGTTTCTCTACTCATCATTTCATAGCTATAGGAAGTCTATAATAATAAATCTTGAATATGATAAATATTTGAATCCAACGATTTGTGGATGAAACTTTTTTTTTAAATGAAAAATATAATTTTACGAGCCACCAACATTATAGAATAGGATTATGTTATTCCTACGATCGTATTCTTTTATTATTAAATTTAATGCAAGAATTATTTATTTATTTATTTATTTACAATAGACGGGACAAGCCCTTGAAAAACATAAATATTACAGGCAGAAGAGCGAAGAACATGCAAAATCTAATTAATTTAACACTACAAAAAATACAAAGAAAATGCAAATGAAACGGCAACATTGCTGTGGGCAGTCTAAACGGGTTCACTAAGTATATTATTTATTATAATATTATAGGATATGGAAGAAACATATAGGATTTCGATCGTAATACGATAGTACTTTGTAAATTCGCGAACCAAAGTCCGTATTCGGAACGATAAGGCTTTTTTAATCGTCTTTGATAATTTATTTTTACCAGGGTAGGTATCTAGGTAATAGTAGGAGCATTAATTTATTTATTTGAGAAAGCCTGATTGACTTTAGCTTCCGACTTGTTGACTCATCTAGGAGAGGACTGTATGATTATTTAAAACCACTATAAAATTCCCAACATGTTCTAACCACATTCCGTTGCTTGTGGTTGACATGCATCATCCAACTATTTCGCTGTGGCAAGTAAAGTCAACCACAATACGTAGTACGTTCAAACGTACTACGTATTGTTTTATAAGAGTTTATATCAGTGGAAGATAATTTTTTTTCTCCTAAGGGAAAAAATGTTTCTATTGCTACGTTGAATGTAAATTAAAACAGATATAATTGCTGTTCCCTTTTCCTTAAACTTCGGTTTATATTACGCGCGATTAAAATCAATTTGTTTGTACTAAAGAGATCCTTTTTCCCTAGACGATGGCTCGTAGAATTATCTCGCACCAAGCGAGTATCGGGTTTCCTCTTTTGATGTCGAGCTAAAAGGCCGTAATTAGATTCGTACCATATACGTATAATGAGATAGAGAGAAAGAGAGAGAAAGGGTGAGGGAGAAGAGTGAGGATGTGGGTGAGAGACCGCAATGAGATCGCGCGTCCACCGGCCTTTGAGTAACCCACGCATGCATACATTTATATATATATATATATATGGGGCATTCCATACCAAATCGACCAGACCGTGACCCTCGACCTCGCGGAATTGGTTCATAATTTTTTATATGATTCTTCTGACTCAAAATAACAGTCATGATTTTTTTCAAAATTTTTAACCGAATCCGAGTACGCTATAATGTTTTTTTCAAACACTTTGAGGGCCGTAATTTAAAAATCTGAAAAAGTTCTCAAAAATCCGACATAAGACATGAAAATTTTTGGCACTAATTTGATGTTGTCTAGGATTTTTCTTCCTTTGAATTCGAATTTTTTCAATATTTTATTTTTCTTTTTTTCACTACCGGGTGAAGTTCGACAATAATTGGCGATCTAGAGAGTGAAAATAGAAAAGAAACAATAGCCCTGTAAAAAAGTAGAACCTTGCACATTGCTTCCTCATTATTTTTCGCTTTTTACAAAGCTCCCTCTGTGAGGAAGCAGTATGTTATTCAATTTTGGCTTCCTCATAGAGGAAGCTTTGTAAAAAGCGAAAAATAATGAGGAAGCAATGTGCAAGGTTCTACTTTGCATCTTTTTTTTTTTATACCTTGTGTCTCTTTTGCAGAGGTGTTTTATACAGCTATAAATCACCTCTGCAAACACCGTTACATCTAATTTTGATTAGATACAAATTTTTGTCGTACTTTCTCAACTTTTCCGGAAGTTATAGCGAAAATCTACATTTTTTAAAATGAAAAATGGTGTAAAATCCGAACGACTTTACCGATCATCACCAAATTTGGTACATGGCATTTCTGAATGTTATTTTTCATCTGTACAAAATTTCTGTTCATTTGTTGAAATTCGACGTAATTTAGATCAAAATCTATTTTTTTCGAAAAAATTCAAAATTCTATAAAATCCGAACCGCTTTACCGATTTCGTCAAAATTCAATACCATACAACATTGAACGTATCTTCAGTTATGAAGAACTATTTAGCCAAATCGGCGAACTTTTACGAAAGTTAGAGCGACCACGCCCTTTTTTCAACAAATTAAAATCAACATAAAATCTTAATGACTTCACATATTTTGGCAAAAATCACAACATTCAAAGAGGGGCAGCTACTCTACTTGCGTGCCAAATTTGAGCCGGATCGCTCGAACGGTTACCGAGTGAGAGGAGATTGAATTTTCGAAGCCCAGCACACACACACACACACACACACACACACACACACACACACACATACATACATACGGACATTTTTTCTAAACCACTTTTCTCGACGTTTTAGGTGATTCTAAGCATACTGACATGAAAATCTCGAAAAAAAAAAAATTTCATGAAAACAAAGCTTCCTCTATGAGGAAGCAAAATTAATCTTTACATGCATAATCACAAAACGAATTTTAAAATTAAGTGATTTTTTTACTAATCACAATAAAAAAATCGTTAATTTTTCGGCAAACTTTGAGGGAAACTTTCAGGTTAAAGGTTAGAATTAGGAGAAAGTGCACATAATAATATTGGGAATCAACACCAAGCAAAAATAGCCGTGTTATCCCAGTCGTTTAAAGCTTTGCACTCTTCATTTATAAGAGTTTTAATTATTTCAACGGATATCATTACAAAAAATGTTTATCCACTTATGAATATCAATTTATATTAATGATAAATTGTTTTTTTTTAAATAAAATAATAGGTTATGACGACTGGGATAAAGTAGTTGAAAAATCCACCAGATGCCGTGTTGCTACATGGTATTTCCCAATTAGCGGCGATTTAGTGTAATTTGAAAATCGAAAAACACGTTGTAATATAGTCGATATGTAGGAATAGAACAATCTCTCAAGGTTTGGCGGACGATCTCACAAAAAAAAATTATCTAACGTTTTAAAATTCTTTTTGTGAATTGGCGATGGCACGTAATTATTCATTTTTTTCCCTGGAAAAATATGTTTTTTTTTAATCTTTGGACCGCCGATTGTTGTGAAAGTTCATCTGGTAGTCAAAAAAATAAATTTTTTTTTAAATGTAAAAAAAGCTCCATACAAGTGCAAGACAAATCCCGAACATCACCAAATTAGTGCCAAAAATTTTCATTTTTGATACCAAATATTTGAGAATTTTTTCAGTTTTTTAAATTACGGCCCTAGAAATTTTTGAAAAAAAAGTTATACCATACTCAAATTTGGTTTGAAAATATTGCAAAAAATCATGAATGTTATTTTGAGTTAGAAGAATCATATAAAAAATTATGAAGCATATCCTCGAGGTCGAGGGCCACAGCCTGGTCGATTTGGCATGGAATGCCTCATATATAAGCTCAGCCGCAGCCTCTCTAGTCATTCGAATCTACCCGGCCTCATGCACTCGAATTAGAATTTTGTTGTCACGTAGATCGCCTCTTGACCTCTAGTTTATAACAGTTATGTCTATTAAGGTTGTTCTGTTATATACTGTGTAGATTCGAGTATAAAAAAAAAGGCACGCGGACACGCTTGAAAGCAATTACTTGTCAGCATTAAGCCTTAATGACTTTGGGAACTTCCGAGTATACTACTACACTTGCATTCCGATGCATCAGCTTTTCCCACGAGTCTTCCATGTGTCATCTTTAAAATTATTCTCAATTTATTTGGAAGTATTATTTATTATCAGGTTTACCTAAAATTCGACTACAAATTTATTAAAAAAATAATACGTCTTTTGAAATTTATTCCTTTGTAATTTTCCACCAAATGTGCCCATATTAATGAAGTTGTTTTCATTTAAAAACTTAACATAAATTGATGGATCTAAAGATTAGGGTTAACCGAGCAGTAAATAAATACCGTACCTAAGAGCACGTGCTTATAAAACGTTCATTCGCTGCGTTTTGCCCCCTCCCCCCACTTAACAGTTTATTTACTAGTCGATTTAATCTATGTGGGTGAATTTGGTTTATCCATTTTTTCCTACTCCAACTTTATCTAGTTACGATTCTATAGCGTTCTTGAATATAAATAACCTATCAATGCAAATGTAGATAATGCAACAAAGACGTAATGTACACGGAATTAAGTGAATATTGAAAATCAAATTTTGCAGATACAGGGATTTTCCTATTGGACCAATATATCAGAAAAATTATGTCCTTTACGTTGGTATTTCCGTACAGCATTTCAATTTCCTTGACTGTATTTTAATATCACAATTTACATATTGTAATAATTACTCCGTTTGGTAAAATTAAACGTTGAACAAAACGAAAGCGAAAATAATAGATTTCTGGCAAAAATGTTTTATTTTAATCCGAAGAAAAATGGGGTTAGATACAATTTTGCAAAAATAATGGACAAAAGAGACGTTTTTTGGTGGAAAAAGCACTGTGGTCGTCCCTTGATTTACACAGTTAGACCTAATTTATTAACAAATTTAATTTTCCATACAAATAATTAATTCGTTATTCCAATGTTCTCGATTTCACATAATATTTTAAAACGTTTTTTTATTTGTTTTTTAAGGTAATCTAGTGACGGTCATTGCCCTGTTGAAATACACGAGACTGCGAAGGCACGCCACTACGGCATTCGTTATAAGTCTGAGCATTTCGGACTTGATATTCTCGGCAGTGAATCTGCCGTTGACTGCAAGCAGATACTGGAACGAGGCATGGGTCTTGGGGGATACTCTCTGCCAAATATTCCCGCTCTTCTTCTACGGCAATGTGGGGATATCGCTGCTGAGCATGGTAGCAATAACTATTAACAGGTCTGTACATCCGCTGTAAAAAATGTTTGCAAATTAACATTACCGAAAATTTTATTCATTAGCCAATATATTAAATTTAATACACGATTTAAATGAATGAATGAATGAATGTTTATTGAAATAAAAGACCATTCTTGGCACTGTACATTTTTTACAATAGGCAAACTTTTTGCCCGTGGGTACGTACAAGGTGCAGGTATAAGTAGCCCGTACCTCAACGAAATATAGAAAATTAGAATTGAAAAATATGTACATTTATTTCGAAAAGAAAATAAAAGAAAAACAAATACTTATGTATATATATATACAAAAACTTAGTAAATATATCTAAAAAAAAATAACAAGCAAATTTATCATATGTAGAATTCGGAATATAAAACAATTTTTAATCTCTTTATTTGCCTGCGCGGCTGTGATTTATGCCAATCTTTTGACTAGAGACCGAGCTGTTTTAGGAAATTTGTGCGTAAATTTTTAATCCACAGCGATATTTTTGCAGTCACTTTCTTCCTCGTGTAATGTGAGGCTTTTGCAGTGTCAATTGCTGCTTTTATAATTCTTAATAAGTATTATTTATTTATTTTTAATAAAATTACATATTTTAATATTAAATTTCCTAGTTTTCATAGGATTTAATAAAAAGAATTGTAATTTAACATCTCAAATTTAATATATCAGATTCTGCAAAAGTGCTTTCTTTACCCGTAACAGAAATTCACAATAAATATTTTTAACAGTGTCTGGATGCCTCTCGTGTTAAAACAAATGAGTTTCATTGATCGATGAAAGTCACAAGAATTACTATAATTTGCGTACGCAACTTGTCTCGAGTACTTGACGATTCTCTCGAGTTCGTCTTCTGTACTCGGAGTGATCTAATCGACTACAAACGACTCCTTGTCTCGTGACTCAGACTCATTTCTCCATGCGTTGCTTCATAATTTTTTATCAAGTGAGACCCGCGGTGTCTTTGAAGCTCCCCAGATGAGGAATTTTTTTTCACTCTCTGCTCGCTACTTTGAATCGTACAGCCAGAAAGAGTCAACTTGCTTTGCGAACGGATGTCCATAAAAATAATATAAAATTGATAACCCTCAATTCTGAGAAAGATTATTTTAAAAAACTCACCATTATTTGTGTATTTCTTATTTTACAGATATGTGCTAATATCAAAGTCCGACATCTACGCCCGGTTGTACACTTCCCGAGGAATCGCGTTGATGCTCATAGCTATCTGGATCCTAAGTTTCTTGCTCTTGATTCCTCCGTTGCTGGGAGTTTGGGGAACTCTTGGCCTCGATGCTGCTTCGTTTTCCTGTACAATTCTCAAGAAGGATGGCAAGAGTCCGAAGAAGTTGCTCTTCGTCGTTGGTTTTATCGTCCCCTGCGTCGTTATCATCGTCTCGTATCTCTGCATTTACTGGAAAGTGAGAAAGAGTAGAAAGAATCTTGAGGCTCATTCGGGTGGACGAAAGAAAGGTGGTTTTCAGAAGAGGGAAGACTCTAGAGTTACTAGACTCATGCTCACCATTTTTCTCTGCTTCTTGCTGTGCTTTATGCCGCTGTCGCTCGTTAATGTAATTGACGACAAAATCAGGATACCGATTCTTCATCCAATCAGCTCTATATTAGCTTGGGCGTCCTCCGTGATCAATCCTTTCATCTACGCTGGCACAAACAAACTCTACAGAGAAGCCTACAGACAAGTTTTGTTCCCAGGATCGAGCAAAACTCCGATACCCGGCGTGAGGCCGACTTGCTCACACTCCAGCAAAGTTTCTTCTCCCCAAGTGACGTAGCTTGTGGAAACTCTTTAATATTAAACATTACTACTATTAAATATTACTATTGAGGAGGTAAGGAAATGTGGAAGTCATGTGTCTAATAAAGACGCGCGATTTGTTGTACAAAAGTATTCAATTCTTTAATAACTTCGAAATACCAAAGCGCGTTTTCGATCGGCTAAATCTTACAAATCGATTCTACGCCTGCGACGTAAAAAAAATTAATATCGAGATTCAAAAATCAAATCAGATCTTTCAGTATCGATTAAATGATTTTTCACTTATTGCGATCGTCTCGCAGGGACCTAAATGCAAACTTATTTGCTGCGAATGTTGCCATTACAACAGTGCCACGTGTTACACTGTCGTTGAGTGCGGCAGTGTTGGACTGCCTGTTTAATTTTTAGTCATTTAGTTGTAACTTAAGTTTACTCGTTAAGATTAACGTAAGTTTTGTACTTCAATTACGTTGACGCAATGTCGCGTGACTCGTAAACCTAAATTTTGGTGTATTTAATGTACGATGTGCCCGATTGTATGTCGAAGAGCGATAAAATCGTTGCAGCGTGACGAAAAATTAAGTTTTATGGAAAATGCTTGTAGTACTGTGATTATCGCACGTAAAACGCCAAGTCGGTAGCTCGATCGAACTAACGAATCGTCGGCAGGGAATGTGAAAGTAGCTGGTACGAATTTTATGTCCGTAGGAAGTCATTCAAAATAAAACAATAAAAAAAAGGTATCCCCTACCTCTACGGAAACAAACAAGTGTAAAAAGTTCTATTCTACCTTAATGTAATAGCAGTATGTAGAAAAAAAATCGTGGCTATCATTACAGCCTAATACATATATATATATTAAGTTTGGACGGAAATTATGAGTGTCGTCGGTGTTCTTACGCATGAAACTATATGTAAGTAACTACATAAACGTATAAAAACGAACTCAGGGGCCTCTTGACTTCAACTAAATAAAATAATAAAATAATTGTCGGTATGTTTGTTTTAACACGCGTGGTAACTACGTTTCGGTGATTCACACTATTCACGGGCGAACCACTGCAACGGGAGATATTTTACAAAATCGATTCTTCTCGCCCCCCTTCTTCGTTCTTCTGATATTTTATTCGCGGAATCTTAGTGATCTTGTTTTTCGTGCCATTTCTCAATTTAGTTCCATTTCAGCGATGTAGGGCTCGGTGATCGCTGTTATGGGAACTAGACTCAAGGTGTTCTGTAAAAAAAAAAAAAACATTCGCGTTAATAGAATCGGTTATTTGATCAGTGATAAATAATCACATTCTTAATGCCTTGGTGGTAAACTTTTTCCGGCAAATTGTATAAAAAGAAAATAGGATATTCAAAAAAAATTTTCTCAGAAAATCTATGCTGTTTGCTCAATAGATCATAAGTTTATGCAGCGCAAAATTTTGGACTATCATGTCAGGCATCATTAGCTTTTTTTTATAAATACATTTTTATACTGAAAAACTATTTTTATTCATTTCCTTCGTCCCACTTATAAATACTCCACGAATATTACAATACAATCTTCAGATTCAAAAGAAACTTTGTCTATAGTACAAAAATGCAGAGAAATTGTGAGAAAAATGACTGAGATTTTTAAATAAATTTTTCATCTGGGTATTTAAAGGGTTGATCGGAAACAGAGATGGGCACATTCGAATGAAAAAGTAGTTAAACACACCATTTAAATACTGAATGATGAGTGGATTTCCACTCATTATCTTTCCGAGTTCAAATCATGAGTGGTTTTTCATTCATTAACTTTTCAGGTATAAATAATGAGTGGTTTTCCACTCAGCATTATTTTGACTTTACATAGTGATTTTTTTTTCACAATTTATTTCAAGTTTAAATAATGAATGGATTTCCACTGATCATTTAAACTCAGAATGAATGATGAGTGAAAATTTACTCATAATTCATTTCGCGTTTGAATTATGAGTGGAAAAAAAATTATTATTTAAAGTCAAAATAATGCTGAGTGGAAAACCACTCATTATTTATACCTGAAAAGATAATTAATGAAAAACCACTCATGATTTGAACTCGGAACGATGATGAGGAAAGCCACTCATTTTTTTTTTTTTCTTTAAATACATTTTGCCCATCTCTGATAACAACTAGAGACAGCAAAAATACGGTACTTTTACCGTATTTTACCGTCATTCTTTTTTCTACAAACTTTATGTTGTGAAAATATGGTCACGAAAATTACTTGTAAATTTGACCAGTCACAAATTTTGTGGTTAAATTTACCGTTAAAAATGGTAAACTTCGTTTATATAGTTGTAAAATTACCGGCAACAATTTTTTGGTAAAATCACCGTATCTTGACGAGATTTTAAATCACGATGAGACCATATGATTTTATCACCAATTTGGTAATTTTTAAGGGGATGCTGGAGTAGATTTTGATACCGTCTTTGGTCGGTAAGTTTCCCGATTAGGACACAGGTGGCGCCGACGTAGTCTGTTTCCTTTTGGCAAAAGATACTGAAACTTCCGAAAAGCAAAATGGCCACACACCATATGTCAACAGATCTTTGCTGTAAGATATAATTGTTTCTGGAAATTAGATATGAAAAATCAGACCGGATGTCGATTCTGTGATGGTTTCTAAATATTCCAAAACCATCAGAATGTTAACTACACAAGCCAAATCCATATGTAGTGTATACTACGGTCGCATTGCAGAGGCTCGGAGCTTTTGCCAAAAGTAAACAGGCTACGTCAGCGCCACCTGTCTCCTAATGATGGAACTATATTCATGCTCTTCTTTACCAGCTCTGAGCCTGTGCGAAAAGCAAACACTCTTTGAAATCGTAGTATACACTATTCGTGGATTTGGTTTGTGTAATCGACATTCCGACGGTTTTTAAAGGTTGAGGAATAATCAAAGAATTGGTGTCCGGTCTGATTTAACATATCTGAGTTCCAGAAACGTTTACATCTTACCTCAAAGGACCTGTTGACATTTCTAGCAGCCATATTGGTCTTTAAGAGGTTCAGTAATATACCATTTTTTACATTTCTTGTATGTTTTGAACAGTAATTCGATCGAACACCAAAGCATAAATGATTTTATTACATCCCTGCAGAATTTGACGTATATTTGTAGCATATTTTCGATGAATAGTGATACTACAAAATCGCCTATTTTTACCGACCAAAGTCGTAAAAAAAAATCGATTCCAGCATCCCCTTAAAGCGGTCACGTACCGTTTTTTTATGGTAAAAATACGGTAAAATTACCGGTCATATTTACCGCTCACATCTCTAATAACATGTACTCACCAATCTTACGAGTTCGTCAAATGTAGGTCTCTCTTCCGGATCTAATTGCCAGCAGGAGAGCAAAACTTCGTAGAGAGGATCTGGAGTGTCTCGAAGTTGCGGCAACTTTGTGCCCTGATCGACAGCTTCTTCGACGTCGATATCGGTGGGTAGATTGGCGTACGGCGTGCCACCCATGCTCAGCATTTCCCAGATCAAAACGCCGAACGCCCAAACGACACCTTGCGGGCTCTTTTTCTGTTTGCTAAAGCACTCGACCGCCGTCCACCTCGCATATTTAACGTCTTCAAGCGCGTACTTACCGATCCCATAGCCCATTACTTTCGGTGTAAAATCGTTGCAGAGCCCAATGCTTCGAGAGCATAAATGCGTGTGAACAATCTTGTGAATCTCAAGATGTCGTAGAGCCGATGCTATTGACGCTCCAATAGGTAAAATTTTATCAATCGGGAAAACATCGCCCGACCTAGCGGCTAGTAAACGATTTTTAAGAGTCTGCGGTGGCATCTCGAGAACTATGTAAAGAATCTCGGGAGTTTCGCAAGTTCCAACGAGATTCGCGAGATTCTTCATTGAGCCGGCTTTAATGCAAACATCAAGATCGCGAAGCATGTGTTTTTTTTCCGAAGCTCTTAGCGACGTGTCGGTTATGCAGTGTACTGTAGCTGTCGACGTGATTCCATTTTTCTGCACTGTTCCCATGTGCACTGTGCCGAATCTGCCTCTACGTATTATCGTGCTATCGATATTCAAAAAATTCTTTGGAATGCTCCACAACCTTTCCTTCAAACTCTGATAATGATTAGCACGTTCGGGAACGTCCTCGGGAATGTAAGCCATATTGTCGACCTCGTAAACAGGACCCTGAAGAGTGAGCTCCTGCTGCTCTGGCAGTTTTGTCATGCGATTCTGCGTGTAACGACGTCGGAGAACGAAATACGTGAGCACAGAAGCAACGAGCATAGCACCGAGAATAGCTATGGCTATGCATAGTCCAATCACCGTCGAATCCACCTGAGATTCTTGTGGCCGAACGTACGCAAGTCCATTCGCAAGATTTGAGTAGCTGTGCTGCACATCACTGCCAACTCTCGATACCACCACTGCTCCTATCTGAGCATTCGCGAAGCGTCCTTTGAGAGGAGCGTTGTAATAGCCGCCAATGGTTTTTCCGTCGCCCACGACGAATTTTTCGTATTTTTGATAATCGGCACCATCGAACTCACCGGATATGTAATAACCGAGAGAATCTTTCTCGGCTAGATTAAAATTTGTGTACGTTACGTCGTGACCGGTTGGAGGGATTATGAAGCGCTCGACGACGACCACTTGGTAGGAACTCACTGGACCATTTTCGCTTCGACCTTTTGGCAAAATTACTGTTATTCCGCTTTCGGTTCTTTCTATTATCCGGGGCGGTTCCGGTTTCTCCGGAGGGCCAATCAACGTCCAGTCTGACACAGATGCTGGATCGCTCTCATCGTTTTTGTTAACAGCCGTTACAGTTACGTTGTATTTCGTGCCGGGATGAAGACTTATCAGTTTCGTACTGTTTGTTGTACCACCTTGAACTTTAGTTTGACTCGGAAGGAGCGGGTAAGACGCGTGTGTCACTGTTGGTACTGCACGTAACGTGTATAATGTTACGTTTCCGTTTGGAATGTCTGGTGGTTCCCATGTTACCAGGAGGCTCGTTGATGTACTCTGCACAACTTGTACTCTTCTCGGAGGACTTGGAGCTGGGAAATAATCATTAATTTATAAAATAATTTTACTAATGATGATGTACATATATTAGGGTGGCCCAAATTTCAACTGTATTTTTTAATTTTTTATCTCATCCAATAAAAATGTTTTCGGTAAAAAAAAAAACAATTCTCATGAAAAATGGATCTTGTGAAAAATTATTTCGAGGTCGCTCAAACTATTATGAAACCTTTTGAAACGATTTTTTCTTTTTTTCATTTTTTTTGTAATTTCTCCCCCCTCATATCATTTTGTTATCTCATTCCTAGCTTATGCTTGAAATTGTGAAAAAAAAATTAACATCAAAAGGTCGCTCAACGAGAAAAAATATTATGGAATTAATTTATTTTATTTTTTTAGTCATCTCTCACCCCTGATTTTCTCTTAGTGCCCGATGCCTAGTACATTGTTAAAAATGTTATGACAATATTAACGTTAAGCGGACGCTCAACGAAGTAAGTCGTTTTTTCGCGGTCGTGAAAAGCTCGCTACACGCGCACCAAGACAGGCTTGCAGTTCAAGCTATATTCCAATGTCGCGTGATGGCGCTGGCTCTTCTTGTTGGGTTCGACCGTATGTTGACATACTACAATCGTCGGATGAGATAACAACATGATATGAGGGGTAAAAGATTACAAAAATTGACGAAAGAATATTACTTTTAAAAATTAGAAAATTGTTGAGTGACCTCTAAATAATTTCTCACAAGCTCCATTTTTCAGGAGAATTGTTTTTTCACCGCATTTTTTCATACAATTTTTCAGCCATGAACTTGGCGTCGGATAATGACCCAGGCAGCACAATTCTGTCTGAAAGATATCCTATGTCCGAAAGTTAACTTTCGGACATAGGATATCTTACAGACATCATTTAGGCAACTTTTGGATAACTTCTTGAATTGTGCTGCCTGGGGAGAGAAAATCAAGGGTGAGTTGAGAAAAAAATTTTAAATAAAAATAAATTCTAAAATGTTTGTTGCCGTTGAGCGATGTTTTGATGTTAATATTTTTTTTCAAGACTTCAACCATGAACTATGCGGGGTAAGAGATTACAAAAAATTCATAAAAGAAAAAAAAAAATTCGGAAATTTTTTAAATTATTAAGCGACCTCTAAATAATTTTTCACATTCTCCATTATTCATGAGATTTTTTTTTCACCGGAAACAACTATTTTATTGGGTAAGAGTAAAAATTTTTTAATACAGATGAAATTTGGACCACCCTACATATATGCACACATTTGTAGGCACCTAACACATTCATCAGTCTGCCATTTCTTTAATTTCATTTAATTTCTTTTTAATACTTTCCTCTAAGACTCTATCATGTTTCTTGATTGGCAAATGTAGTAAAGACCGTAGAAATAATATTGTGCATAGGAGTCGGTGAAGCTTGTAGATTAGGGTCAATATGATTAGAAACTGAAGCGTAAAAGCAGGCAGCAAGTTAAACAGAACAGGGAGAATTTAAAAAAATAAAAAACGCAGCAATGAGTTTGGAAATCAAGAAAAGCAACTAGAGAATAATGAAGCTTTTTTGAAAAACTGATTTAGACTTACACAACATGAAGAAAAGGTTGCTAAGCCCATTTTTGCACATTGATTTTACATTTTCCACATTTCACAGAGCCACATTGGGTTTCCTCATAGCTTTGACAAAGATGTAAGATGAGGAAGCAATGTGCAAGGCCTGACTTTGCAACCTTTTATAAAAAATAAAAAAAGTATATAATTCAATGATATATACAATTGAAATGGCTTTTTTTTAAAGAAATTGAAAATTCTGCAAAATCCCTTTATCGACCTTCACCAAATTTGACATCTAGCATTACTGAATATTGGTTCATCTCTGTAGTAAATTTGAAATGGATTTGTCGAAGTTGACTTGATTTAAAAGAAAAATTGTCAAAAAATTCTGAATTCTATACAATTTGAACAGTTTTATAGATACATCTCAAATTCAACACTGATTATCTTTTTACATTACTTTATTTGTTAAGAACTATTTAGCTCATTAGCTAAAAAATTGTGGCAGCTAGTGTGTACAATAAAAAAAAAATTCAGCTTTGTGAAATCTGACATAAAATTTTTCTACCTTATTGACAAATTTCCGTGTGATTATCAAAGTTATTCTTAAGCATAGAAGTTTGAATTTTGCAAGCATGCTACAAACATCCAGACATTTATTCTAAAACACTTTTCTCATTCTTTTAGAGCATTTTTAATAAACTGGCTGTAGCTAGAAATTTTTGTGAGAAATATACCTTTTTGGCCAGTGGAATAAATGCTCACAGCTTCTTCACTCCCACAAAAATTAGCTGGGTCTGAATTGCATGGAATCGTACAATCGTTAGACAAGCCATTTCTGCCATAACTGCTGCCACAGAAGCATAATTGGCCTCGCATAAGTCCAGCAAACCTAGAAATTCATCAAAGATGCTGTTAAATATTAAATTACATATAAAGGTTGTAGAAAATATAATAAGACTGTCCTCACATGAAGTATCGACGTTTGCATTCTGCTGCACATTGGCTAGGATTGCTGGGCCAGGCTTGGGCTATGCTGAGTGAGTCTGGCTCGCTCTTTGAGTTCTTAAAACACCCAAGATACTCCTGTGCCAGACTAAAGCTGGCAGCAAATGTAAAATATGTCCAAAACACAAACATTGAAAATTTCATTGTAACTAAACGATCGAAATACTGGTTGATAACTGTCTAGCTTCTCTGTTTCCGCATCGAATTAAAAATAAACAGCATGGTCAATTCTTGATGGATGAATAAGATGCGTCTGAGTCAACAGCCAGTGACGTCAGTACGTCAGCGTGAAATGAGGTTAGAAATGCGAGACGCTCCAGGTTATTTGTGTTTTTAATTAATACGCAGGAAACAGTGATTTATTAATTGTTCGTTTAATTGTCACATATCGGAGTATTACAGACATTTCATACGAAAATTTGTTGTACTTTTATAGGTGAAAGACGATATACTCGGTGACGAAACGCGCGAGTGCACGCCAGTGCACGCGCCTATTGGGTGCGGTTATGTTGTCAGCGTTAAGGTTAGTTTTGTTATGTGTCGGGAGGGGATGAGGGTGTTGTTTGTTACAGTGTTGAGCGGCTTTGATTTTGATAATCGTAAAATGAGGCTTCGTAACTATAGTCAGCGCATTGGCCAACCACCTGTGCTTTACTCGCAGGATACGCATCGTCCATTGGTCATCCATCTAGCGGCCATTGCGAGCGCGCCATTCGATGCACGCGAGCCCGCTAAAAGTCGCGCAATTTTGAAATACCATAATTTTGTAGGCCAGTTACACTGTTAAAAATATTTTGAAAATTACCATATGTATTTCATTTAATATCCAGATATGTTGTAAAATTCCAATAATTATATTATAAACACATCTTTTATGAAGTGTTTGGCATACGGTATATTAATTTAAAGTCTAAGGTAAGTCTAAACATGAAATAATCTTAGATCTTTATATAATCGCATTTGGAGTTATTAAAATAAAAACACATTTAATCATTTTTAACCGAAATCGATTATGTTAATTATTCTAGGTAATTGACTCGCAATAGATTCTACACCTTCTCATCTTGACACATGTATAAAGTACATACATCGCACTGTTAAAGTGACTACCCACATAGCACTGGAATATTTCTGAAACATTCTCAAAATATTCCTTTGCAATAATGCAATATTGCGAAAATATTGTGAAAGATGTTTGAAACATTTCTAAAATATTGCAGCAATCTTGCAATGTCCGCTCAAAACGTGGCTAATATAATATTTCAATAATATTACAGAGCAATATTGTGTGAATATTACATTTTCCGCCAAGACTAATTCGTAAGAAACTACCGTTTTGAATATGATTTTTTGATTGAGAGTATTTCAGCAGCACTATTGGACGTCCTCGATAATAATCCTATTTATTGGAGAAAAATATATATATCCCATCCAAAATTCGAACTCACAACCTCACCTACGTAGCCCACGTCGCATTAACGACAAATAATTTTAAAAAGCGATCCCGCTTCAAAAATATATAACAATATTAAAGTTTCATTAACTACATTTGTTCCAGAGGTGAATGCGGTTAGAAGAAACATAAATTTGCGCTTCAAAGACTTACATCTACCTACACTGAGAGAAAAGCATATCGTTGATTTAACGATTTCATATGATAAAACGAATATAGGAAGGCTTGCATGTTTTATGGTCGAAGCGATGATAATGTGGTTCAATAAACGATACTTGCAAGGTTATTAGAAACAAACGTTGAAATCGTATATACAACGAAACGGCATATTTGAAACGATTAGAATAGTTTTTGAAACTATTATCATTTTGATGATTGCTACTATTAAGAGTCGCGGTAGCGACTCGACGCCAAGTTAAAGAAGAAATTAATGTTGCCTTCACGCGACGATTTGTCTGTCTGATCTTGACTGGACGGACTGTTACTCCTGATAATCTTATTTGCTATATCCATGAAATAGAGACGTTCCACCTGGGAATTACAGTTTATAGTTAGATTATCATCGGTCTAACTATATTTTTTTTTTAAATTACCAGATTTTTCTCTCAGTGTATCAATCAAACCTATTTAACGACCTAACGTCTATCGCACTGACCACTAGACCATCGACTACTTGTACAAACGTTATAGTTTTATCGCCCATGTGCTCTGTCGACCAAGACTGATGAATTAAAAAATAAAGATAGAACAACAAAAAAATCGATTCATACCATGCCGCGTTTTCCGATATATTCTAATGAAGCTTCCAATTTCCGCAAGAATGATACTCAAGAGAACGAGGTGAGTTTCTTTTTATTGCGAAATGCAGATCATTTCAAATTCAACTTTTTAAACTAGTTTAAAAATATCCATTTGAAATGTATTGGTATGCTGCAAAAAAAAATCCATTGTACAATTTGCAAAATCTAATCTGGAATCTTTTATTCGAAACTTTGTGAAATATTATTGAAGGAATGGGATTCATAGGTAATGTTCAGAAACATTTAAAAAATGCTTGGCAATTGTTTTGCCTCCAACAATATTTCTGAACGTTAAGTTGACAATATTGCAATTAAATATTTGTGAATATTCGACTGGAAGCTTATGGAAATATATCTGTGCAATGAAATATCCGAAATATTCCTGCAATATTCAGGCAATATTATGTGCTATGTGGGTAACGTTCCGAGAGGGAAAATAAATAATTTTAGACGTAATTATAAAGGTTATAACATATTTAGAATTTCCTTATACTTCACATAGACAATCAAAACAGATTCTTATAAAGGTGTGAATAGCCGAGTGGTCTAAACCTTACATACGTGTCCCCAGGTTTCAAGTCCCACCGATGGATCACGGTCTTACATACAGGTCTTGCAACTGCAGTAGTGGGGTTGGGTCGCTTAGTGAAGCCATTTTAAGTTTCCTCAGTCGCCGGTAGAGTCTTTGCATGTAAGGTTTTGCATCTAGGCGAGGGACTTGGAGGGGCAGAGGGTATCTGGCTGTCTCAGTCTCACACATGGTCTCCACATACACGTTTTTTAAACTGTAAAACGTTTGAAAATACCATTTTGTAACTGAGCCACGTCTCTCGTCACACGAAACACAGAATACTTTTTCTCGGTTCTACTGTTGTTCGGGACTGCAATTCGGGACCGCACACCACGTTGTTATTTTTTTTAAACTATCAACGAAAAACTGTGAGCAAAACAAACTCCGGATTTTAAGGTTAAGTGTAATTGCGAGCCCGATGATGGCGCCGAGTTGCGGCTATACTGGAAACTAAATTCAACCTCACTAAGCGACCATACCCCCACCACAGAATTCTGAGGGAGTCTCAAGACCTGTATGTAAGACCGTGCCCGAGCCTGAGCGAGGCTCGCTCTCTTTTTCCGGAATCTTCGTGCGAATAATATGGCTCCGTTAGTCTGTGTGAGTTTAGGGGCAAAGTGCGAGTCCAAGGTGACCACATTGCCGAATTACTGATAAATTGAGAATTATGGGAGGTATTGTCAGGATCGAGATATTTCCAAGATTCATAGCGAGGGATGATGGGTTTTCGAAATGATTATTTCATAAAGTTATTAGAGAATTGTTAATTAAATAAGTGAGGTTAGTCCGAAAGATGCGAAATAGCATGCGACCGCATGGCCGATATAAATGTAGAAAATGATGCTGCATTTCCATAGAGAGTAAGTCCTTAAAATAAGTTAAATATTAACAACCGTGAAAAATCAATTAATTAAGAATTTTAAGTTTACAATTCTGCCGAGAAGAAAGTTATTCACTATCGAGAAAAGATCGAAATTTAAACGCCGACCTAGGTCAACTTCTAATCCATTTCGTAGATATAAACGAATGCGTCGAGTCTGCAAATTAAAAGCATCTTATTTCTGAGAAAAGTGAGCGATCGAACAACCGAAATTGTGCGAGCGAGAAAGTGCGTTTTTTGCGCACCGAGCTCCGTAGGCCATACACGTACACACACACTATCAAGCGGGCATTGTCGAGAGCGCGTTACCGAAACCTATAGAAAAGAAATCGTCGCGAAACCGAGGAATTCGCTATATTCCGAAATTAAACGATTATAATGGCACAGCGGTGCACGCGAGATAATCTCTGTAAATATGATTAGACACGATCTATCGTAAATTTCTCAATGCAAAATTTACTTTTCCCAAATAAATTATATTTTTTTCCGTCACAAAATTCTATCATTGATGTCCTTCCTGCTCGAGTTCCGAATCCTTAAAATTTAATTAAATTGGCTAAATACCGTTACAGAATTAATGGTTCGCGAAATATGTCAGATCACAACGTAATCCTATGCAAAAAGAAGTCTCAGCTTTTAAAAAAAATACTGTCGTTAGGTTCCGAATTTGTTAAAACGGTGAAAATCAACAAATTAGTCAAAAACACAGTTTTTGATGGTCTTCCGCCAGTTGAATTACAATTTAATTTTTTATTTTTGAAAAAAAAAAAACTGAACATTTTTCATATAACATGTGTAAATTTCTGAATGGGATATCGTTTTTTACGCCGGAGACGAAACTGCACAAATAAGCCTAGCAATAATTGATAAGCCGTTCAGATCCCACTTTGAAATTTACAGACGTTACGTGAAAAATTCTCAGCTGAAAAAATGTCTAAAGAGCTTTTTCATATTGCCAGAAAATATCTCAATATAAAAAAAATTAGATACTCTTACGATAACCCGTGGAGTGCCCCACATATTAATCAAAAGTATTTATGAGTCAAAATGACGCGACAAGAACTTCTATTTATACTGGAAAAGCGGGTCATATTTTAGTCGTAATTTTTCTTATGTATAATTTTGGTGTTTATACACAACTTTCGACCGCGATTAGTTGGTTGTTAGGTTTAAAAATTCTCTGCACTGACCTAAATCTAAATAGCAAAAGTAATGTACTATTATTGATTAGTAATTCAGAGATTGTTATCAACGAATCTGCCTTGTTTTTATAGTGAAATAGGATTTTACTACTGTGTAATAGTACCCAGAATAAACTCGAATGAAACCAGAGTGGTGAAAAAATTAAGTTGATTGGCGAAGAAAATTAACTAAAGACGTCGACGGTCAGCAACTAGAATGACCGACAACTAGAATGGCGTGACAACACGAGAACGATATACTATACATGATATATCGCAGCTACAAGATATACGCAAAAGCGTGGTGTACGTACGTAAAACGGAGAATTCGCTCCGGGCTACGACCAACAACGACCTCGAGTTACCATAGGAGCGTATCGTGCCTGCAATCGACGTAGTAAACTGTGCTCAAGAAATAAATTCAAATAAAATTTCATCGTTAATCGTACCTCTGACTATGTAGATGGAACGTAATATTATGTAAGTCGGACTCTAGTACGTGCAGTAAAGGGTCATTCCATGCCAACTCGACCAACGATCGAGCCTTACCTTGTCAAATCTGTTCAGCGATTCTTTATGCTATTCTTGCACATGAAAATGGATGCAGAATTTTTTAAAGTTTTTTTTAAATTTTGTTTACGTTAAAATAAGGTTGCAAAGAAAAACCTTGCACATTGCACGGAAAAAAAGGCTTGGTTGGAACTACCAAGTGCTATGGTTATATATGCGCCAGACAATTAATTGGTTAGACCAACCAAGTAATTTGTTAGGCTACCAATTTCTTGGTTGGTCTAACCAAGTCAGTTGGTTAGCTTACCAAGTCACTTGGTTAGCTTACCAAGTCACTTGGTTAGTCCGACCAATTTCTTGGTTAGACTAACCAAGTCAGTTGGTTAGCTTACCAAGTCACTTGGTTAGTCTAACCAAGAAATTGGTCGGTCTAACCAATTAATTGTCTGGCGCATATATAACCATAGCACTTGGTTGTTTCAACCAAGCCTTTCTTTCCGTGTGCTGTCTCATTATTTTTAGCTTTTTATAAAACTTCTTCTATGAGGAAGTCAAAATCGATTAACATAGGGGAGAGTGTGTCATTATTTTTCTTATAATTGTTTATATTTATTAAACTAGGGTTACGACTAAAAACTAAACATAATTGGTTTCTTGGAACGTTTGGGCATTGACAAAAACTGCAAACAACAGTTATAAAGGGTCGTGGATGTAAAAATGATTCAATCGAAAATAATTTCCGAAATGACATATTGTTGTGCCCCACTAATGGGGTATAATGTGTCGCATAGTCAGTTACAGTGTGTCAAGTAATGTAAAACATGATGCAAAGTGAGTTCATAATGCTTTTGCTTTGAAAACCAATTATTCGTAATGCTGATAAACAAAAAACATGCGCACAGAATGCCGCACGAGCCATAATACCGTTCATCATGACCGGATATGTGAGTTTGCTCAGAAAAGTGAGATACCCTGGCAAGCTATGTCACCGTAGTGTTAACCGAAAACAACTAAAGTTAACTGAGTTTTTGATCGAGAAAATATAAGTCTGAATTAGCCCACCGTTTCACCGGCTTTAACCGACAATTTAACTGCTTAAAAACATTTCGTTCGGTTAAATTGTCAGTTAAAATCGGTTGAATTCACCAAACAAAATTGATTTTTTTAAATTCGTTAAGAATGTCGGTTACAATCGGTTAATTCACCAGTAAAAATCGCTTAATAAATAACAATTTCGGTTAAAAGGGCAGTTAAACTGGGTGAAACACGGGCTAATCGAGACTGGTTAAAACACCGGTTAAAAAGTCGGTGACACTGTTTACCAGGGTATAGATTTTACATTTTTCCAAAAAGCGAAAAATTTATGTTCCAGGGATACAAATCAATAAGTATTTTTCATTTTCTTTCACGGGCCGTCGCCGAAATATGTGGTACATTGTACTCCACCCTACATTCTGTCTAACGCTCGGTAGCTCATTCTGCACCAAGATCCAGGTGACTCTTTGTACCCCCATTGGGCATCAACAAAATTTTTAACGAAAAATAATCATTTATCGAACTAAATAAAAAAAAACACGGTCACTGAGCAACGCAGCGATAATTGGACTATCATTCACGATCGAAAACACAAGTATAGGCTTGGGGAAAAAACTGAGATATTACATTTTTACTGACAGCCGAAAAATTTAATTTTGAAGGGTCCAAATCTATTTTATTTTTTAACAATTATTCATAACACTTAATCATTGTTTTTTTCATGTCGAATAAAACTCAATTTAGCTCATTTCCCAACTCAAAAAAAGAAACATTATTTTTGCACGTTAATCCTCCGAAAAATTTCAAATGGTTCACTGTGCCCCGTAACACACTGTACCCCCCACTCTCCCCTACTTCCTCATAGAGGTAAAAAGCGAAATATAATGAGTACCCTGGCGGACCGGTCCGACCGAAAATCGACGATCGTTTGTGCAAAAAATCGACCGAAAATTTTACTGTAGTTGACCCATTTTTTTGGTATATCCAGTATAACCATTTGAGTCCATTTATTGTCATTTCTCGAAAAGTTGACCGAAAATCGATGGTCGGTTTGTGCAAAAAGCCTTAAATCAACTGAACAGAGTACATCGGATTTAGTTGATAATTGGTCAAGTTTTTTAAAGTCGACCGAAAACTGGCCGAAGATGCATTAAGTTAAATATGAGTCGGCAAATGAGAAGTAGACCTTAAATTAACCGAACGGAGCCCATTCGATTTAATCGAAAATCGGTCGTGTTCTTAAAAATCGACCGTAAACTGTCCCGAAGATGCATTAAGTTAAATATCAGTCAACTTGCGAGAAGTCGACTTTAATGTGATGTGTTACATATTGTCTGTCTCTGTCAGATCGCTAGGTATAGATCGATAAGTGCGAGTGAGATAGCTGAATCTTCCCGAAGTGTTATTCTCCGCCGCGGTTGATTTTTCGAATAAAAGTCGAGAAGTACTGACTGCGTCTCGGTACTCCGCAGTCAGTACTTCTCGTCTTTTGCCTGAAACATCAATTGTGACCAAGAACAACGCTTTACAGTTTTTGTTACCGACCGGGCACTAACACATCACGTTAAGTGAACTAAACACAGTACATCCGATTTAGTCGATAACTGGTTAAGTTTTTTAAAGTCGAACGAAAACTGGCCCGAAGTTATATTGTGTTTAATCTCAATCGATTTACCGAAATTCGACCTTAATTGAACCGGTAGGACTCTGTCCGATCTCCGTCAGTCGACAATCGGTCAAAACGCTAAAATTTGCTTGTATACTGACCCAAAGCTATAACGAGTTAAATCACAGCAACTAACAAAAAGGTGACCTTAAATAGAATGAACGAAGTCTGTCCAATTTAGTCGGTGATCAGTTGAGTTGCTAAAAATCGACCGAAAGTCCACCAAATATAATTTTTGGTGTATAATTGACTTAAATTTGACCGATATTTTACCAATTTGGGTCGTAAGACCGTAAGTTGACCTTAAATACGGGTCAACCCGGTCCGCCAAGGTAAGTAATATGTAAGGTTTTACTTTGCGTCCTTGTTTAAAATAATGGTAATAATTCTTGTACCGGTATCTTCTAGGGTAGAATATGCGATTTGAGATCGATAGTGAAGGCCAAAATTCGATATCTTGATGAAAACATTTTTTGGATTCGATTTTCCGACTGGAAGTCGGTTCTGTGATTTCTGGAATCAGAAACGGAAAAGTTACTTTTTTTTTAAATCATGATAATAAAAAGGCTTGTAACCGGTATTTTTTGGGGTAGAGTATGCAACTTGATAACGAAAGTGAAGGCCAAAACGTTTATCGCATGAGTATCGTACGTAATTTTATTTCACAAGGTGTGAAAATGGATATTTATGTGCGTAAAACCGCGTTTCTCGCACCGAGTGAAATAAACAGTTTACTTCACAAGGTATGAAAATGGAGGTGGTACATACACGAATTGTGCGTAAAACGTACATTAGTGCACCAAGTGAAGTACATTCACTATAAAATTTTGTTGTTTCATATGGTAAATAGGGTAAACCAACCATTGAATTGACGCGGCCGTTGACTGAACGCTGTCAATAAGAGAACGTGCATAAAAAAGGTCCATTCATTGGGTTTTGTCGTCTGCTTAACCGTCCATTCAACACGGAAAGAAAAAAGTAGTTCTGGCTACCAATTCCAGCATATGCTGTGCCGCGTGTTAGTTACTGAAACTCAATCGTAATCGTAGTCTCAACTTTTTTCGATTGGTAGGAAAAATAGTACGTATAACCAACAAATTGGTTCTTACAACTATCACGACTGCTAATCCAATCCAAAAGAGTCGTTACGCCAACCAACCGGTGAGTTGAGGTTATGATCTCAGCTGGTCATTGTTACTATCGATACTCTACCAACGAGGTTACAGTTTCTGCAACCGACCGAGTAGTTGGCGCTATGCTAACTATTTCGATTGGTTGTCGGGACCGATAATAGTACTTTGCGATACAAGTGCGAGAAAGCGGCTATTATACGCAGGCTGAAGTTGAGCGCGCGAGCCGCACGAGTACCACAGCAGCACGAGCCGAAGGCGAGTGCTGCCTGTGGTACGAGTGCGGCGAGCGTGCTCAACTTCATTCTGCGTGTAATGGCCGCTTTCGAGCACGAGTATCGCATACTATTTTTTGTAACAAGTGCATGAATAGTGCAATGTCGAGTGCATCGGAGAAGCGCGCAGCGACTAACGGGGTCCAGGGGCGGAGCCCCTGGTGGGGCCCGGGGCGAAGCCCCGGCGGGGGGTTGGGGGGGCGGAGCCCCCTCAAAAAAGAAAAAAGAAATTCATAATGCCAACAAATATATTTTTTAATTAATTATTTTCTTTATTAACGCATCAACATAATTAATAAATCCATAGCTCAGCAAATAACATCGTGCAGTACGGGTTCAGTACACTTTCGTATCTTCTCTTAAATATCTTATTCAGGGTCTTACCCAAGCGGACTAGATTTTTTAGCCCAACCAAAAAAAAAAGAAACAAAAATAAAATCAAACAATAGTACTTTCTGTACGTTTAACAAACTTAAAATTGTACCTTATATTATACTTTGAACTCTTAAGGAACTTTAGGAAATTATTACTCTTTTTTTAATATCACATTTGAAACTTAAACGAAAACTGAAAAAAAAAACGTCATATGTACTCCAAGTACATATTTTGACTTGACCGCTGTCTCAATCTTTTCCAAAGTGAAATGTTACGTTGCAGTTGTTGAGAGCGATGTTGACTTTCTTGTCTGGCGTTTTGTTCAGCAACGGAGCAGAATTTTCTTTGTCGTTAGCTACAGCCTTCGAGCAACTTGGTGGGATGGTTTCGATGTCGATCTCACTTTCCACTCTTGTCGCTGATGATTCCGTAGCTGTTATCCCAGACTTCGATGAACTTGGTTGATTCAGGTCGATCGAGCTGCAAACTTGCTGGCAGATTTTCTTTGTCGCTGAAGGTTCCGTAGACTTCAATGAACTTTGTCGATTCAGGTCGACCGAGCTGCAAATTTGCTGGCAGATTTTCTTCTTGTTGCTGATTGAATCTGCGACGTACCCCATAGCAACTTGATCAGACTTCCATCCTCCATGGCGTTTGAGGGTTAGAAGGTCTGCCCCTGCATCCGCCAGCATTGTCGCTGAAGTTCGACGGAAGGAATGACCAGTGTACTTGGTTGGTTCGGCGAGTCCCAAGTATTCTGCTATTACCCTCGGCATGGCTCCAAACGTATTGATCCCAATCACTTGCTGCGTGCACTTTCCATTTCTCATCGACAAGAAGAAGCGGTCACTGTCAACATGCTTGGGACGCAGTGCTTCGTACTTCTTGATGATTTCACAGAATTCTCCATCGACAGTGAACTTGCGGGGGATGTCATTCTTTGTCTTTGGAACTTTCACAACTATGATGTTGTCGTGGTGCTCAATGTCTCGGAGAGTGATGTTCTTCAGCTCTTCCCTGCGACAGGCTCCAGTGATTCCAAAGATAAGTGCAACCTGAAACCAATTATGCCAGGATTTATAGGTTATATAATTTTTTTATTAAAAAACAATTCGAATCATAAATTTTACCTTGATAGCCAAATACTGGTGGTCCGGAGCTTCAGCCAGGAATTTCTCCACTTCACTCGGTTGCAGAATCTTCGACTTATTTGGCACGAACCCCTTGCTGTTCTTCGCCAAGAATGTGGCCAACTGCTTGTACTTGCCAATGTCGACGTTATGGAAGTTCTGTACTGTACTTTTAAGCATCGAGAATTTCGACCAAAGAGACGACGGTTTGAACGTTTTCGCGAGCTCGTCGAAATACACTAACATGGTCTCTTCTGAAAGTGAGGTTATACCTCGTCGTTTCTGCCACTCAACAAATTGCAGGTAACACTGCTTGTATAATCGTGCCGATTTGTCCGGCAGCAAATTGTCGATCAATTTTTGCGCTGCCTCGCGAATTTCCGCCTCCCCGTCTTCTTGACTCTCGGCCATGATCTCGGCGTCGTTGCGTCGACAATCGCGCGGTACCGGTGGAGACGTCGCGGCGTTGTGTGAGGTGCTGCGCGCAAGATTCGCGTGCGAGAGGGGCGCCGCGCTAGAAGTGCGTGCGAGAAATGCGTGCGAGAAGTGCGTGCGAGAAGTGCGTGCGAGAAATAAATTCGAGCTGATTTGCGCATGCGCAGCAGTGCCCTCGCAAATATGGCTATAAAACGCCACTTACGCCACGCGCGGCAGGCACGAGAAATTGCACTTCTCATGCATGAGTTACATAAATCAGTTTTCACAACTACTTTTTTCTTTCCGTGAATGGTTGGTTTACTCTAAACCCTAAAAATGCCTAAGAGTTGCAAAGAACGTTCCATTTTTATGTGAGTGTTTTAACTTCCCCCGATCTCTGCTACATAAATGATTCAACACCTAGAAAAATACATGGTCGATTCTAAAATGCTCAGGGTTTCCTGAAGAGAGAACGCACACTGAGAGAAAAGTTTGTTAACATTTGTTTACAGTTAACAAATCTTGGTTAAATATGGTGAAATGAACCATTTAGTTGAGCTAAATAAAATTTGCTTATCGCAAATGAAGCTCGCTGACATTTGTTAATAGGTAACAAATCTTATTTGGCTCAAGTGAGATTCAATAAGAATAACTAAATGGTTCATTTTGCCATATTTAACCAAGATTTGTTAACTATTAACAAACTCTTCTCTCAGTGCACCCAGAAAAAAGATCTTGTTAAAGGGACTAGAATCTACGCATCGGAAATAAAATTTCTTATTTGGATGCCTACCTACTAGACTTCCATTCACCTCAAATAAAATTTTTTATTTGTAATTAATATACTTATCGAATAGTAAATATATTCAAATCTAAGAAATATTTATTTGGGCCCGACAGTCATATAAATGTTGAAAAAAAAAAATAAATAAATAAAATTGTTATTGCCATATTCCTCACTATCCCTTAGAAGCTTAGAAACTGCCTCCCGCTCAGCAGTTGGTGCGCAAACCAGTTCGCGGCTAAGCGGTCACCCATCCAAGTTATGACCGCAAATAATGCTGCTTAACGGGAGGGAGTCAGGCCAAAAAAATTGATTTTGGAAATTCAATATCATTCAAATCCTATTGCATATAAAAATGCCCAACGCACTATATTGTTGGTACTCGATGAAAGGATTTTATACTGTCGTCTGACTTCCATATGCTTTTCAATATTATCTTAAGCAAAGTTCTTAGGTTTTCTATTCTGCGCATGATTCAGATCAAACTACAAGGCAGATTGGAATGGTTGATGCCTCATTTTCTTCTTCATGAAAAGATACACCGGCCAAATGGAGAAAATATTAATAAAAGGTAATATTTTTTAAGTGACATAATTATTAATAAATAAATTTTATGCTATTTTCTAAATCAGTCATTAACTTTGTTTTCAAAATGAAAAAAAAATAGTTCACTTCATAAAAAAACAGTCCAAAAAAATGACAAGAAATTTTTCTAAGTGCCTCGTAGGCCAGTACTTGGATGGGTGACCGCGCCACAGTTGAAATTTTTAGACTCCAGCAAGGCTCAGTACTTGCATTCGTGATCGCTCCGCATCCAAGTTTCTCCAAGTTTTCCAAGTTCAGTGCTTGGATGGGTGACCGCCTAACGGCCGAATTTTTCAATTTCCCTTAAGGGGGTCAGTACATTGATAGCTGACCCACTGTGTTAATATTTTATATATTTCGGTCGCAATCCTCTAAACGAATGTGGTCTTGACGCATTTTTATTTTTAGTATACTTCAAATAGACAATAAAAATAAAAATCTTCTAAGATGTCAATGGCCGAGTGGGCTAAGGCACCCGGCAGTCACCCAGAGGATCGAGGTTCGATTCCCACCAACAGCAAATAAATTTACATGTGTTTTTTTCAGCAATAAATATGTACCGATCAATGCAATAACTCCGAATATCCAACTAAAAGTGTAAGATAAACCGAATTCAATGAACGCAGATAATTATTTTGTAATTAATTTTTCCGTTTTTATAGACAGTACACATATGTACATACGGTGCACATAATATGTATATCCTCATGGATATCCAGTGTATGTTCGATGTACATGATTAGGTGTCTCCTTTACAGATACATTTCATATACATATGATGTGATACGACGTGCATACGTATATACATAGGACATTCTATATCCGCAAATGTTTATACGATGTATATGAAATGTATGTGAAAATGCTATATGGGTATTTGCTGGAGAGAAAGTAAATTTTCGTTGATTGAAATAATTAAATGTTGAATAGATAATTTTAGTTAATATTACCAAATCTTTTTTCTGGGTGCGATGTAATAATGTTTACCACAACAGTAAATAAAGTAGCCAGTAACTAAATCATGGTAACTATTTGGATACTAGAACTTATTATATTCTGTTTTCTATATCACACCAATTTTTCTCATTGAATACATAATCTCATCCTCCCACTGCGGGCAAAACCTCGAAGGTCTTATCCATTTACAATCACTGCATTGAATATTAAGCCTCTTGTAGACGAAGAAAGGCCAATAGTTGAAATGCAATTTCAAATATAGCGTGAAGGGGTCACATGAATGTCGGGATAATTTTGCATCGTTAATGCGAAAGTGTGACTGATGTTTGCGAGAAAATTCACGAATACCATGATCCACAGTGCTAAACATAGTTAATATTCTTTCTGTAGCGAGGATAAAAGTAGTACAGCGAACAGAGTTCGCGTACTGTGCGATTGTAAGGGTAGTTGGAAAATAAAAGAAAAAAAACAGTCTCATTATGCGATGACGAGTTGTTAAGCCCCGAGTGGGAAAAAAAAAGTGATGCGTCGACGAGTCAGGTCGAAAAAGAAAAAAATAAAAATAACTATACACAGTAGCTTAGTGCTATAACACAGATTTACGTTGCAGACGAAGAAGGGGTTGTTAGGGCGCAGGTCCCACGTTAGGGTAGACTTAACCCAGCGTCGGTGAACCGCCTCCACCTGGGGAAGGCAGGTCTCGAGGTAAGTCACGCGAACCTCCACGCCAGAAGCTTCGGAGAATCGGAGGATTGCATCCGAAGCCAATCAGTCAGTTCACAAAATGAAGTACTCGGCTTTGGTTGCTGTGGCGTTCCTCCAGGAGCTTCTGTTCCTCGGTACTGTCCCTTTCACGTACTCCCAGAGAACTAATATCGCCCGTCAAGGCATTGGCAAGGAACCACCAACTGTCAGGATACCGGGGCAAGGAACTATCGTTGGAAGAGACGTAAATATTTTATTAGTGCAGTTTTAAAACTTCCTCGCCGGAGAAATGTTTGCTTATATGCAATAAAAGAATTTCAACATTTTCTTTTTATGACACACAAAACGGCCGAAAACATCGGTAAAACGTCGGAAAGTGGACAATGTCTGCATGTGTGTGTGTGAATGTGAATGTGAATGTGGAGTATATGTGTTAAGAATGTCAAGATTCTAGCTTACGAAATTTTCGAAATACCAGCCTCAAATTTGATTCATTAGTGGGTGAAATTTCGTAAAATTCCAATCATCAAAAGAGATTGGAATTCTCCAAAGGGATTTTTAAAATAGTTTTTTAGATTTAAATAAAATATCATTATTTGTTCAAAAGATTGAACATGTATTAGTATAGCATTCGGCGAAAATCAAATAAATGGTTTAAGTTAGATAAAAATTTCTGTTTATTAAATTTTAAAAAAATATTGTTGGTTAACTAGCGTGCACAAGTTTTGGATGGAGAACAAGCGAATACAGAATTTAAACAAGTTTGGAAAGTAAAATATTTTTATTGCTTCCTCATTACCATCTTTCACAGAGTTTCTTCTCTACGAGAACGCCAAAATAAATTGGCATACTACCTTAGACGGATTCGTGAACGTTAGAAATAGTGAGGAGGAAATAAAAACGATTTTACTTTGCAGGCGTTTTTATTCTTTCCTACGATCATTTCCAATAGAGAACTTAGCCTCTTATGCATTTAATTTGTGAATAATTGTTTCTGGCGATATTATGTCTGATGATATTTTACTAATAAATCGTAATAATACAGTTAATTTCAATCTAGTGATGAACGTTTGGACATAATGAGTAAAATTATAAATATTAAATATATCGCTTACTCGTGGAGGAAGCTGTTTTCGTAACAAAATTTTTTTTCGAGATTTTCATGTCAGTTCATACAGAATTGTCCAAAACGTCGAGAAAAGTGGTTTGAAAAAAATATCCGGATGTATGTATGTATGTGTGTGGCACGCTTGTAAAATTCAAACCGCTGTATCTCGAAAACGGCTTTAACAATCAAGCTGAAATTTGGCACGCTGGTAGAGGAACAACGCCCCTTCCTATGTATAAATTTTCGAAAAGATAGAAAAAAAAATGCAGATTTTATAAGCCTTTCAATTTTTCGAAAAATGTCTGTATGTTCTCTAGCTTCCGCAATTTTTCAGCTAATGAGCTAAATAGTTCTGGAGAAATAGAGAAATGAAAAATAAAGGTAGGTATTGAATTTGAGCGAAATCCATAAAGCGGTTTAGATTTTATAAAATTTTGACTTTTCGAAAAAATTTTGTTTTCGTTCGTATTCCAGTTAAGTTCGATGAAACCTGCTCAAATCTTTTGCAAGGTGAAATTCATTTGGATATTTCGATTTGGATGGTAACATTCAGTTGGAGTAGATATCGAATTTAGTGAAGATTGGTAAAGTGGTTCAGATATTATAAGACATTGAATTTTTTTTTAAATCTAGCTGCCACCATTTTTTAAAACATGAGCTTACACAGTTTTTGACGAATAAAGCAATGAAAAATGACGATCGGTATTGAATTTAAGCGAAATACATATAATATATTTATATTTATTTATTATATTTTATATAATTTTGAATTTATGAAAATTTTTATTTTCGTTCTTCTTTAATATGTATTTAAAATAAGGATGCAAAGTAGAACTTTGCACATTGCTTCGTCATTAATTTTCATCTTTCGCAAAGCTTCCCCTATGAGGAAGCCAAAAATAAAATAAAGAAACTTCCTCATAGAGGCGGCTTTGCGAAAGATGAAAAGGAATGAGGAAGCAATGTGCAAAGTTCTACTTTGTATCATTTTCGAGATTTTTATATCAGGACACGCAGAATTGTCCAAAACGTCCAGAAAAGTGATCTAGAAAAAATGTCCATATGTATATGTGTGCGTGTATGTGTGTGTGTGTATGTGTATTAGGGCTGTTCAAAAAAACATAATTTTCTTATAATCGGTTGCTCCTGAAATGCTGTATTGATTATCACAAAAAAAAATGTTTTCGCGAAAGCTGGGAGTTGTGCGATGATATTAAGTACTGCCGCATCAAGACCAAAATTCATGAAAAGCGGCAGTTTTCAGAATTTGTTTGTTTTGTTTGTTGAAGCACTCATGGAGACTGTGGTTGCTGTCGATAGACTATGAAATTGTGTAAAGGCAGAAATATGTTCGATAATGTTGTTGCTAAAAATGAAAAAATTAAATCCTTTAAAACATTGAAATATTCGTCCGCTCATCGACGATTTCGTGCATTTTCAAATGAAAACATGGCTCCTGAAACGGGAATCATGTATGATCATAATCATGATGATGATAAGCGATTTTCGAATTTTGGGAAACTGCGATACCGATGCGCATGGAAAGAAAGGCTTGGTTGGAACTACCAAGTGCTATGGTTATATATGCGCCACACAATTAATTGGTTAGACCGACCAATTTCTTGGATAGGCTACCAATTTTCTTGTTTAGACCAACCAAGAAATTGGTAGCCTAACAAATTACTTGGTTGGTCTAACCAATTAATTGTCTGGCGCATATATAACCATAGCACTCGGTAGTTCCAACCAAGCCGTTTTTTCCGTGCGGTAGTACTAAATTTGATCATACAGGACTCCCGTTTCATGAGCCATTTTCTCATTTGAAAACGCTCGAAATAGTCATTGAGCAGATGAATATTTCAATGTTTTAAAGGATTTCATTTTTTATTCTTTTAACTTCCATGTCGATGCGGCAGTACTAAACATTATCGAACATGTTTCTGGCTTTTTGATAGTCCAATTTGATAGTCTATCGAAAGCAACCACAATCTCCATGAGCGCTTTAACATAACAAAAAAAAATTCCAAAAATCGCCGTTTTTCATGAATTTTGGCCTTGATGCGGCAGTACTTAATATCATCGCACAACGCCCAGCTTTCGCGGAAACATTTTTTTTGTGATAATCAATACAGCATTTCAGGAGCAACCGATTATAAAGAAATTATGTTTTTTTGAACAGCCCTAATGTGTATACAACTCCGAAAGTTCGAACGCCGATAACTCAAGAACCCTTTTGTATATTGAGCTCAAATTTAGCATACAAGTGTAGCAGCAGACCCTCTTCAATTGTAGCAATTTTAGACAAAATGTGTACATAAATTTCGACTTTATGCCGTTTTCAAATTTTCGAAAAAAGGAGGTGCGCGCCCTAACTTTCGTAAAATTTAGTCTATTTTGCTAAATAGTTGGTTATAAAAGCAGGTGCACTCAATGTTATTTGATATTAAATTTGACTCGAATCGGTAAAGTGGTTCAAATTTTATGGAATTTTGATTTTTCAAAAAATTGACATTATCGCTCTATTGTAAATTTTGCAAAACTTGAAATAGCGAGCTCAAATTTAGTATATAAATGAAACAATATTCAGCCATTATATACGTATAATTTAGTGACGAACAGTATGAAATTTTTGATTTTATGGAATGTTGAATTATTTTTTAAAATATACGTTATCACATTCACTTTCGGAAACGGTCTAATAATAAGGAAATAATGGAATAACGAAATAAAAAAAGCGAATTCACAACATGTTTGTTTATCTAATTAAAACAAGGATCCAAAGTAGAACCTTGCACATTGCTTCCTCATTATTTTGCGCTTTTTACAAAGCTTCCCCTATGAGGAAGCCAAAATTGAATAACATACTTCCTCACCCACATGGAAATAGAAATATATGCACGATATATTCGACGTATAGAACTTTTTGGTGCTAAACGTATATGAAATATGTTTTACATATATTCCATACGTATATCCCATATATTTTGAATATATTTTTGCTCACATATATGCAGAATATATGCAGCATATAGAACTTTTTGGCGCCATATATTTAACGTATATCTTACATATATATTTTTCTATGTGGGCATAGAGGTAGCTTTGTAAAAAGCGAAAAATAATGTGCAAGGTTCTACTTTGGATCCTTTTTTTTTTACACGACAGATTCTCCTCGCTCGTCCCCAAAAGGTTACGGTCTATCTCGGCGTGCCGTACGCTCAGCCGCCCGTCGAGCAGTTGCGCTTTTCCGCCCCGGTGACGGAACCCTTGCCTTCCTGGCGCGGAGTGCGCAATGCATCGCACTTCGCGCCATCCTGTCAGCAAGTTTCGGACCGAAGAAAGTTACATGAGAATCTTTACCGGCGTCTCCTGCCACCTGACCAAGAAGACCCTGGGGTTAGCGAGGATTGCCTTTATCTGAATCTCTACGTTCCTGACGGTGAGTCAATTGACAATCAAATGTATATAAATAATTAAATATGCGAAAGGTAAAAAGCCTGCAAAGTAGAACCTTGCAAATTGCTCCTCGTTATTTTTTGCTTTTTACAAAAGCTGCCTATATGAGTTAATCTATTTTGGCTTCCTCATAGAGGAAGCTTTGTAAAAAGCAAAAAATAATGAGGAAGCAATTTGCAAGGTTTTACTTTGCAGGCCCAAACGACATTTTACGAAAAATTCAAAGTGTCAAAAAAATTCAAATGAGTTTTTTAAATAATTTGAAATTCCATAAAATCTAAATTTCAAACTGTTTGTCACTAAAATATACATGTATCATGACTGAATACTATTTTGTTTATATGCTAAATTTCAAGTTCTTCTGAAGTTAATCCGATAAAGTCAATTTCTTAAATAATTCAAAATTGCGAATAATCAAAAATTTTCACCGTTCGTCACTAAGTTCTTTCAAGGTTAAATAATATTTTCTCCATAGTTCAAATTTCTGATTGATATCTTGTATTTTGCCGAAGGTAATACGTTAATACCGTTATTTTTTTTATATTTCGGAATTCCATTGAATCAAAATTTTTATATCGGTTGCCACTAAATTATATATTTATCATGGCTCAGTATTATTTTGTTCATATACTCAATTTGAGCTTGATATCACAGATAATATTTTGGATAACTTAATGTCATAAAGCCATTTTTTTAATTCAAAATTTCATAATCTGAGCTGCTTTACCGATTCTAACCTTTTTTCTCCGTGTCGGCGTTCGAATTTTCAGAGTTGTATACATACACACACGCACACATACATACAATCGGATATTTTTTCTACATCACTTTTCTGGATGTTTTGGACAATTCTAAGCGTCCTGTCATAAAAATCTCGATTTTTTTTTCATGAAACCAAAGCATCCTTTATGAGAAAGCAAAAATGAATCAAAAAATTAATATACCCACTTTTGCGCAATAAATCGCAGGTTAAATAAATATGTAAATCATTCGAGCGTAGCTTAATATTAGTGAAAAATTACGTTACAAAAAAAAATCGTGTGTTCCGCTCTCTCGAAGAAAATAAAAAGTATCAATTTATAGCTGATAGCCAGGAAGAAAAACGACGTGCTGCGACAATTTAGAAAACACAGTTTAGTGTGTAATTTACTTGCAATTAATTTTTCTGTAATGATAATTATCAATGAATTTTCAAAATTGATGACACGTTCAATAGTATAGAACCTTGAATAAAAGCGATAAGATCTGACAGTCTAATCCCGTTGATTCTCGAAAATTGACGGTGTATATGCATTCGCAGAATGCATTTACATCAAAGAATCGCTTCTCCCCGATTCCTTACGAGTTCGCGGTGCTCATAAATCACTAACGAAATTCAGGAATTTCCCGGACTTAACAGCGAAAGGATTCACGATTTCCCCTTGTTCCCTTGCCTCTTCTGTAATAGTCGAGGAATAACTTAGTTTAGGATATCGCGTGACCCATAAGACGCGAATGGAATCGTTGTGCCCGCGTTCCTCTCGTATTTTCCATCTAATGTGAAAGAGACCATTGGGTACAGCCTTAAGTATGGCAAGAGTGACCCCCCTCTGAGTATAAGCGATGTTGATAGCCCCCTATGCATCCGGATCGACGCTTGCTTTTGTAACGTCCTTGGCGACGTTGCTCGATAAGTCCGGCAACATCGTCATCGCCATGGTCGTCACCGGCTGCAGCTGCGAGATAAGGGTGACGATGCGAATCTTAATTATTCCCTTGGAATTAAACGACATCGTTCACCCACTCGTCACTCTCTTGGTCTTATCGTCCCGCAACTCGATGGAAAATTTGCGAGGTAATGGGAAGAAATAGAGACTGAAGATGTAAATCCTAAAAGAATTTATAATTCACGTTGCCCCAGTCTCAAAATGTAGGACTATATCTGCACTGGCATCTTGCTAGTTCTGATGAATTAGTGAAACTTTTTTTTTAATCACAAGTTATTTATTGATTTGTGCTAAAAGCTTCATTATAATGAACGAAGTTAAAAACTTCGATGCCTGACATTATTTGGCCAGCCATTCTATTCAGCACCGGAAATCGAACCGAAAAATCTTAAACGGTGGAGTACGGTGGATTCTAAACCACACTGAGAGAAAAGCATATCGTTGATTTAACGATTTCACATGATAAAACGAATATTGGAAGGTCTGAAATTAGAAATGTAAAATAACCGGTATTTTTATTTTCGGTAAAATGACAGCAAAAATACGGTACTTTTACCGTATTTTACAATACGGTAAAAGCCGTATTGAAAATACGGTCAAGAAAATTACTCGTAAATTTGACCGGTCACCAATTTTGTTGGTAAATTTACCGTAAAAAATGGTAAACTTCGTCTATATAGTTTTAAAATTACCGGTAACAATTTTTTTTGGTAAAATTACCGTAATATTTTTTTCGTAAATTCACCGTAACTTGACGAGATTTTAAATCACGATGAGATTATATGATTTTATCACCAATGTGATAATTTTTAAAGCGGTCACGTATCGTTTTTTTACGGTAAAAATACGGTAAAATTACCGGTCATATTTACCGCTCACATTTCTATTTGCAATGTTACATGGTCGAAGCGATGATAATATGATTCAATAAACGATACAAGGTTATTGGAAACAAACGTTGTAATCGTACATGCAAAGAAACGGCATATTTGAAACTACTAGAATAGTTTTTGAAACTATTATAATTTTGTTGACTGCTGCTATAATTATATTTGCTATAACCATAAAATATAGACGTTCCTCCTGGGAATTATAGTTTATAGTTAGATTATCGGCGTTCTAACTATATTTTTTTTAAACTACCAGATTTTTCTCTCAGTGCATAAAGAGGACAGAAAAAACGCTTGTTAGTTACTTATAGAGCCATAGTGACATATTGGCAGCACCAATATGTGCTGCATATATGAAATAAACGATTTCGTTCATCCACTCGTCACCCTCTTGGGCTCGTCGTCCCGTCACTCGATGAACAATTTACGAGATAATGAGGTGAAATAGTGTCTATAGATGGAAATGCAATTAGTATATTACGATGCAAATGCGGAATTTTTTTTTCTCCCGACTCCGTTAAAATGACCCCATTTCATGTCCGCAACGCGGGCGGAAAATCGCTCATTTGTTACGAATGACGTACGCATGCGCAGGAATCAGCTCAGCTAGAGCTGATTCCTGCCCGGCGAGAGTAATAAAAACCGTACTACGCATGCGTGTCGTCATTTGATAAAAATGAGCTTATTCTCCGTCCTTGTTGCACACAAAAAATATAGTTATTTTTTAGCGAAATCGGGAGAAAAGTATAGTACGTTACATGGGAGGGGTGTAAATTTTCACCTCGTGTGAATTTTATCAAACTTCACTCTCGGTGAAAAGTTGCACTTCCCTTCCTTGTAACATAATGTACTATTTCTGACCAAGTTGAGTTTGCAGCACGAGTCACGGACGCGCGAAGCGTGCATAAAAACCCCCCTTTTCACACCTTGTGAAGTAATAGTATATTAGGTACGATAAAAGTGCAGAATAGTATATTACACACCTAGGGCAGTAAAGTAAGAAATGTCTCAGATCACATGTAATTGTCGGCCGAGGCGAAGCCGAGGTCGACAATTACATTTTACAGATTACGAGTGATCTGAGGCTTTCTTATTTACTGCCCGAGAAGTGTATACGATTTTTCTCATCGACGGAGCCGAAAACCGGGAACTTCGTTCCGCGCAGCGGAACGAAAGTTGTCGCTTTCGGCCCGGAGGTGAGAAAAAAGTTTTTCCAACGAGTATTGTAAAAAAATTTACTTCACAAGGTAAAAATGGAATTTTATGCGTGGAACGTCCATTATCGCACCGAGTGAAGTAAAATGTTATTCAATACTTCTTGCAAAAACTTTTTTTTAACTCGTATGATTACAACTTTCGTCTTCGGCTTGTACCGTAAACTCACTGACGTGAACAAACAAGTGAGGATCGATTAGCTTGAAGTAGACCCTTAAATCGACCCTAAATCAGGCACTTTATGGTTCGTAACAATTTTATCTTTTAGCCTTTTCATAGATTTGATTTTGGTTTAGGGGAAAAAGTATTACATCGGCTCGGTTTTCACTATAGGTCCTGTTTGTGATATAATTGAGAAAATCCAATTGCTGCGATTTTGACGATTGTGATTATAGATGCTTTTATTGAATTTTTAAATAAATAATTTTGCAAAAATGACTATTGCGATTCAATATCAATTGTGGATAGGAATTGTACAGGGACGATACTTAGTACATCTACAGAATTTATTTATTTGACAAAATGCTTTATTTATTATTTTTATTAAAAAATAATTATTATATTAGTCCACAAAAAAAAATTGTTTTTGTATTCACAGTTTCATATATTTTTTTCTATGCCTGGAAAACTCGTTACTCCGAGTCGTAAATATGAAAAAATCCCTGTTGTGATTCCGAGGGTAGTTACAGTTGGTAAACTCGGAGTTCGTAAGTTAAGGAAATTATCGAAAGGCGCCTGGTGGCGATGTCGACGATAACGCTTGATCGCTACTCCCGTGATGGAGCGATCTTTCTTGTTCTTTTTACTTCGCCGAACCAGCAGACCGGAAACGTGGGTGTCACGCAATGTCAAAGCAATAATAATGGCCCAGTGTGTCGAGTATATACACCCAGCATGCGCCAAGTCCACGATTTTTCTAATCTGCCTATAGAGAACGCGACACATTTTCAGCCCCTGAACCGTCACGCGGACATTTTTAATCCAACGTTGAAGCCCAATGAGTTTAAAAGTGTAGCTCGAAAGCAGCGCAAGTATTAACGCCATTAATAATCGTGCGTGGTAGCGCGTTCTTTGCCAACAACAATATAGATTCTCGCGAGCGATTACGCAATGAAAAATTAAAATAAAAAGTTTCAAGCCTCTCGAGGATTAAGATGAGAGAGTTTGTTGCACGAAAAGAGATCAATCTGGTAAACTCGCAGGATTTTATCTTCAATCTCTCCGCAAAGAGAGAGATTATGCGATATCTTGATATAAGAATCTTTTGTGCAGTCATGAAGGCCAAACTAAGTCTGCAGAAAGTCTCGCGAGAAATTCATCGAGAAGAACTGATATGATAAACAAAAGAAAACAATTTGACTATGCAATTCGGGAAAGCAAATAGCATTGTGGCCCTAAGGGTGGAGGGCGAGGGGCTCGAGGGTTTTTCGTTCGGTCGATACGAGTCCAAAGGAGTAACTGGTGCAGTTGGTGGCACGCGATCTTTTAGGGCCGTGGGAGATGTCGAGATACGACGCCAGTCACGAAGGCCTCCGGCTCGCTTTCCATTACTTCTGCTCGAGAAACAGAGAGAAAACGATGGAAAGAGGGTGATAGAAACGAGTTGTATACGCCGCGGGGTGGTCGAGAGCCAGATACGTCGAGGGTGGATAGCGTTCGTCGCACTCTCCGGTTGTTGTCGATGCTCGAGGACCGTAACGAACGATCGAGTAAGATAAACGCCTGTACGACGTCGCTCGAACCCTTTAAACGGCCCTCAACGTCGATGCACATTTGATCCGGTAGGCGCTGAGATAAAGATCGGACTTGAAAAATAAGTTCAAGGTCGTTTCAATCTCAGGTAAACCTCAGAGCGCTAAAAAAGAAAATTGTATACATTAGTTAAGTTACGATCGGTCGCCGAAACGGGGACGTTGAAGTTGAAGATTCATGCGAGAACGCGCCACAGAAAAAAAGTTCACTGCAAGCTATAATCGCAATTACTACCCATTCTGTCTCGGTCCCCACTCGAAGCTTTTCAATAAGCTTCGATCGAAACCGATAGGAATGGACAAAACCCGGACTCTATCTGTTTTTATGTCCATTCCATGCAGCTGGATCCTGCCTGGTATTCCCATCTTCCAGTTGGATTCTAGTCGGTCATCGGATTGGGTTCCAGACATGGGATGTAACGCGCGGAAACTGGTTTCCGATCGGGATGCCCAACGGGGATCCGACCCGATGGCTGACTGGATTGGCAAGTGACCGACTCTACGCCTCCCAACTCTACACAAAAAGTCGACACGAATGACTGTACACGCAGACAACTCAACGTGTGTACAGTCATTCGTGTCGACTTTTTGTGTCGACTTGTCTTAAACTTTTTTTTTAAGTCTTAGACTTTTTTTAAATTTTTGTACGGTTTCAGTCACTGAGATAATCTCAGTGTCCAGGACACGCCACGTGGAGGCAGCCGTTACGATGTATGTGTCCCTTTTTTTATGTTTTTTTTTTCTTTTTTTATGTTTTTTCTGTTTTTTTTTTGTATTTTTTTTTTTACAATTACAAAAGAAACGATATTTTTTAATGTAACTCACGAAAAAAAATAAAAGTATTGGTAATATAAATGTAACCTGTAATTTTTAGTTTCAAATTACTTGAGATTTGCGAATTTTCTAATTAATTTTTTGCGCCTGCTCATGTCGGTTATTGCTTTGTTTAAAAAAACCCCTGTATGGGAGCGATACAAGTCGTTTGAGTGCGGTCCTGATGCTGTACATCAATCTGTTGTTTGTTTTCAAAATTCCCTCGGTATTTTCAATTATCTTGCATATTTTGTCCACGCTATATTTTGCTCCTGTGGAAAGGATTTCGGATGCTAATTCTAGAACGGCTTGATCTTCATACTCGTTCCACCCTATGCGTTGTTGTTTTTTGGACGTTTTCGCAGATTCTGATATTACCGGAACACCGGCATCGTCGTAAAAATCTGCTTGGCGACTTGTTGTTGGCTGGTCGGCAAGCCGAACCAACTTTGAACTTTTGCCAAGAGTATTTCGTGTTGGGGCTATCGTTTTTGGAGTTGTATCCAAAACGTCTTCTTCAACAACTTCCTTGGGAACATGAATACTTGCGGCGATGGGTACCGGTGATGACGAAACAGATTCTTCGAATAGATCTTCGTCCGACTGTTCCTCATTGTCTATAGCTGGAATCAAGAGAATTCTTAGGTTTTGTTTTTGGTTTTCGGTTTGGATGATTCTCGGCTTTTTTGAAGGTACAGCATCTTCCCGATCGTCGTTGTTGTCGTTGGCCCTTTTCGTATTGTCGATTATTGGCCGTTCATCGTTTCTTTGACGGTCCAATTCCAGTTTTTTTGTGAAGTTTTCCAACACCTTTTCAAACTTTTCTTCCTGTAATTTTTCTTCCTGTCTCTCGGCCTCTTTCCTTTCCCATAATGTTTGCTGCAGTCGCTCGGCTCGAAGTTTTGGACAATATTTCTCTTGTAATTAGAGCTTCGCTTTAGATTCGGCTTCGATAATCTTTGACTGAGGGGTATCTAAATTATCATTGTGGACAGGTGGAATGTATTTTCGACTTTGGACGACTGCACCTACTTTTAAATGTCGTTGCTTTGATAGGACACCGCTCATAAACAGTTTTTAGTAGTTTTAAGCGACTGGACCGTTCGTTTTTCGTAAAGAGGTGGCTGAATCGTAAGCGGATCTTCGTTGTTTTCAATAATTTTATAATCGGCCCCTCTTTTTTTTTGCGATCTGTCCCCACGCATTCTGCTTACTTACGACTTCATGTCCCTCGACAATGAACGTCGGAATACATTCGATGTGATTGTTAATCAAACCGTCGTTTGCAGTAAAACTACAAGATGCGATCATCTGTCCTATCACCGTGCGAGGATGCAGAAGTCTGTTTGCCACTTCTTGGGCCGAATAAATTGTTGTCCAACGTAGGTTTTCAGTTTTGCATGTTTCTACAAAATCGACTGTCAAATGGCATCGTGGGTCGATGTGACAATTGCGCGGTATAACGCAGCCACAAAACTGTATAGAGTAGAGGCAGAGAAGTCTGAAGAACGTATATACCTTGTTGTCAATTTCAGCGTGTGCCGGAAGATTATTGTACAGCCGCTCAATTTGGTTAATCATCCGTGGAAACGGAAAACTTTGATCGCGGAGAGTAAGCGGTTCAAGTTTAACGAGTGAGAGAAGTTCCGAACGGATTTTTAAGATGTCCAAAGTTGGTGCTAAGCCGTCAACGTTGGTTAAAAGTCTATCGAGCCTGTTGATATCGACCCTTAACGGGTGATAACCCTCGATGAAGAAACGGAGCAGTGTTTCTACATCGTAGATTTTTCGGATTAATGATTTTGTTACGGGCTTTTCATTAATTCCCAACGCTACCAGACGCTTCAATTCATTAGTCAGGTCATAAATTCGTATGCCATACTGTTTGTAACAATCGCAAACTGAGACCAATTGCAACTTGACAATCTCGCGCTCAACCTTTTTTACGAAGAGACTGAGAAATGTCTTGTTTTCGCACTGGACGTCGAAGTTGCTTTTGGCCTCGTTAACGAATTGTTGAGCTTCTCCGTCCTTCACACCCGATGGCAACGACTCGCGACCGTTGTGACGCTCTGCCAAACAATTTAGCCATTCGGATGAATCAGTTTTCCGAGATAGTATGTCTGGCGATACCTCCAACACGAATTCAATGCGGCAACTTGATTGGTGCGCTAGGACTTGAGCGTATGACGCGTATGCATCAAGTCTGCTCGAGAAATCCGCCGGAAAGCAAGTTTTCGACAGACCGTATTTTTTATGGCTATTGTAAGGAACTGCCGAACAGCCAATCCCGACCAGGATCGAGCTTCAAACTGGGATGCCCAGACTGATTTCTACATGGGTCCTGTCAGTTTTTATCGGACATTTTGCTTCCTCGTAGAGGAAGCTTTATTTACATAATTTTTCTTTATTTTCATGTCAGGTCATTCAGAATGGTCTAAAATATAGAAAAAAGTGTTTCCGAAAAAAAATATCTGTATGTGTATTTGTGTGTATTTGCGAGTGTGTAGGGATTTAAAATTTCAATCACCAATATTTCAAGAACCGTTCAATCGATTGAGTTTAAATTTGGCACACAAGTGAAGCATCAGTCTGTCATTGGCTATTCCGATTTTTCGAAAAATATATGCAGAATTGTCAGTTTATAGCTTTTTGAATTAAAAAAAAAGGCGTGAACTTGAATTTTCAGATATTATTTTTTTTATTACTGAAATTTCGATAAACCGCAGTTTTTTCATGTTTATTTAAAAGAAGGATGCAAAGTAGAACTTTGATACTGGTTCCTCACTATTGTTAACTTTTTATAAATCTACCCTTATTGAAAGACTGATATAAACTGATAGAAACGGGAAAAAACCGGATCCTATCTGTTTCTATAGGTTTTTCTTCATTCCTGTCGATTTCTATCGGACTTTTTTAATAGTGCAATACTCAATCCTAGTTCTCCACTCTCAGTGCATTGAGAAAAAAAAATTTGAATGAACGAAATCGGCGTACACCTTCGTTCAAAGCAATTTTTAGTTGATATAACAAACATTTTCGTTACCGCATATGTACTTTAGATAACTGAATCTAGTAATTATTGAAGAAACTAAACGTTTTCCAACTAAAAATTAAATATAAAATTTATAAAAAATATTACATCCCCATTTACATCCTCATTTGTAAGATTGGTTAGACATTCAAATGCACCACATTTATATTTTTCATTTTTTCTATAAATTAAATATATATAAATAAATATAATTTTTTTTTGTTATATTTTTTTAAAGGGACATATCGAATGTCATAATTTAAAAATCTGAAAAAAATTCTGAAAAATTCTTTGTTGAATATCATAATTATCTAGCTTATAGGTAAAGTGGGCATGATTTTTCTTCGTATAGTTTTTAAGCTCTTTATTGGAACTCCAGGCAGAGCACGATATATTTTATGAGAATAAAACACCTTTATTAAAACAATTTTTATTTGCGACGTACTGGGACTGATCATCTTTTTGTAATGACATAAAAGAATCGCCGATAAACAAACTTTGTTTGTTTTAAAGCAACGAGTGTGCGTATCGCCAAACTATAGCTCCAACACGTCCCCTCGAGACAAACGCTCTTTTCTTAAATTAGTTAAGGTAGTTCTGTCGCGAAGGCAATCCAAACTCATATGCATGAATTTTTGACATGTTGTAATTTAGCTATTCAATTTTACTTGCACAAAATCTTGAAAGCTTTTACCGAGTATTTGAATGAACAATTAAAACTTGAAAATCGATCTTTTTACACAGTGCTTACGGGAGGACTGGAAAAATTGATCTTTAAATCGAAAATTAACATACTTAGATCAAAGATAGAAAAAAAATAAAAAGTACTACGGATGCGCAAATCATTCAGGACTTGATGCATCATGAAAAAAGGTGAAGTCTCCGGAATAATGTTTAATTGAACCAAGGTCAAATGTACGATATCGGGCCAAATGACGTTTCCTAAGCTAATTATCGTAAAAATGAAGTCAAATCCGCACTAAACATATCAACTATTTACAAATAATCGTTTTAGTTTGATTACGTCAATTTCGAAGGATTCTCGATTATTTTTGATATTATTATTGCGGCAGTCAAAGTGATGCGTATGATTATTTTTTAATGTCATATAGACTCTGAGATTTATGACTCCGGCGTACCGACAGAACTACCTTAATATATCAAATCCCGAGTTGTTTGCAGCACTTTTGGTGTTTCAGTCATGGTAACACTTTTGTTAGAATATCAGCAGTCATGTAGTCAGTTGATACATATTTGATCTCGATTTGATATTTTTCAAGGTGTCACGAACGAAGTGATACCGAATATCAAACTAATAACATAATATGAACGAAGAATAAAAACGTCAATTCGAGGTTATGCAGTCGCGTGTAGCAGAAGTAACTTCTCGGGGCAGTAACACGCTGCGCATGCGATACGTGCTAAGATATCACAGCGCATGTCCCATTGTTCGCGCGAATTCGAATATAATGTAAGTGTTACGTGTTGCGTTGAAGACATCACTCTCTCATCGCGTCATTTGTATCGCGTTTCGCTAACTTGTTTAATAAATGGTAAACAAATAAAAATTTATTTACAAATACGTAATAAACTTTTTATTATATAGAAAAAAATCATTAAAAAACAGGTATATTGCAGAAATCGGCCATTTTTTCGGCTTCAGGTCTAAGATTTTACAGGTTCAGAGGGTATACTTAACTAAACGAAACTGCCGAAGAGAAAAAAATATATATATATATATTTGATTTTTTTTTCAACGCCCTTAATTATTTTGTGTGATTAAAAAATCGGCCATAATGTCTGCATATAACAAAAATAAATAAATAAAATAATTTAAAATTGAAATATAATATTCAGGTAATTTTTACGACTTTTGAGAAAATTAAATATGAATGGTACCGTAGAAACTTAGCCATTTTTGCGAATTCCGGCTTATAACTTTACTAATAGATAGATTACATGGAAATGAATGTTTTCACAGAAAAAAAAAATAATCGATTTTTTTAATTTTTGACCTGACTCCCCCCCCCCCCTTAATTATGGCATGCTGGTGCTTGAATGTGACTTGTATGGTACTGGAATAGTCTTAGTTCAGAAAAATTTGAAAAATTCATAAATCTCTGAAAATATTCTGAAAAATCCGAATTTACATAAATAAACGTTTGACCAGTTGCCTGTATGTAGTAGATTAATTTTTTTTCTTCCATTTTTAAATATTTCTTTAAGATCAAAAAAGCTTAAAAACTATAAGAAAAATCGTGCCCACTTTGGCTATAAGTTAGATCATTTTGGTGTTCAACAAAGAATTTTTTCAGATTTTTAAATTATGGCATTCGACATGTCACTTTAAAAAAATATTTAAAAAAATAAAAAATAAAAATCTAGTGCATTTGAGGGTCTAACCAATCCTACAAAAAATTACGAGCCAAATCGATGAGGTCGAGGGTCCGACTCAGATCGAATCGGGATATAATGCCCCATATATACACTGTTAAAAAAGACTGGAAGTTTTTATGCATAAACTCGTAATTTAAATTTTAAGTACAACTGGGATATAAAATTAATCTACTTTTGTGATAATATTAAAGCAAATTGTTAAAATTTAAATACTTTTACTGTTAAATTAAAGTAAATTATTGAATGTGCTGTACCATACATTAATTTTTACATCACACTTGTATATTAAATTTAATATACCGGTTTATGCATATAAACTTCCAGTACTCGTGCATTAAATTTCGAGTAGATTTTTTTTACAATGTAGTTTTAAACATAGAATTGGGCATATATAGTCTACATATGCACTATATGCAATCTACAGTAGAACCTCGTTTATCCGAGGTAATGTGGGGAGGACGTACCTCGGATAGCCGAAAACTCGGATAATACGGAAACCATACACAATGCATACAATGAGGAATAGCTTTATCCGTTTTATCCGAGTTTTTCCGTATTATCCGAGCGTACACCTCGGTTAACGCGGAGTGCTCGGAAAGTCCGATGGCTCGGATAACGCGGAGCCTCGGATAATCGAAGGCCGGATAAACGAGGTTCTACTGTATATACAATTTATACATAAACCCAATTTCAAAGTTGGTCTTATTTATAAATTGCATATAGATTGTATATAGAATTCATATAGAATTCATACAGACTGTATATGTCCAATTCCATATGTCGGACTATATATAACTTTTTTCACTTGGGTTGGTTGTCCTAACGAAATATTCTATTGAACGAGGGTGTAAGACGATTCGGTTCATTCAAATATTGTTTTTTGCTCAGGGTGGGTCACCGTATTTACAAGCACGTGAAGAACGTGGTTGTTGCATGACTTTTCCAACGATCCTTCAGATACGAGGGAAAAAAGTTGCTAGCAGCGTAGCACAAGCTTGAGACAAATTGCGAGACAGTCAGATATGCGCCGTTGAGCGACAGGCCAAAACTACATTTTGTTGGCTCGTTGTAACGATAGAGAAAAGCGATTACATTCCGAGAGGGCGAACGTGTATCGTGTATTAATATCCACGGGCTGTACAGAGTGTCCGACTGTACGAGTACACAATAGAGCCCACGCGAAGCTTTTGTAAACCTTGGACGAGACATATCCACTCTTCTTTAGACGGTGATTAATGGATTATTAATGCAGGAAGTCCGCCACCCGATGGATGGCCCGTGATGGTCTGGTTTCATGGGGGTGATTTTAACACTGGCACCGCGGCTATTTGGGACGCCACCGTCTTCGTCAATAAGCAGAAGGTCAGTTCAACGATATTGCTGTTTTATTTTAAGGGATCTTTCCAATGTGACGGCCCGAAAAATAGCCTATTTTCACGATTTTTTTTCGGACGGTTACTATACGCCGATCAATCCGAAATTTTTATGACATATTAAGGTAATCGTGAATGACATAAAATGATTTTTTATAAGACGTTTTTTATTGTTTAAATATTTTTTTTTAATTGTTGAAAATAATGTTGATAAAAAAAATAACCTCATGGTGGACATCCTAGGGGTCGCAAATTTGATCTGAAAAAGAAAAACCGCTAAAGGATTATTAATTAGTATGCGATTGGCTATCGCGCTATGGAGGCTTTTTTAAAATCAAAATTGACAAAATGGCGACGATCTGAAGAAAAAGTACCGAATTTAGCCGTTATTTTCGACAGTTTTTCTTTCAAAAAAATGGGAAGATTAAAAAAAAGCTTCAATTGCACGATAGAGAGTAGCATGAAGAATGTTCTCCTAAAATTTGAAAACGATCGCTTGAAACCTTTTCCCTGGAGAATGTCCATCGTTTTGAAAAATGTCGTTTCAAGAAAAACGCGTTTAAAGTTACGAGTGTTGAAATTTCATATACCTAAATTGTGTACTTACGACTAATCGGCGATGCCAGGTCCATAAAGTAAGCCAGCGAAGTATTTCGAATTTCGCTTTAAAAATTTCAGAGGATGTTTTTGACCGTATATACGAATGGATAAGACAAAAAAAAATCGATTTTTTTTTTCACACTGGAAAGATCCCTTAAGATGATGTGCTACTGCTCGGTCGGTAACAAAAACTGTAAAGCGATATTCTTGGTTACAATTGATTTTTCAGGCAAAATATGAGAAGTACTGACAGCATCTTGGCACTCTGCAGTCAGTACTTCTCGACTTTTATTTAAAAAATCAACCGTGGCGAAGAACTGTGCCGTGGCTATTTCACTCGCACTTATGGCGATCTGAGAGAGACAGACGACATGTAGCACATCATCTTAAGGTAGTTCTGCGGGACGCCGGAGTCATAAATCTCAGAGTCTATATGACATTAAAAAATAATCATACGCATCACTTTGACTGCCTCAATAATAATATAAAATAATAATAATAATATAAAAATTTTTGATAACGAATTATCATTCTCGGGTCATTTTAATCACTGTATTGCGAATGCTCTTAAGATGCTCGGTTACATTAAGCGTGTCGCTGCAGGCTTCGACAATCCACGTGCTCTGAAAATCCTGTATACTGCTCTCGTAAGATCTCAACTTGAATATGCCTCCGTGATCTGGTCCCCCCACCAACGCACATTCATCGACTTATTTGAACGAGTGCAACATAAATTTTTCCGTTTTGCTGCTTTTCGTTTGGGCTCACCGATGCATTTCATGGATCACAATTACACACCGATAATGCGTGCCCTAGAGTTGCACTCGTTGGAATCCCGTAGGACAATAGCGGATCTAATGTTTTTATATAATATTGTGAACCGAAAATTCGACTCGCCAGAGTTTTGTTCAATGATCCGTTTTCGTGGAGTTGAGAGAGGAACGAGGTATAGCGAAATTTTTGATGTTCCTTTCTACCGTGTTAATTACGCTTTCCACAGTTGGCTTCCACGTTGCTGCAGATTAGGTAATATTTATTCTGTCCACGTTCCTCTCTTCGGGGGCTCATTATTCGCATTTAAAAAAAACCTTATTGCAACATTTCCATATGATTAATAATTAAGTATAGTTAGGTTAGGCAAGAATTTATTTTTGTGTTATTTTTTAATTTTGATTTTTATGTAATTGTTATACTCAATTGTGCGTCCGGTCAGAGTCACACTTAATTGTATCGGTTGATGGGGTCTCCCATCCACATGTAATTGGGCTATGCCCGTTAATATCAAATAAATAAATAAATAAAAAATAATCGAGAATCCTTCGAAATTATCGTAATCAAATTAAAACGATTATTTGTAAATAGTTGATATGTTTAGTGCGGATTTGACTTCATTTTTACGATAATTAGGTTAGGAAACGGCATTTGGCCCGGTATCGTGCACTTTGACCTTGGTTCAATTAAACATTATTCCGGAGACTTCACCTTTTTTCATGATGCATCAATTCCTGAATGAATTGCGAATCCGTAGTACTTTTTATTTTTTCTCTATCTTTGATCTAAGTATGTTAATTTTCGATTTAAAGATCAATTTTTCCAGCCCTCCCGTAAGTGCCGTGCAAAAAGATCGATTTTCAAGTTTTAATTGTTCATTCAAATACTCGGTAAAAGCCTTCAAGATTTTGTGCACGTAAAATTGAATAGCTAAATTACAACATGTCAAAAATTCATGCATATGAGTTTGAATTGCCTTCACGACAGAACTACCTTAAAGAGATTCGAGCGCTTGACATTAGTCAATACAGTGTCACATTTTAGTAACACTGTGCGAAGTTATTTTCCATCAAGGTAGTCTTTTTGAAGCATGATTATTAAAACGGAGCCCAAAATTAATATATGTTGAATAGAACTGCCTAAAAAAACGTTTTTTTTACTTGTCACATCAAAGAAATATAGTTTGGACCTTAATGAAAGGAATTGACCTTTGTGAAAGGAAAGCTTCGTATACACTTTTTATAGTTGGTACAATAGCCTTTTATATTTTCCATTTGATCAACACGTAGAAAATCGAATGATTCATTTGGTAGGATATCATTTTTTTCTACACTATAGACTGTACTATATGTGGAATCATTTGATAGCTACAATCGCGCTGTAGAACAGTTTAGACCACAGAGTGTCCAGGAAATTCAATTCTGCGTAAACAGATGTTTTGTACTTTTCCAAAAAACAGTTACCCAAGACAAATCTGCATTGTCAAAATTTGTATAAAAATCATCAAATACAGAAAACAAATTATATTTCATGCAATTTTGCCTCATTTGTGGGAAGTTAGTTCTTTGTTTCTAAAACTATAATTGTATTCTGGGTTGTACTTAATCCAGAGCAATTAATTACAAAGATATTAATTACTAAGCTTTGTAAAATTATTATTAATAAAAAAAGATGTCTTAATGATTTTACTGGTATGCGACGCTTCAACCTCCTAAATCATTGTATACGATGCACGATGTACACTATGTCGATTACCGAATATCCGAGTACGATTATTAATGGATTTTGAGTAAGGAAAATATACATCTCCGGAGATTTTGAAACACTGCCAGGGCCTTGAGTAATCGTGAGCCAAGTATTATGGATTCCAGTGTAGCCAACCAGAACCCCGCTCCCTTTCGTGACAAGAGAATATAAAATTCACGTCGTACAGATATAATAAATCGTTTCCTTTTCTTCCACGATAACGTACACTCTGCGCACAGGTTGCACCACTGAGAGCGTATAAATATTAAATACTAGTATCGCTACCCACACCCCAAAGTTGTTTTCTTCATGACTGTGAACGAAGCTTTTAAAAGGGTCAATTACACTCCGAGCAGTGTCATTACAAACTGGAGCTACTATTGTATTACTAAACAATCCCAAATTACTATTGTTACTGTGATGAAACCTGTAATACCTTACCGGGCGTTTTATTTGCCCGTAATTGTCAAACCGTAATAGAAAAAAAATGAAAATTCTAAATCGTTTATGAGATATATGCAGAGCTGGGCAGTATTTTATACTACAAGTATTTTAAATGCGTATTTGAAATACAAGTTAATACAGTATTTTGTATTTTTAATTTCAAGCGGAAATACTTAAAATACTATTTTGAAAAAGCATTTTTTACGAATTCGAGAACTTTACAAATCTTGGTCAAAGATTATCGTTTGGTAGCCGTCTCTCTCATATTTCTACGCATTCGCGAACAATTGTCGAGGAGCTCAAGTTGATCTCGAGGTATTGTAATTTTTCGAAGACAAACGAGATTTCGAGATGCTAAACTTCTATTCTATAGTAAAGAAACTGTTCCTGCGGAGTAACACCAGCCTACCTTCTGCAGCAGCAGTACAAAGACTTTTATTTCACACAGTGTAAATAAAAACGTGGTTTTACGCACGCTTTGCGTGCGTCAAACCTCATTTACACACCTTGTGAAATAAAATTTTGTACGATACTCATGCGAAAAACGTTTTCTTAACTCGTGTGATTGCAAAACTCGCCTTCGGCTCGTGTTGCAAACTCACACTCGTAAGAAAAAGTGTTTTCGCACTAGTATCGTAATGTACTATTTTTTAACTCATGAATAGAAACTCCCGCTTTCCTCAACTGTAGAGCGTGGCGGAACGTGGGCCGTTCCCGTACGCCGTTAGGAAATGTCCTACGCATGCGCACATCAGCTACATTCTTCTTTTTCTACACGCATATTTGTTTTTCTAAACGCTGCCGCAACATTTCCTAACGCGCCCGGCACATTTTTTAACGGCGTGTTGAGGTTAGGGACCCTTTCCGCTCATACTCTACAGTCTCGGAAAGCGATCGTTTCTATTCTTTCGTTAAAAAAAGCACGGTGTGCAACTAGTGCCGGAATTGGCGATTGCAACTCGCACTTGTCAGAATCGCCAATTTTGGGCACTAGTTGCACAATGTACTATTTTCTTCACTCGTGCATGCAAAATCCTCGTTTGCCCACCGTTTACAGACATACAAAATGGCCGGTTGACGCACTAGTGCGCAAAGAATTTTGCGCACTGGCTCCCTCATTTTGCACACTGTTCCCTAAATTTTGCTCACTGCGTGAAGTTGCAGCTCATTTTGCATGTTTGTAAACGCGGGAAAAACTCGGATTTTGCATTGCACTCGTAAAGAAATAGTAGTTTTCGATACGAGTGCGACGAAACAATTTTTCAACGAGTGTGAGTTTGCAGCGCGAGCCGAAGGCGAGTACAATGCACTGGCGAAATAACTATTTTTCCTTAAAGATAATTTTGTTTTAATTTGTAAATATCCAACTTGGGTACAATCAGAGTTGTAAATCCCCATTAATTCATGAGATATAGTTTACAGTACAATTTGTTTTGTAATTATGATTTCATAGTAATAATATGTAGTGATTATAAAATAGAGTGTAAACATTTGAATAGCTAAAAAAATACTATTTTTCGCCTTAATATTGAAAGAAATAGTGGAAAAATGGAAGAAATAAGTAATGCATTACTTTCTTAATGCATTAATTGTTTTTTTTTTCATTTTTTCAAAAGGATTACCGTGAATTTTTATTGAAAAATTATTTCTATAAGTTGTAGGCATTTACAACTCTGGGTATAATACAAAGTGTTTATACTCTTCACCGACGAAATAATTATTTTTCCCTGACTACAATTATGACAAAGTTTATAGAAATCCAACATATATAGTATAGTACAATATATCCGTACTCTTTACTGACGCAATAGCTATTTACGCCTGAATACAATTTTGCTTAAATTTGTAAAAATTCAACTTGGATATATACAAAATACCCTTATTCTTCATTGACAATAATTATTTTTCTTTGACTAAAATCATGGTAATGACGGGTAATTCGCTTTGATTTTGATCGTTGTGCCTTTACTTCAATTTTGAGGTGTTGAAGTTTGTCGTAAACTTTAGTACGTTTGCAGAACTTGATGATTTCTAAAAATTGTTTCGTATTGTTACGGCTCTCTTTTAACGTCAGTCGAATGTCCAAGTTTCTGCAAAGATTGATGGACTCGCAGTTTGTTATTAAGTGTTCAATAGTTGATAGGCTCTGCCATTGAGGGTTTTACACCCTTGTTTAAGTATTTTTAGAGAAAGCTAGCATTTTTATTACGAGCACTTCAAATGATATGTTTTAAAAAAGGCTCCATATAGGAGCGAAGATGTATTAATTCTTATTTCCCTATCGTAAACTTTCAAATATTGGAAAAATTCAACAGTTATCACAATTGGTACATCACCATATTCGAAAAATAATGGTTGTATTCGTATTCGGCAGAATATTGTTCTCATAATATAGACAACAAGCAGTTAATGAGCGTTTCCACATTTAGTGAATTATTATTATTTACTTCAATAAGGAGATATAAAGAAAAATATATTGTTCGAGAAATAAACCGTCGATAACTTATAAATAATTTTAGCATTTGATAATAATAATAATAATAATAATGTATTCTTATTCCGCAGATTCTGGTAGTGACGGTGGCCTACCGTTTAAACATTCTAGGCTTTTTTACGACAACAGACGGTGAGGCACCCGGAAATTACGGGATGCTCGATCAAGTAGCGGCTCTAGATTGGATACAGAAAAACATTCAACTCTTCGACGGTGCGCCGTCGAACGTAGTGATATATGGCCACAGTTCGGGTGCAATAAGCGTGGGTTTACACATGGTGAGTCCGGTGAGCAGAGGAAAATTCGCAAAAGCTATTGCGATGAGCGGCGACGCAATAGCTTCGGTTCGTACTCCAGAATTGGAATTGCCAGTCGTTGATGCAATTGCCAATCGTTTTGGCTGCAATAGACGACCCACTACCGACTTGATGGTGTGTCTTCGTCGCGTTCCTGCCGACATTCTCGTGCAGCAAAGTTCGCACATCGAAACGTGGGGTCCAATAATCGATGCCGACACCAGCAATTCTACAGATCCTTTTCTTCCCGCGCATCCAAAGTACCTTCTTGAGAGCGGTGCCTTCAATCCGGTGCCGCTTATGGCCGGTTTCGTTAATAATGAACAAGCACTGGCGTACATCGAAACGATTGGCAGCGAGAACGATGGTAAATTGTCCCTGTCGAGTTTTGAAACGATGATAACCGACGAGGCGACTGCCGCTGTTCAGCCGCCAAACGACAATAACACTTGTGAATCTAAACCGGAGATGATTGCGGAAGCTGTGCTGTTCTTCTACAGACCTCATCCACCAACGATTGACGAGGGAGCGCTGAGAGATCGATATCTCGACCTGCAAACGGAAAAAAATTTTGCAGCTGGTTTGGCAATGCTAGCAGCTAAAGTATCAAAGCAGGAGAAAGCTTTTGTCTACAGATTTGATTACCGAGCAAGAACTGCCGCTGTTACGCGTGACGTTCCGGAATGGGCCGGTGTACCTCACATGTTTGAACTTCCCTTCGTCTGGGGTCTGCCTCACACCTTCAATAGCGTTATTCAATGGCATCCGAGCGACAAGAAACTCGCAGACGTGATGATGATGATGATTGCAAATTTCGTGAGAACCGGCAGTCCCTCTCTCAACAACGTCAGATGGGAGCCCTATACCGAAGATGAACCTGGTTTTCTTATTATAGATCGTACCATCAACATGAGCGACATGCACGGCGTTGATTTTCGGGCTCTTGACTTTTGGAATGATTATTATCCACGGGTTATCGAGGAGGCTTCGAATAATTGTTGCAACGTTACCAATTCAATTGCGAACTCGCGGTCCTCGGTCTCTGTTGAACTCTGTGTCGCCTCGAGTATTATTGCTATGACTGTGTTACAATCCACTTACGTCCAGCGGGTGTATTAACATCATTTACAATTATGGTGGCCACTATTATAAACGGCGGAAAAAATATCCTTACTTTTCTCTGATAAAATGATTATTTCTCCCTATATACATTCCAACAAAATTTGTAAAAATGCAAATTGTTCATGATACAACGTATCATTATTCTTCACGGACAAAATAACTATTTTCTCCCTTAAGACAATTTTGTTTTAAATTGTAAACATCCAACTTGGGTATAATACAAAGTATTCTTACTCTTCAAGGACGAAATAATTATTTCACCCTGACTACAATGGCGAAAAAAATTGGAAAAATTCCAATGTGTGTGTAGTTCAGAATATCCTTACAATGCACTGGCGAAATAACTATTTTTCCTTAAAGACAATTTTGTTTTAATTTGTAAATATCCAACTTGGGTACAATCAGAGTTGTAAATCCCCATTAATTCATGAGATATAGTTTACAGTACAATTTGTTTTGTAATTATGATTTCATAATAATAATATGTAGTGATTATAGAATAGAGTGTAAACATTTGAATAGCTGGAAAAATACTATTTTTCGCCTTAATATTGGAAGAAATAGTGGAAAAAATGGAAGAAATAAGTAATGCATTACTTTCTTAATGCATTGATTTTTTTTTTTTTTTCATTTTTTCAAAAGGATTACCGTGAATTTTTATTGAAAAATTATTCCTATAAGTAGTAGGCATTTACAACTCTGGGTATAATACAAAGTGTCTATACTCTTCACTGACGAAATAATTATTTTTCCCTGACTACAATTTTGACAAAGTTTATAGAAATCCAACATATATAGTATAGAACAAAATATCCGTACTCTTTACTGACGAAATAACTATTTACGCCTGAATATAATTTTGCATAAATTTGTAAAAATTCAACTTGGGTATATACAAAATACCCTTACTCTTCATTGACAATAATTATTTTTCTTTGACTAAAATCATGGTAATGACGGTTAATTCGCTTTGATTTTGACCGTTGTGCTTTCACTCCAATTTTCTACATTTTATTAAAATTAATTTTAAATAATTACAGTCACATAAAAGAAAAATTCCTTGCAATTTGCTCCATCGTAAACGGATGTTTTATTTTATATTTTTTCGTTCCGCAACGCCACTCACTTAATCAGACTAATTTAAACAATTCCCTCACTGTCCCGGATTTCCTTAGTAATACTTTAAATCCCTTTACATTCTGAGAATTTTTAATTTGTCCCTATTCGGTGGCTGCCATGTAAAATTGTATGTAGCCCTGGAGTTGCACCACGAAAGAGGCATCGAATTTTCAACGATACGCTTTCACAAATACTCAGGATATTTCAGAGAGAATATGCATTTAGATCAATATACATATGTAAAAACAAAATATATTGGAGGGGGATACATTGTTAAGGAAAATAGGCAATAAGCAGATTATGAACGTTTCAACATTTACTGAATTTTTATTATTTGCTTTAATACGGAGAGATATAGAAAAACATATATTGTTTGGGAAACAAACGGTTGATAACTTATGAATATTTTGATGCTTTGATAATAATAATAATAATAATAATAATAATAATAATAATGTATGTACCGTCTATATATAATAATAATTATATTATATAAGAGAGAGGTGCGCGACGAACGTGCATCGGGGCTGTTGGCCTGAGCGCGCGCACATCCAAACATTTCTTTTTTTTTGTTTTCTTTTTGTCTCCTAAATATATAATATTAATTAATCAATTTGTTTGTTTTTTTTGTGTTTCATCTTCATCTTCTTTAATGCAAAAACTCCTACAGTGATAACCGACGTCACGAGGGGCCCTCGTACGCTATTCTTTGTGCGCTGTTGTTGCGCGTGCACACGAGGCCACCCCGGGACCAACTTATATACAATATTTTCGCTCCTCTCGTATATCTCACCTTCTACACTCGTCTTCGTCGTCATCGTCGTTCTACAACCCTTTCTCGTTTTCATTCGCTATTTGTCTTATTATTCCTTTGCCTCCCTCATCCCCCGCCTCATAATATAGAATCCTCTCCTTGTCACAGTATCGTTTCGTTTTTTTCCCTTCTTTATCAATGTTCCTCTCCATACTGTCGCACGTTCGCTTGTCCCCCATAACCCACTCCACCACTGGTATATTCTTCTTCGGATTTTTTTATGTTTGTTTGTTTGTTGATTAACACGCGTTGAAATACGGCCTCGGCCGTATTTACCTTACAGAATTTTACACAGCTTTTTGTTTTTCTTAATATTCTTTTTCTCCGGTGACTTTTTGTTGATTTGTCGCACAAGGTCGTAGAATATCTGCAAAAAGAAAGAAAAGAAGACGATGAGAAATATAATTCGTCGTTGGGTACAACTAGCGACGTTATTGATGCGAAATAAATTGAATCAATATAGCCAGTCGCCCGTTACTTATTCGATACACAAGTGTCCTTTTGCACGATGTATAAAACCAACTACAGGGCCACTTACGTCGTGAACATTAATTTTAGCTTTGGCAGATGTTTCCATGAAGGCGCAGTTGAATTGTCGGGCAAGGTTGACGCCCTGGTCTTTACCCACTACCCTCTCGTCCTCCAAGTCACATTTGTTGCCGACAAGAACCATCGGTACATCGTCCGTGTCCTTTACCCGTAGAATCTGTTCCCTGAGGTCCTGCAGGTCATTGAACGTCGATTGTGCCGTTATCGAGTAAACTAGCACAAAACCCTGGCCATTCTTCATATATAGGTCCCTCATGGCTGTGAATTGTTCCTAAAATAAAAATGATTCACCGATTATTTAATTGTAATTATTCAATTGATAAAGTAACCAGAGCCATTTTTTGCATAAAATGGGCCACCAAAACGAAGTAATAAACGTAAGAGTATCGACATGCATAGTCCAATTGTACCCCGATTAAAAAAGTCTGATAGATACCGATAGAAATGGACAAAAACCGCATAGATACAGATAGGATTTTGTCTGTTTCAATGCGGTTCTTGTCAATTTCAATCAGTTTCAATCGAAGTTCTTGAATTGGGTGAGTTATAAAATAGCATTGATGTAACAATTCTAGCTATAGCTCCAGTTGTACACTCACTGGTTGGATATCATCTTTTTTTCTATATTCTTAGAGCAATCGAAAGCACCTATGAGTTTAATTAATCAATACACGGAAAAAAAGCTTGTTTGAAATACACAAGAAATTGGTTGTTCCCACCAATTGCTATGGAAAATCGCCTGGCGTGTATATACACGCCAGGCGATTTTCTGGTTAAATAAACCAATAGCTCTTAGTTAGAATGATGATCGTTAGAGTAACCAAGTTAGTAGTGAGGCTAACTATGAACTAAATGATTGTATGTTCCAATTCTCTTGGTTGAGCCAACCAATTCACTTAGTTGAGCCAACCAATTCACTTGATCGAGCCAACCAAAGTAAAGAAGAAATGCATTTTTGCAGTTGACCAACAAATTTTTTTTCTGTCGACCGAAGGACAATATTTTAGTAAAGTGAAGAAAAATTTGTCAGTTGACTGAAGAAAAAATTGTCAGTCGACTGATTGATACATTTCAATTATATCTATTCTTCGAGAAAGAAGCGAAGAATTTGTCTGTTATTACGAGTGTTAGTTCCTAGTGTTCCTTCGAAAACTAGATTTTAGCTGTTTTAATACGGCAAGTGACACAGAAAAAAATTAATCATAGGATTTCTAGATCAACAAAAAAATATAAAACATATACATTTCGGCCACGTGCATGTGGACGCCGGTCGGCAACAAGTATACTGTCAGAGGTTATGAATAAAACAAATAAATTTTATAGTCTATGTAACACAAAACTGCGACAGCATAAAAAAGATGGCGCCTGTGCAGTTATTGCGCCTTTTTACTCGAGAACACAATAAATAGTAGAGCCAAAGAATTCATTAGTGGCGTTTGTCATCGTAGTTAGGCTTAGCAACCAAAAACTTTGTTACACGGCAGTGATCGGTACTAATTGCGTTGGCTATATCTACTAACATCTTAACCAATTTCGAATTGTTGAGGAAACCAAGCGGTCGAGATTCCGGCAATAAACGCACTGGTTGCCACAAGAAATATGGGCCTAACCAATTAAAAAATAGTACTTTCAACCAAGCTCTTTTATCCGTGTAGGTTGTATATTAACCAAGGTTGTACGAAAATTAGTAAAAGGTAACTCATTAAATGGTTTTAAAAAAACCATTACCCGCAAAAAAAGGCTTGGTTAGAACAGCCAAGGCGCTGGGTTATATATGCGCCAACTAAGTTATTGGTTAGACCAATCAAGTTATTTGTTAACCAACCAAGTTATTTGTTAGCCAATCAAGTTATTGATTGACTAACCAAAATGATTTAGTTGGTGTAACCAATAGCTTGGTTGGACTAAGCAATAACTTAATTGGCAATCAAGCGCCTTGGTTGATCTAACTAAGCCTTTTTCTCCGTGTATAATTAATCAAATTAGGGCAACCACATCTGGTATCTGGACTGGTAAGAACATTTGTCAATAAAATATATTCGAAGAAGAAAGATTTCTTACCGTGCCGGCTGTGTCCAAGATTTCCAACATACACTGCTGTCCATCGACTTCGACCTGCTTGCGATAGCTGTCTTCAATTGTAGGGTCATATTTCTCGACGAATATTCCCTGTACGAACTGAACAGTAAGGGCAGACTTGCCGACGCCTCCACTTCCCAACACCACTATCTTATATTCACGCATCTCTTGTCTCTATCTATCTGTGCTCGTTGTCACAGCCGAGGGTCACCGAATCCGCCACGTCTTGCCCTGCTTTGCTTTCAGCGAGATATATCTGCAATCAGAATTAAAAAATAGTTCCATATAAGTGCATGATAAGTAGCAGGTGCATTTATTTTTTGGAGCATCTTATCCTTTTTTATACCGAAAACACAAGATGGGACATCCTTAAAGAATACTTTGTACAACGCCAATCTACTGAACCTCTCTTAGAGCTGATAAAATTTTCAACGACTAAACCGTTCTTACTTCTAAGAGTACGATAGTAAACTTTAACGTACACCATTAGCAAGCTCCTCACCATTGGCAATGACATTGGAAGCTCAAAACTCTTGATGAAAGCATGTATACATATGTACGTGGTAGAGTTTATCTATAGATAGTACATGTATGAAGTCACTTAGAGCGAAGCGCAGAACTGCGTCATCGCAAAGTTGAAACGTTTTCAGTCTTTGGACGTACTCGCGAACGTGCCATCGACGAGAAAGGAATCTCGTCTCCAGTAAAGTGCGATACCCTGAAAGCACTTAGCATTCGCTGCTGGTTCTTTCTTCTGATATTGACCTCATTTTTCTCTGCAGTTTCCTTTTTGTTCCTCCTGCTTATAACTCGTACAAAAGCTTATTTTTTTTTTACTTTCCTTCTATTTTTAGACGAAAAACTTGGAATCTGCATATCGCAGTATTTTAGGACTGTATTAACAGTTGGTAACACACAAAATCGTTGCGACGAAGCGTAATATTGTTCTACCACGAGACACGTTTTAATGGAATTAAAAACGAAAACCTGTTCGGATGAAGAAGTTTTTTTTCTTCTTTTTTGCTATTGATTTTACTTTGCTGCGTGTTCTGGATTCGCTGGCGAACCGCTGAGGTTTGCATCTCCCTCAATGCTGGAAAGCTTCTGGGCTTGATGAAAAGACCGATGAAGTCTCGATCGTGGCAAGAAGCACGCTCACGCGGAACAATGATTCCTCGTTACAGCAGTGGTTGCTGCAGAGCACCGGCAAACGCTCGAGTTGCAGCTATTGTACGTGCAGCCATTGCTAATACGGCATATAGGTGCATAGTTTGAGAAAGGAGTCGTGCTCCGTTATCAGCAAATTGACAGTACTCCCATTAGGGTATATATCTTTTTAAATATCTCAGGAGAATACCGTTTTTAATTATGATTAAACTACAAATTTTCCACTGACTGAACTTTGGCGGTCGGGTGATGAAAAAAAAAAAAACATTTGTACGGTAATTGTATTTATATTATTTATGCATTCTTCAGTGAACGTGACAAGTCCCTTGAAAATCAGTATTGCCATCTACCCACCAAATATTTTACTCACAGTTCCCTAATTATTAATTAGTCCCAATCGTTGGATGAATTAAATAAAGAGCAGTCTCATTTTTTTAAATACCTCCCAAGTCGATATTTTTACCCTCCTTTTAACCTAAAATGACAGATATCTACTGCCGTAGTCTGGAGGGTGAAAAAAAAGCAGTCTGCAGGGTGAAAGGAGGGTATCACGCATAGATTAACATTTGAATTTCAGCCTACCAGACTACCAGAGAGATATAATATATTTTTATTTATAATCAACAATATTTTTATATGTTTTTTTTCCGTTAAAACAAACAATCTCTATTTAGGACATATAACATTTGAAGGTGATGTGAGATAGCAACGAAGTCAAAAAATTGTTTCCTATTTTGTTAGAAATTATTAATATCATTTCTGTAAAATTAAAGACAAAATCAAATTTAATTCAGATATATCTATATCTTCTTGCATGAGAATCTGATCGAGTTTAGTCCGAAATATGAATCGTCTAAGAAAGTAGGGAAAAAAATAAAGAAAAAATGGAAATATAAAAAGATTATTCGCTCGAAGCCTCAAGAAAGATATAGCTTTGTCAGTACAATTACAGTACAATTATATGTGAAGAAAGTACGATAATGAGTAAGAAACTTTTTCTGGATTTATCGTAACGAGTGAATTAGTTTGCATTCCTCAAAATATATTATTCATACCAATCAGATGTTGAACTCTTCGTGAGTTTTCATCAGGGCACTTTTTTCTGTGTTTGTAGCTTAAGTAGGGTTATCTGGATTTCAATAGATTACATAGGCTCAACGGGGGTTCTATACCTCTTTTAGGGTGAGTCGTAGGAGGGTCTAAGAATGCTGTACAGGGAGGCTGCACCCGAGTAGAAATTCAGCTACGGGGAATATCAGGCCCTAGCGTGGTGGCCGGATATAAATCTAAGGCCCCTGCCTGGCAACCTTATACGGGCCTTGCAGGAAAGTAACGCAGCACATGATCAGGGCCAGATTAAGTTTTCCAGATAAGGGCCGGATAGAGACTGCCCTGCTAAGCCCCTACTTATAAAAACGGCAAATAAATTACAAAATAATTATCTGCGCTCATCGAATTCGATTTATTTTGCACTTTCTATTGGATATTCGAGCTTATTTAGTTTTCAGTACATATTAATTACTGAAAAAAACACATGTTAATTTATTTGTCGTTGGTGGGAATCGAACCCTGATCCTCTGGGTGACAGTTCTGCGCCTTAGCCCACTCAGCCATTGACATTTTAGAAAGTTTATATATTTATTGTCTATTTGAAGTATACTTAAAATGAAAACACGTCAAAACTGTACATCCATTTATTGTGACTACGACCGAAATATTCAAAATTCAAACATAATGGGGCGGTTACCCATTCAGGTACAGGCGTTTGACGGTCAGTACCTGGATAGATTTGAAAGTAATTCTAACGGTACAGTCCCGTAAAACGTGAGTTTCAGCGAAAATTTCGAATACTTCTCGATGGGATAAAGATGTGAAAAAATCCAGCACACGCAAGGTGCTGAAAAGATTGATTTTGCATAACAATAATTTTTCAATGTTTTTAACGAATGCCGTATATAGCCCTTACACGAACCTGATAATGTAAACTTACGGCATATAAAGAAAAAAACTATGCCATACGAAGACCGTATGCGGATCCGACCAGGGAAAGTAAATGTAAATTGGAAAAAATCTTGGTCCAAATGCTACAAGACCTTATGCAAAACGGTTAAGACGGCATTTTTAAGGTAGAATGCCATATCTCGGTCTTATATGGACCTGATCAGGTGAACTTACGACGACGCCTAAATAAGGTTACCATATCTAGCCTGATATCAGCCTGATCCGGTGGAAAGACGGCATTATTAAGTATGAATGCCATATCTCAGCCTTACATGGACCTGACCAGGTGAATTTACGGCGGCCCCAAATAAGGTTACACGGAAAAAAAGGCTTGGTTGGAACAGCCAAGTGCTATGGTTGTATATGCGCCAGACGATTAAATTGGTTAGTCCAACCAAGAAATTGGTAGCCTAACCAATTACTTGGTTGATTAACCAATTACTTGGTTGATTGAACCAATTAATCGGCTGGCGCATATATAACCATAGCACTTGGTTGTTTCAACCAAGCCTTTCTTTCCGTGTACCGTATCTAAAACTGATCTGGACCTCGTGTGACAGCAGGCATGCTTGATGAAATTTCTACTCGGGGTACACGGAGTGATGAAGACTCTATGGAGGGTGGCAAATAACGGTTGAACCTCCAAGCAGGGTCACTGTCGGCTGTACGGAGGGTGAAACCGGCGTCGGCTTTTGCCTCGTCAAAGGATTTGAGACTCCTGGAGGGCTAACCGAGGGTTAAAATTTTGACTCGGGCTGTTATACATTTTTTTTATTAATTCGAAAGAACATATCGTTTTCGATAACCGAAAAAATGTGTAGCTATGGCCATTTCAATTAGTTGATTACAAATGTACTTTATCAGAAGTTTTATCAGAGCCATTAAGCTCCTCGAAGAAATGACTATCAGTTAATTCTGACGGAAGGACACGCAAACAGGATGTACTACCGCATGAGAGTAATTACTCGCTTACAACGACACGAAAATAAAAAAAGCCGTGACATAAAAAACAAAAACGTATTCATGAAGAAAGCGACACTGCGAAGCGTGTTCTTGGGTCAGTCGAGTACCGTGATACACGCTACAAAAAAAAATGGTATTTTGGTCGCGACAAAGTTAATTAGAGCGCGAAGCTCGCCCGGGCAGCTATGTATCGAACTATGTGCACGTTATGTACTTGAAACAAGGTTTGCGGGCTAAAAAGTCTGGGATAACGAAGGAACAGTCGGAAAGAACATGGTTTTAAACTCTCGGCTAACTAGGAAGCCTATATAAAACCACTTCCGGTCTCTCTGGCATTCGGGGACGGTGCACCCTGACTTTTCCTCTCAGTCTGAGTTTTATTTATAGTTATACTAGATCGGTAACTCAGTGATTCATGAAATAAGTTACAAGTCGAGTCACCGGTAAACTTCTTATATATGACTACGTCCTATTCTTGTTTTCTGAGTCTCGCGAGCGCGGCATAATTTTTTATACCCACTTGCAATTGCGTCACTCAGAGACTCACGGGGATCTCTGAGGAAATAAATATGGAGTGTGACTCGCAAGATACGACGATTTGCATTTCCTGTGATTGAGAATAACGGGCACGATGTGTACACGCCTATTATTTCTAATTGCTGGACTTATACCAGATAATTAACACACTTCTCATCTGGAAATTATTCATTTGACTGCTATAAAGTACTAGAAAATGTACACACGATATAGAGAATTTAATTTTCGTCGCAACTTTTTCATTGGTAAACAACTGTCTGGTCTGTTTTGCGCTAATTTATTCGTATACAGAGTTTATAATCGTGTTATTACTTTTGACCTCACTTCATGTGTTTATTCATTGTATAGATTAATAGTCATTACTATCTTGAAATGTGCTCCACAAAAAATATAATCAGCCGCTGGAAAAAATAAATTTCCGTTTGTGCAAAATACATTGAAAATCAAAGTATTTAATGTAGCTAGTAATGGAGATATAATGAACATATTTATCACCGTCTTTTTTTCTTGTCGCTTTCAAACAACAATTCGGATGTGTACCCTACACACGGAAAAAAAAGTTTGGTTGTGGCAACGACGTTTTCGATTTGCTGTACACAATGTCTAAAAAATTAGTTGCCTCAACCATATCGAATAGTAACCTCAACTATTCACGATTAGTTCTCGATTGGATTAGTTAGGTTAACTAATCCAATCGTTGGGACTACCACTCGAATAGTTGGGACTACCATTCGAATCGTCGGTATTATCATTCGAATCGTTGGTATTACCATTTGAGTTGCTAGGGAAATAGAATAATCGATTGGTTGTGTCAACGGCAATACGTCACTTTTACAGAACCCATCTCTACACAGACCCATCTGTACACGAGCATTTGTACACCATTTTTTTACACGCGTTTAATTGAGCACAACGAAATTGTACACAACACGAACTTGACAAAGCGGAATTTAAAACGAATAACCTTGTCACGACGAAACCTTGCGGAAATTTAGTTCGACACGGAAAAATTGATCACGTCAGTAATCGTTATGACAAAACTTTGCACAGCATACTCTGGGCACCATCAATCTGCTCACAGCACTAGTTCGACACAACAAATTTCTTCGTAGCACAAGATCGAAATGGTAAATCTCGACACGGCACCATTTTGAAACGACAAATCTCTACACAACGCGAGTACGGCCCGGTAAAGTTTGCCACGACGAACCTTCGACACGACACAAGTTGTACACGACGACACAGACCCATCTCTACACAGACCCGTCTCTACACAGCCTATTTTTCCGGCTCAACGCAAAATTGCCAGTCGGTAAATATATTATCCGATTTAAATCGGAAGATTAGCGTCGGTGTCGAGATGGGTCTGTGTAGAACATCGTCGTGTACAACTTGTGTCGTGTCGAAGGTTCGTCGTGGCAAACTTTACCGGGCCGTACTCGCGTTGTGTAGAGATTTGTCGTTACAAAATGGTGCCGTGTCGAGATTTACCATTTCGATCTTGTGCTACGAAGAAATTTGTTGTGTCGAACTAGTGCTGTGAGCAGATTGTTGGTGCCCAGAGTATGCTGTGCAAAGTTTTGTCATAACGATTACTGACGTGATCAATTTTTCCGTCTCGAACTAAATTTCCGCAAGGTTTCGTCGTGACAAGGTTATTCGTTTTAAATTCCGCTTTGTCAAGTTCGTGTTGTGTACAATTTCGGTGTGCTCAATTAAACGCGTGTAAAAAAAAATGGTGTACAGATGCTCGTGTACAGATGGGTCTGTGTAGAGATGGGTTCTGTAGAACTGACGTATTGCCGTGTCAACTCATTTCTTGGTTATGGCAACTAATCTTTATTTCCGTGCGCATTCGAATAAAATGTATTTAAAAAATGAATTATAGATTAAATAAATAAACAAATTAAGTACTGACAGCATTGGATGCGTGATCAATGTGTGACTTCGATGCAGTCTCCCATGTTAAGCAGCATTTTGTACTGACAGTACACCAAGAAAAGAGATTGCATCAATTCCAAAGATATGGGTAGTTAAAATTTGTCTCATTGATTGCAATGAAATATTTATTTGCTTTCACTGAAATATTTTATTTTGATTTAAAAAGGAACATTTGATTGATTCAAAGAAACGGCTTCACTTTTTCCTAACCAGTTCGCTAACGATAAGCGCGATCGCGTTAGTGGTAAAATAAAATTAGAAAGCCTGATATCGGTGTTTGTTTAAATAAAATATTTCTCCAACCTTTCTCTACATATCGTACTACATGAAAAACGAACAAATATTTAATTAAAGTAACTTGTATCGTGTTTTCATTGCTTTAGCAACATTGTTATTTTATGGGTTCCGTTTTATTCTTTTAGTGTCTTAAAGATGATGCCTTTGAAAGCAATGAAAAACACGTCATTGGTTTAAACAAAATTTTCATTAAGCCAATGTTTACTACTTATTATTAACTTGAATATATTATTTCATTAAGGACACAGAAATGTTCCATAAGCCGAAATTTCATAGAGATTTATTTGAATTAATGGGACTTTTTCTCTCAGTGTAATTAAATGGGTGGCCGCTTAGTCATGCACTAGTTAGCGCGTTTTCTGCTGGGGCCGAATGCAGTTTTTCTGAATTTATAGTGTTCATACAGAAAAAAACACGAAAAAATATAATCGACGGTCTCGGCGAGGTTTTTCGCAGTTTCCCTATGCCCTCATGCCAATGCGCTATACCGTATTGCTTTCAAATGCATGTTCTTAAGATGGAAATAAAATGAAAAGGGTTAAAAGGGTTGCATAAAAAGTGGAAGAAGACGTACGTTGGGAAAATGGGAGAAATAAATAAATAAACGAATGGAGTCACTTAAAAGTGATCAGTCTGAAACGTATCAATTTCTAATCTCCAAATTTCAGACAGCTGTAAGCTTGAAATATTTTTTTACGACTGGACGGTGAGTAATAAAGTTTTATAAAATAAGTTTTTTTTTTGTCACGTGAACCTGTAATCCGATTTTAAGGAATCTCTTTTTTATTTTTGGTTCAGAGTTGATTGCAGTAACAATTTTTTTTTCGTTTGTAGTAAAACTCGAAAAAGTAATGGGAGCCATAACTTTTTTGTCTCTTGGCTTTTTTGTTGGCCACACCGAGAAAAAAGAATTCATTGATTCCGATGAAATGGGTGGACTAAATTTTGCTTAACTGACTTTAAGGAAATTTTTCTTTGCGTTCAATGAAATGATGCATTTGAATATCAAAGAAAAGATTTCATTGACGCCAAGGAAATGGGTGGATTTATTTTGTTTTTCATTGATTTCAACGAAATATTTCTTTGATTTCAATGAAATAGTGCATTTAAATTTCAAAGAGAACATTTCAGTACCTGTAAATAAAGATTTACTTAGTGAGCATATAATAACGAAATAGTTTCATTGTTTTAAAGAGCCGTTTTCATTGGTTCGAAGAAACGTTTTCATTGATCTCTCTCACGCACCTAACCCCACTTTTTTGTTTACCGGTTCTTCCAAACGAACGGCTTCGAGTTTCGAGGAGTCAGAAGCGTAGCCTATTTCTGCCATACTTTCTTACATACTCACAAAATTTGAGCTTTATCTGCCGCGTACTTCAGGAAAAAATACGTTTCGAAATTTCGAGCTGATAAGAAGGTTTCATTGAATCAGAGACGGTATCTTTGAACTCAATGAAAAAGGTTCATTGGTTCAAAGAAATATTTCTTCGAATCAATGTCACTTCTTTTCATTGAGTTTGAGATAATTCACAGAAAAGATAGTATTGAAATTCAAGTATTTCATTTCATTGGCAAAGATTTCCGTGAATCAATGAAACTTTTTCTCTCGGTGTAGGCAGGTATCGGTGTTTATTGAGATAAATTATTTCTATAATCTTTTTGCATCTAGCACGGCATGGAAAAACAGTTTTTTAAAGCCACGTCTGCCGCGCTTGCATTCTTTCAGTAACATGTCATTTTATAGGTTACATTTTTCTTTTAGTATCTTCAAGACGATTTCTTTAAAATCGATGGAAAACGGTTTCTTCGTTAAGGAAAATTTTCATCAATTCAATGTCCCTACATTTCATTGAATTTCTGATCATTCAAAGAAAACATAATATTAGCTCAGGTATATTATTTCATTGATTTCAAAGAAATGTTTTATAGGTTGGGATTTTTATAAAATTTCTTTAAATCAAGAAAACTTTTTCTCTCGATGCAGTAAAAAGACCAATTTATTATTGATACCTTTAAACCTATTTGTAATATTCGTGACAGTAGTCTATATATGTATCCTCTGAACTTCCTCTGCGTGGCTATCGACGAGGCCAGTGGCTTTGCCCTCGTGTCTCGAGTTTATCAATCGGGTTAGTCAGGTGTCGACGTGTAGGATGAAGCCTAAAGCACTCAAGTGTGTGTCACACTCGCACCCTCTGATCTACCCTGTATACCGGGCACCAACACACGCAAGTAAAGGCACACAAACACGCAAATCCCCAACAACGATAACGAATATACAACCTTGAGTGTCGCGAAAGCTTCAAGCTACAAACCCTAACAGATTCTGACACAACTGTTGCCAGTAAATTAGCGAAGTTACTCCACCGTACAGCAAACTTCGCGATCGCTTCTAAAACCACGATTTATCATGTAATTCCCAACGAGAATGGAGTACGTGATAAACTACATATATCGTGATTCTTGTGTCTCGAGTTTATCAATCGGGTTATCCTATGGCAAAGAGCTTGTAATATATTCTTTCTAAAGCTGTGTTTGTGTGTGGGTCCTTTGTGACGCTCTGAGGCAACCCTCCTATCTAATCCACCCTCACGCGTCATCCAACACGTAGCTTGCGATAATAGTAGCCTGAAATCTCGGGTAGCGACCGCTTCCGTTTTCCCCATTCCAAGCCATGACGTGGTGATACAATGAGTGAAGTTCCCGCGATAAACCGCTGAATTGATTTCTGATGTTGGTTATTGATCTTGACGAGAGCAAATGGCGAGTTCGTATCATGTGCTGCATTTATCAATTACTATACTTATATCACACCTCGTTTATGTCGAAGAACGTGCTACACTGTAAAAAAATCAACTTGAAATTTAGTTCTACTGGAAGTTTTTATGCGTAAACTAGTGTATTAATTTGAATATACAAGTGCAATGTAAAATTAATGTATGGTACAGCACATTCAAAAATTGACTTTAATTTTACTGGAAAAGTAAATGAATTTTATACAACAATTGTATATTAGCTGCCCTGAGTACAGTGACCTCCGACAAAAATTCGCCCTCCCTCCAACAATAAAAGAATACCTAAACGACAACAAAAGATGTGAACAAATAATAAATTTCTGCAAAGAGTTAAATATATACGACAAACTGTAACTCTACGAAATACTTTATACAACGTGGTATCATCAATATTATACGCCGAGAGAAAAGATTTCATCGACGCCAAATAAATGGGTGGATTGATTTTTATTTTATTGATTTCAATGAAATAGTGCATTTGAATTTCAAAGAGAACATTTAATTGCCCGTAAAGAAACATTTACTTAGTGAGCATATAATAAAGAAACAGTTTCATTGTTTTAAAAGGACCTTTTCATTGATTCAAAGAAAAGATATACTTGTTGGCAGCAAGTGCGCCAACAGTTTGCGCAATCGCGTTAGTTGTGTCGCGACCCGGCGAAAAACCGGCAAAACGGATTAACACGTAGCGGTATTCCTCACTCTTAGTTGTTTCACATACACCAGATCATCAATTGGTCAGGCTAACAAAGTTTTTGGTTAACATAACTAAGTTCTCTGATACGTAATTACGAACTTACAACGCCTATAGGCCTATCTCTCTCGTCCCTACACTGAGAGAAGAGTTTGTTAACAGTCAACAAATCTTGGTTAAATATGGCGAAATGAATCATTTATTTATTCTTATTGAATCTCACTTGAGCCAAATAAGATTTGTTAACTATTAACAAATGTCAGCGAGCTTCATTTGCGACAAGCAAATTTTATTTAGCTCAAGTGAGATTCAATTAGAATAACTAAATGGTTAATTACGCCATATTTAATCAAGATTTGTTAACTGTTAACAAACTTTTCTCTCAGTGTAACCTCACTTTTTTTGTTTTCCGGTTATCCCGAACGAATAGCTCCGAGTTTCGAGGAGACAGAAGCTTAGCCTATTTTTGCCGTACTTCCGCACATTCTCTCAAAATTTGAGCTTTACCTGCCGAGTACTTTAGGAAAAAAAAGGTTTTGAAATTTTGAGCTGTGGGGAAAGCGCCATTGCTTCTTAAGTGATTTCAATGAAAAGAACATACTTGGCTTTAATACACATTTCTTTGAAGTTAATGAAGAAGGTTTCATTGAATCAGAGACGATTTCTTTGAAATCAATGAAAAAGGTTCGTGGGGTTAAAGAAATATTTCTGTGATTCAATGTCACTACTTTTCATTGAGTTTGAGATCATTCAAAGAAAAGATAGTATTGAAACTCAAGTATTTCATTTCATCGGCAAAGATTTCCGTGAGTCAATGAACCTTTTTCTCTCGGTGTATAGTTAAATGGATTGGGGTCCACATCTCTTGTGCCATTCACAATATTACAGGGTACACAGGTACGAGCAAATGTTACTATTACTACGAGGGTTGAGTTGTGCTGCCGCAATGCTGACTCGGTGACTGGAAACTCTGACATTCGAATTGAACAGCCCTTGATCGCCTCACCAAGCTTATCTACTATAGCAAAGTCTTCGCACACTTCGTTGCTACATAGATACATAGACGTATCTGTGCGTGCACACGAAATCCACGGGTTTGCACTATATACCCTTCGCTGCTTCTGCCCTCGCTGCTGCTGCTGCTTCTGCCCTCGCTGCTGCTGCTGCTTCTGTTTATATGTGTATATATCTCTCTGGGAAGCATTACATCGGAGACGTTGGATGTCCACTTTGAGCTGTAAATACGTTATCTGCTCCATCGAATCCCGATACACTTGATCGCACACGGTCGCCTCCAACGTCGGGTGACTTTACTCGAAGGCTCTCTATCTCTGTCGCCCTCTATGTCCTTTCACGTCTCAGCCTTTTTCGTCTTGATCCTCCTACAGTGTACATCACAGGATTACGTTTTACTATAAACCTCGCGGGTTTTCAACAATCATATCTGGAATTTTATTAAATTATACGAAAAATTCTGTCGTTTAAAAATCTCTTCCAATTATTTATTTTTAACAACATCAATACATTTCTGTAAAATTTGTTCACTATCTCTCATCGTCGAGATTAACAAACAGCATATATTTCTCAATTTTCTGTATAAGTAACGGAAGAAATATACAATTTATGTACAGAATAATATATATAAAAGGTTAAGAATATTTACTGTAAATTTCCAGGACCGGTAAAGTAAGCTATCTTTTTATAAACTGGTATATCAAATTTAATATGCAAGTAAGATGTAAAATTTCAATTTTTTTTTTTACTAAATCTACTAAACCCTATGATAATTAGGAAATTGAATATAAAAATTTATAATTTTACCACCATCTTGTATTAAATTTCATATATTAGCTGGTGAATAAAATAGAACACAAAGGATTTCAAAACCAAAGCCATGGTAGCTTTCGAGACTTTGGTTCTGAAATCCTTTGTTCGTGATAATTTTCCATGGAACTTTTTTAGCAAGGAAATCTCGTCTCGTCTCATAGACAAACATTGTTCACGATACGAGGCAAGATATTCGTAAATCCCGTTTCCAGCAAACCTCATCTCGTCTCACGGCATTACAAGCTCAGAAGTGTAAACTTTAATTAGTTTATAAGATTAATATTTATGGTGTAAGAATGATTTCACAATATTAAATTGCAGAGTTTCAAAAATGTCATAAATAATAACATTTTAAGAAAAGTTCTGCGAATGTAAATTGTGGAGACAGATTCTCCATTTATTTTTCAATGCATTAAGTACATTTACGCTTTATTTTAACGAAATTTATTTGTTTTTATGATAATTATATTTTGTTATCAATTTCAAAAAATGTAAAATCTTATTACAAAAAAATGCAGATAATGGTTGCAAAATATTAGTCATTAATAGTTCATTTGAAACTATTAAGGTAAAAAAATTACATAAAGAGTATCTAAAAAATATGTATAATTTTAAAAATAGCATTGGGCATGTATAGACTGCATACGCTCTATGTGCATTCTATATATAATTTGTAAATAAATCCAAATTCACAGTTGGTTTTATATATAAATTGCATATAGATTATATATAGCGTTTATACAGACTGTATATGTCCAATTCCATATGGAAAACATCTTTACTATATTGCAACTCTACTAGATTCGCTACCACAACGAAACGCCCCGCTTTTTAATCGTCCGTAGCTATGGAGCTTTTAGAGTAATAGTTTTATAATCTACACACTGAGAAAAAAATCAGATAGATCTACCGAATGCGGGTGGCGAAATAAATATTTCGTTACTTGAACAATATTTATTGTGAATGAAAGAAAACTCATTTCGGCTTTCCGATGGTTCGTTCAATCAAGTATGCGTGTTAATTTATCAAACATTTAATTCGCCCGTTTTCGTTCTCGGTGATCTAGTGTTGTAATATAGTGTAACGGAACGGCTTACCCCTAGCGAGAAACTCGCTGTTGCCGCCTCGCGCTAAATTTTTCGGTATAGTTTTCGGCCAGCAGCTCGCGCTCTCCCACCGCCGCACCAATCAGCGCAAAGCGACGGTTGAGCGACTCTCGCGTAGTAGGGACACCGGTATATAAGCCCACCACGCGAATCATCACTCCTCTTTAATCTCATTACCAATCCTACTTTCTAACCCGAAAGATCTCTAGAATTAACGTCCGACTTTTTGCTTGGCTCGAAAATTCCTTCGACACTTGCAAAATTTCCTTGAGCACAGCCCAGCTCACCCGTTTGGCTCGATATTGCATTGACACTTACGGTTTATCTGCCTTGAGCACAGCCCAGCTCCATCAGATCTCCCAAAATCTATTGAATCTTCTTTCTTTTCTATCTTTAATTTTAAGTAATTCCTAATTTACCTGTGTGGCTTGATATTGCATCAACACGCACGCTCCAAGGATTCCTCTAAATAAACTACGTGGCTCGACATTGCATCAACACGCGCACCCATCTTACTCGTAACAGCCGAATTCACTCTATAACACGATTATAGTTTTTGTACGTCTGCGACTCGCCGCCGACTTAATCCATACGGAGAATAATTTAAAGGGAAAAATAATCTTATAATTTAGAGAATTCAAATTCTACTCTTGCATCCGCAAATAATAGCAGCCCGAATTCTTGTGCATCGTTTCTATAATAGAACAACTGGAGGTAGCCCAACTCACGAGGAACGATAATTCCCCAGTTATAAGGTTTAAATGAAGCAATTAGAGTCGAAACTCGCTTAAGTTAGAGCTAGGAAAATAGTAAGTCAAGTCCTTTCTTTTATATTGTCTTGAGCACAGACGTTTACTTGATGAGTTGAGAATCCTACACGGAAAGGAAAAAGCAGTTTTGGCTACCAATTCCAGCATTTGCTGTGCCGCGTGTTAGTTACTGAAACTAAATCGGAATCGTAGTCTCAACTTTTTTCGATTGGTAGCAAAAATAGTACGTATAACCAACCACTTGGTACCTGCAACCATGGAGACTAGGGTAAAGAAGGCCGAACGCAAACGGAAAAGCGCCGAAATTTTGGTTCGGGAATCGTGATTATGAGGAGCTTCAAAAATTTGCCACAAGCGTCGCTCCCGACATGCGCGTACCCAAGCGAAGTTGGCAATTTGTGGCAGAGTGAAAAGCGCGAGGAACGGTTTGAAAAACAAAAATACCCAAAGGTATGAAAATATATTATTATGATCTGTTTATTGCCGGCAATACATATATGACAAAATAAAAAATAGTTTGTAAGCACAAAAAATTTTATTTTCGACATTCCCGCTAAAAGGTTATCTCTATCTCTCCTGAGTCCAGATGACTACAGCGCCACCATGAGTTGCATATCCGAAGCTAATCTTAGTCACCGTTTCGTGACCACACACTGAAAGAAAAAAGTAGTTGGGTGAACCATCTCCAGCATATGCTGTACCGCTGAATAGTTGCAGCAACTAATTCGCTCCTGTAACTAATCGCAGTGCTGTTTCCACCAATACAATAGGTGGCGCAACCAACAGCGAGTTCCTATAACCAACCACAGCGGTTCATATAACCAACGAGTAGTTGGCATAACCCACTGAGTAGTGACGCTATTTCAACTTTTTCGAGTGGTTGTCGGAACCCATTTATTGGTTGGTCCAACTACTTTTCTTTCTCCGTGCATCCAAAGTACTACGTTCGGCCTCCTTTACTCTGATCTCCATGCCTGCAACTATCACGGCTGCTATCTAATCCAAATGATTCGTTACGCCAACCAACCGGTGAGTTGAGGTTATGATCTCAGCTGGTCATTCTTACTATTGATACTCTACGAACGAGGTTATAGTTTCTTCAACCGACCGAGTAGTTGGCGCTATGCTACCTATTACGATATATAACTATTTCGATTGGTTGTCGGGACCGATAAATCAGTTTTGATAACTACTTTTTTCTTTCCGTGTACACCCGCGCGATACCCCGAGTTGATTGTTTTTATTATTTCTTAACCTATTTGTCCTAATATTTTTCTTAATTTCACCATTACTCCTTTTCCTATTTAACACAATCTGACGTAAAACCAATGATGAGTGATTCGCATTGCCTTGTGGCCTAAAAGAATTTGAGGTTTATTCCCTCACACAATTAAACTCCTTCCCGTTCCATAACATGAACCTTATTGACTATATCTTTGAGAATAGGTGCGAAAAAGCTATTTTGGAAAATCGCGTTTTGTTACAATAGTAAAGTTATGTGATACATATATTTTAGTAGAGTAATTTTATTGGTAGTAAAATTAATTTAAAAAAAAATGGTTAATCTGTCAATTTATTAAATAAAAATGATGAACTTTTTCTCTGGATGTATTAATTTAGTTTACTAATTCATCGCAATGCAGTAAGCATCTTTTAAGATGCTTACATTTTTGTGAACAGCCGGGAATCGTGATTTTTTTTCACGAATATTATGAAAGTGGTTGAAGAGGTGCAGACGATAAAAAAAGGGAAATAGTAGAGAATGGAAGGGACGTGATAGGGAGGAGGTCGTTGGGTCAACATGGTCATCGACACCGAAGGCAATTGGAGCGCGAGAGGTTCTCTCGCTCGGCGACCTCCGCCACCCGAGGAGTACTACGAGAGGGAGCCGGTAGCTCCGCAAGACCGAGGATGTTCGCTGGGTCGTGGGTGCTACCCAGCACCATCCGGGCGGTGCCCAGCCTGACCTATGACCGTTCTAAAGGTTGTGCGTCTCTCCTTGCCACAACATGTACAACTTCCACCACACCCTTTCCCGCAGGGTTTTGTATTCCAAGCGATAATCCCTCTCGGCAGTAGTACCTCCTTAATCTTAGTCAGTATAAAACCGCTACAGTAAATCGACGAGGGTTTCTAAGCTCATATTCACAAATAAGAAGAATAATAATCGCGGAAAATGTGGGTTTTCGCCCTTAGGTCAGGTTTTTCCTCGACTTCCTCATAAATAAGAACCCATACACAGTTCTCAGATCCAATTAAGAGGCAGTGATACACCGCTGAAGATTTCTTCGCCCAATGTTAAACGCCTATAGAGCTGTCTCTCTCGCACCTCACCCCACTTTCCAGTTTTTCGATTCTCCTAAACAAACGGCTTTTAGTATCGAGAAACCAGAACTTTAGTTCAATTCTGCAATAGTTCCGCACATTCCTGCTAAACTTGAGCTTTATTTGCCGAGTAGTTTAGGAGAATAGGTTTCGAAATTTTGAGATGAGGTGGGGGAAGTACCATTGCCTCTTAAGAAGCAGTGGTTCTTCCCCCACCACACCTCAACATTTCAAAAGCTGTTTACTCCCGAACAGTACGGCAGATAGGGTCCGTATTTTGAGGTAATACGCGAAAGTATCGTAGAATTGGGCTTAGCTTCTGGCTTCTCAATCGATTCAGTCGTTTTTTTTTTTTTTTTGAGAATTAAAAGAAAAATAGTGCGAGAGAGACAGAGCTATGTCCGAGAGAGACAGACCTATAGGCGTTTAACATTGGGCGACGAAACAGAACGAAGAAACCATTTTCTTTTCCACGGCAGCCTTCACGAGGACTTCGATATTAATCGGAAACTAATAAAAGCACGATGATTCATCGAGGATTTCAAATTGATTTTGACAATGGCTTTCAGACGGAATAGTTTCTCAAATTCTCGGAGTCGAACTTGACGCAAGTACGTAGAGAATTTGTGATATATATGTATAGTCGAGTGAAGAAATGGAATCGTAATTGGACTTTCGCGAACAGGAATAGTTCCTTAATCTCAGTCAGTATATAACCGCTGTAGTACATCGACGAGGTTTTTTAAGCTCATATTCACAAAAAAAACTTTGCAAATTGCTTCCTCATTATTTTCCGCTTTTTACAAAGCCCCTTCTACGAGGAAGTATGTTAATTGATGTTGGCTTCCTCATAGAGGAAGCTTTGTACAAAGCGAAATATAATGAGGAAGCAATTTGCAAAGTTCTACTTTACAGGCTTGTTTATGCTCTAGACATTTTTCTAAAAATTTAAAGTGTCGAAGAATTTTAACCGTGTAACCGATTTTTTTCAAATTTGTACTAAAACCTTGTACCATAGTAGTCCATATGTGAACCAAATCTCGAGCCAGCGCGAGAATAAGATTTTTCGAAAAATTCAAAATGCCATAAAATTTGAACGGCCGGACAGATCTGCGCCAAATTTGTACTTAAATGTTTTTCGATGCTAGTCCATAAGTGAACAAAATTTAAGATTAATCTGTGAAAAATTGCAGAATTTTTTTTTTTTTTTTTCGTGAAGGCTTTTTTTTCATATTCACCACAATCAAAATTTACCAACATATCGATAGTTCCTTTGACTAAATTCATTATTAACAATCAATAATCGTGAAATCATGTCGAAAATTGCAGCCGGACATCTCAGAATTTACAGAGATGAAGTCTTTGAAGACATTTTCAAAAAAATTGAAATTGCAATAAAATTATAACCACGCTATCGATTCTCGTCAAATTTGGTACACATCATGTTTTGATGGTAGTCCTTTTGTGTGCAAAATTTCAACCCGATATCTCTTAAGTTTTGAAAGTTATAGCGTGAAAACGATATTTTCAATATTTTCAAAATGCTGTAAATATTCGAATTTTTGAACCGATTCACGTCAACTACAATCCCAAGTTTCGTTGTATGACAGCCCACTTGCGTGCCAAATTTGACGAAGATACATCTAAAATTGCAACAATTATGTGCTTACAAGGAATCTGCACATACACACACACACACACACACTCATACAGACATTTTTTCTAAACCACTTTTCTCGACATTTTAGACCATTCTGAGTGTCCTGACATGAAAAACTCGAAAAAAAAATTTCACACAAACAAAGCTTTCTCTGAGGAAGCAATAGTAATAATAAACGCGGAAAATGTAGGTTTTCCGCCTTAGATAAAGTTTATCCTCGACTTCCTTATAAATAAGAACCCATACACAGTTCTCAGATCCAATTATGCTCATCTTCAGAACGAAGAATCCATTTTTCTTTCCACGGCAAGTCTCACAAGGACTTCGATATTAATTGGAAAGGAATAAAGACACGATGATTCGTCGAGGATATCAAATTGATTTTGACAATGGCTTTCCGATGGAACAGTTTCTCAGATTCTCGAGTCGAACTTGAGGCAAGTACGTAGAGAATTTATGATAACTGTGTATAGCCGAGTGAAGAAATGAAATCGTAATCTGACTCTTGCGAGCGGAAGTCTTGAATGAACGGAGAAGAATGACGTAGTCAAGGGTGGGCGTCGAGTATATAACTATATACATACTATATATCGCCAGCGCGAAGCATCTCCGACGATCGAGCCGCTCTATTGTGTATGAAAAAGTATGTCACAGAGTGACTCGTCCTTCTTCTATCGAAGAAAGCTCGTTCTCTTCTATAGTTGTTTTTTTTTATTTTCTTTTTTCTTTCTTTGTACCTCTCCGACATCCAACGCAATCCAACCCTACCTCGAACTCCTTTGCCGGGAAACTTCATCTTCTCTTCCCTTCCTGGCTTGTGTCGAACTGTGTGCCAACTTCCTACTGCCTTTAGCTCGCATAACTCTTAACAACTATGTGTCTGTGCATGTTGTGTAAGCCTTCTGTAATCCGTGTATCCTTCAACATACTGCGGGTCTTTTATGGCTACTAAATTCTCTAAGTTTTTTCAAAATTTCTGAATACTATGTTCAGACGGAATGAACAAAATTACAAAATTGTTTTTTCTGATACTATACATTGTTAAAGACTGGAAGTTTTTATACATAATCTCGTAATCAAAATTTAATGTACAATCATCTTCTACAAAACTGGTGGCTCAAGATATCTCGAAAATATCGTAGTCACTGTCATCGTTTTAAGCGGGTAAAAAATTCATGTACTGTCCCAGTAAAATTAAAGCAAATTATTCAAATTCAATTACTTCTACTGTAAATTTAAAGTAAATTATTGAATGTGCTGTATCGTATATTAATTTTACATTACACTTGTATATTAAATTTAATATACTAGTTTATGCATAAAAACTTCCAGTAAAAAAATCTACTCGAAATTTAATGTACAAGTTTTGGAAGTTTTTATGCATAAACAGGTATTTTAAATTTAATAAACAAATACGATGTAGAATTAATGTATGATATAGTAATTTCAATAATTTACTTTATTTTTACTGTAAAAGTACATTAATTTCATATCACAATTGGACATTGCATTCAACTGACGAATTTATTTATAAAAACTTCCGATCTTTTCTAACAGTGTAACTATTCCAGTTGGTTATCCACATCGACTGAACAGTTTTTACAACTACTTTTTTCAGTCAGCGCAGCAGTAGAGGGAATAGGGGGAGTAAATTAAACGGATTAAGGCGATGGAATAAAATAGGCTGGGTTGGATCGTTCGTGACATGACTATTGTACTGAAGTATGCTATGTTTTAAATAAAAACAAATACTAAAATAAGACTTGTCGCCAAATTCAATTAAACAAGAAAAAAAAAATCGATTCACATCTATCACGCGCACGGAGCTGTACCGTTTTTTTTAACTTTAATTTCTTCATAACCGAAGTGGTTGATGCAAATTTCTTGCCAGTGATAAGAAGTGGGTGATGTAAAATTGTACCTGTGTAATGCACACAGAGGCTGATTTTAACGTTGGAACGTTGGAAGTGTCAATTTGAGTTTGTTTTATGATCTCGTTCAACATGACAACGATACAACAAGAACAACAAAAAAAGCAGTTAAGAGAAAAGAAAATCGTAAAAGAGAGTACGACGTAAAATCTTTGCACACTTCCGGCAGTGATTTCGATCACCACGTGTCCTGGTAGAAAGACTGACTATAGGGCCTATGCTCCAGCCAACTGGCACCTCGAAGTGTGCACGACCTCCTACTGCCGGGACATTCTTCTTGCTCGCGATCCGTGACGCCCAACGACACCCCTCGTGAAATTCCTCGAACCCATAGTTTCGTGCAGACTCGACGTTTGTCTTTGTATAGCCGTGCATGAAGCATACCTGCGACTTAAGCTTCTAAACACACAAGTTATAGTCATATTTTCCAGTTCAGAAACAAAGAAAAAAAAAGATTTTAAATATTTTATACGTACATGCACCTATGCACGCACCTTTCCAACCAGCATTGTTCAACTTGGTGCTACTCTCTTCCGGGCCACACCCTCGTAAAGGAGTCCCTTAGTCTCACTTCTCTGACGCATGTAACAGCGTAAACGAGAGGCAAACCCCACTGTCTACTGTGCAAGTCTTTCAAGCCTCGGGCTACTCCACGCTCCCAGTACCATCACACAATCTCTTCACGGTTTCAGAGATTTTCCCATTAGCGGTCTGCCAGAGACTTTGACCTTTCGAGAGACGCGATAACCAAGCACTCTCGTTACCTCCAAATTAACGGAATGCACACTGAGAGAAAAATATAGTACTCATTCCCAGATTCGTATAGTAATCGGGATCCAAAGTGGAAAAATGGCATTTTTTCCAGACACATACGAAGATTTACTAGGCGTCGTCCGATGTACAATTTACGCTAAATAGTCTTACCAGCTCAACATTTCGAAACTTATTTTTTGCTGAAGTACGCGACAGATAAAGCTCAAATTTTGTGAGTATGTAAGGAAGTACGGCAGAAATAGACTAACATTCTGACTCCTCGAAACTCGAAGCCGTTCGTTCGGGAGATCGGGAAAACCAAAAAGTGAGGTTATGGTGCGAGAGAGAAATCAATGAAACGTTTCTTTGAACCAATGAAAACGTCTCTTTAAAACAATGAAACTGTTTCTTTATTATATGCTCACTAAGTAAATCTTTATTTACAGGCAATGAAATGTTCTCTTTGAAATTCAAATGCAGTATTTCATTGAAATCAAAGAAATATTTCGTTGAAATCAATGGAAAAAAAAATCAATCCACCCAATTCTTTGGCGTCAATGAAATCTTTTCTCTCGGTGCATCGGGTATTTATTCTATAAATCCATCGGGTATATATCTATTCTATATGTTCGAAAAAACACTTAATTTTTGTTTAGATTTCTTTTATGGAAACTGTGTTTCATGCTTTTTTAAATAAAAGTTTGCGCTTCAATTAAAAAATTTGAAATCATTCTCAGCAATCCTGTATCCGATATCAGAATTTTTTTAGCCATGACCCAGAGTGAGCAAACATTTGCGCCGATTTTGTAACCCGTTTATTAAAAAAATGAAACAAGATGACAGTTTATGGTCGATTGTTGCGTAAACATTTTATACATAACGCAAAATTATTTTCGTATTTTGCTGAAGCTTTTTTTGAAACCAACATTGCATTATTTAATACATGATTTTTTAATAGCGATAAAAAAACCTCCACCAGTTTTTTTTCTTCATCTCTGTCAACTTATAGACAAATATTGTTTATTCCAAAATTATTCCCATAAATGGGACTTATATGGGAAAAATCTGTAATCGATGACTATAATATGACATCTTATTCTCAGTCCTTGTGAATATTATTGTATAGTCGTGGTATCTACGAAAATACAGTTGTAACTAAAAAAATAGTTGCACAAAATAAACATGAATAGCTGTAATTTTGTAGTTTCCGCGACATCTAATAATTATCTAAGTGAATCACAATAAATTTGCTTTATGAGGATTAAAAAATTTATTTGGGTAATAATTAATTATGAATTTTTCAATGACTCCCTGTATTCGATGAAATCATCGAATACATGTCGAACTCGGGGTCGAAACGCTTCCGTGCCCATGATTACTTTTTTCTTTTTTTTTCCCAAATTGACTTGGCGAGGAAAAAGCGATGGTGATTAAAGTTTTCAACAGATTGCCTTGCCAAAGCGCGCAGGAAGGCCCGACTAATAATTGAAAGCCAATCGTTTGTACCAGCACTCTATTCGCGGTCCATCCACAAACGAACTTTTTTTTCTTCTTTTTTCAAATCTATTTTTCAATCAAAGCTCACTAATAAAACGTTGAATTTCGTGAAATAAAGATTGGAGACCGTATAATCGTTGATAAAAGATGTGGAGAAGCAGAAACCGTCGAAGGGGTTGAAAAGCGGAAGCAGCAGGATATAACGTACTGTGCATAACGGAGATTTGATCGGAGGGGTGAATGTAGCAACGAGAATGTAATAGACAGAGAGTATAGAGTCATACGTATAGTTGGAGAATGGGAGGACCGATTGAACTGGCATTGCACAACGAAAACACGACGACCCCACATTTAAATTGGATATCTCATCACGCGTACGTCCTGACGATCGATCTTTGCCACGCAGCCTCTCGATTGTAGCGTAACTAGGCCGTGAGCGTGAGTGGGAGACGAGGTGGAATATAAGGTAGAGTACGACAAGGAAGAAAGGTCTTCATTTATGGTAATAAGGAAAACGAAGAGTCAAAGGTCATAGTATAGTTCCTTTGATCGATGCGCAGAAAATCACGTTTACATATAAATATACATACAATATATGTATATGGCGTTGAAGGGAACCTTCGTCACTCCAGGATAAATTGAAATTGAGCGAAACGAGAGCTTTTTTCCTGACACCCACGCAGTTTTCCATCAGGTGTTTCTCACGAGTGGGCGAGATATTGTTCGAGAATGAAAACAAATTGGAGCAATGCCTTTATAATATATATTCCGTGATAGAATGCAGATAGGGAATGAGTAGAATACTTACTCCGTATATAAATTAAATATTCTGTACGGACAATGAGGTCAGTCGTGCAATGAGAAAAAAAATCTTATTTAGCAACTATCTAGAATCAGACTATTAATTGGTGTGGTAAACAAGAAAATTAGTGATATAAATTCATAAGCTTTATTAATCATTTTAATTGCTCGGGGCAAGATATACGTTTTTTTTACGTATATATTAAATGGTACTTGAAAGACTTGTCAACTTTTTTACACTCTTCTTATTACTATTTTATTTTCCATTTTCGTTATATATAGAATTCAAAACATATTGCACTCAAAATAATTACGATAGTTCTGATAACTATAAGTCACAATTATTAATTGTCAGACAACCGGGCAATTTATTAAGTAAAAAATTCAATTTGTTTCAATATTAAACATTAACAGTTGCAACTTAAAAAAATGTAATTGAGACTTTTTTACCGTATTGATTAGAGCTACGAATGCCAGAATGTTTAGTCAATATTTATATAAAATTTTGCCATACACACTTCGTTATATCAACGAAATGTAATGCGAATGTAGACCATAATATATGTAAAACATACTATTTGCGAGAAGTCATTTCAGACGGTATATAAATCCACATTAACAAAATCTAAGCGTTCGCTCTACACCATTTCGTTGTCATAATACACAAAAATATGATGAATCTAGCAACAACAGTAAGTATTTTTAACTATTAACCAATAAATTCACACTCTACGTATTGCTTGCAACTGTATAGCACCTCCTACTTATCATCACACTTGAATTCACAATAAAAAGTGCATATCTTTTTCTCATCATTTACTATACAAGATGATAGGAATAAATAAACATGATTGGAAAATAACTATATATTTTATATGCTTTTATTGTTCTCCAACGGTTCAAAACACTTTATAAATAGTAAAAGAACGAATAGTTGCAACTAACATACAGAAATAGTTGACATAACTACGAAAATATGGCACATGATAACTATATTTTAATTGCTTACGATAACTATAAAAGCATAGTCGTCGTGTCAGGGAAACATAGTTTATAGTAAAAATATGGTTACTCTGACCATATTTTTCTCTCAATGTACACAAATTACAATGGATCGTGTATAGCGAAGCTCTAAGCCAAATTAAACTTCAAAATTTTCAGGAAAAACATGTTAATTCGAAAACCGGTCTTTATTTCTCACCCGTAGCTAGGGAGATGTACAAAACCATTGTAAGGATGCAGTTCCACGAGTCTAGTTGTAGTGGAGCGAGGTCATTCTGATAAGGCTCCCCATATATATCCAGCAACGAGGCGCGGAAAACAGAAGCGGAAGCGAAGAAGCGGAAAGGCTATATTTTTTAAAGGGGGATTTATTTCACGGGGTGCATTTGCGCGAAAAGCTACGAGCAACCGTTATTCGTCGTTCTCACATCCTGGAGACCGAACGTGCCGCTATGATATAGTAGGTATAGTAAAGTAGGAGTAGAAAAGATGGGAAGAGAGAGAACGTTGAATCGAGCGCAAAGACGCAAACCCGGAGAAGGAACGGAGGGCTGAACGACTAGAGAGAGAGAGAGAGAGAGAAAGAGAGAAAAAACATAGAGAGATTGAAGGTAGGTCAGTATACAAGAGAAGTGAGTGCAAATGCGTTTGTGTGAGCATGCGTGCGCGCACGGGTTTGCAATACGCGTCGCGAATCCGAACAATGTTTGCGCAACGTGTTACGGAGGAACATGTAGGTCAGCGAATCGCGCACAGTCGAGTGTACATGTAAACGCGGATGTATAAAGAACGCGTGTACACTGCACATTACGTTTATACGCGAATGTGTGCTATTTATGTATGCTTATATTCGAGACGTCGGTGACAAACTCAAAGACGTCGCATTGAAAAAACTTTGAATGACAGCAGTATTTACATAAACGAGAAAAAACGGGAAGAGCGGAAAAGCAGTACATGATTTATACTTGATTCATGTTTGTCTAAAGAATTTTTTAAAAATTCGGACAGGTGCCTTTGGAACGCAATTTAATTGTACTTTATTATTCGTTGGAAAATTGTGCCGTGAGAATTTGGAGAAATCCTGACGCTACAACGTTTAGTACAGAAGAGGATACATTTGTTAACGCTGAAACAGTGAATAACGTCTAATAAAGCAGAATTGATTCATTCAGATGGTGAATCTGGTCTATTGAGCAAATTGGGGGAGGGACACAATATTTCGTCTCATTTGGCACAAAGAAAAAGAGAGATGATGACAACAATATTTTCGATCGTGAGCTCACAGCTCAGCGAGGATTTTTCCTGTGTGTGCTGTTCGGTCATCATTTTCCAGGCTTTTGCTTGAACATTTCTTTACGATAGGGGAAATACAAAAGTGGAACTAAGTGTATGCTGCGATATTATATGCTGACTCAAGCGAAACCGAGGATGAAGGATAAATACGGTTAGTCGCAGAGAAGCGAATCCTCCGGGAATATACACACGACGCCCACCCTTATATCTCTTTGCTCTGTTTCTACTATCTCCTCTTAATACTTTTCCTACGTTTCGCCTCTTTGTCACAACGTAATACATCGTGAGACGTGGAAATTTGCGTGGGCGCTTGCGGATGACTCACAAGTCTATATGTACACTGCTCTCATATCTGTCCTGTCAACTGGCATTTCTGTACGTGTACAGTGAAGCTCAGGGCTGGAAGCACTGGCTGGAAGGGCCGGGAAATACACAATAGAGTGCAAACTCGAGATGTTTTGAGCATCTATCTTCATCGTCTCGATGTTGGATATCAGATGCATAATTGGGGTTTTAGTTTAGTGCACAGAGCTACGATATGTACACGGATAAAAATAATGAATTGCCACAACCAAAATATCAGTGAACACAACCAACCAATTTTCCTAATCCCCCTATAACTCAGCTTGGTTATGACAACCAAATAGTATTGGTTGTATGAACCAAGTTTTGTTGTTAGAGGCTGTGTCAGTTGCGGTAGCCATCTATGATTGCCACCTTACCTAATTGATTGGTTGATCGAGAGTCGCGGCAGCGACTCTCGATTAACCAAAGTTAAAAAAGAAATTAATTTTCTTTTTTAACTTGGCGCCAAGTCGCTAACGCGACTCTTGATTAATGTTGCCTTCATAACTATTCGAGTGGGCGAGGGCTCAAATACAGGTTTACTTGGATAAAGCAAATTGCATTATTGCTTATTGTACTAGAATATGCAATTGTACTAATTATGCTGAACGGCACAATTAAGAATTCAAAAACATCGTTATGGAGGTTATGCAGAAGAAACATTCATCAGTGTCGATACTTTACTTCATCAAACTTGATTTAAAAAAAAGTACTGCGGGCGCAAGCATAGAAAGTGAAACATTTTCTTGAGTTGATTTTTTCTCATTTTAGCCAACTCTTCAAATATATCTTTCATTTTGCACTTGACATAGAGTTCTAGTTCAACCATTAGAGCACGAAGTATTTGCAGGGTCCATCTTCCTTTGTAGGACGACTCTGGATCTTGGTCCTGATATAAGAATTCCCATCGCAAAATCTTTCACAGAAGAATTTACCTTTACAGTTATTTTTTTCTTGTGGAATAACATTTTTTACCTATACAACGAGAACTAGTGGTGAATAGTTAAGGCTACCATTCAAAGTGGTTGGGTTAATGAAGATATGAGTTGTCGCAGCTTATTTTAAAAAATTCAGACACAGTAAATTGAAAACGTAGTTGATCCAACCAATCTTTTTTCTCCGTGTAGTCAGTAGGCGAGGGAGAGTGAAACGAGCACAAGGGAAAAGTTCACTGTGCAGTGAAGAACGAAAATCATTTCTTTTGTAAAAAAATTAATTTTATAATTTTCCGACGCTCTTTACACAACACATGAATCGTGTAGGACATCAATAAAAAAATATTAATTAGAAAAAAGACTGTTCATTCAAACAATCAGGGGAAACTAGGTCGTGCTAGAACACTTTTGCTTTGCCATTTTTCGTTTTATTTTGTTATACTGATATTGCATTCTAGAACCCATTGGTTATATTGCATACAGTTTTTAATAACCGATATAGTCCTAGCTATTTGTGACAGAAATAATTCATAACACATAACAAGTGGCCGAATAACTTACCCCGTTATGAAGTAAGTTGGAACTGGATAAAAATTAATATAATTGTAAGGACGATAACATTCATTTGTCTACGAGCATAAATTATTGGGTTTTTTAAAATGGAATTAAATTTTTCGAATGGTTAGACAAATTGCAATTTTTACACTGGAAAAATCATTCATGAGCCCGATAATTCTACATCGAACATTGGACCCATCCTTCATTAATCTATTGTAGCTTCGATTCGTCGCATTGGTATCGACGTCGTCGATTTTAATAGAAAAATGGCTGGGCAATTGGAGAAATTAAAATAATTTCTTTTTTATGGCGTCGAGTCGCTACCGCGACTCTTGATGTTAATAAATCAAGAACCTTTCAATCTATCCACTTGAAATTTGTCGAGGGGCCAGCCTCGACATTTTTTCTGGTTTTTACCCAATTTTATGAGATAATTAAAATGTTCCACTGTTTAGACGATTAATTTAACAAAGTTTCACGCTCGACAGCATGAAATTTTTAAGATATCAGCCTCAATTATGTTATACAATCATCAGAATTGAATTTGGAAGAAAAACGATCAGGGCGCAAAATTTTTATGAGATTTCTAATGTTTCAACGTTGGCGACAATCGCGTATCGGAAGAAGTGGAGATTTTGGATTGGAGTCTCGAGCACTCAAAACATGTATTAACACCAAAATCGGAAAGTCCAATTTTCTCTGGATCGCAATACTTTAATTTTTTACATACACTGTATGTAATAAGAAAGTAAAAAGCTTAACGCTTTAGCATTATAGACAGGTAGGAAAGGAGACATTTGGGGAAAAAGCAATTAACATTCTATTATTCTTCACCACATTTGAAAGTGAAACAAACGTACCTTTTCAATATATTCAGTCTTTTAAGGTGAATTATTCAAGCATTCATGAGTAATATAGCTCTTTTACAGGGGAGGAAAAAATTAAATGAATTTGACCTACAGTACCTAGTGACCCACATTATATTCTATTATATTCGAAAACTGTTTGAGTACAACAGTTTATATACCTACTACACGAGTTCTATTATGTGCGTCCGACTACAGTGTTTGATTTTAATTATGAAAGTATAAGAGGATAATTTTTACAAAACCACGCGGGGGAGCGTGTCCGAGTGGCCATTAATTTCTCGGATATAACGTGCCCTTAGGGGTTCTAAGGGCGAACGCGCAAGTTTTCCTCAGTCGTGCGTCGAGTTCTTGCTTCGTTACTTTCGCCCGATATTTCAGAGTCACGCCCGCGCGGATCTTTTGCTCCCTTGCATACAACAGCAAATCCGCCCCCGTGGCAGTTCGTCGTTGTCCTCCTCCTCCTCCTTATCCGCAAAGCTTCGTCGACATCGTTGTGACCTGAGCCACTTGCTAATTACTCTCGTTACACTTCGTCGAGCCAGACATACGTATATGTCAACTAACTCGCGTTCGTGGGGGTCAAGGAACGTCGACGAAGGAAATTAACGTTTCAGACCTGTTCTTCAAAGTTTTCTCGTCAAGTCTGGCTCCAAGAGTTGTAGCTGTGATCACGTGCTCAGAGGAAGTACCAGCGTCTTGAATTACAACTTTTTCCAAGCCGAATGACTCGTCTTTCAATTTTCATTCACCAAAACTGATTTATTGTTTATCACCGGTGAAAAAAAAAATGGTATAAAAAAACCGGTTGTATTGAATCCTCGTAACGGCATTCGGATCACGTAAAAAAAACTCAAATCTGCATGTGATGAGGTGGAGACAGATCACTTTTTTTTCTATTGTTCTTAAATGGGAATCCTCAAACTTTTTCATCCAAATCATCTCTGCGAACAGTCATTTGTACTTGTTTTTCAGGGAAAACGAAAAATGAAATATGCTTCTTCTTACTGAAAATAGTGGAACATTCCTTAAATTGAGTGAAAACTTTTTTTTTATTATATAAAATAAAAAATATTTAACTCTACCGTGACAAGTTCGTTATCACGATTGACGCGTATTCATTGTTGGCGGAACTTCGTCATAACTACGTTACTTGTGTATAATTTCTTCGTGGGCTGTTCTTGTCCAATACAATTCGGTTGTGTGGATTAAGCGTGCACTGAAAAAAGAGTTTATTTGTGGGTACTAGGATTTGTTAACTATTGACAAATTAGAATGTTAAATATGGCGAAATGAATATTTTGTTATAATTAACAAATCGTTTATTTGACCCTTTCAATTGGCACAAATAGTGATTTCTTAACAGTTCATAAACGTATACTTGATTTCCTAAATTGGCCCAAATAATGATTTCTTAATAATCAATACATTTATATTTGAATGAATATTTCCTTTATTGGTGTCCACACAACATAAAGTTGACTCAATATTGCATTGGCTTTTAATTTAAACAGTACTTATTAACAGCTTGGCAGAACGGTACATTTAGTTAGATGTACCGTCCGATCGGATGAGTTCAAGTAAAGGTAAAATTACAAATAAATAAACGTATATTTAATAAAAAATATACGTTTATTACACATTTTAAATGGTTATTATACGCTATCGTTATGCATTTCTTACTGAGAAAAAAAAAAGTTAGAATGAACTAAATCGGCGTTCACCCTCGTTCAAATGTTTTTTTAGTTGGTATAACAAATATTTTGGTTACCGCAAGTAGATGTTAGTCAACTGAATCAATTAATTATTGAAGAAACTAAACACTTGGTTGTCCTAAACGAGAAATTCTTTTGAACGAGGGCAAACGCCGATTTAGTTAATTTCTACTTTTTTTTTCTCAGTGTATAAATAAATAAATATTTTTGTCATTCCGCTATAACAATATAAACGCCGGTAATAATTACATTAACAAGGTCATGTCTATCATTGTTTCTTATGTAAAGATTACATTTTGGTTTATGCGTAATACCGTTTACTCGAAGCCCGATATTACTTTGAAACTTGGGGCGTCAATAACAGGCAAATTGACATACTCCACGTTTTCGGTTAGTAGTACTCCGATAATACGTCCGACATCGATTGAATCGGCAATCCCTATCTCGCTCAAAAGACAATATGTAAGCTGCAATTGTAACGTGGCATCGTTAAAATTTCTTACTTGTATATGCTCGTCACCTATTTATTAGTACATTATTTCTGTACTTACGTTCGAAGGCTTTTTCCAATTCGTCGTGCAAGCTCTGCAAGCGACTTATGTCAAAAAAATTGCATAAGCACATCGTTCATTTGACGAAAATGCCGTCAGAATAAGACTTTGTTATGAGAACACTCATTTTTATTTGCTGTTAATAAATTTTTATAACTGTTAACAAATATTTTACGAAACAGCTCAACTAAATATATTTTGTTGTAGTGAATGAACTCTTTTCTCAGTGTGTTGAGTAAATATCGGTGGAGATGCGCGTGACAAATGGCTCTGTGTAGTGATGGTTTCTGTAGAACTGAGGTGTTGCCTAATTTCGCGGGCAATATTATAATGACGTCCTGCCGCTGAAATCCCAAGAATTCATTAACTCACAATAAACGCGAATAAAGAGAAATATACAATTACGTTATGTATGGTCTAATTGCTCGATAAATTATAATGTACAATACAATAATTCCCCGGGCAATATGATAATGGCGTTCTGCCGTTAACATCCCAAGGATTCATTATCCCACAGTAAACATGAATAAAGAGTGAAATAATACGATGTTTGCGGGTACGGGAGAGAGATCGACAATTCCTAACGAGATTATATAGAATAGCGAATGGCGAGCCACCGATAATACTCGCGATAGTCGATGAACTGCGGTGAATTTCTCGTTTCCTCGGTAACGGCTCTCGAGGATTATCGACCCGTGATCATCGCTCTCTCTCTCTCTTTCTCTTTCTCTGTACGAATACATATTTTGCCTCTCTACGTTCGTCTTCACGTTCGATACGTCCATTTTCATTATGGCAAGCCTGGTATTACACTTAAATCACTTATTTCATTTGAATGACAGGAACACGTGACGATTCCTTTTTTTATTAACCGACTCGTCTAAATATTCAAGTACGCTAATAAAAATATTTATTTGATCGTAAATAATGAATGGAATTGCACTGCAATAAGAGCAATAAGTATTTATTTCCTGATAGACATAGTAAAGAAACTATTTATCTGACTAAATAGACCATAAATTCAGAATCAGACATTCCGTATGGGGCAAAACACCCAGATTTTCATGTCGGCGAAAAGTGCAAATAGTTTGATTGAATGTTCTTCTGGGTGATTGAAGAATTCACAATTCTTTTTTCTAATTTTTTCGTTACCTATCTCAGAAAATATTGAAAATAATAATTATTTATTTTTTAACATGAAAACTATCACACGTAAAAAGACCATAACATAAAATGTAGGTTTTTTAGCGTTAATTGTAACTTTGAAAATCAATTATACACCAAAACTCAGAGCGGTTGGTTGCAGCGGGTTTTGAGATTAATTTGTATCGTTTTTGTATAGTCATTTGGAAGAACTCCGGGAGGTAAAGTAGTTACTTGATAATATGATGTAGTAATATAAACAACTATTCATTTTTTGCCCATAGAACGGTTTTAATTTTTACATACACTCTTCAGATTATTATCTTAATAACTAGTTCGTAGGTCCGAAAACAATTTTATTAAATGTATATAAATACTAGGATTTTATTGTGGCTCGCGCGCTGCGCGCGCTCGCAATCCCCCCCCCAGGGTGCCCCCACCTTGGGGGACCTACGTTTTTGGAAAAGAACTTGGAATAATTCGGGCTCGGGGCTTGGCGGAAAGGGGTGGGGCTAGCCCCAAGCCTTTAGCCCCACCCCCTTCCGTCAAGCCCTGAGTCCGAATTATTCTAAGTCCCTCGATTCTTGACACGGCGACGGCGGCGGCGGCGAGATCTTTTTATAATGTAGAGAGATAACACTAATCGCTCGATGGAATGATGAATTTGATCTTACTCTATACTTGCCAAGTCTACCACAATTTTTCGAAATGTATAAACTAATTATATAAACACAAATTGCAGGACAAATACAGCAAAAAAGATCTGTAGAAAATGCTAAGGAGTAGACATTTTTAGAAGTAAAACAGTGTTCAAGCTCGTTGCTTTGAAAAGGTCACGTTTCAACAACAGGAGTGTAGACATCCACATTTTCCTCAAGGAGTTATATGACTTTGTTGTACTTTTGCTTCTTCAACTTTTCCAGACTGTTTCGCAGTTGCGAATTTGCGGGCTTTTAATAATGCACTCCTAGACCTTTTGCGTCGAGTGCTACTGTAATACAATCGGAAAAAAATAGCTCGTTGGTGATGACATTATGACTCAGAGAAGAAAGAAAATGTTATATGAGAAAGGCGAGACATTAAATAGGGCAAATACTAGACAATCTATGTTTGGACGCAGAGCTGAAGTATCACGTTGTACGCAACGACGAGAATGCCGGCGAGACGTCGCGAGCTGGAATTCCAGAGGAAAAACGAGTCACTATTAATTCTATCGTCTCTCTTGCCTCAGCTCTTTTTCGCATTCGGCACATATAGCCAGCAACTCGTCTGGCATTTCCGGGTGACTTGTGCGTTCTGCCGCGCCTGCTTCTCGTAGGTGTATACTCGTATATGTGCACATGTATGTACGCCCGTGGCACAGCGTTCTCCTCTCCGACTGAAGCACGCTCTCCCCCTTCAAATATTTTTACCTTCATTACTCCAGCAGACGCACCATATGATGCACTGAATTCCTGCAGTGCATTAAAAGCCCTACTCACTCCACTTATCGTACTAATTCCAACATATGAATGGCATTCGAAGGACGAGTCTTTTGAATATTTTTCCGAAAAGCGCCGTCAACGAAATCGTTCATCAAGTTTATTTCGTTTTTTTTTTATTTGCGGTTATGACGTTCAAAAATTGTAAAACAATTATACGCAAAAGGCCACACAAGAGACTCTTATTTTTAATTTACTTTATGATCAAACCACATTTCATGTTGATGAAATGGGAACCGAATATTCCCATTTCATCAACAAAATTATAACAAATAACTGAGGACACAAAAAGAAATAAGTTACCGTAGAATATTTGTGTATTTCAAAAACTCTTTCTTACATTTACTTTTTCTTAGGTCTAGATTTTGAAAATTATAGGAGTTTAATTGTAAGAAATGATATTGAATAAGCAGCATTTATCCCGTAGAAGATGTGCCGATCTAACGGAAACGACTAATGATATAGCCAAGTTTCGCGCTACATTTGATGACTTCCCAATTGCTGACCAATAATCGACACAATATATATTTACCGACCTTCGAGGAGTTGATTAAGGGCAGCGTGCAGGGCGCTCAGGAAAAATGGATGTGCCATTTTGAGCTTTAAGAACATTGGGATGTTAATTCTTTAAGAATATTTAGTGCTAGTAAGTGTGTTTATTGACAATACAATTGATTAACGGGTGTTTACAAAAATAATAATAATAACCGTTATCATTTTGTTTTTAATGTCAGTATTGCCAATGGGCCATCGACCACGCAAAAAAAAGGCTTGGTTATATATGCGTCAACTGAGTTATTGGTTAGACCAATCAAGTTATTTGTTAACCAACCAAGTTATTGATTGACTAACGAAGATGATTTGGTTGGTGTAACCAATAACTTGGTTGGTCAAACAATAACTTAGTTGGTCTAACCAATAGCTTAGTTGGCGCATATATAACCAAGCGCCTTGGTTGATCTATCTAAACCTTTTTCTCCGTGACCGAGGTCCTTCAGTATATAAATATTATATTATGTCCTCATTCGCCAATCTTTCGAGATGTTGGTACGTAGTGTGTGTTGGGTATTTGTGTCTGCGGTGTATGTTATGTGCGCGTTGTATGAGTGGATGGATATTTTCGAGTTGTTTGGATGCAAATTGTTTGTTAACTTGTTGATTTCTTGTTATTATTGAGGTGATCGTCGTGATATCATAGAATAGTGTGTTGAATTCGTGTCAGTTTGCGAAGGGCACAGATTTCAGCTGTCTTAATTTTCTTCAGTGCGGTTTCCATACAGTTGATGTGTATGGGATGTCCGTATTCTATAATAGATCTGCATACGCTTTTGTAAATTTGTGTTAATTCTTGTATGTGCATTTTGTGATCGGGAAATATGATTGACCTGAAATGTGAAGCTTTCACTGATGTTCTATTATTCCATTGTTGAATGTGGTTCTTGAAGTTTTGCTTTCGTCTAAGCTTTTGGTCTATGGTGATTCCCAGGTATTTTGTATGTTGCTGCGCTGGAATTTCGTTGTTGACTTTTGGTGATTGTAGCGTAATTTTGTGGTTGAAGATGAGCAGTTGAGATTTCGAGGGGTTTGGTTTAAGCTGCCATTTGTTGAACCATTCACGAAGTTTTGAAGTGTAACTATTGTCGTTTATAAGTTTTTTTGGTGGGCTATTAGTGCGGTGTCATCTGCAAATTGCAGGATATATTGGCCGAGGTCGATTGATTCTTTATTGTTTAGATTGTAGTCGTAAATGTCGTTGCAATTAATATTGTATAGTAGTGGCGAGAGTGGGTACCCCTGTGATGTGAATGGAGTGGATAGATCTGTTTCAGTTTTGGCGATTTAGCGTATGTGATTCGAGGAAATTTTTGGCTACACGTATTGAACATTGAGGGCAGTGAAGTTGGGTGAGTCTAAATAGGAGGCCCTTGTGCCAGACGAAGGATATCTATTATTAATTTATATATCGTTTATACTGAATACTATAGGTGCTATATTGGGGCGCCGGCTAGGGCCAATGTTGATCATACCTAGGACGCCCGTTTTTTTTCCCATGTATGCCCCCGGTGGCGGGCTTAATTAACGGACCAATCCTCTCCCTATCACCGTTAGCGATCTTCGGGTCAATATCGACACCAATATCGAACCACTCTTATCATCCAAAGTTCGGTCGACGATCGGTCCAATGTCGAAAACCAATCTCGGCAAAATTCGTTGCGCCATTGGACAGGTCGGCCGGATTCGAGTTCCCGGAATGGAATATTAGTTCACGAAGGAGAAAAAATAAAATATACAGACTTAAAATGCATTCAGAAAAATGGTAAATCGACTATTATACGAGAATCCATTTTCTTCAAAGTTGCAGTAGCAAGTCAGGGTCTCGTTACAAAATACAATGATCGCTTATCGTAACAAACCTGCACAAATGTACAGGGGGAATTGATTATACATGTGAAGCAGTTCAATGACTCGACTATTAAGACAGTTGGTAGCAAAGCCCGATTCTTCTGAGCTTTCGTGAGCTCCGCAGTGGTTCTCGTTGTACTGCTTCTGCTGCGAGTGCTGCTATATCCTGACTAGATAACAGGTCGACAGGATATGGTGTAACGCCTGATAATGAACGGGAGGCCGGCACCATTCACATCGTTATCCGCCGGGCGAGTTCTCTGCGGCCACATCAGGCCGCGTCGTTCTCGCACTGGCGGAGCTGTGCACAGCGAAAGAGATGGAAAACGAAAGGGAAGCAGCATAGAGAACAAGCTACACGCGACATGAGAATACTTTGATGTTGTGTCCCTACGATATGCGTGAGCTATAATAATAACACTTAACAATACGATATAATAATAATGACATTTAAGTGTAATATTATGCATAAGTGCACAAATTGTATGTGCCGTGTATACACATACTCAGCCACGCCCACTGAATATTATCTTTCAGTCCATTATAGAGATTAGTCGACATATATCTGAATAATTCGAATCTATTTCAATTTGGCAGGGTGCAAAAGGTATATTTAACCGAACGCTTGGATATCACAATAAAGCCTTTTTTCCCGTGGTAAAAATGCAACTAAAAATGACTTGCTAGGCCCTAAAAATGTTATCAAGTATTTGCTTGTATCAACAAATAATTCTTTTGGCGTTATGATAAGTTCTTTATTCTTCCAATCAAGCCTTTTTTGTGTGTATTCTTTTGACCCTTATCATAGATTTAGATTTTTAAATCTAATAATAATTATTATTTTTATACGTACTAATAATTAATACTACTATAAAATAAAGTAATTAGTACTATAAAAATTTTATAAGTACTAATAATTTTATTAGTACTTATAAAATATTTGTATGCACGGTGAGAAAAATGTGGTATTTATTACTATAACTGATAGGTGTTAAAAACCTTACAATAGAAGTATTAAATATTTCAGATGTGTCCATTCCTATGAGTGCGGTTTGCTGTATTATTGATTTTTCATACTCCGATGGAAATAATATAAATATTGAATTAAGCGAATGGATTCTTATATATCTCTCTATATTATAAAAAGATCTCGCCGCCGCCGCCGCCGTGTCAAGAATCGAGGGACTTAGAATAATTCGGGCTGAGGGCTTGGCGGAAGGGGGGAGGGGCACCCTTCGGGGGGGGGGGGGGGGGGGGGGGAACCCTTCGGGGGGGGGCACCCTTCGGAGGTGGCAGCCTCGGGTGGGGGGCGATTGCGAGCGCGCGCAGCGCGCGAGCCACAATAAAATCCTAGTATATATATGGGGCATTCCATCCTAATTCGACCTGGGTCTAACCCTCGACTTCCCCAATTTGGCTCGTAATTTTTTGTAGGATTGGTTAGACCCTCAAATGCACCAGATTTTTATTTTTTATTTTTTCTATGCAAATTTATTTTTTAATTATTTTTTTAAGTGACACATCGAATGCCATAATTTAAAAATCTGAAAAAATTCTGAAAAATACTTTGTTGAATATCAAAATTATAGTCAAAGTGGGCAAGATTTTTCTTCTTATAGTTTTTAAGCTTTTTTGATTTAAAAAAATTATTCAAAAATAGAAAAAAAAATAACCTACTACAAGCGACTGGTCAAACGTTTATTTATGTAAACTCGGATTTTTTTGAATTTCCTCAGGTTTTCAGGAATTTAAAAAAAAATTCTGAACTAAAACTATTCCAGTACCATATAAGCCCACATTCTAGTACCAACATGCCATAATTTAAACATCTGAAAAAATGCTGAAAAATGCAGTTTCATGTACAGAAATAATTGACAAGACGTCCATAGTAGAATTATTTTTTTTCTAATTTTTTCTAATTTTTTAAATCAAAAAAGCTTAAAAACTATATGAAGAAAAATCATTCCCACTTTGGCTCTAAGCTAGATAATTTTGATATCCAACAAAGTATTTTTCAGAATTTTTTTAGATTTTTTAATTATGGCATTCGATATGTCGATTTACAAAAATATAAAAAAATAAATTTGCATAGAAAAAATGGAAAATAAATATCTGGTGCATTTGAGGATTTAATTAATCCTACAAACAATTACGAGCCAAATCGGGGAGGTCGAGGGTCAGGCCCAGGTCGAATCGGGATGTAATGCCCCATATATTTCGAATAATAGCAGAAACTGAGATTTTTTTTCCATTTCCGCTGTGACCTACTCAGGGTCAGCCACGTAAAGAGATATTTGAAAATGCGAGTTCATGCTTGTAGAGCTCGTACTATTGTGAGAAACGGCATCCCCTCTGGTCGAGAAATCCAGGTCTGAGAGACTGACTTTTCAGAGTACAGAAAGGAGAGAAATAGGTAAAGAGTGAAGAGGCATATGGAGGCAACGAACAAAGGGGATTCCGGATTACTTCATCGAAAATTTTCAATCTCAGGAAAAGCTAGAGAATCTCTCAGTCTCTCTTTGCCTCGCAACCCCTCTGAACTCTCTTTTTCCCCCACGTATTGCGGTTCTCTAGCCTCCCACTTGAGGATGGAAGTCATCGTTATACGTATGCACGCGTCGAACAGTTGGAAAATGATAAAAACCAATATGCGAGCAACTCGGGAGCAATCGAGTCCTATTTGTTGGGGCATTGAGGGACGAAACTCCGGCGAAACTATCGAGTGATTGAAAAAAAAGAATAAAAAAACGTCACAATGTATTCGACATTCATATTTCCCGTTGGTGTTTCACGCTCATGATACCATTCGCGATTAAGATATTTCTAGAAATTCCAGAGTTCGCAGAAGTCTCGTAGATTATTCGCATTTAGTATGTATGAGTGCTATATACGTGTAGGACACTCGAGATACTACGAATATGTGTTATATGAGGAAATGAGGTTGAGGGAGATACGTGAAGGATTTATCACGAATCGATGAATGACCACGAGTAGACCTCGACAGGATTCGGCCTCCGCTTGGTCTTTCTCACTCGGGTCCTGCAATTCCTTCACCTATTTCCGTCGTTTTCCATCTGTGCAATACGTGGCAGCAGTTTTCATTTAGACCTCTACGCTTCCGGCTCTGCTGACTGTTCCTTCAGGTTGCCGTTGTATGGCCGCGGGCTTTTCGCGATCTTTGCCATCAGAGTGAACGTGGTTCACCTGACCGACTTGCTGCATTATCTATACCATGCATACTGCATTTTTTACAACCTGGAAGAAAAGCCGGAAGAAATCCTCTTTTGGATGAACAAGATTTAAAGAACGCAGTGCTGTGCTTTTAAAATCTGAAATATTCGGGGCTAAGCATTTTTGGCTACTGTCGAAAAGTCTAATCATTGTCGTTACACTAACTCGTTATTTTTCATTTTTCACAATATAATAATGATAGTATAATTAATTGAACGTCAGACGAAAGATCAGAATTATTATCATTATTATTTCTTTTTTATTTTGAGGAAATCATTAATCTAATTAAAATTTTGAAAATAACCATAATTAATAAAAGTGTGGTCTTTTTGATTTATTTTTTTCGAAAAAATTCGGATACTTAAATCGATATATATTTTTCCGTGCGGGAATACCAACAAGTGCCGAACTTTAGCAAAACGCGGAGAAAGTAACATGTTATTTTTTTTTTCGCAGAATATAAGGCACAGAGCGTAAGGACGGAATTAAATTTGCAGATGCCGATTCGCATCCCCGAAGAGTATGGGCGAATACTACTTTTTATTATTCACTGCCACTGCACGTCCGTTATCATCATCGATTCTCGTGATGCATCGGATCTCCTGTCTCTCTTTCTACTCCCGGTCCATTTTGCATCGTGGGGCTGTGGCCCATCGATATTCTCTTCGCAACACGAGGTCCCGGCGGAAACTAAAACTATAAGAGAGAAAAAGATGTTGAACCCGAGGGCAAACGCTTCGATAGTGCACAACAGCTTCGACAGGTGCCTCCCACCGATCCGCGATCGTATGCTACCGACGTACTCAATATGCGCGCCTGAAAGCCCAAACTTCGTTATCAACTCCGGCATCGATTCTTGACATTTTAATGGCACTGTCACGCTCCCCAAGCCTTTACCTCTACATATAATTTACAACGAAGGCTAAAATCTTTTTTCTATATAGGTTATAACGGCTCGCGCGTTCACAGAAGCTTCTTTCCAAATTGAATTCCAAGTCCTGATTATCTCACGTGCCCACATAAGCAACACGAATACACGGAAAGAAAAAAGTAGTTCTGGCCACCAATTCCAGCATATGCTGTGTCGCGTGTTAGTTACTGAAACTAAATCTATAAAGTAGCAAAAATAGTACGTATAACCAATAACTTGGTTCCTGCAACTATCACGGCTGCTATCCAATCGAAATGATTCATCACGCCAACCAACCGGTGAGTTGAGGTTATGATCTCAGCTGGTCATTGTTACTATCGATACTCTACCAACGAGGTTACAGTTTCTTCAACCGACCGAGTAGTTGGCGCTATGCTAACTATTTCGATTGGTTGTCGGGACCGATAAATCAGTTTTCACAACTACTTTTTCCTTTCCGTGTACTCATGCAGACACTCATGAATCCTCACATAAACCCAAACTTGACCCAAATTTTTCTGAGTTCATATGAGCCTCCTAAGTTTCCACATACTCCCACAGACACTCATAGACACGAGCCACAAGCTTGGTCCAGATATTTTTATAATATGAGCCTCTTAAGGATAAATATTTTTAAATCAACATATGAACCGCTTAGAACTTTATTTTTTAAAGTCAATATATGAGCCGTTTAGGCCTACATTTTTTTAAGTCAACATATGAGCCTCCTAGGCCCTGGTTAGTTTAAGTCCCACATAATCACACAGACACTCACACATACTCACAGACACTAAGAAACATTCATAGTCACTTACAGATAAGCTTTACCTTATGCCGAAGTGTCTGTGTGATTGTCCAACCGATCTTCAACTCTTGTACCTTATTATTATGTAGATAGATATGGAAAAAAGAGAAGAAAAAACCGTAGAAAAAAATGTACGTAGAGTCAAGAAGCGCTTTCTTTGTTTAATCGGCGCGGACCAGATGTTTATTACAATCGAAGGATATCTCGGCCACCGACCCAATCGATAACGCCAGATAAGAGAATTACGAGGTCTCGTATGTTTTGTGCTCAAGCCTGACAGTATATGAAGCATTCTCTGTCAATTCAGCCACTTTTTTTTCAACTCTCTCCGATCTGCACCACAATTGGTTATACCAATTTACCGCTAAAAGGTCCTCAATGCGAATTTTTTCAGATTTTTGAAAACAATATTTCAGAAAATGCCGTTATTTTTTCAAGTACAAATATCTCGGAAACTTGAAGTTACTGAAAAAAATGTGTGCACATAAAAGTTATCGTTTCTTCTTAGCCTTCCAGCGGAATGATCGAACTATTTGTCACGTTCCAGTGAGTATGATTTTTTATCGAAAAACGGAGGAATTATTTTTTTATTCAAAAACGGATATTTTTTTTCACTGAAAAAATTATAGAGTGTTCCTGCATCACTGTTGATATCTAAAAAAAATCACCAGAGTGTCACTGATCGATGTTCTGGTATAAAAAAATTTATTTCTGTGAACGTTCCGAAAAAGAGGGAATTGGTAGTAGTAAAATGTATTTATTGGCATACGCACAATGAGAATTACAATAATTGCATGGACAATGACAGTAAGAGTTAGTGATGCCATCGACCGAAGTCCTTCAGCCTTGGTTTTTTTTTAACATCAATCTCGGTCTGTTTTATATGAATACTAACTTAATAAATAAAATCATACAATGAAATAACCTTGCAATTGATCAATCTATCTCGTTTCTTAGATTTAACAGTTGTTGATATGTGGTATGACTTAAGTGTTTAGCTTTCCGTGTAATATTTAGTGCAGGTTGGCTACAAAGTGGGTCAATATTGTTTACTTTACTAATAGCGAATCGCCTGGATAGGTACTGGGTTCTTAGTCTAATCGGTGTAATGCTACTGGCATTACACCGCTTCGTAAAGAAAAGTGTTTCGTGGGTTATACAGAGGGTTATTGGGATTGCGGATACGTGTCAGGCGTCGGATAGCGCTGGTTTCCGCGGTTTTTACTTTTTTGATCGCTGTTTCTTTACAATTTATAAAAGCTGGATGGCCATATTCTAGTATTGGCCGGCATATGGATTTACACATCTTGGTCAGGTGTTTTATGTGAATAGCTCGATTTGAAAATATAATTTTCCGGAAGTGAGAAGCTCTTTGTGTGACTTTATTTTTGCATTGTTGCAGGTGGAAGTTAAAATTCAGTTTTTGATCAATATCAATTCCGAGGTATTTCGCATGTTGTACGGCTGATATTTCGGTATTAAACAGTCGAATTGTGGGCGAATTTGGAGAGATTTTATGGTTGAATATTAATAGTTGCGACTTTCGTGGATTTGGTTTAAGTCGCCAGTTATTGAACCATGTGGTAATGTTGTCTGTTGCTAATTGTAGAGCATCTGTGGTTTGTTGTAAGGTGTTTTGGTGTGTGATTAAGACTGTATCATCAGCAAACTGTAGAATATATTGCTTGAGGTTCACTGCTTCTTTGTCAATTAGGTTGAAGTTTTATATATCATGGCAATATATACTATAAAGCAGTGGGGAAAGTGGTGAACCCTGAGGAACGCCTTGTTCCGGTGTGAATGAGTCCGATACCTTCGATTCTGTTCTTACTCTCAATGATCTTAATTCCAGGAAAGTCCGTACGATGCATATTAGATGGTGTGCGCATCGTATATGGTGTAATTTGTAGAGTAGCCCTTGATGCCAGACGCTGTCAAAAGCTTTTGCGATGTCCAGAAAGAGGGCTGCTGATCTTCTATTTGATAATTTATTTGCGACTACGTTGGAGGTTGACGGAATTATTATTTTTAAAATTCCAAAACGGTAATTTTTTTTGGCTAAAAAAATTACAGAGTGTTCCTGCATGATAGTCGATATTACAAAAAAATCATCAGAGTGGCACGGATCGGTTCTAGGGTATAAAAAACGAAATAACACTACACCGTTTTTTATATTGTAACCTTGATCTGTGTCATTCTAATGATTTTTTTGCGATATCGACAGTGATGCAGGAATACCCTATGATTTTTTTAGCCAAAAAAATCCGTTATTGAATTAAAAAATAATTCCTCCGTTTTTTCGAAACTTCCACACGAATAATTTTTTTTACACTGGAACCCCGATCCGGAATACTATGTAATTTTCTTAGCCAAATAAAAATTACCGTTTTTTAATTTTTTTAATAATAATTCTCCCGTTTTTTAGATATCATCAGTTATGCAGGAATACTTTGTAATTTTTTAAGTAAAAAAAACCCCGTTTTTGAATTAAAAAACAATTACGTGACAAATATTTCAAACATTCCACTGGAAAGCTGAGAAAAAGCGACAACTTTAATGTGGAGACATTTTTTTCAGTAACTTCAAATTTCCTAGATATTTGCATTTGAAAAAATAACAGCATTATCTGAAATATTGTTTTCAAAAATCTGAAAAATTCACATAGAGTACCTTTTAGCGGTACATTGGTATAACCAATTATGGTGCAGATCGGAGAGGGTTGAAAAAAAGTGGCTGCATCGACAGAGGATACTTCATATATATATATATATATATATATATATATATATATATATATATATATATATATTATATATATTATATATATATATATATTATATATATTATATATATATATATATATATATATATATATATATTAGAATGTTTAACCGATGTACACTTTAATATCCACTTCGCGCTCGCTCAAACTGATGAAACAAAAAATTCCAGGCACATTATAGCTTGGGCCTAATAATCGAGTTTCCCGAACCAAGTGCCGCCGTAATGCGGTTCGATAATTATACTATATTTAGGATCAGATCAGTCACTGTGTGACGAGCTCGAATTAGTGACGGGTCGATGAATGGAAACTGCGGGGAGATATAATTATTTCATAATGGTATCGTTGAGAATATAAAGATTAAGTTCTGAGAGACATACGTCAATATGATGATAACTAGAATAGCACGTTTTGATGATAGTGCATCGAACGGATGATCAATTCGTCAGAATCGTCATGACAGTAGTCCTAGCTAGAATTTCATTCCGTACTAACCACAAGGGGTCGAGATCGGGATTACATAATATTAGAAGTTCATGTTATTAAAGGAATGGAGTCGGATCAAATGATTTTTTAAAAAATGGTTCCGCTAGTTCGTTTTTGCTGCGCTCCTTCAAATTGTCAATTCTGTGAAATGACGGTCAAAAGTGCAACCATTGGACCATGACCGTCAATTGATCCAAAGAAATCGGTTCGATGAGTTCTTTTGAATCAAATATGGATTCCATTTCAAATAAATAAAATTTTATTTCATTCAAATACATTTTCTTCGAAGTGAATACGATTTATTTGAATGAAATAAATAATATTCCACTGAAATAAAATCCTATTATGATGGCTATTTAAAGAGAAATTTATTTAATGGCCGGCCTAATAGAATTTTACTTCGAATATATGGAATTTATTTCATTAAAATAAACCATATTAATTTCAAATAAGATTTATTTAAAACATATAAAATTGTATCAATTTCAAATATATTAAAAATTTTATTCAAATAAACCCATCAGACCCGTTTCTTTGGGTGTGGCCGTGACAGCACATCAGTATTTTTTACCAACTGAGTACACTGAGAAAAGAGTTTATTTTTGGGTACTAGGATTTGTTAACTATTAACAAATCATAATGTTAAATATGGCGAAATGAATATTTTGTTATAATTAACAAATCGCTTATTTGGCCCTTTCAATTGGCATATATAGTAATTTATTAACAGTTAATAAACGTATATTTGAGTTAATATTTCCTTTATTGGTGTCCACAGAACATTAAGTTGACTCAATATTGGATTGGCTTTTAATTTAAACAATACTTATTAACAGTTACCATTATAATAATTTGAATCAATTAATGCATATCTTGACAGAACGGTACATCTAGTTGGATGTGCTTTCCGATTGGATTGGCTCAAGTAAAGGTAAAACTACAAACAAATAAACGTACATTTAATGAGAAATACATTTATTATACATTTTGAATGGTTATTATACCCTATCGTTATGCATTCCTTATAAATAAATAAATATTTTTGTAATTCCATTATAACAATACTAGGATTTTATTGTGGCTCGCGCGCTGCGCGCGCTCGCAATGGCCCCCCACCCAAGGGTGCCCTCCCCGAAGGGTGCCCCCCGAAGGGGCCCGCAGCCTTGGGGGAGCTATGTTTTTGGAAAAGGACTTAGAATAATTCGGGCTCGGGGCTTGGCGGAAAGGGGTGGGCCTAGCCCCAGCCCCTGGGGCTAACCCCAAGCCTTTCGCCCCACCCCCTTCCGCCAAGCCCTGAGCCCGAATTATTCTAAGTCCCTCGATTCTTAACACGGCGGCCACGGCGGCGGCAGCGGCGGCGAGATCTTTTTATAATATAGAGAGATAAACGCCGGTTACAATTACATTAACAGAGTCATTCCTATCATTGTTTCTTATGTAAAGATTACATTTTGGTTTATGCGTAATATCGTTTACTTAAAACCCGATGTTACTTCGAAACTTGGGGAGTCAATAATAGGCAAATTCACGTACTCGACGTTTTCGGTTAGTAGTTCTCCGATGATAGGTCCAACATCGAGTGAATCGGCAATCCCCATCTCGCTCAAAAGACGATATGTAAGCGGCAATTGTAACGGGGCAACGTTAAAGGTAACCTATTTATTAGTACATTATTTCTGTACTTACGTTCGAAGGCTTTTTCCAATTCATCGTGTAAGCCCCACAAAATGAGAAGGTCGTCCTTCTTATGCACTGTTTCGCTCGCACTGCCAAACTACGACTGTGGCGTGATTGCGTCGAGAACGAACTCAGCCTCTGAGGGTGGACGATTGTAAACAACCATAACAGTCACGCCAAACAGACGGTACTTGACGCAAATATAGATTTGTTAATAGTTAACTAAGGACAAATCTGCGTAACGACAAATAATGATTCCTTAACTATTAACAAATCTGCGTAACAGCAAATAATGATTTGTTAACTATTAACAAATCTGCGAAACGGCAAATAATGATTTGTTAACTATTAACAAATCCGAAGTTGTCCTGACTATCTTTAATCTTGTTGTCCTAAATCGTTCTTTATTTATAACAAATATCGAACGACTTATATAAATAAATTGCATAAGCAAATCGTTCATTTGGCGGAAATGCCATCAGAATAAGACTTTGTTATGAGAACATTCATTTTTATTTACAGTTAATATATTTTGTAACAGTTAACAAATATTTTAAGAAACAGCTCAACTAAATATATTTTTTTGCAGTGAATGAACTCTTTTCTCAGTGTAGTTGGCGCTATTCTAACTACGTATTCCAGTTGGTTGTCGGGACTGATTAGTTTATACAACGACTTTTTTCTGTCAATGTGGCTATCTATTCCGTATATTAACAATGGACGTTTGTCGGGAAAAGGTCATTTGGCCGTTCAGAATTGCTTATCGCCTCCGTAATTTTCTTAGGAAACCGTCGACAGTAATTGGACAACATTATATCATATACAAGTTGAAAAAAAAGCATACGGTGTCATATGAAAATATTGACACACATATTTATGTGTCAAAATACTCTGTGATAACAATGGATTATAAATTGTACAAATAGATGTGGACTATTGTGCATTTTCAAATATTGCTAGAGGAAATAATGCAGATAAAAAATAAACATTAATGTTTGATGTGCTCGGTTCAAAAAAGATTTTTCAAACCGATATCTTGTGTTCCAAAGTAATTTTTACAGCGAAGCAATAAAAAAAGTTAACAATAAACTTCTTCCGGCGGGAATCTAGCGATTTTAGATGGAGACTTAATCGATGAAATGCTATATTCTAGAGTGAAATGAACATTTTGAAAGATATTTTTATTAAAAAATTATAACCACTAATTGTGAAAACTAAATGTAGAAGCCAAATTTATATATAACGTTCGTAAAAAAAAAAATCATCCATATAACTACCATATAATCAAATCGGAAGCTTCAATTTATTTCTATAATAATAATAATGCACTTACAGAATAATAACTACAAACTACTCAGGGTATATCAATAGTTAGGGTAACTGGTTAGAGTACAGTTAACGTGAATATATTCCAAACGATACATAAATTATAATAAAATACAGTCATTTATTTATTTATTTTTTAAACTTTGAATGAGGAAGAAACTTTTTCTAATTATGTGAAGCAACACGCGGGGAGTTCCAGTTGATGCTAATACTCCTCGTTACCGTATGGCATGCGTGTATACAAATATTATGTTTTAAATACCGCATACCTAAGGAATATAACATAGACGATGAAGAAGTACCGGAGTGGGTAGCTGAGTTGTGCGTTATAGTAGTGGCCTTGGAAGTGATTTCCGCTCCGGGGGGCCATGTGCATTATGTAGACCACGTAGCGCATAAAAGCGAGAAGCCCAGATATAACGGAGAAAGATAAAGGAAAATAAGAAGGGAGGTTTATCTGTCCCCTCGCCATTGTGACAGTGTCGAGAAAATGAGCTCGGAAAAAGAATCTTCTCACCACTCCTCTTTCTTTTGTGTTCCCCATTTTTTTTCGCACCCGTCAACGCGACTCCCTTAATGATCAACTCGTCCCTTTTGCTAATTGGGTCGCCGTCCCGGTAGGCATAATTTCCCTTTTCTCTCTGCTATGGGAGTTTCATACACTATTGCTAGTTATAACTCCTGCCATTCAATTCAATATTTTCGCAGTCATCGATCCGTACCTATCGAATATAAAAGTATTTGATATCTTGTTTGTTTAAAGTCTTGATTTCAATTTTTTTATTGACTTTATTGCATTGAAATAATAAGTTAAATTATCATTAAAATAATTCTTTGAACAATTCTTATGAACCCAAATGATGATAAAAGTTACAAATAGTGATTATAACGATTATTAAAGAATTAAGAAAATATCCTTGCATTCCAACGACTAGAGATGTCGCGCGAAGTTCAAATTCTCGCTTTCTCGTTTGACAAAATTCAGTCAAGATACTTTCTCGAATCGTATATATTGTGCTCGTCATTTGTTAATATCGCCTTGCCTCGTCTCGAGAAAGAAAACCATGTTCGCGATGTGGTCGATTATGTATATCAATGTACCAAAGTCTTCATTGAACAATTCAATATAAAAAAAACGATTTTTTGAAAATTTATACTGTGTTGATCCCTTAATTAAGTTCGTCACCAACGCATTCGAACTCGAGCCAATTCCAACGTGTGTATTCTGCAGGCAATTTTAGGAATCAATTTTCAATACTTTTTATTTTTGTTAATAATACAGTGCTTCATCAGAATGATTTCTTTCCAAACTTCTGCCAAATATCACCACAAAACATTTTCTACATATCGAAATTATCATACCGTATAACTTATTTCTTAAGTAAGATATGTCGGCAGTTTCGACAATTTTTTAATTCGAATTATAAATTATACACGTTCACAATTACTTGCATAAGCTGGGGACTGGCCGGTGCCTTAGCCCACTCGGCCATTGACATCTTAGAAGATTTTTATTTGTATTGTCTATTTGAAGTATACTAAAAATAAAAATGCGACAACACTACATTTACTTAGATGGTTGCGACCGAAATATGTAAAATATTAACACATTGGGGCGGTCACCTATGGATGTACTGACCCTTGAGGCACATTGGAAAATTCGGCCATCCAAATACTGACCTACAAGGAACTTAGAAAAATTTCTTATAACTTTTGACTTTTTTTTTTTTTTATGAAATATCTTACGAATATGTCCGTACCCGACGCTCAAATTCGAATTATTCAAGTATGTGCATAGAATATGTTCTCGACATACATGCGTGTATATAGAATAAATATCCATAGAATATATAGGATATATTTTTTATATTAAAGACCTAAAATGAATATATATCGAATATCTGATGCTATATGGGTAGTCTCTCTCGCACCTAACCTCACTTTCTGGTTTTTCAGTATTCCTGAATAAACGGCTTTGAGTTTCGGGAAGCCAAAAACTTAGCCCAATTGTACGATCATTCCGAGTACTATCTCAAAATGCAAGCCCAATCTGTGTAGTTATTTGAGAGAAAACAGCTTTTGAAATTTTTTAAGTGGTGGGGGAAAGTAACATTGTCTCTTAAGTGAAGTCAATGAAAAGAACATACTTGACTTAAATACACATTTTATTAATGTTAAAGAAGAAGGTTTCATTGAATCAGAGACGATGTCTTTGAAATCGATGAAAAAAGATTTATTGCTTTAAGGGGAGGGAGTCAGGTCAAAAAAATTGATTTTGGAAATTCAATATCATCCAAATCCTATTGCATATAAAAATGCCCAACGCACTATATTGTTGGTGCTCGATGAAAGGATTTTTGACTGTCGTCTGACTTGCATATGCTTTTCAATATTACCTTAAGCAAAGTTCTTAGGTTTTCCATTCTGCGCATGATTCAGATCAAACTACTAGGCAGATTGGAATGGTTGACGTCTCATTTTCTTCTTCATGAAAAGATACACCGGCTAAATGGAGCAAACTATTTTTTTTTATTCTGAAAGCAAAGTTAATCACTGATTTAGAAAATAGCATAAAATTTATTTATTAATAATTATGTTACTTAAAAAATATTACATTTTATTAAAATTTGCTCCATTTAGCCGGTGTATCTTTTCTTGAAGAAGAAAATGAGACGTCAACCATTCTAATCTGCCTAGTAGTTTGATCTTAATCATGCGCAGAATGGAAAACCTAAGAACTTTGCTTAAGATAATATTGAAAAGCATATGCACATCAGACGACAGTAAAAAATCCTTTAATCGAGTACCAACAATATAGTATGTTGAGCATTTTTATATGCAATAGGATTTGGATAATATTGAATTTTCAAAATCAATTTTTTTTACCTGACTCTCTCCCCTTAAATAAATGGTTCTTTGATTCAATGAAACTACTTTTCATTCAGATTGGAATCATTTTAAAAAAAGATAGTACTGACATTCTAGTGTTTCATTTAATTGGCAAAGATTACCGTGAATCAATTAAACTTTTTCTGTCGGTGTAGGGATTGCACGTAGCATGTTAAACCAAGAACACATGCTGCTACCTCACGCGAAATCAGGTTCGGTAGGCTTCTGTCGATGAATCTAATTAACCCTAGCTATAAATTCAATTGTCTATAGGAGAGGCCGACCTGAGCTGGCGGCTGGACGAGAATGCAGGTTAACCCAACCATAATATCGTGGAACCAGCCTCGAGCACTTTGCAGTTCAACGTGGTGCCGTAAGCACTACGAGCCGGACGAACCGAATATATTTCCACATATTTTTAGCAACGTTTTACTATGGCGATTGAATATGCTGAAGTACGTGCGGGTCATAAGAAAAAAAATCTGTTGCCGAAAAATATCCAAGAGAATTTTCATTTACATGATATACAGTAAAACGGTTTCAGCGCATATATAAATTCTTTACATTTTAGCTCGTAGGAAACGGTGGTAAAACGAGTGGATTGGATGCTCGTGGTTTTGGTCAATCGTGGTGGTAAATTGCAAGAGGAAGACGGAGCGAAATAGAGTATACGTTGAACTGTTGGGTATACGCTAACGCGCGCTTTTATATGGAACAGAGAAGCGAGAGGAAAATCCGAGAGGCTGATGGAGTAGTTGCAGCTTGGATGATAGCTTAAAGCTGACAAAAGACACGAGAAATATAGTAAAACGACAACAGCACTATTTCGAACAAATTACTGAATACGTGCATTTACCAATATATGCTCAAGTACTGCCACAGGTGGACCCCATTTGAGTTTATGAAGTCGTTGATGATTCAATACGTGAGTTTAATATCACTCTAAAAACCCAGCGTATTGGAAGTGTGTTATTTCCCATCTTTTATACACTTTCAAGCATGTTGGCATTTACATGGTAAATTGTATCTAAAAGGAATACGTCTGTAATTGTTCAAAAATTCGTCACAACGTAAAAGATAGGAAACGATACACTTGCAACACGCTTGGTTTATTTGGGTTTTAGTTGGTGAGACGCTTTATGAAGAATACAAGTTACCATACTGTAGTTTACTTTCAATCCAAATTAGGATTCTGTCATAGAGATTAGCATTGTTACGGAAGCATGAGTAAATACTACGACAAAGAGACGTTGGATCGCTTAATTGCTAATTAGACTGCCAGATATAATGATCATTTCGATATTGGTAAGAAGATTTCCTATTACTATCCTATAAATGATCGCGTTGTACTATTAAACTGGAAACCTCATACATCGCATAAATGCCTATTATTATTAAAATTATTTTATCGCTCGTTTACTGTTTATGATTATGTACGAGTTTATGTTGTCGAAGTTTTCATCAGTTGCAGTGTATGAACGATGCTCATTTTCTCTTTTAATCACTTGGTGTATGGTCAACAATTAAGGTGGATTTACCCGTCGTGAGTGTGTGGGCATCGACTGCTAGAGCAATCTACAGTATTATAATACAAAATTTGAATTATCGGTATATTGGTAAATGACTGGAACATCCACTTTGATACCCATTAATTACGTCCTGGTATCGCAGCTGGCGGGTTTTCGAAATGTCACGCATCCAAGGATTGATGTATAGCCAATTCCAATAAAACGTGGATGTAGGGCAGATAAACTACTCTCGTTTCGACGCATAAAACGAGTTTCATTGAAGTTCAATAAAAATGTTCACAGGGTCAGCTTATGTAATTTCCATCAGTCAATTATGAGTAGTTAAATAAAATTACGGCACGAGACGGGGTAATGAAATTTTATTAATTCATACATTTTCGTGCACCTTTGTAATACTTCTGTGCATCTAGTATTTATTTTGATTCAGATTGGTTAAAGCGGTTTTATTTATTTTCTTACTTTATTGCTTTATATACTTAATGGGCTAATTCAGCTGAGTCGAAATTAAGCAAATTTACAAAGTTGCATTCAAAGAACTTAAGTTTTCAAAATTTCTGTTTGAGGGTCATATATTTGGACGTAGTTTCGATCTTAAGATTAAAGTTGAAGTAGAACCAATCGAGTTCGGTTTGAACCGGTTAAAGAAGAAATTAGTGTAAATAAGTTGAAACTAGTGCGTAATTGCACATAGAAAAAATGTATAACAATGGTTTTACAAAATACACCGTTACTCCCAAAAAAATCCATACACTTCGTACACACACATACACACACTGAAAAAAAAATTTCATTGATTCAATAAATCAATCTTAGCGGGCTGCAGAAACAAGCTTTATCAATTTAATTTCAATTTTAATTCTTCCAATTCCATACGAGATCGAAACAATAACTCTAAAATAATCAAAACAATATTTGATTATTTCAATGTTAAATGGGATTGAACGAATAAACGAATGAACGCTTTTTGTTAGCCGCAATAGAATTTTTTTCATACACTTGTATTGAAATCTGCATTCCAATTTCAACGGTTTTCATTTCTATTATTTGAATCTAGGTAATAATATCCTTGAAAAAAAAACCCACAGAAAAAAAGGACAGAAAAATGACCCGATGGAAAAAATATCCGAAGGATATAAAATCCTTGGAAAAAAAAATCATGGAAAAAATGGCCTTGGATAAAAAGATGCATATTGAAATACCCGGAAAAAATAACCTTTAGACGTTTATCTCATAAGAAAGATATTTTCATTGTTTAAAAACAGCAGTATAACCATACTGCAGAGCCCATACCCATACCTAGCGGCTCTCGTTTGCGTGTGGGGTTGGCGAGGTTTAAGTCTTCGTTTTCCAAACGCCGCACGAAAAGTAATTAATATCGAGTTTTTGAAAACAGAAATTGAAATTAAATGAAGCATAGCTACTAAACAGGGGTTTCGCACATCTAAAAATAAATCTGAGATCACTCTACAAACTTGAGAGTATATTCTGGAATTTTTTTAAGACAAATAAAAAAAGACATATTGACTGAAAAAATTTTTTTTAGTGTAATTGTGATAGAAATAGATCTTTATTACATTATAAAAAGTCTATAAAAATTCGTTTTTCAAAGTTCATTCGAAGCCCCTACTTTTATGTCTCATACATTTTTTTGTATGACTAATAGTTTTTAAGATACAGGGTTTTTTAAAAAAAATATCAATTTTTCTAAATCTAAAAAGAAAACAGCATCCAAAAATTCTGAAAAAAAAAAAAAAAAATTGGAAAAATCCCTTGTAAATAATCATGAATTCTGGTAAATTAACAATTTTTTTGGAGGGGGTGGAGTTTTGGATCGTTCGAAAAGGGATGGAATACCTCATATATTAGTCGTCCGTACATTAATATTTTTTTAACAATAAAAAATTTTGTGTTGTAGATGGGGGGCTCCCCCCCCCCAACCCCCTGGCGAGGGCCTCCGCCATATTTATTCATTTACATCACAAACATGCATCAGGTAGTTGGAGTGTGGGGGTGGTTCAGTTACTCAGTAAAACGAACACGGTTTAAACAAATTACCATCTTTGCGCAATTACAATCATATCACTGTCACACGCAGCATTGCTGTGTTTTGTAATCTCACAACATACAAACACACTTTAAATATAACATTTTCGAATCCTGACCCCTCAAAGGCTCTGCATTTATCCATATTATAATACAAACTGCAAATGGGGAAAAAAGGGTTATTCTTTCAGCGGTGCTTATTGCTATCGGTTATTATTTACTCATGATTTCTTTTCCTGCGGATATTTTTTCCTCGGATATTATGTCCATCGGATATTTTTTCTGTGATGTTGTTTCTGTGGGTTTTTTTTCCAAGGATATTTTTGGCGGATACCCTATTATTTCTGTGGCTTTTTGTTCCAACCATATTTTTGGTAGATACCCCAAACATGAAATCCCAACAAACTATTAATTGTCAGTTTGTGCAACTATTTCTTATTAACCTTAACTGATTTTGTTCTTTTTGTAACTAGTTAGTAGTTCAGTTGTTTTTTTTCGCTTAATATTTCCCACACTGAGAGAAGAGTTTATTCACTACAACAAAATATATTCAGTTGAGCAGTTTCTTAAAATATTTGTTAACAGTTACAAAATTTATTAACAGCAAATAAAAATGAGTGTTCTCATAACAAAGTCTTATTTTGACGGCATTTCCGTCAAATGAACGATTTGCTTATGCAATTTTTTTAACATAAGTCGTTATAATTAAAGGACGATTTGGGACAACAAGATTAAGGATAGTCAGGGCAACTTCGGATTTGTTAATGGTTAACAAATCATTATTTGCCGGACATATCATCGTAGAACTACTAACGGAAAACATCGAGTACGTCAATTTGCCTGTTATTGACTCTCCAAGTTTCGAGGTAACATGGCTTCGAGTAAACGGTATTACGCATAATCCGAAATGTAACCATTACATAAGAAACAATTACATTAATGTAATTGTAACCGTCGATTATATTGTTATAACCGAATCACAAAAATATTCATTTATTTATAAGGGAAATGTATAATATATATATCTCTCATTAAATATACGTTTATTTATTTGTAGTTTTATCGTCACTTGAACCAATACAATTGGAAAGCACATCCAACTAGATGTACCGTTCTGTCAAGATATGCATTAATTGATACAAATTATTATAATGGTAACTGTTAATAAGTATTGTTTAAATTAAAAGCCAATCCAATATTGAGTCACCTTAATGTTCTGTGGACACCAATAAGGGAAATATTCATTCAAATATAAATTTATTAACTATTAACAAATCATTATTTGGGCCAGTTTAGGAGTTCAAACATAAGTTTATTAATCGTTAATATATCACTATTCGTGCCAATTGAAAGGGGCAAATAAGCGATTTGTTAATTATAACTAAATATTCATTTCGTCATATTTAACATTATGATTTGTTAATAGTTAACAAATCCTAGTACCCACAAATAAACTCTTTTCTCAGTGCAGGCCTACAATAATCTCCCTATATGTCAATAAATACTAACTAGAAAATAAATTAACATGAAGCTGAAACTGGCAAACGGAGTTAACAGACACTGCATATTAGCATTACGTCTGCTAGATTCTGTTTGCTAATTGCAGTGTCATAAATTAGCTTAAGTATAGCGATTTAATTGGACTGAAAGAAAATGCTTTTCGACCAAAACATAAATAATTTTTCCCAGGTCCTACAAAATTTATCTCTAGGTGGTAATGGTTATCCACGAAGTATGAAGTAAAGTATAAAGTCCAAGGACGATCCCTATGTGCCCTGCAATAATTCGCAGCCAGAACAGCACCAAAGTGAGCTAACCAAGTTGCAGAGTGTATACAACGTAGATAAATAGGATAAGTATCCCGAATTATGTGCAGACACGCTTGCCTTGTGGTATCCCGCGCAGCCGCGAGTTGCGGTGTTTTAGCGCAGGGCCAACAGGCCACTATACTTTAATATAAAATTCTGGCTGTACGTTCTACTCGTACCTACATAGCCGATCGATAAGCAGAGCGAAGTCAGCGAGAGTATGAGTGAGCAAGCGTTAGTCACGGCAATGGGGTCACCGGGCATCGAAACCAAATGCCCAAATAAATATTTTTAGAAAAATTGTCGAGAGATACAGTCGATCGTGGCTTGTCAGATTTAATCCTAAATGTTGCCTTTTAGTGAAGTGAAATTTTATTATAATTTTATTCCAGTGAAGTGAAAATGGTACGTAATAATTAATATCAAAGTCAAATTTTTGGTGACATTCGAAAATGTACTGGAGTAGTAGAAGTTTGGGAAAACTTTTAAGGAGCTTTTAGCTGCTATCGGGAACACGTGGAGGGAACCTTCGATTAATCGATCGTAATTGAGGGGGACCCGCACGTTCTTCGCACACCGGACGTTGATCGGCCTCGTACGCAACTTCCAGGATCAACTTATCGCGTTTGTACGTGAGGCACGCGTCTCCTCTACGGATTAATTTATTTGTATGTGCACTACCACTGTGTTGTATAAACGTGGTTGCCATTTCGGGAAGGCATAATTTACCGTTCTCGATTACCTGCGCGTTATACAAATTAGCGTGCGCTAATTCTGTCATCTCGGTTAGCTACGTCCGGCAATCACGAACGACAGTGATTGCTGTCGGATTATTATTGTTATAAAAGCTTTGATGAATGAATGAACTAATTGCCGCACTCAAAATGTCTTCATGCTCTTGACAAGGGTAATTGTTTACTCGTGCAAATAATTATATATCAAATTCATTTCAAGTATAATGCTTGGAAAATTTCGTTGTTAAATGCTTTTCTATATACAACATCGACTACCATGAAATAATCATAATTTCATCTACAGTTTTCTAGGAGAAATACATGCAAATTAAAACGAGGATCCATTTCGACCATCAAATTTGCAAAGAATTTAATATGTGTAAGCTTCTTTTACGGCGTCGCCCGAAAATTCATACTAATTGTTGAATTATAAATATTGTATTATAAAATGAAGGTCTAATAAAGGTATAATTAAACATAAAATTCGAATTCATAAAAGTTTACCGCAGGTGAAGAAATTATATGCGGGTAACCCTGTCTCTGCATTAAACGCTTCCGGCTCTTTCATATCCAGACTAACCAGGGTATTGTACAAGTTAAATGTGCAATCCTAACTTTTAATGAATCCATATACGAGGATTTTCGGCCAGTGTAGTCCTCTTTTTTTGCTGCCTCATAGAGGAAGCTTTGTTTTCATGAAAAAAATTAAAAATAAAAAATTTCTGATATTCATGGCAAGGCATTCAGAATGGTACAAAAATTCGAGAAAAGTGGTTTAGAAAAAAAGTCCATATGCGTGTGTGTGTGTGCAGGGCTTAGAAATTTTAATTAACTATAACTGAAGAACCGTTCAACCGATTGAGCTAACATTTGGCACACAAGTGAAACAGCAGCCCATCTTTGATTATTGAGATTTTTTAAAGAAAATGTATGCAGAAATTTGAATTTTATATCTTTTTGAATATTTTCAAAGAAGGACGTGCATGTTCTAGCTTTCGTAAAATTGGCGATATTTTGCCAAATAATTTTTCATAAGTACAGGTACTCTTAATGTCGTTTGGTATTGAATTTGACTGAAATCGAGAATTTATACAGTTTTGAAATTTTCGAAAAATTCACATTGTTGCCCGAACTTTATTAAAACATGAGACAACGAACTTAAATTTTATACATGAAATTGGTCCTACTCTGCGGTGATTAGTACATAGTGCCGTCATAATCTGTAATGTGATTCAATTGAAAGGTTACAGTTTGACTAAATAAAGCTGCAAAGTTCTACTTTGCAGCTTTATTTATTTTATTTTATCTCCTAAATTTCTTATAAGGTGTCAGATTTTATTACAAGTTGAGGATACTTTTCTTGAGTTTTTTTCAGATTTAATAGATATTTCTTTTTATTGATTATGTCTTTACAGATAAAATAATATTTAAAAAACACGTAAACAATTTTTTGTGATTTTTAAAATCCAGTAGACGTTAAATTTAATTTTTTAATAAAAATTTCGACGACTATTTAGAATTCACCAAAAAATCATCAACATGGGCATCGAATATTTAAGCAGTGAAAGAACTAATTTAAAGGCATTGTGCAATTTCGAAGAAAAACTGATACTAAGTTAATTTTCTTATTTTGCTAAAAAAATCAATTATATTGTAATTAAAAAGACATTAAAAGTAAATTTCTATTGCATTCAAAACTTTATAAAAAATAATTTAAAATAATCAATTTTCATCTTACATTTTTTCTTCTATATTTCGCTCCCAAGATGTAAACAGTTTAAATCATATACAGCACCTTAGGTTGTGTGTAAAAATATATATTGCAAAATACACTTGCAAAATAGTGGAAAATTAGACATCTCTCAGAAAATCGTTAAAAAGTGGTCTGACATGACAAAGAATTATGTTCAGACGAGAATATATCTGATTTTAAGAAGAGACGGTCGGGAATCGATTCTGAAATAATTCGCACATCCCGAGCTAGAGAAGACGTGTCAGGGAAAAGAGGACGAGCGGAATGGACCGAGAATGTGTAGGAGAACTGGAACGACCTACTCAAGACTACGCGCGGTGATACCGCGGTAATTGTACGTTTCCCCTGCGACGATAAGAAGAATTACTACCTTCGTGTGTAAACTTCACGGTGTTCCTTTCCGCTGATTCAACTGCACATACACAGCCACAATGGGATTTGCGGTGTTTCTTACACGTTCTTAAATGTTTTTGCATTGTCGCTCAAGCGATACATGTTCGCGGATAAATGAGGAAAACGAGAGGTTTCACCAAGATTGACATGTTAATTTATGCTGCTTGAGGTCAATCATTCATTTTCTATTCTTGAACTCTCTTCATTGCTGGTATTTTACAATCGTACCTATCGTTCATTCTACATCACTACTTACTACAAACTTTATTTTATCGATAAAGGCGCACACTCGACTTTCCTTGGGGGACAGAACTGAAATCGCCAAGTCCGTCGTAGTTCTAGAAAATTCAACCATCGGCAACAAATTGAAATTTGCAAATACGCGCATTTCGTTCTGTAATCAGGCGCAAACTTCGCTGCTTTATTTCCTTTTAGTATAGTTATCTTAAATGATTAATACGGCTGATATAGAAATTTTTGTATGACTCATAGCATTGATAAAGAAACGTATTGAATCGACAGTCTTATTATGTTCCATTTTTTTAAATTGTTATTAATGTAACTTGTACTTTAATCTTAGTTAGGTTTCTGAATTTAGTTTCCGAAAATGGAATATCCCAAAAGAAATTGACTTGCAGGTTTTCTTCGAACAAATTCTAGGACCATAGTAGTTATAATAATAATAATAATTTTATTGTGGATGTTCGTATATATATACATGTGAAAATATAGTGTGAGTATAGTAACATAGCAATATAAGTTTTTATAATATATATTATCTTAAGAGACTACTCGATGACCTTTTGCTGTTCCAACAGCTCAAGGCGCTATAATTAAATATATATTTTTCGTCGACAATAAGCGCTATTACACTTCACGGAAAAAAAAAGATTAGTTGCCATAACCAAGAAATGAGTTCACACAACCAATCGATTATTCTATTTCCCTTACAACTCAAATGGTAATACCAACGATTCGAATGGTAATACCGACGATTCGAATGGTAATACCGACGATTCGTAATCCCAACGATTGGATTAGTTAACCTAACTAATCTCGGAGAACTAATCGTGAATAGATGAGGTTACTATTCGATATGGTTGAGGCAACTAATTTTTTAGACATTGTGTACAGCAAATAGAAAACGTAGTTGCCACAACCAAACATTTCTTTCCGTGTTAAATGTAGACGTATGTATCACATTTTTGATTAATTTAATTTACTGCGTGTACTTTTTTGTGTTGAATTTAATATAGTCATATAATGTAAAGATCTTTTTCTCCAGTAATAAACAAAATGTTTTATTTTAGTAAGTGATTAGAGGTCAACATTGTTTAAATACATGTGCCACTTCCACCAAAAATGCACTAATAATAGGGGAGAACGGGGGAACTACGGTCACCAAGCAATGTCGTGCGTGCGTGCGTGTGTGTGTGTGTGAGTGTGTGTGTGTGTGTTTGTGGTTGTGTTTGTGTGTGTATGTGTATGTGTATGTGTATGTGTGCGTGTGCGTGTGCGTGCGCGTGCGCGTGCGCGTGCGCGTGTGCGTGTGCGTGTGCGTGTGCGAGTGCGAGTGCGAGTGCGTGTGCGTGTGCGTGTGCGTGTGCGTGTGCGTGTGCGTGTGCGTGTGCGTGTGCGTGTGCGTGTGCGTGTGCGTGTGCGTGTGCGTGTGCGTGTGCGTGTGCGTGTGCGTGTGCGTGTGCGTGTGCGTGTGCGTGTGCGTGTGCGTGTGCGTGTGCGTGTGCGTGTGCGTGTGCGTGTGCGTGTGCGTGTGCGTGTGCGTGTGCGTGTGCGTGTGCGTGTGCGTGTGCGTGTGCGTGTGCGTGTGCGTGTGCGTGTGCGTGTGCGTGTGCGTGTGCGTGTGCGTGTGCGTGTGCGTGTGCGTGTGCGTGTGCGTGTGCGTGTGCGTGTGCGTGTGCGTGTGCGTGTGCGTGTGCGTGTGCGTGTGCGTGTGCGTGTGCGTGTGCGTGTGCGTGTGCGTGTGCGTGTGCGTGTGCGTGTGTGTGTGTGTGTGTGTGTGTGTGTGTGTGTGTGTGTGTGTGTGTGTGTGTGTGTGTGTGTGTGTGTGTGTGTGTGTGTGTGTGTGTGTGTGTGTGTGTGTGTGTGTGTGTGTGTGTGTGTGTGTGTGTGTGTGTGTGTGTGTGTGTGTGTGTGTGTGTGTGTGTGTGTGTGTGTGTGTGTGTGTGTGTGTGTGTGTGTGTGTGTGTGTGTGTGTGTGTGTGTGTGTGTGTGTGTGTGTGTGTGTGTGTGTGTGTGTGTGTGTGTGTGTGTGTGTGTGTGTGTGTGTGTGTGTGTGTGTGTGTGTGTGTGTGTGTGTGTGTGTGTGTGTGTGTGTGTGTGTGTGTGTGTGTGTGTGTGTGTGTGTGTGTGTGTGTGTGTGTGTGTGTGTGTGTGTGTGTGTGTGTGTGTGTACAACTGCGAATATTCGAACGCCGATAACTGAAGAACCGTTTTGTATATCGAGCTCAAATTTGGCACATAAGTGTAGCAGCAGACCCTCTTCAACTGTAGCAATTTTCGACAAAAGGTGTGCGAAAATTTCGTTGATATGCCGTTGTTTATTTTTTAAAAAAAGGAAGTGGGCGCTCTAACTTTCGGAAAATTTAGTCTGTTTTTCTAAACAGTTGTTTATAAGAGCAGGTGAACTCAATGTTGTTTGGTATTGAACTTGGCTCGAATCAGTAAAGTGGTTCAGATTTTTTTTTTAAATGCCATTATCGCTCTATTGTAATTTTTGCAAAACTTGAAATAGCGAGCTCAAATTTTGTATCTATTAATTACATACAAAATTTGATTATTGATATTATTTACATACAATATTCAGCCATTATATATGTATAATTTAGTGACGACCGATATGGAATTCTTGATTTTATGGAATGTTGAATTTTTTTTAAAAATATACGTTATCACATTTACTTTCGGAAACACTCTAATAATAACGAAGTAACGAAATAGAAAAAGCGCATTCACAACATGGTTATCTATCTAATTAAAACAAGGTTGCAAAGTAGAACCTTGCACATTGCTTCCTCATTATTTTTCGTTTTTTACAAAACTTTCTCTATGAGGAAGTCAAAATTGATTAACGTACTTCCTCATAGAGGTAGCTTTGTAAAAAGTGAAAAATAAAGAGGAAGCAATGTGCAAGGTTTTACTTTTTCAGTAAAATGAGAGTAAGTAACATCCCACAGTTACGCATGCACTTTGCAAAACTGGTAGCACACGGTGATACACGTCATTGATAATTCGTATGCGAAAAAGAACCCCTGTCCGCCGATTGACGTCATCGAAAATTGAGGGACTTTCGCACGAACATTAGTAGCGAACGAACGTATCGATATATAGATACAATAGTCTCGCGGCAGCAACAGCCCCGACGCATAGCGAACCGAAGGGAAACTCATTGCGTGACACGTCGAGTATCCGCGCGAGTGAGTCATATTAAACACAGGTTGGTGAACCTACTGGTGACTACCGCACGTCGTGCTTCACGCAGTCGTGAATAAAAAGCTGGCGGGGGTTGAAATACGTACTACCAATAAAGAAGCCTTAAAGTGATCTTCATCACATTATGGATCTAACGTTACTAAATATTATTTCGTTTTTATAGAGAAATTTTAGTGAGAAAAAAAAAAGTTTTCTGAAAGTTAATACACCTCCTTTATAAGAAAATATGTTGCTCAATTTTGGCTTACTCGTGGAGGAAAGTTTGATGTACTGCGGATTAAATTTAAGAGGCAGCGATACACCGGTGGCAATTTCGTCGTCCAATTTTTAACGCCGATAGGTCTGTTTCGCGCACATAACCTCAGTTATGATTTTACGGCTGTTTTGAAAAATCAGTTGAATATGGCGGAACCAGAAGTCTAGCCCATTTCTACCATAATTTCGGGTATTCTCCCAAAATGAAAACCCCATTTATCAAGGGTGGGGGTCTAAATAGCGAATAGCTAAAATAGCCTCTGGTGGCGATTTGAGATTTCAAATATCTGGCAACGCTGGTGTAAAGAAATTGAGTTTTCGAAGAAATTGTATATAGATTACACATAGAGCGTATGTAGATTATATATGCCCAATTCTATGTTAAAAACTATACACCGAGAGAAAAACATAGTACTCATTCCCAGATTCGTATAATAACCGGGATCCAAAGTGGAAAAATGGCATTTTTTTCCAGACACATACAAAGATTTACTAGGCATCGCCCGCTGTACTATTTACGTTGCTGTACAACACTATACAACGCATTTCATACTTCTCTATATTTTGCGCCCACAAATGTTCGGAATAACCTTCATACGCATATTGGCTTAGTGCGTTAAGATGCCAGCGCCGCTTGTGGCACACCTCGGTAACAGTTGATATAAAAAAAACTTGCTACTGGCGTGATCGCAAAACGTGACTTTCTCATCACGATTGTTACTGGCGTCACGTTACTGTCGTGAAGTTAGTTTGTGGAGTTAGTTTGTGAAATTAGTTTGTGAAATTAGTTTGTGAAATTAGTTTGTGAAATTAGTTTGTGAAGTTAGTTCGTAATATTCGTTTTTGTAGTTATATATGAATAAATATCTCTCTATATTATAAAAAGATCGCGCCGCCGCCTTCGCCGCCGTGTCAAGAATCGAGGGACTTATTCGGGTTAGAAGCGGTCACCCATCCAAGTACTGACCACAAAAATTCTGGGGTCTATTTTTGAAAAAATTAGCTTATTTAGGCTTATTTAAAAAAAAATTAGGTCTTTTTTTAAATTTAGGTCTATTTTTGAAAAAAAAAAAAAAATTAGACCTATTTTTTAAATATTATTTTACATACTTTGCATGTGATGAAAAAGTAAAAATTTGTTACTGGTGTAAAATTTTTATCGTGAATTTACTGGGTTATAGTGATTAATAATGTGTGAATTTCGCACATTAATTGTAATCTCCATTTTTAGCTATAATTTGTCAAGAACGCGTTTGTAAATTCGAAATTCGCGCGCGCGAGAAAGCGAGCGTGACATCGCGCGCCGGCGCGCGCCTTCACATCTCTCTTTCCCTTTGATGTTATTATCGTCGGCATTGCGATAGTTTGACAGTCGGAATTACATTTTATTTGATATTTCCAACGTTTCGCATATTATGGTGTGTATGAGCAGCATTTGGAATTGGTATAAAATGCTATACGAGTGATAAAATAAATAAAAAAACTATGATGTGATGAGTGCATGAGTGTTTATAGTCTAACATCAAGAGTGATGATAACCTCAAATGTGTTTCTCTTGTATTTTTACATTCTTTTTTTAAATTTTAATCTAACATATGGTGTAAATATTCATAGTATGTTATCATTGAAAACTGCTCAAGATCATTGCAGTTCTTTTTTTTAGTGAATGTGTAACACAATAACACAAGAAAGTAACATATTTCAAGCAATACATTTTTTACAACAGTTTAAGATGTCTTATGTGGGTGATTGAAAAAACAAAATCTTCTATATACTAAATCTCTTGTTGTTCATTTTTTATTTGCTGGTAATACTATTTGTATGTATCACATTGAAGCATAATATCTTTTATATTAACTTGCGGTACAAAAATAAATAAAATTTTTATTTTTTTTTATTTTGTATTTAAGGTAAAGTATCAGAAGCAGTGGAGATTTTGGATTGGATTTCAATACCAAAACCAGGATTTGAATGCAGAAGACACACAAAAAATTTCATTTCAGTCCATAGATGTTTTCAAAAGTTATTGTGTTTCCGGACGGCACATACAGACGCCAGACAGACAGACAGACAGACAGACGGACGGACAGAAATGAGGTAATGTGTTTTTTGGAATCTAGGACACTCAAAACATCTATTTCCATCAAAATCTGGAAGTCGAATTTTTTTTGGATTGCAATACTTTCTCTTTATCCATACTCCGTATGTGATGAGAAAGTAAAAAGCATTGATTCTTGTAGTAGAATATAGTTTACAGAAGATTTTCCGATTATACTAAATGAACAACTGAAAAGTATTGTTATAAATAAAAAATAGGTTGTTTAATTTATTTTTTTGTAATTTTGGTTATGGTAATAGCTTTTTGTTATTCGATTTATTTCGCAAAAAGGGTACATAAATTTTCGTGTGCCCGGTGTCGTCTGCACTTTTCGCCGGTGTTTATGTTTATGACAGCTGACAGCAGCATGAAAACCGCATTGAAAGATGGAATTGATAATCAGAACGGGATTCAAGGCGATAGCGCATGCAATTGATTGTAATCCACAAGGTATTAAAAAAGGAAAGGCATTATCTGTATGCCATGTGCGTCGAGTGAAGGAGTTAACAGATTCAGACAAAGGTATCTTAATAAAGTGCAGCGTTATTCGCCAAACGTCAGTGACACTTCCACTACTACACCGTACAAGGTGAAATTGGAAGTAAGTATTGGAAAGTTTCAATCCTAGTAACAGTATTGTAGTCTACAACTTTTTTTTATTAGAGAACATTTAGTTCGTACAGTAACTCTGAAACTTTTTTTTTCGTTTAACGGAGGCAATCCAGTCCTCGCGCCTTTTCTGCTTGAAAACTTGGATCTTTCCTCTAGGGAAACTGTAGAAATGTACACCCAGTGAATTTACAAAGGTGTTTTTACAATTCACGACGCAACACGGCATTGGGGCCTTCCCTTTTGGCGCCCTCATAGTGTCGATTTATTAAAGAAATGTAAATAATATCGTTAATTAACTTACGCTAGCATGCTTTACTGTGATAATTTTTTATCAACTGTTGCACAATTTCGCCGCTTCGAACGCTGGCTGTCCAAAATGGCCGCGAATGAAGGTCACGCACGAAGCCAATAGGGTAAAGCAATTCACGTTACGAAATATAACGCAAAGTCGATTGACAGCCGGCTAAACGTCTGTAGTTTCGTACGACATGAGATTCACGAAAAAGATACAGCTTCCGTGTAGCGTCGATCGTCCAAATTTCGCCGTCATAACCTTAAAGTTGCCCGAAAATGCCCAGACGATTCGCGAGCGCCCCTCCGCGTGCATCGCGTTTCAATTCACGGTAGTCGCTCCGTGCAAGTCAGCCGCGGCGCCATCTGTTGACTCGAAAATGCGAAAAACATGGAGACTATGGCCGTAAATGGGTATGGAAAAGTATTTAAAAATGTGATAAAATGAAATTAAAGACGTATTTCGGGATGAACTTCACATAATTGTGTACAGCCATTTTTGTTATAATATAATCTAATAAAATACATAAGTAAATTATAATCATTACGCATATTTGCATGATTGTTCGATGCATTTTGAGGTTACGTATGTATTTCGCTGTTGAAAACTGGTAGAATTTGCATTCGCTATTCGCACTGTTATTTTTACAATTCGATGTACAACAAGTGGAATGTCCCGTTTTATTAAATAACGCGATTCTCATGCATCGGTGTTTCTAAATTTCCTTCTCATTTTCGCCCCTCAGCGCGTGCACGTCGATTCGTTTATCCCCTCCAAAGGCTTGCACGGAGCGAATAAGTAAACATTTCCAAACTTCCAAGATCGATCCCATTTACATTGTTAAAAATGCAAGAGAATTTAATATACAAAACGTTATGAGATTTACGAAATGGGTATATGAGTTCCATATTAATATAGTTTTATTGTACATTTTTACAATAGTACGAGAATTCTCCGATACAAGTATTTGAAAATTACTAAAAATTTGTATTTGTCAATGACGAATGCATCTGAAAATTAATATACGGTATATCCATTCGAGCTTTATATACGATATATTAATTTTCAAAAACAAATGTTTTACACTGTTAAAAATGCAAGTGAATTTGATATACCAAACGATATGAGATTTACGAAACGGGTATATGAATTGCATATTAATATACTTTTATAGTAAATTTAAGAATAGTATAAGAATTCTCCGATACTGGTATTTGAAAATTACTAAAAATTAGTATTTGTCAATGACGAATGCATCTAAAAATATAACGGTATATGCACCCGAGCTTTATATACTGTATATTAATTTTCAAACAAAAATTTTTTTACAGTGTACTATGTTGTCTCGGTCTTTTACCAAACTATTTTAGATGTCTTAACTATATTCCTTAGTCTGCCTAGGGGGGTCGTTTGCGTCCAAGCGAAAATCAAATGTCGGTGTAACTCCTAAATCCGCTCACGGGCGGCGCTGCTAGGCTTATGTAAAAAAAAGTTAGGCCCCTCTAGGACCGACCTGAAAAATGGCGCTGTTCCAGTCCTTCCCCAGCTGTTGTAAGGAGCAATTGAATTTCGTTCCGGACGCAAACGACCCCCCTAGGCAGACGGCGGTTGTCAAAACCGTAAGTAATTTTTTTTTCGTTTCTTCGCTTGAAAGACTTTATTGAGGCTATAGAAGTGCCACAAAAAATTTGGGCGCGAAAAAAAAAATTTCGATTTGTTTAAATTTTTTTTTTTTTAATTTTTTAAGTTGATTGGTGAAAATGGCGCAATGATCCGCCGAGGACGTTGTACGACAACTCCGTCCCGGCCGGGATATAGTATATTTCGGCGGCGAAGAGAGCGAAAGCGAAGTGGACGCTATCGAAGATGAGGAGAGCACGGACTCCGAAATGAGTATCTCGGACATCGAATCTGTCGACGAATCTGGCGAGTTTTTGAAAGAACTCGCATTTTCACTCGTAAAACCCCATCTCGAAGAGCGCGTACAATGGTCCGGAATACAAAAAAATTCATTATCGCACATTCACGAAGTGCTGGCTCCAAACGAAAATACAGATCGCAATATCTGTATGACGAAAATGGGCAAAAGAAAGCGATGCGCGTTGTTCCCAAAAGAAAAAGATCGGAAAACGAACTATTGTTGCGCTAGGAGCAAAAAACCGATTTGCGAGGATCATAGGATTACACGCTGCCCGAGATGCTTCGCGTAACTCGCTTAACGGAATTTTTTTTTAATTTTCATTTGTGTTTATAAAACTTTTTTCATATTTTCTACAATAAAAAACATATTGTGACACTTAACGATTGAGTTATTATTGATTTTATTACTTAGTTTACACATTTATTGCCTTTTTACTCCGAAATTTTCGACTAAATTATTGCCAATTTTCAGGTCCCAAACTTAAGGTTAATTTAAGAAAAATTGGACGTGGCTTATTTTTTCTCGAAAGCGACAATCTTCCCCTTTAATATTCTTTTTTGGCAGTTTCGATATCTTTATTTGTCTTACAGTTATGATTTTTTGAGTAAACAAATGCATTGACCCCGTTTTTCATCATTTTTTTGATAAAAAATATATTAAAAAATTAAATTATCCATAATTTCATGATCGATGCTTCAACTGAAAGGTTTAAAGAAACTCCATGAATTTTTTCAGATTTTTAGCCCCACTTAAACAGGTTGAAAAAATGTCAGGACGCCAACGACCCCCCCTAGGCAGGCTAAAGGTGCCAAAAAATCCTAGGCAGACCAAGGGATATTTTTCTCTCGGTGTACATACTTCGTATATACTCTATTTACAATCTCTTTACTTGGGTACTTTACAAATGCTCTAACCGTCTTAATAAACGACTATTTGTATACCAATTTTCGTAATTTCAGAAGGAAAACAAAAAGTTGGCGTTTCGCCTGTCTAACTCCAATAGGAACAGCATATCCCTACCAACCTCGCCGGCATACTCCAGACAAGTTCACGAGCACAGAGAGGATAGCACGATCTTTCACTCTCTCGTGATGCTCGTTCTCTTGGTTACACCCTCTCTGTCTCTCTCTCTCTCTCGTTCGTTATCCTTTCCATTTCAGTCGAGTGGTGGCCCGACTCCACCCACCCGCCCAACGACTCAAGAGAACTCCTCTCCAATGTGCGGCAATTCTCGAAGAAATTTACCTCGGCATATCCGTGCGCTCGCTCGCGCGAATCCTTATCCGTTTTACGTGCATATAACTCGCGGCCAGTTTCACGTCGAAGTTTTGCCCGGGCACTCCGCGACTTCGACGGTGAATGGAGTTCCCGCATAGTAGGGAATCGGCGGTTAGTCGATTTACTTTTCAATTGCCTTCACGTCGACTTTTTCTTCCGCCTTCTATCTCTCGCACTCATTATTTTCCCGAGTTCCTATCTTCCAACTCATCCTGTCGTTGATAAGTCCCCAAGACCATCCAATTAAATGCTTAATTGGATTGGAAGTAAATAATAAACGAATAAATGAATTCAATACGTGGAAAAAATTGATTACGATGAGGCGCGCTGTTGAATTGATACTTAAAACGGGATTTTACTTTCGTTATTTTCTTTTCTTCCCACCTGAATAAGCGATACCAAATATAAAATTTAAAAAGATTAAAAGAATTTAATTAATCTGAAGAAATAAAAATCAATTTCTATCTATGACGGGATTTGATTTGGAATTTGAAGTTCTTCTTTCCGCCTCCCACCTACAAACAAAAGGTCAACGTGAAATTCACTTGGTAGACTAGGTGAAATTTTTTTATGACCTCGATACTAAGGAATGTTGAAAATTTAATTTTCAATTTAATTTTCAACATTCCTTTTCTTTCCAATTTAATTTCTCTCGAGAACCTCGAGAGCAAGCGAAAATGTTGAAGATTGCTGGCGACTTTAACCTTTTTTTTTTTTAATTTAAAATTCGTTAGCAAGTTCAGTTCACGGCATTTGAGAATGTCGTTTCCGGTGGGGGAAGAAAAAAATAAAGTGTAAAATTATTATGAATTCCATGAAAATTCTGAGAAATTTCAAAGTAGTTATTAATCGATATATACCGAGCTGTTATTAAATTCTAATAATAATAATAATAATAACTCTGTAAATATAACTTATACTGTATATGGAGGCCATTATTATTTACAGGAAAATGCCTTGCGGGCTCACCGACAACTATCAGCTAAAACGTTACATAAAACATGATTTATAATCGTTGCCGCATTGGTATTCTATTGAAACTGAAACCGGTACAATATACACAATATATAGTTATAAATACTCTACCGTTTGATATTATTATTTTCAGTACATCTAGTACTTTTCATTACAAGCAAAAGAAAAAAAAAAGGCTCCGATTGCAGGTCGCCCCGGAAACGCATTCGATTCTCATGACTCACCCAGATTATGTTCGCTAACATTATAGCGCTGGTTTACTTCCATACAAACCAAAAAACATGTCTTTTCCAATAACTAATCAGTCCACCCACATTTTAAACATTTTCAAGTCAATGATGTTATCATTTTTATTTTTAGTACAAGACATAAAGAATAATTTTCGAAAGTCGTAAAAGGAGTCAAACATAACGTGTAAATTCTACGAAATCACATAGGGAATTAAACCAACGAGATATTCGTAGTATCAGCGTTCGTTCTTTTTAAGAAACTGTAAATATAACAATCTGTAATTAGAATTTACTTACTTTTATATATGTCGTCAAGCATTGTGTTAAAGATTATACGAGAAGTGGCAGTCTTGGTATTTTATTTCATTTTACTTGTTGTTAGGTATTAAATTCAACTTCATTAAAACAAAAAAAAGGCCGATAGGCAACTGGTACATCGATCACAGATTCATAATCGTGCTTTTAGTATAATACACATTTTAAATAAACTTCAAAGTTAATAAAAATATTTTTCACCATCAAATCTCCGTAGCCGGATAATCTTTATATACAGTACATTCGCCGATAGACTAGAACGTATCGACAGAGCCAGCAGAGCTCGTGCTCGAAATGTTCCGGTAATCCAATCGAGTATCACTTCGGTATCTCTATCGTCGACGTCATTGCATCCCGCAGGACGAATCGAAGGGGAATGAATCTCGGTGTCGTGTTTTTCGAAGTTCGGATTTCAGTCCGAGGATTGATTTACTCGTCAGAGTGTCACTCGACGATATAACTACATTTCAAGTAGACTCTCGAATTGGTGATGACTCTTGCCACCAGAAAAGAGCTTCGCACTCGAGTGAAAGAGTCTTGCTGGTCTCTTTCACGCTCTTGTTGCGAGTAGTACAGTATAGAATGCGACGTGCTTGCTCCACACACAGTCCTTTAAGTTATTGTCATTTGTCTTTTCTTGTTATTAATTAAAATATTTGCATCTTTGCAGATCATTACGGCTGTGTGCGCTTTTAGGTTAAGTGTGTCTATCTTACAAACAAAAACACGGTCCAAATTGCTCAGATGGCACACGCGTTATCTCAGTCATGCATTAAACGGAAACAAGGCTTGGTCGGAACAACCAAGCACATCGTTAAATATGCGCCAGCGGTTTAATTGGTTAGGTTAACTAAGTTGTTGGTTACGCCAACCAATAACTTGGTTATTCCAACCAATAACTTGGTTACGCCAACCAATAACTTGGTTGTTCTAACCAATAACTTGGGTATTCCAACCAATAACTTGGTTGAACTAACCAATAACTTGGTTGGACTAACCAATAACTTGGTTGGACTAACCCATAACTTGGTTAGACTAATCAATAACTTGGTTGGTCTAACCGATAACTTTGTTGGTTTAACCATTAACTTGGTTGGACTAACCAATAACATGGTTGTTCTAACCAATAACTTGGTTGTTCCAACCAATAACTTGGTTGTTCCAACCAATAACTTGGTTGGACTAACCAATAACTTGATTGGTCTAACCAATAACTTTGTTGATCTAACCATTAACTTGGTTGGACTAACCAATAACTTGATTGGTCTAACCAATAACTTTGTTGATCTAACCATTAACTTGGTTGGACTAACCAATAACTTGATTGGTCTAACCAATAACTTGGTTGGACTAACCAATAACTTGGTTGGACTAGCCAATAACTTGGTTGGACTAACCAATAACTTGGTTGGACTAACCAATAACTTGGTTGGACTAGCTAATAACTTGGTTGGACTAACCAATAACTTCGTTGGACTAACCAATAACTTGGTTGGACTAACCTATAACTTGGTTGGACTAACCAATAACTTGATTGGTTTAACCAAGCCGTAAGTAACGTAAACCGTCTTTCCATGTACAAAAATCAGTCTGGCTGTATTTTTCTAACCCACACAGAGAAAAAAATCCTGGGATAAAATGCCGAATTTAGTGAGATGTACTAAATAAATAGTCAGTCGTTGTCCAAGTAAAAAAGTATGTATAGTCTGACATACGGAATTGGACATATACAGTCAGTATAAACTCAATTTATATATAAGATCAACTGTGAAGTTGGGTTTATATATTAATTGTATATAGATTGCATATAGCGCGTATGTAGACTATGTATTCCCAATTCTAAGTTTAAAACTATATATATTTTCTATATACTCTACATATAATTTTTTTACTTGGGTGGTTGCATTATTTATTGTTGCGTTGACCATAAAAGCATTGTTATCCTTTCAGGACAATATATCGTCTAGTACAATCAACCACACAATTTTCAGACTGCACCATGATTATGATTACCAGTGTCCGCAACTCCCAAGTCATAGAAATGTATTTCGACTTTCGATGTGCCATGTTATTATGAATAAAGGACCATTCTCTCCCTAAAAAGAAGTACATTGGCGCGCAGCGATACTCTTCTCCTTTTTTCCTGTCATAAAGCAGTGTCTCGCGGTTCTCATGCGAGAAAATGATCACTTTCAGTGAGAATTGAAGAAACGTAAGAAACAGAGCTGAAGAAAATAAATCGAATTTGCGGGGCGAAGGGAAGCGGTCACAACTACGACAAATTGAATAAAATTAAGCGCCAGGCGAGCCAGCAGCACCCGAGGGTACTGCGAAACGGAAATGGAATGAGAGAGAATGAGAGAGGAGGAAAGAACAAAAAATAAGTCGAGATGGAAAATAAAGGAAAGGAAAGGAAGTGAAGAGCCGCTCGCTCGCGCGCACCAGGCGAGACGATGCGAAATAAAAGGAGAGAATTCAACAGAAAAGGAGAATGTGCGCTAGCGCGAAGAACACACCCTCTGCTCTCCTCCCTTGTCTCTTCTCTCCTTTCTCCCTTTTCTTATTTCATCTCTTGTCACTTCGTTCCCTTTACACTGCTACACTTCTGTCTCTTTCTTTTCAAACATATATTCGTGTGCACACATACATTCTATGCATGCAGAAAGATAAAAATCTATTTTAAACTTCTCGACACGAGTTGTTTGTGTTATTTCGTGTGTGAGGCGTAGTTGGCGCGTACTTTGTGAATTTTCGCAGTCGCAGCAACAGTCCCGGCAACATAAGGCACCAACTCAACCTGATTGGCCCAGAGAGTCTACAAAAGTGAGAAAACTTTTTTCGTTGAATGGTTTCCTTCGAGTCTATAACTCTCGCGTCTCGTGGCTAAGGAATCTTTCACTCGCCATCTCAAAACGACAATGGATTTATGTACGATTCCTATTGTAGAGTAAAAATAAATAACATTCATTGACCATTTGACAGCTCTTGATGGGTTCAATCGTGGTCGTCCAATTTGTTAACAATGACATTTTTTTGTAAACAAGTAAAATTTATTTACTCTGAAACATTTATAAAAATTTGGTATAATACTCGTTTGACATTTTCATTCTTCACAAAATATGTAATCTCGAAATATTCATAAAATTCGAGTAGGTACAAATGTAAATTTATAGATAACTTGTGTTGTCATTCCCACGGAAAAAAATATATTCGTAAAACGTATTTACAATATAAGGTAAATGTCCCCATTCCCGTCCATGCTCCCTCTGCCGACCACTTCGACGGAAATAATTATTTACGCGAGTGCTGCGCAAAAATAACAACAATTGAGTATAGTACAATATTCCGAGGACCCTATGTGTGAGAGTATTGCAACGTAAAGAGTAAGTACAATAATACAATCCAAGTTTTGTTCGTATTTCCAAACGCTTGTCGCGAACCGAGCGTATTCTTAACAGTGAGGTTAAGTTGCGTTGACCGCTTCAATAGTCCGTACTGCATCCGGAATTTGTAAAAATCGAATAATGCTTAGTGCAAACGTTAGATTATGAGTTCAATTACTGATCCAGCAAAAAAAAAGTTATAAATAATTTATTTTTCATTTTTTTTACGGTGGTCGAAGTTAGGCACAACGAAATGCCTGGCTGCCCCCATTACCGTAAACGTTATTTAGGCAGTCAAAAAAATGTCTTTATTACAAGGTTTACTTTCTCGGTGATAAAAAAGATTGATATAATTCAATTCTTACAGGATCGCTGCAAAGGACTTGGACTTTTTTCCCTCACTGATCAAAATTTTGAAATATCTCAATTTTTACAGCATCGCAAAAAAAAAAGTGTATGTGGAGACGGAAATGTAACATAAGTTCCGAAAAACGAAGTTTTTTATAATTATGCAATAAAAATATGAATAGTACAATCCCAGATCATGTTTATTTTATTTTTTTAAATTTTATTACTCTTCGGAATCTCCGTTTCCCTAGTGGTCGAAAATGGGGTCATCGCTGGTCGGGATTGGGCACAGCTGTGTCGGCAGAGGGGACACTAATAAGTATGAATTAATCAGCCTCTATCTGGCGAAATAATTGGCGGAATCGATTGAATAAACCATTTTTAGAAAGAGAATTAACTGAATTTTACAATGGTGCAAAAAAATCTCCAAATTTAAATTCGTCGCAACGAAAAAAACCATACAGTTGTCTGGTTGGCCTTATAGGGTACGGGAATGGGGACATTTACCTTAGTGAAAAATACATAATTCATTACCATTCATAATAATGAATATTAAAGTGTGTAATAACACACTTTCCAAGAGCATATCCGTCAGATAGATATTGAAATATATGAAATATATACCATTTTCAAAACAAATGGTTAAATATATCCTATATATGTACAAATATAATTCTGCATATATTTTTTTTCTCCGTGAGACAATGTTTAACATATTACGGTATTGGGTCAGCTGTTTCACATGATTAATTGCCCAGCGAAAGTTTAGGTGCCGTTTTTTACCTTCATTTTTTTCTTTTTTGCCAGACTAATCATATCGACAAATTGGAGGCAGTGAATCAGACATGACCTTCTCCTTGTCCCGCCCTAACACGCACTCGAGCTCGGATCTGTTCACTAGCTCATCGGTCGAGAAGGAGAGAGAGAGTTTCAAGTCCAATTAACCCATCCCACGGGAGAGAGGCTCCTTTAATATTATCAGGAAAGCTTGACTGGACGATTAGTCGTTACAATTAACGTGAGGAGGGGATAGCGAATGCATCGAAACACATTTGAGATCAAAGGCCACACGACATATTCCCTTTTATTTTATCATTCTCGTTATGATAATTGTAGATATGCTGACCATCGAGATATCTACTATAGATTTGTATTAAAGTACGCAGAGTGCACACCAGCGTAAATGTCTATTAAATGTTAATAGATCTCGTCGCCTCGAGTTTCCCAAACTCTCACTGGAGATTATGTAGACTTTATTGAATAATCAACCGATCTATGAGGCATTCTCTGTCAGTTGGGCCACTTTTTTTTCGACCCTCTCAAATCTATCCCATAATTGGCCACATTTTAGTACCACTTAAAAGCGCTCTTTGTGAATTTTTTGAGATTTTTTAATCCATCCATTTAGGAAATGTATATTTTTTTTTTGTTATTCAAAAACTTCGATGGTGCAAGTCTGACAAAAAAATCACACATACAAAAACATGTTGTTTTTCAATTAACTTTGTAATGCTATATGTCTCATATTTTATTCGTGTTGCAAAAGCTATTTACAGCAAAAAAAAATGTTAAACAATTTTTTTCACTCATTCGGACACCTTCGATATCACTGCCAATTTCATACAAGCTACAGGGATATGTAAAAAACCTACCAAAAAATTAGCATACTGGGAATCGACTATTTGAAGAAGAAAAAAAAATTTTCCAAAATTTTCGATCCAATGAATGACGCACGAATGACTGTATGTAAACCCTGAAGGCCGTGTCATCGTCTCGCGTCAAGTAGCTCAGTGGTTCGATTATTTGAAGGAGTAAAAAAATAATAAAAATAAAAATATATATTCAAATAAAAAAATAATCAAATAAATTTAATTAATTTTCTTTTTTTTTAATCCTTCAAGTAGCCGATGCCTACTATGCCAATTTTTTTGTAAATTCTATACATGTCCCTACAGCTTATAAAAAATTGAGAGTAATATCGAAGGTTTCCGAATGAATGAAAAAAATTGTCTAACATTTTTTTTTTTTTTTGCTGAAAATCGCTTTTGCGGCACGAACAAAAATGAGACCTATTGTATTACAAAGTTGAGTGAAAAACAAGATTTTTTTGTACGTGTGATTTTTTTATCAGACTTACTCCATCGAAGTTATATGAATAATAAAAAAATATACATTTCCTAAATGGATGGATTGAAAAATCTGAAAAAATTCAAAAAGAGTGCTTTAAAGTGGTACTAAAATGTGGCCAATTATGTGATAAATCTGAGAGGGTCGAAAAAAAGTGGCTGAACTGACAGAGAATGCCTTCTATGCGAACTAAACGTACTTCATAGTACGTTTATAGTAGTAAATTCATAGTACGATTCATTGATTTGAATCGCCAAGTATTAGAGCGTACATCACTTTGGTACTAAATACGATAATTATGATTATCTTTCCCATCCAAATTTCGACCAATGGAATTGCACCATTCGACGTCACGTGGGGCAAGCTACACGGTATTATACTGATAATTTTTTGATAATTTTGCGTGTTGGTTATATATATATATAAAACAAAAAATCATTTAGCCGCGTCAACCATCTGTCAAACTGACAGATTGAATTTTATTGTGGCAGTCAAAGGATTTTTATTTGATATGAGTAGGTTTGGAGTTGAATCCTTGCAAACTATTGATGAAAAAGTAAAGGGAAATGTCCCTGTTAATACGATTAAATCGAAAACCTCAGTCTGGAATCAATACACAAATGTCTATAACAATTGTGTATTTAAGGGGCTGCTGGAGTAGATTTTTTTACCGACATTTGTCGGCAAATATATGCTATTTCTTAGTATACACTATTCATCATTATTACGCTACGTATATGCTTTATATTTGACAGGGATGTAATATGAACATAAACGCTTTGGTGTCCGGTTCAATTGCGGTCAGAAACTTACACGAAACAGGAAGAATCGCATATTACTGAACTTTCCGAAAACCAATATGGCCGCACTTGATATGTCAACAGACCTTCGTTGTAAGATATAATCGTTTCTAGAACTTGGATGTGTCATAATAGACCAGACAACAATTCTTCAACGTTTTTCGAATATTCCAGAACCATCAGAATGTCGATTCCACAAACCAAATCTACGTATAGTCTTTTCTACGTTCGCGTAATTTTTGTGCTTTTTGCAAAGGTTCCGAGCATTTTCTACGCGAACGTAGAAAAGACTATACGTAGATTTGGTTTGTGGAATTGACATTCTGATGGTTCTGGAATATTCGAAAAACGTTGAAGAATTGTTGTCTGATCTAATATGACACATCCAAGTTCTAGAAACGGTTATATCTTACAACGAAGGTCTGTTGACATATCAAGTGCGGCCATATTGGTTTTCGGAAAGTTCAGTAATATGCGATTCTTTCTGTTTCGTGTAAGTTTCTGACCGCAATTGGACCGGGCACCAAAGCGTTTATGTTTATATTACATCCCTGTCAAATATAAATCATACACGTAGCGTAATAATGATGAATAGTGCATACTAAGAAATAGCCAATATTTACCGACCAATGTCGGTAAAAAAATCTACTCCAGCAGCCCCTTAACTGCAATACTTTAAACACATGAATTAAAAGGTTTTTGTTCTGATTATGAAAATTTCCTTGTGAGAACGATAATTTTTGTCTCATGGTGCAATTCCATTTGTCGCAATTTGAATAGAAAAAATAATCCCCCGAATACCACTCGAGCTTCGAAATTAATCTGATATTTCCCTCAAGGTTCCCTGCAAACAAATAAACTTGACTCGTTCATTTGTTTGCAACGAACCTGTCAGGAAATATCCGATAATTTCAAAGCTCTTGTTATATTACAAGTGACAATTTCTCTGTCCAGATTGATGCAATAGAATTTTGATGTGTCCACGAGCTCGGGTGGACCGAAATTACACATTGATCATTTAATTAATGATGGATAGTGCTTAGAGCCACAATCAATGCAGTCGCATATTATAAAACGAGGTAATCGGACATACGCGAAATAGCTTCGTCTATTTACAACCACCTGCTGTTATACAGGAATAACACGTTGGAAGCATTTGGATACACAGCGAATAGCATACCTACTCGATCATGTCAATATACTCGTACATAATTATATGCATTCGATTCCTAGAAGTCACGAAATTTGCTGTTGAGTCAATTAATATTGTCAATAATAATAATGATACAATTCATATAGTAGTAACAATTATTCTCTAGCCTTTAGATGATTTTTTAAGGAAATTGCAATTCGGTATTCGAAAATTTATACTTTGAAACCAATTGTCATGAAAAATAACCCCTTTACACGGAAAAAAGGGTTGGTTGAATATACGCCAGTCGATTAATTGGTTAGCGAGTTGTTGGTCACACCAACCAAGTTATTGGTTGTATTACAATGAACTTTTTGTGCTAACCAATGACGTAGTTGGTACTAAATAATTCGTTGGCTGGCGCATATTTAACCAAGCCTTTTGTTCGTGTAGATTACGGGGTAAAGAATTAAACGAAAAATTTATTCGCGGATATTCACTGCGCATGTTGGGGCACAAATTCTGGCGATATTCGGTATAGTCTTCCGATAAATTTTTTTTTTAATACATATTTCGAAACTTCATCATGCATTATTAATCACTCTCTGCGAGGTCAGTACAACCGCAATTGCAATAGTAGAAAAAAATTCTCACTTGTAATATCACAAGAGCTTTGAAATTATCGGATATTTCCTGACAGGTTCGTTGCAAACAAATGAATGAGTCAAGTTATACAGGTTAAAAAATCACGAGCGCGTAGCGCCAGTGATTTTTCTGGAAAACTTGACGAGTTTATTTGTTTGCAGGGAACCTGAAGGCAAATATCAGATGAATTTCGAAGCTCGAGTGGTATTCGGGGGATTATTTTTTCTATTCAAATTGCGACAAATGGAATTGCACCATGAGACAAAAATTATCGTTCTGACAAGGAAATTTCATAATCAGAACAAAAACCTTTTAATTCATGTTTAAAGTATTGCAGTTAAATGCACAATTGTTATAGACATTTGTATATTGATTCCAGACTGAGGTTTTCGATTTAATCGTATTAACAGGGACATTTCCCTTTACTTTTTCATCAATAGTTTGCAAGGATTCAACTCCAAACCTACTCATATCAAATAAAAATCCTTTGACTGCCACAATAAAATTCAATCTGTCAGTCTGACAGATGGTTGACGCGGCTAAATGATTTTTTGTTTTATATATATAACCAACACGCAAAATTATCAAAAAATTATCACTTGTAATACCACAAGAGCTTTGAAATTATCGGATATTTCCTGACAGGTTCGTTGCAAACAAATGAACGAGTCAAGTTTTCCAGGTTAAAAAATCACGAGCGCGTAGCGCGAGTGATTTTTCTGGAAAACTTGACGAGTTTATTTGTTTGCAGGGAACCTGGAGGGAAATATCAGATTAATTTCGAAGCTCGAGTGGTATTCGGGGGATTATTTTTTCTATTCAAATTGCGACAAATGGAATTGCACCATGAGACAAAAATTATCATTCTGACAAGGAAATTTCATAATCAGAACAAAAACCTATGTTGCATCCAACACATATTTTCTCTCTGCACAAAATGCAGTGAATTGCGCCCAAATCGATTTTTTACTCTTTTCTGTATTTGCCGGGACATTTTGTTTTATTTTTTTAGCGATGTTCTGAAGCGATTCATCACCAAATCGCTTTTTTGACTCACTCATATTGACGACCGTTAATAGTACCTTGACGTTTTAAAGATTCGCAGAGGTTACAAGTGTCAAAAAAATTATTGTTTATCGCTTAGCAACCGAGCCGGGAAATTTTCGAAAAATTATCGATATAATTTTACCCTAGCTGTACCACGTGATGTTGAATACCGCGCTCTGATTGGTCGAAATTGGAGTTGAAAAAATAATCAGTATAATACCGTGTAGCACGTGACGTCGAATGATGCAATTCCATTGGTCGAAACTTGGATGGGAAAAATAATCTTCATAATAGTAAAGTTGTAATATACTTTTACTCGCTTTCGCATTTTATTTTATATTAGTTAGCGGTAAACATATTCGATGTCGACTATCATTATTGCATTTCATACCACCCGCAACTGAGAATATTTATGGCCAACTAGCCAAAAGTCAAGTACAATAACGAGTCATATTGTATTACAGCTTTTCTGTGAGAAAATAGTGATTACCTGTTATCGCAGTCTCAATTTTACCTAAATTACAAAGAATGATTTACTATCGAAATTGAGATCCTTATACAAATGAAATTCAGAATACCTATATATTCAATCTATTGTACAGGGTTCGCCGATAAATTCGATCACTGTTAAAAAAGATTGGAAGTTTTTATTCATAAACTCGTCATCGAAATTCAATATACAATTGTGGTATAAAATTCATGTATTTTTCCAATAAAATAAAAGCAGATCATTAAAATTCAAGTACTTTTACTGTAAAATTAAAGTAAATTATCGAATGTGCTGTACCATACAGTAATTTTACATTACACTTGTATACTAAATTTAATATACTAGTTTATGAATAGAAACTTCCAGTAAAAGTACACTAAACTTCAAGTAGATTTTTTTACAGTGATGCTTGAATACTATAGGCGCTGTCAGTCTGACAGTTGCGTTATATTTAGTAAAAGTGCCCCACGGAGCGAAGATAATTTTTTGTCAAAACATATATATATCATGTATTATATATCTTTACATATCTGTATATAACGGCCGAATATTCCACTTATCTGAGATCTATTTTTTGGCTTATATAAAAGATATAAATTATATATTCTTGCGTATACTGCGTTATCATTAGGCTATTAACTATATCTTCTCTCTCGCTCCAATGCGACCACCAATGGTGCTATCTCACTTGTCCTTATAACGGCTAAGCCAGTGTGTCACACAGACACTCAAGTCAAGTTTCTGATAACGATTCAATGCAACAACAAAAAATGTACAAATCGACGAGAAAATTAATTTCATCGCCTTGTATTGTGCTACAAATTAAAGGAATTTTTGACGACTTAGCCAAAAAGTTTGGCTTGCTAACACATACGAAAATGCGCACAGGCATTTTATTGACCTTGCGCATAATCTATGCGATTTGGCGGCTCGTCGAACGAGGGGAGTGTCGTCTTGCCGCTCCTCATCATGACGACGAGTATGAGATGGGTAACAAGGGACAACGAAAGAAGGGGAGTTGAGTACGCCGAAGAAGAAGAAGAAGAAGAAGAATAAGAAGACGAGGAGATAGTGAAAGAAGGGGAAGTAGAAAGATGAGATACGAGGCTCGTGAGCTCTCGGGAGTGACATACGAAGGAATAAACCGCGGCGATCGCCCGAACTGCAGTACCACATACAAACACTTTGAGAGATTTTTCTTTCTTCGTTATATTTCCGTACTCGATGGGAGAAGAAACCAGCCGGTTGGGGAAGGCGACCAACGACGATGATTCATACACCGCGATGAATTACAACTGCGAGAAGAGTACACCAAGGGCGTAAAGAATTTGCTGATACTTCGTGGAAGCGCAAATAATTGTACGAGTATTCGGATGAATCAGCTTGTCGAGAGAAAAAAAAACGCTGGACAACGAGTTTCGTCGACCCACTACGCCGAGGCTAAAAGGGCGAGGAGGGGAGAACAGGCGGTTGGTAATCGCGTGCCAGTTGATCGCGAAGCGAAGAAACGCGAGCTTCCCAATCGCACTCCCCTCCCTCAGCCCCTTCAGTTGCTTCTACCATACTGTACTTCGATTGACCAAGCGCGTGTTACTGTCTAACGGAATTCGATGCGTGCAATTGACACTAGGCGTTTCGCCTATCGCTCAGCAATTTTTCGCTACCAATTGGCACGAATTAAAGAAGTATTAAAGAAAGCGAGCTCTTGTAACGTCGCTTTCGATTCGCTGCAAGCCGAGTGAAGTAAGATAGCGGAGACGTGCTCGCTGGGTTTTGTGATAGGTGAAGGAGAGAAAAAAAAATGAAAGAGGAAGAACGGATAAACGACCTATCACGAGAGGACATTGTCGTGGAAAAGTTTTTCGTTGAATATCATAAAATTTTTATTTCCCGATAGCTCTCGTGACGGGCTACGATTTTTTTTTCTTTCTTTTTATGGGAAATACCAAATTTCTCGATTTTTCAGACGAAGTGGTGGCTGAGAGGAAAGTCGATTTCCGGAGCTGGAAATTCGGTAAGACAGCACAAACCAGCGGCGGCAGCAGCCGCGCCACGCGGCGAGGCCCCCACAGAGCGCCCGCCTAAAATGACGCTTTTTTACTCACTTTTTATGTGGGATCGGTGTCTCTCTCTCTCTCTCTCTCTCTCTCTGTCTCTCTCGCCCGAGGAAGTTCACCCGGATGACTCGTGGTTCGAGAGCTCAACAGGACGTAGAATAGAATCGTAGTATACGAAACTTTACACGCATGGTGGAATACAGATAATGCAAGCAGGACATGAATATCCTGTATTACAAAGAATTTAATATATTTTTTAAAAGTACTTTCTTACCTTTAGCCTCTAGCGCTAAGTCTCGACACGTCGAAACTTCGGTGCTTCGTTATTTCTGGTGTTTTTCTATTTTTCCTCTCTCGTCTCCTTTATTCCCGTCTTCGACAGCACGCACCAAGAGGACTCTTTTATTTCTATCTTCTTCTTGCTGCTTTCACTCGTTAATCAATTATCTCTTTCTCTGTTTAGCGTCTCACCCGTTGCCCGGCGATATATACTAATGTCTATCTTCTTATAGTGTCTATATACACCAGTATTTTTTTTTTTCTTTTTTCAACTTTTAACTCGGATTATCGAGGGAGCACAATGCCGCGTGTGTATATTAGCTGCTACAATTGCTTCCTGACCTCGCGTCCGACTCGTCACTGCAGCGCCATGAGTTCATCGATGAGAGCAAAAATTATTATAGTAGTAGAAATACACTGTCGCGCGCGCCCGTTCTCTCACCGTAACCGAGAACCCGCACGTTATATTAATTCCGCCTCTGTCGCTGCTACTGCAACTGTCTCAGTGCACGAAAGACAGAGTAAGTAAGAGAGAGAGACAGCGAGATCCGGAGAGAAAGAGAGAGAGAGAGAGGTCCGTGACGATCAAGAGAGTAAAACGAGTACGTGTGTCACGGGCTTCCGTACAACTACTATACCGTCGTCGTGTATAAATCTATCTATCGCACTGAACGCGGACGCCGTGTGCTGCCCGGGACTCTCGTTCCCCGTCCGTCGTTTGTGTCGTTGCCTTGCCCGTATACTGCTGCTGACGCCTCCTCACTCCTCTTTGCACTCTCTTTTTTTTTATTAAACTCGATTACCAATTTCCTTTGACGATTCACAAATTCTCGCGTCCGGCGCGTACTACCTAAACGTTTTTATTTCGGCTTACTGATATACGAATTTTATGATCGCACACCTCTCTCTCGACGTACCAGCCCCCGTGCGAAAAGACACCGCGACAGTGCACAATTCTACCGTTATCTAGGGCGATGCCTCTCCGCTCACTGGTTTCCCACTTCGCTGCTCCGGCGAACTCTCACGGCCGACGAGGATGCTAACTCGACGCCGGGCGTCGCCCCCCACAACGCCCCTGTCGGTTCGACCAACTAACCGAGCGCGGGAAGTTTGAATACTTGAATTCGAAGAAAATAATCGATTGTATCACAATGAACTTGGTTATGCTAACTAATTCATCGGTTGGCTCATATTTAATCAAGCCTTTTGTTCATATAGGTAAAAACAAGGATGCAAAGCAGAACCTTGCACATTGCTTCCTCATTATATTTCGCTTTTTACAAAGCAACCTCGAAGAGAAAGTATGGGAATTGATTTTGGCTTCCTCATAGAGGAAGCTTTGTAAAAAGCGAAATATAATGAGGAAGCAATGTGCAAGGTTCTGCTTTGCATCCTTGTTTTAAATAAATATAAATAAGCGCACAATCTCGCTTTGTGAAAATATAATAAGGACAAACGGTCCAGAAACTCCCTCGAATACTCTATCTTCTCTGTTTTTTTTTGTTGTTGTAGAACACGATAGTAATCGGTGGTTTCCGAAATTTCATTGGGAAGCAAGGATATGGCTAGTTTATACGACATAAATCGCTACTTTTCGCAATATAGACTGTACAACATCGCTATGAAAATATGTTATCGTTCAACATTTTTGGGCTATATCTGACGTATTTATCTGTTAATCATGAATTTGGCACTCATTTGACTCCCAGCTCGATATTTGATACCAAAATGCGCATCGCAGAATAAAAATCAAAATCTCATAAAATTTTTACGTTTCAACCGATCTTAACCAAATTTAATAGGGATCACCGGTGTATGAAAGCTCACGTACATACCAATTTTGAGCTTAATATTTCGAAAATTAAAAGAGTTATCGCGTTAACAGACATTTTTCAAAAAATTCAAAACCGCGTAAAAATTTAATGATCATGGGGATTTTTACAAAAATTGGTATGAACGACGTGGATTGATGTATCCTATCTATGATGTAAAAAATTTCAGCTCTATATCTCGAGGCGTTCCCGAATTATAAAGGTTTACATTTTTTTAGCGTGATACATACACACACACACACACACACGCATACACACATACAGACATTTTTTCTAAATCACTTTTCTCGACGTTTTGGACTATTTTGAGTGTACTGACATGAAAATCTCGAAAAAAGAAATTTCTACGAAAACAAAGCTTCCTCTATGAGAAAGCAAAAGAAACGAAAAATTTAATCATAGATAAGCACTGCGCTTCTCAAGATACAAATTTTGACGGTTTTCGGTATTCTCTGCGTGCAAGTCAACCGCGGCGTTATCTGTGGGCTCGAAAATGCGAAAAACTTGGAGACTATGGCCGTGTGGAAAATGGGTGTGGAAAAGCGTTAAAAAATGTGATTAAATTAAATTAAAGACGTACTTCGGGATGAACTTCACATAATTGTGTACAGCTTTTTTTGTTATAATATAATCTGATGAAACACTAAAGTGAACTATAATCATTACGCATATTTGCATGATTGTTCGATGCATTTTGAGGTTACGTATGTATTTCGCTGTTGAGAACTAGTAGATTTTGCATTCGCTATTTATACTATTATTTTTACAATTCGATGTACAACAAGTAGAATGTCCCATTTTATTAAATAACGCGATTCCTATGCATCGGAGTTTTTAAATTTGATTCTCATTTTTGCCACTCAACGCGTGCACGTCGATTCGTTTATCCCGTCCAAAGACTTGCACGGAGCGAATAGTCTTCTAATAAAAAACTAACCGAGCGCGGGAAGTTTGAATGCTTGAATTCATCGAAAATAATCGGCATTTTGCCACGACCATAATTTTTATTCCAACCAAACTATGACGCGGAAAAGTTAACATTTGACATACCGATGTTCACCCATGGTCCACCACATCGGTAGATCAAACACTACACAGATAGAAATAGGGCGACACGAAAACAGCACGGTGGCGACACGGCACGGCTCGTTTTTTTACTGGGTATCACATGAATTAATTGCATGCATAAAAAATATAAACTAAGAAGAATTATTTATAATCGGGACACTTAATTTTCCTTTGGTTACTTTTTAATCCTATCCACGAGTCCTATGAGTACTACATTAAGAAAAAAAACCTTTGCAGAGTTTCTGGTGGTTTAATTAACGGTTCCGAAGGATTACTCATGTAGAAGAATTAATCTTTAATATATCAGTGTATTCACGGCCTTGATTTCAATGGAAAATCGACTGATACATGAAATTTTTTTCGGCCAATCACAGACCCAGCATTCCATTAGATCGCCCAATGGTAACACTGTCTACTTAAATAATCGGTTGTTATACTGGTAAATTTACCGGTAAAAATGGTTTCGAATGTAATTTATCCGTAAATTCATAACACTTCATAGGACTACTTCTAAAAGTCTTCCGACGACTACACTATTTTCCTGTCCATGTTTTGAATATATGAACGCTAACCAAAAGGTTACGTTAGTCTAGATTATTAGTGTACAAGCCTTTTTGTCTATCTACTTATTTGTTCATGGCCGTATGGTCAGGCTGACGGTCTTACATACAGGTCTTGAGACTCCGCCGAATTTGCACGGTGGGAGGCGATCGCTTAGGGATGCCTATTTTACTTTTTGAAGTAGCCACGACACGGCGCTTCAATAGGGTAATATACGCATAATGCAATGCAAATGCTGGCTAAATAATAACATAACCACCAACTTGAAATTACGAATTCAATGACTAGCTTTTGTTGTCGTTGAACATCGAATTTAAGTATTCATAAATAAACAGTAATTTGTTTATTTCGTTATCGCCGTACGCTTTTCTTCTGCTCAAATATTGATTTGTACCTGCCAAGCTAGCTTGGTTATGTGAAGAAGAGAGACAGAGAGCAATGATTTATTTCTATCTCTGTTTATTACCCTCCCGCAGCGACACTCTTGGCTAAAAGACGAACAACTATTAGCTTCGTGCGTGACCTTCATTCGCGGCCATTTTGGACAGCCAGCGTTCGAAGCGGCGAAATTGTGCAACAGTTGATAAAAAATTATCCCAGTAAAGCATGCTAGCGTACGTTAATTAACGATATTATTTATGTTTCTTTAATAAATCGACACTATGAGTGCGCCAAAAGGGAAGGCCTCAATGCCGTGTTGCATCGTGAATTGTAAAAACACCTCTGTAAATTCACCGGGTGTTGTACATTTCTACAGTTTTTCTACAGGAAAGATCCAAGATTTCAAGAAGAAAAGGCGCGAGGACTGGATTATTGCCTCCGTTAAACGAAAAAAAAAGTTTCAGAGTTACTGTACGAACTAGATGTTCTCTAATCAATAAAAAGTTATAGACTACAATACTGTTACTAGGATTGAAACTTTACAATACTTACTTCCAACTTCACCTTATACGGTATAATAGTGGAAGTGTCACTGACGTTTGGCGAATAACGCTGCACTTTATTAAGGTACGTTTATCTGAATCTGTTAACTCCTCCACTCGACGCACATGGCATACAGATAACCAACTTTTCTTTTATAGTACCTTGTGGATTAAAATCAATTGCATGCGTTAACGCCTTGAATCCCGTTCTGATTATCAATTCCATCTTTCAATGTCGTTTTAAAGCTGCTGTCAGCGGTCATAAACATAAACACCGACAAAAAGCTATTACCATAACCAAAATTACAAAAAAATTAATTAAACAACCTATTTTTTATTTATAACAATACTTTTCAGTTGTTCATTTCATATAATCGGAAAATCTTCTGTAAACTATATTCTACCATAAGAGTCAATGCTTTTTTTTATATCGATAACAATTCGTATCCCTAAGCGATCGCCCCCCACCATAGGAGTTTCAAGACCTGTATGTAAGACCGTGGTCAGGCTACTGCAGCGTAGCGACCGCAGCCAGCACGAACCACACAACTAATCAAGCCTTTTTCATGATGTGCTGCATATCGTCTGTTTCTCTTAGATCGTCATAAGTGCGAGTGAGCTAGCTGAATCTCCCCAAAGTGATATTCTTCGCCACGGTTGATTTTTCGAATAATAGTCGAGAAGTACTGACTGCTGTGTTACCGACCGAGCAAAAACTGTAAACCGTTGTTCTTGGTTACAATTGATATTTCAGGTAAAATACGAGAAGGCAGTCAGTACTTCTCGACTTTTATTCGAAAAATCAACCGTGGCGAAGAATAACACTTCGGGAAGATTCAGCTATCTCACTCGCACTTATGGCGATCTGAGAGAGACAGACGACATGTAGCACATCATCTTAATAACGGTGCCATTTTGGTCATAATGACAGAAAAATCATGGTCACCGTCATTTTTTTGTTATTCTGACCAAAATCGCGCCGTTATTAAGGTGTACAAAAACGACTGTGTCATTTTTCCTGTTATGATCGTTCTCGTGAGTGTTAGGGTCGCGTCTATGAGAATGTACCATTAATCGTCTTTGGCTATCAGGGGCCCAATTCTCGAGTTCGCTCGAGATGTTCGAATGATTGACTCGAAGGAAACGAAAAAATGGTATTCTCGAGATCGATCGACATGGCTTTCGAGCGGCATTTCGTATAAAACTTGCACGCGGTATTGCCAAGTCGCTCTGTTCACTTATAAGCCAATGAACAGCCTAGCCTAATAGAAAGGTAACAGTTTTTAAAAACGCGGAGATTTACAAATATGGGAATCGTTTGAGTTATATTAACTATTAATTTTGAGATAAGGCGCTTCCGGTATTATTCACGTTTCTGTCTTCAAAGTCGAATACTTTTGTGTATGATATTTAAAAAAAATGGTATACTATAATTGTATGTTATTTACGATTTTTCATTTAATCTATAAATTAATTGGACAGAGTCCATTTTTTTATTTACTATTTCATGCATAATGTAATAAAGCCTTTATTATTCTATATAAAAGGCATTGCACGGTCCTTTTGCCACACAAAAAAAAATTCACAGAAGTTTTCTAAAAATCGGGGTCAGTGGTATCTAGAGATGCAACAAATTTCAAAATAAAAAAAATGTTAGCCGGAATATGCCATTTTTTTAATTTTCCATTTAATCTGTAATATCTCGGAAACGATTAAATCGTATCGAAATTATTTAAAAAAATGAAAATGGTCGTTTTCAGGGCCAATAAGAAAAAAAAAGTATTCAGAATTAATTGTGTAATTTCAGCCCACATTTTATGAAAAAAAAAACAACAAACATTTTCTTTAAATATAGTAGGACTTCGGATTTTTTTATCGGACAAATTGCTTCGTGATTTTTAAGTGTTCGCCGAATTTTGAGTATTTTTGTTGTTTTTTCTATAAAATGTGGCTTGAAATTACACAATTAATTCTGAATACATTTTTTTGGCCATGAAAAAACGCACATTTGCACTTTTTAAATAATTTCGATACGATTAATCGTCTGCGACATATTAAAGATTAAATGGAAAATGAAAAAATTTGCATATTCCGGCCAAAATTTATTATTTTATTTTTTAATTTGATGCATCTATAGATACCACTAAACACGATTTTGAGAAAAAATTGGAGAATTTTTTTTTTTTTGTGGTGAATGTACTGTGTAATACAAAAAGAAATATTCCACGAGATGTAATACATCAAGAGACGCGGTAGCGTGTCGACGCCAAGTCTATTAATCTCCTCTACATAACAACACAAACATAACCTCAAACTGTGAAATTTCCAGTTTTCACTATGATCTCGCATACGAAATTCGAGTCTCGAGTGCTAAAGACCACTCGTGCTTTACGTTCGAAAAATCTCGATCGTGAGATCCCGGTGAAATTTCGAGAATGGCGGTCCGGCCTTTTCGTTCGAGAATCTAGGGAATCTCGAATGAAACCGAGCTCGAGCGAAGTCGAGAATTGAGCCCCTGTAATGTAAGACCGGGTAGGGTATTATTTTCACCAAACGCATTTTCACCAAAGTTTTTTTTCACCAAACTCGATTTCACCAAATCCGAAATCGATTGCTTGACTCAATCTACCGGTAGATGCCGCCACGAGCATCGTCTGAGTATTCTTGCCCATCATACATTATTTAAAATAGTCCGGATGACCGTAGTTTGAGATTTTGTTGACCGGACGGTGTCTTTCGCCGTCCAGGTGTACCACGACGTTATCCTCGAGGTCTAACTTGACCGGACGGTGTCCCTCGTGGTCTACGTGTACCACGACGTTATCCTTGAGGTTTAACTTGTCCGGATGGGCTCTCTCGTGGTCCACGTGCACTACGACGTTATCCTCGAGGTCTAACTTGACAGGACGGTGTCCCTCGTTGTCTACGTGAACCGCGACGTTATCCTCGAGGAATAGCGTGACCGGACAGTGTCTCTCGTGGCCCACGTGTACCACGACATTATTCTCGAGGTCTAGATTGACATGACAGTGTTTCTCGTGGCCCACGTGTACCACGACATTATCCTCGAGTTCTAACTTAACCGGACGGTGTCTCTCGTGGTCCACGTGTACCACGACGTTATCCTTGAGCTCTAAGATGGTGGTACACCTGGACCACGAGAGACACCGTTCGGTCAAGTTAGACCTCGAGGATAACGTCATGGTCTACGTGGACCACGAGACACACCGTTCGGTCAAGTTAGACCTCGAGGATAACGTCGTGGTTCACGTGGAGCACGAGAAACACCGTTCGGTCAAGTTAGACCTCGAGGATAACGTCGTGGTTCACGTGGACCACGAGAGATACTGTCCGGTCAAGTTAGACCTCGAGGATAACGTCGTGGTACACGTGGAGCACGAGAGACACTGTCCGGTCAAGTTAGACCTCGAAGATAACGTCGTCTTACACGTGGACCACGTAAGACACCGTCCGGTCAAGTTAGACCTCGAGGATAACGTCGTGGTACACGTTGTTACGTCCGCCGAGTCGCGTATATCTTACGCGTTCGTGATTGACCAGTCGAAGGCCGCGAAATTGTCCGGGATTCGTTGCTGTAAAAATAGCACAATGGGACCGGGAACTTTGAATTAAAGAAATTGAAAATAGGAATTTCCGTTCACTGTAGTTTTAATAATTCAAAATTGAAGATATAAAATATAAAATAAAATACAATGTAACGCGATAACTGGTCTGCGTCTTGGCTTCTCGAAACGAGAGTACAACGCGATGCGACGACAACGAGAGCCAAGCACAATCTGCTATCTTCTAAACAAAATCTAAATACTTGCAACATCTATCGCTGAAACTGGAAAAAAGGGAGGATGAGTTTGTCTCGCGTTTAATTTGACCAATCATACACGTCTTTAGATGCATACACACGCCCACGCATTTCCCTTTCCCCCGCAGGGGACATAGCGCATTTCGCTTGGCACAACCCTGGTTCAAACGCTGCGCTTTCTTTTACCGAGTACCGAGCCCCCTTTGTTCTAGACCGTTCGAAGACCCTTGAGCCGGCGACGGTCATAAACTTTAAATCTCGAAAAGTTGGTAGGCCATTTGGTAATCGTCTTTTACCAAACGGACCACCAACAATTCGGTTCCCACACTCAAAAAGGCTCGGCGTTCGATTTCTGCAATTTCTGCACGTGTATTTAACAAAAGATAGGAAATAACTTTCTATGGGTTTCTGAGAATCCAAGTACGTTCGAACCAAAGGAGTTTACAAATGTATGTTCCTTTTATTCTAAAGGCTCGCATGTGGTTAAAACTCTTACTGAGATTTATAACATCCTTGAAAATATTAGTAATGTGTGTGACTTTTGTAGCGCTGTTGCAGAGACAAACTCGTGACTTTCTATATTATTGTTATATTTCCTCTTAAAAATAAATCGTAGAAATATTATACAATGCTCGAGAGTTTTGCCGGGCAGAGGCATGGTATATTCAATTTTAATATTTGAATTCGCGCCACGTAATTGTTCACGTTTATATCAATTTAATAGATTCCCATTGTACCGACGATCTGCGACGGCGCAGTTCGTCACAACGTGGACCACGTGAGACACCGTCCGGTCAACTTAGACCTCGAGGATAACGTCGCGGTACACGTGGACCACGAGAGACACTGTCCGATCAACAAAATCTCAGACTACGGTTATCCGGAATGTTTTTAAGGGGAAGCTGGAGTCGAGTGTAGAAGCATGTTTTTACCGACCGAAGTCGGTAAAACAGGCTTTTTCGTAGTTTCGATTATTCTTCGTCAATACGCTACAGATATGCTTCAAATTATACACGATTGTAGTATCAACATAAACAACTGGACGTACATTCGAATATTTGGTGAATACGTACAATAAATGAAAATATTCGTATATTACTAAGCCCGGATCATCGCGGGGATCGCAACCAGACTACGTGATCGTAGTTTCGGTTTTGTGTAGATTCCTTTTGTGTAATTGACTTTCCGACGCTCGTGGAATATTCAGAGACCACTAAAGAATGGACGTACATTTCGTTTTTACGTATGTGAATTCTACAATCATTTATGTCACCCCAAACAGGTGGTGTTGTCAAACATTGACGGCCATGTTGATTTCGGCAGGCTTAGTAATATACGAATATTTTCATTCACTGTACGTATTCACCCAATATTCGAATGTACGTCCACTTGTTTATGTTGATACTACAATCGTGTATAATTTGAAGCATATCTGTAGCGTATTAACGAAGAATAATCAAAACTACGAAAAAGCCTGGTTTTACCGACTTCGGTCGGTAAAAACATGCTTCTACACTCGACTCCAGCTTCCCCTTAATAATTTATAACTGGCGTGAATACTCAGACGATGCTCGTGGCGGCATCTACCGGGAGAGTGAGTGAAGCAATTGATTTCGGATTTGGTGAAATCGATTTTGGCGAAAAGAAAACTTTGGTGAAAACGCGTTTGGTGAAAATAATACCCTACCGTAAGACCGTGGTTAAAGCCACTGAAAAGTAGCGACCAGAGCCAGCCCCAATCAGAGGAAAGAATAAGACCATCTATGTTGCGATTAGTTATTGCCGAAAGGAACTTTGTATTTATTTTCAACGTATTATACTTCAGTGTTATAATGTTGCACTCGAATATATTCGCACGTCATTGTTATTAAAGCGTGCATGAATGAAGTTGCCAATTATCGTGTAGGATGAAGCGATCAGTGGTGAAAGGGTTGTACAGATAAAAAACAAATGAGCCATGTGCTAGAATTCATGATTTAAAACGTGAGACCTTTGACACTGTGCACAAGTTATTTTATATTGCAATTGATATGGCATCGGCCCCTCAAAGACGAGAGCGGAATTCGACAGGATTGCGAATCGCCAGTCAGGCAGAGATCTTACGTGCACATCAAAGAGACGACGAGTTTGTCAAGCAACTACAGGAACGACTCGCGAACCTGTTGCACAGGTTCGGCAGTTACAGATCGCTACTACGTTCGGCCAATTCCGAAATTGTTGTTAAACTCATTTACTTCATCGCCACTTCCGGTCTCAGTAATCAGACCCTCGGCGAGGAATACACGGGAATAGTTCAAGCAGATTTGAATGCTCGAAATGTTCCCTCTCTAAGTGTATGTAAATAAAACTCGAAATTTCGTTTATAACTTATCAGTCTTCTCCTTTTTCTCAATTTGCGTTTGAATTTAATTAGGCAAGAGTTCTGGGTGCTCTTTTGGAATTTTTTGGTGAGCAGGGCATACTCAAAATACTTGAGAGACTACAATCATCTACAAACAATCCTGATAATGAATTAAAGCCCGAAGCTAAAACATTCCTTAACAAATTTATTCCTAAATTGAAAATTGGAATACCTCTGCTCATTCTAGTTCATAGGGGACTATTTTATACTTTTGGAAGATACTACACTTTAGGGAAGAGGATCGCTGGTGTAGATTATATTAAGGTACTTTGAATAAAAATTAGTTATTTTTTATTTAAAAAAGCCCCCATGGAAAATAAATATATCAGAGATATAGAAGGGACTTTTTGTTGGTACATATGAGGCCTTTTCAATTAGATCAGTCACTTTTTTAAAATCCTTTTAGCAATTGCTTATAATTGGCCTGATTTTACTACTACTTGCAAATACTTCTGTAACTTTTTTCAGATTTTTAGGCAGTGCTATATATTTATAACATTAATTGTTTATTGCATGTGACTACATTCCTTTTTCATTGTATGCAAGATTCCATTATTAATTTACATAAATTTTTTTATAATATACAACCTTCAATCAATTACAAATTGACCAAGTCAGATATGATGAAAAATCAATTTTGCTCTTGCACTTTTAAGAGATGCTTTTTTCAAACTCTTCAAGTTTCAGAAGAAAAAAACAGGGCGAAAAAATATACAGTGAATAAAGTTAATTTTTAATCAAGTTTCAAATAGAATATTTATATTTGTACTTTTTTTAGTACTAAAATAATTGATCTTTTTTTATTAGTCGTTGAATTAATTTACTTTGCCCCAATCTGATATCTATTTTATTTACAATTTTACAGCATTTATGTGTGTAAAATGTTATTAAAAATTGACAATGAATATCCAAGTGAAAAAAATTTGACTTCAAAAATTGAATTTTATGAAAATCACTATAGCCTCTAATATTGACAGAAAATAATCGTAAGTAGTAGTAAAATTGATAAAATTACATAGAATACTTAAGAAGGTTGAGAAAAATAAGTGGACAGACATATGCTTCATACATCGAAAATACATTTAAAATATATTTTGGATGCATCTAAGATATTTGCCGCTTACGCGTATTTCGTGTATATTACAAAAAAAAATATATCTGAAATACAGTATTTTTTGTTTTAATATATACGAAACATCTAAGATCTCTTGCATATATTTTATATCTGTGCGTGGGATATATCCATTTTCGCATTTTAGATTAACGATTCTTTACTTTCTAAATTCTTCTTCACAAAAAAAAAAAAAAAAAACGATAATTTTTCAAGGTGCAACGAAGAAGACCATCTGATGGTGTGAGTTGGGGGCTAAGGTTATTAGGAATCGCAACTCTGGCGCAATGCGCGCTTCGATTCTGGCAAAGTCGCAGGATCGTTGAGCCCGAAACGAGTTTTGTGGAATTTCCGGATAACTCTCATGATAACAAGTGCCAATTGTGTCTCGAGGCAAAGCCGACAACCGCCACGCCTTGCGGTCATATTTTCTGCTGGGAATGTTTGGCCGACTGGTTACGCTCGCGGCCGCAGTGCCCTTTGTGCAGAGAACGTGTAACGCCCTCGAGAATCGTATATCTAATGAATTTGTAATCTGGGCGAATGATATTTGGAATAAATTATAATTGTTTTCGTTACCATATAGAAAAAGAACAACGAGCCTCTGTAATATTCATCCCGCATCGCCCGTGTTTCGTTTTATTGTTATTTATAATCTATTTACTCTCGAAATATCATATAACACAGGCATTCGTGGCGAAAAAAAAACAATTCGAAACGGTATATCTCACGATTATATACAAAAATATCAAGTTTATTACTTCATGCGCGGACGTTTGACACGTTCGCAATGGTGGGAATTAGCGTAAGCACGCGATCCAATCGCGCTACCTCGCAATTCGCCTTTTTTTCATTTCATTTTAAACAATAATGTACATTCGCTTGGCTGTAGCTCTCTAAATCTTGATGGTATAAGTCTTTATAAAACTCTCAGTTGAATCGACGAATCAATAACGACAACGAATTTATGATCGTGATATTGTCATCTACGGTCACAAGGATGTTCGCTGGACCGAGAGTATACCGACTTTTTCAGCAAAGTTACCAAGCATTTGGCCGAAACCACCGGATTCCGAGTTTTCCTTCATTCGGAATCCAACTGTATGACTGTAAGCGTTGTAGAATAATCTTCGTACGCACTGCAGCTTTTCCTTGCGAGATCTGCAAGGATAAACATTAAAATGTTATTGCACGACGACAACTGTTATTTTGGATTCTTTGGAGCGAGGAGGGGTGGTAGGTACCAATTTTCATAAAGATAATAAATATCATATGAAAATCCACTATTGAATGCTCATAATACATACTTCGTGCATGTGAAAAATCTCTGAGGTGCGATTACAGAAAATTGTATGTGTGACAGTTTAAAAAATTAGATGACACTTAAGGGATCTTTTCAATGTGAAAAAAAAATCCAAATTTTGTTTTGTCTTATCCATTAGTATATACGGTCAAAAAGATCCCCTCAAATTTTTTGAGCGAAATTCGAAATACTTCGCTGGCATACTTTATGGACCTGGCATCGCCGATTAGTCGTAAGTACACAATTTAGGTATATGAAATTTCTACACTCGAAACTTTAAACGCGTTTTTCTCGAAACGACATTTTTCAAAACGGTGGACATTCTCCAGGGAACAGTTTTCAAGCGATCGTTTTCAAATTTTAGGAGAACATTTTTCACGCTACTCTCTGTCGTGCTATGGAAGCTTTTTTTTTTTAAATCTTCCCATTAAAAAAAAAAAAAACAGTCGAAAAAAAACGGCTAAATTCGGTATTTTTTGTTCAAGCCGCCGCCATTTTGTCAATTTTTATAAGAAAAGCCTCTATAGCGCGATAGCCAATCGCACACTAATTAATAATCCTTTGGGGTTTTTTTTTTTCAGATTAAATTTGCGACCCCTAGGATGTCTACCATGAGACTATGTTTTTTATCAATATTATTTTCAACAATTAAAAAAATATATTTAAACAATAAAAATCGTCTTATAAAAAATCATTTTCTGTCATTCATGATTACGTTAATATGTGATAAAAATTTCAGATTGATCGGCGTATAGTAACCGTCCGAAAAAAAATCGTGAAAATAGACTATTTTTCGGGCCGTCACACTGGAAAGATCCCTTAAAAAGAAATCAAACATCTGGAATGTGTTACATCTATGTCTGGAGATTTTTTTGGAGAATACCGTCACGATTCAATCATACGATATTGTCGCCAATAAAAATAACACGAGATGAGAAGAATGATATTGGCGAATATAACATAGAGTCCCATCGCCATTCGTTTAGCTAAATGGTAGCAAAAACTGTTATTGTGCTTTCTAACAGACTGTTTTTGGATAAACTCGAATATTCTGGCAGTACGCCATTGAATGACTCAGTCACAGCTCATTGACTTCTGGCCAGAAACGGCTAGCAAGCTTAAATTAATGAGATACTTTGGATGATTAAAAAAATGTACTATAGAGATAGTTAAAGAAATTTGTCTACGGCGTATCAAAAATTCGATTGAAACAAAATGTCAATGAGCCTATCACGATTTTCATGCAGTATTAGTATTATTAATTGAGAATGCTACTCATGTGCAATATTTTTGGTAAATGGTTATGTTATGCCAGGACCTCTTCTAGTCCAAGATCATAACGTAAAAAAAATCACAAGTAATTCTCAAAAACTTTTATGAAGAATTTTCGGTGAATACCAAAGTCTTGAAATGATCACTAAATTGAGAATATCCTGGCGTGAATTCGTGATTGGTAGTGAAATAGTTGAAATAATATATTTCGACACGCTAGTGAAATTGGATTTCATAATTCTAGTCTTATACAGTTCAAAGTGCGAAGTGGCCATACGAAAATCTATAAATACTGTTTGCGAAAACGGTGTCACCACATATCCAATGCTTTATTTTCTTCTAAGAAATAATACGAAAATTAACCGTCAACATCGCGTAAATTTTGGGATAGCATAAGTACTCATTGAAATTTGATAAAAGATATAATTAAGCCTTAAGATGATGTGTTAGTGCTCGGTCGGTAACAAAAACTGTAAATCGTTGCTCTTGGTTACAATTGATATTTCAGGCAAAATACGAGAAGTACTGACTGCATCTTGGCACTCTGCAGTCAGTACTTCTCGACTTTTATTCGAAAAATCAATCGTGGCGACGAATAACACTTCGGGAAGATTCGAGTATCTCACTCGTACTTATGGCGATCTGAGAGAGACGGACGATATGTAACACATCACCTTAAGAGCATGTGAAACACCCCCCCCCCCCCCCCCCCCCCGACCATTCCGGTCTCAATCGGTATCAAAAACTGTAATCAACTTTTTTCATGCATACTGAAATTTTGCAGCTTCAGAAAGAGTTTCATCAAATGCGGATATCACTGGAGCAGTCGATAAAACTCTTTTTGAAGCTGTGAAATGTCACTATGCGTGAAAAAAGTCGATTACAGTTTTTATTACCGACTGCGGTATTTCACGTGCTCTTAAGGCTGATAAGCAGGAATGAACTCGCAACCAAGCGATAGAGAAAGAGACAAGATATGCTTCGTCCTGAAATTCGGACAAATCTGTCAGAATTTCAGGCCGAAACCTCCAAATGTTTACCATTGTCATTCACTCTTTTTACGAGAATATTTAGTTTTTATATAGCACAGTTTTTGTGATAAATACGTCACATTACACTGGTAGCTGAGTTTGTATTTTTTTCAGAAGTTTGTTTTTACTCGAACTTTCGCAATTCTCTAGATATCTAACTGCAATTTGGTTTACAGGTAGACTATTATCAAACAAGGTCTGGAATTTAATTTTGTGTTAATCCGTTTAGGGATTGAAATTGTGTGGCATTATGAATTTTTGGAAAACATTGGCTCACCCTCTAATTTTCTCTTTTACAGCACACATTTTTCGCAGTTGCAATTATTTCGTAGTCTAAATCTATATGAAAATTTGCATTGAAAAAATTTTTTTAAGCAAGAGAATGTTTAAATTCCGTCGCAGCCTCTACATTATTTTAAAATATCATATTTAAATAAAATATCAATTACAAGAAATTGTTTTTCATAATAGAGGACATTTTTGAGGGGTGCTCCGTAAAAAAATATATATACATATATTGTGCAAAAATGGATGACTCTAACAAATATGCTAAAAAGAATTGAGAATGGTTTAGTTTTTGAAATAATATGAGTTAAAGTGTAATGAGGTAACCAAATATTTTCTTTTTTGTAGTTGGCGCTGGTTTTCACTGACGTGAGTTACGATACGGCCATTTGCACATGAAACAATACATATTTGTAAGATCAAGAGACACGGTAGCGTCTCAACGCCAGGTATTAAAAGAAAATTAATGTGACCTCCGCACGATGATGTTTCTCTTTATATGTATTCCAAAAAGTTGTATATTTCGTACATCGACAGCTCTTAATGAAACTGAGGTAACTCACGGAAATTATTCAAACTGAGGTACCTCCACGTTCAATTCCAAACTGACTCATTTCACAATTTAGAAACAAACTAACTTATCTGAAACATCATTATTGAACTGGCGTAACTCGGAAAGCATTCCGAAAAGGTCTAACACGATGAAGGTGATTAACTACCGTCTAATTCCAATTAATTATAATTCCCGCGCAAAAATGGAAGTATGAAAACAGTATTTCCCAAATATTAAAAGTGTCTTGAATAATAGTATGGCAAGGCTGGCGTAGTGGAATAAGACATACGGAATAATATTTCGCCCAAATAAAGAAAGTATTAAAACATGGTTTTCGGTGTCCAGGTAGGTATTACCATAGCTTTCGATGTCCAGGTCCATATCTCCATGGCTTTCGGTGTCCAGGTCGATATCTCCATGGCTTTCGGTGTCCAGGTCGATATCTCCATGGCTTTCGGTGTCCAGGTCGATATCTCCATGGCTTTCGATGTCCAGGTCGATATCTTCATGGCTTGCACTGTCCAGGTTAATTTTCCCATAGCTTTAAGTGCCCAGTTCGATATGTCCATAGCTTGCCGTGTCCAGCTGTCAAAACTGTTGAAAAATATACCCAGACATCGGAAACTATGGAGATATCGAACTGGTCATTGGAATCCATGGAGATATCGACCTGGATACAAGAAATCATGGAGATATCTACGTTGATCCCGCAATCCATCAAGATATCGACCTGGGCACTGAAAGCCATCGAGATATCGACCTAGACACCGAAAGCCATGGAGATATCGACCTGGACACCGAATGCCATGGAAATACCTACCTGGACACCGAAAGCCATGGAGATATCGACCTGGACAGCGAGAAAGCCATGGAAATATCGATCTGGACACCGGAAGCCATGTAGATATCGACATGGACCATAAAAACTAATAAAACGATGCAATATTCTTTACTGTTATTCAGTCCAATAGATCACACTTAAGACTTTTTACTTTTGGAAAGATTTTCAATACTGTTTTAATACCTTCTTTATTTGGGCGAAATATTATTCCGTATGTCTTATTCCACTACGCCAGCCTTGGCATACTTTTAGCATTATTCAAGACACTTTTAATATTTGGGAAATACTGTTTTCATACTTCCATTTTTGCGCGGGTTGGTTCAATCACGATTTTGTGACGAAGATATGTTTTTGTCTCTCAAATAATGCTGCAAACTTCACGTACGCCATAAGCTGATTGCTGTCATTACATTTTTATTCTCAATGCTTGAATTGAGTTAAGCCTTTTCAGAATGCCTAGTACGGTAAAACGTCCTCTTGAAGTTGACATGAGTTTAGCGCTCAAATACCTTTAATGTTTATTAAAAGGCAAACCTCCTTGATCTAAAAGGAAATAGATTGTGGTGAGCTTACTGTGCGAACGAGGATCCCGGCTCGTCTTCAATAATAGTTGTGCTCGATTCCTGCGATGTCTGCCCGCTACAGGAACCACAGTAAGGCTTGCATGCCAAGCCGGACGAGGACAGGAGTTCGGGGAGTGCGGCGTTGGCAGTCGTCGAACCGCGAAGGCTACCGGTTCCCGATATCATTTGCCAGGAACCGCCAGAAGACGAGGACTCGTTTCTCTGCCGCAAACGCCCGGGCACGGGCACCGCTACAGGTGAGGTACGATTAGCTGGTAGAGGCGAACGGGACCCATGACCTGCTCCAGCATCTTTATTCGCGGATGTGTAAAACGTCCATGGCACTACGTTCCTGTTGCAGGCGACAAACGACGGGCTTCGGATAAGACAATGATCCATCGTGTGACGTTCGAGAGGCAATAATGTATTTACTTATTATTAAGGTGATGTGTTAGTGCTCGGTCGGTAACAGAAACTGTAAAGCGTTGTTCTTGTCACAATTGATGTTTCAAGCAAAAGACGAGAAGTACTGACTGCGTCTTGGTACTCTGCAGTCAGTACTTCTCGACTTTTATTCGAAAAATCAACCGTGGCGAAGAATAACACTTCGGAAAGATTCAGCTATCTCACTCCCACTTATGGCGATCTGAGAGAAACAGACGATATCTAACACTTCACATCGCCCTTAAGGCGATGTGAAGCATGCATGAGTGCAAAAGAAATCTTTTCCGGTCGTGAATTTATCCGATCTAAATTGTCTGACGGATGAAAGGCGAGAACGTCACCCTTCAGAATTCATAGACTAAGAGTGGCGTTCTCAGTTTTTATTTGACAGACTAACAGTGGCAGAGAAATTCAGATTACAGGTTTTTGTTACCGACCGAGGAGATTCACATTATAGTGATACAGACTCAGTTGGTAATGAACCGGTCGGTCTCCCCCTTTTTTTCGCAACTGTTGAGGGGATGCTGAAGTAGATTTTGATACCGACTATGGTCAGTAAGTTTCCCAATTAGGACACAGGTGGTGCCGACGTAGACTGTTTACTTTTGGCAAAAGATACCGAAACTCCCGAAAAACAAAATGGCCGCACTCCGTATGTCAACAGACCTTTGCCGTAAGATATAATTGCTTCTGGAAATTAGATATGTAAAATCAGACCGGACGTCAATTCTGTGATGATTTCTGAATATTCCAAAACCATCAGACTGTTAACTACACAAGCCAAATCCATATATAGTCTATGCTACGGTCGCATTGCAGAGGCTCGGAGCTTTTGCCAAAAGTAAACAGACTACGTTAGCGTCACCTGTCTCCTAATGACGGAACTATATTCATGCTCTTTACCAGCTCTGAGCCTGTGCGAAAAACAAACAGTCTTTGCAATCGTAGTATACACTATTCGTGGATTTGGTTTATGTAATCGACATTCCGACGGTTTTGAGAGGTTCAGGAATAATCAAAGAATTGGTGTCCGGTCTGATTTAACACATCTGAGTTCCAGAAACATTTATATCTTACCTCAAAGGACCTGTTGACATTTCGAGCAGCCATATTGGTATCTGAGAGATTCACTAATATACAATTTTTTATATTTCTTGTATGTTTTGAACAGTAATTCGACCGGACATCAAATCATAATGATTTTATTACATCCCTGCAGAATTTCACGTATATTTGTAGCATATTTTCGATGAACAGTGTATACTACAAAACCGCCTATTTTTACCGACCAAAGTCGGTAAAAAAAATCTACTCCAGCATCCCCTTAATATTTCGGACAAAACAAATTAGGTTTTCGTAGCTAATAGACAGACGCAGAAAAATGTAATTTGCTAACGTGAAACGCTGTTCTCGGCTACAATTGACCTCTCGGACAAAACAAGATACGCGTTCGTTACGTCTGAAAATTCTACAGTGAAAGCTTTTCGACTTTTACCCGAAAAATCAACCGCGACTGAGGACAATACTTCGAGAAGATTCAGCTACCTCGCTCGCACTTATAGCAATCTAATATTAATTTTTCTTCGTATGCGACTATTCTCGGTCAATATTTTTAATGATGGAATTTTGCGAAGCACATCTCGGGTCTGAGACAGCGATCGAGATTCAAAGCGCGCGAAACCGAAGCCCAATTCAAATTTCACTAATGCGAATTTACAAATATCGACTTCGCGCGCTTTGAATCTAGCGATCACTGTCTCAGACCCGAGATGTGCTTCGCAAAATTATATCATTAAAAATATTGACCGAGAACAGTCGCATACGATGAGAAATTAATATTAACAATACACGGTCGCTGCCTATAATATACTAAAGAAATCTAAGACAGACGACATGCAGCTAGTGATGCGAGCCCGGTAAATAACCGTTTAAGGATCCGGACATTTCACCGTTAATAACTGCTGCTATTCATAATAATTAACCAGAAGCTATTTATTTCACTATTACAATTACTGCGTATGCTTATTATGTTTGATTTTTACATAAATAAAATGGATAAATATATTATATTTCTATTTTTTAAGTCAAAAATTTGCCACACCTTCAGATGTGGATTGATTGTTCTTTTGGACGATGTTTTACAAGAATTCAAATTCATGATAGGTACTTTACCGAAAATCGCAGGTAATGTAACCAGCTTATTGACCGGTTATTTTAGTAATTAACATAATTCACCGGTAAAATCACAACACTACATGTAGCACATCGCCTTAAGAAAGGAGAAACAAACTGCAACAACGAATCTTACCCATTACTGTGACAATCGTCCTGACCGTCAGTGGAAGAACAAGGAAAAACGGCCGGCGGATTATTGTCCTGACTATCTCGACTGTTTTGACTGATAGAGCTGCACCAACTATTGAGACTCATGTTCGAGCTTACCGAGCTCAATGTTACGACTGACTCGTTGTCGAACATAACGTTATCGAGGTGCGAGTCGCTGTCGTTACGGAGCACCGAGTGTCGTGCTCGGTTGTGACGTGGATGAACGCTGAATTCCTCGTCGTGTATGTGCTTGAGAAAGTAAAAGCAGAAGAAAAATATTTCCTCGCCTTTGCTAAGACGATCCTCTAGATCATGACCGAACAGCATCCAATCGTAGGCAATTGTGAAGTATAGAATTTGATATGCGTTCAGAGACGTGTGAATCGCTCCGTCCGCCCATAGACTTATTCTCAGTAGAGATACGAACAGAGGCGTCCTATCCCATCCTGAAAATAATTTAATGCAGTTACCTCTATTAATGCCTTCCTTTAAAATACACATTCAAGTTTACCCTAGCAGATCAGACCACTGTCGATTTGCGGTGAGAATCACAGGTGATTTTTTAACATCGGAGAAAACCGTCGTTTCACGGTAGAAATAACGATCCTTCGTTCTAAAGCTTCCCTAGCACTCACGACAACGGTGATTATAACGGCCATAATGACGCGAAAAATGACAGTCGTTTTTGTACACCTTAATAACGGTGCCATTTTGGTCATAATGACAGAAAAATCATGGTCACCGTCATTTTAATCATGGTCACCGTCATTTTTTTTTGTTATTCTGACCAAAATCGCGCCGTTATTAAGGTAGTTCTGTCGTGAAGGCAATCCAAACTCATATGCATGAATTTTTGACATGATGTAATTTAGCTATTCAATTTTACTTGCACAAAATCTTGAAGGCCGAGTACCGACCGACCGAGTATTTGAATTAACAATTAAAACTTGAAAATCGATCTTTTTACACGGCGCCAACGGGAGGGCTGGAAAAATTGATCTTTAAATCGAAAATTAACGTACTTAGATCAAAGATAGAGAAAAAATAAATAGTACTACAGATTCGCAAATCATTCAGGAATTGATGGATCATGAAAAAAGGTGAAGTCACCGGAATAATGTTCAATTGAACCAAGGTCAAAGTGCACGATACCGGGCCAAATGACGTTTCCTAACCTAATTATCGTAAAAATGAAGTCAAATCCGCACTAAACATATCAACTATTTACAAATAATCGTTTTAATTTGATTACGACAATTTCGAAGGATTCTCGATTATTTTTGACATTATTATTGAGGCAGTCAAAGTGATGCGTATGATTATTTTTTAATGTCATATAGACTCGGAGACTTATGACTCCGGCGTACCGACAGAACTACCTTAAGGCGTACAAGAACGACTGTGTCATTTTGCTTCCTCATAGAGGAAGCTTTGTTTTCTGTTATTATGATCGTTCTCGTGAGTGTTAGGGTTCTGAAGTCGTAGAGATTTTGAGTTTTCGGTCCGTCATTTTTGCTAAATATTACAAACGAAATCACGGCTAACATCACGGCTCAACGAACAGTGAAATATGCCGTGATTTAAGCCGTGATTTTGCGATATACCACGGCACTATAAATTCCGTCGAGCCGTGATTTTTATTGTTATTTATTGCGAAATTACGGTCCGCAAGCTCAAAAGCACAAACGGTATGAGAGGGCCCGCGATTTCTGCCTGATACGACCGTGATTTTCACCGTGGTGAAACGCGTAATTTCCAGGCGTGTTTCAATCTGCTAGGGTATCCAATAAACAAGAATAATCATTTAATCACTGCACTCTGCTATAGTGAGCTCGAGTGTGTTTACAATATTACATTCTGTGACAAGCACTGCACTGAAAAAAAATGTCATTGATTCAATAAATCCATCGTTTGTGGGCTGCCAAAAACACGCGTTATCAACTTAATTTGAATTTGAATTCCTCCAATTCCATACGAGATCGAAATAATAACTCTAAAATAAGCAAAATAATATTTTATTATTTTAATGTTAAATGGGATTGAACGAATAAGAACTAGAAGTTAATTAAAAAATACTTATTTTTGGCAGCCCGCAATAGAATTTTTTTTCAGTGCGTAAGTTGGCGATTGCGACAAGTGTGACTTTTCGTGTCGCAGGAGTCATAATCATTAATTGTCATCCTGTGCACCCCTTGCAGGTCTAATGACTGTCCGAACGATCGTAAAACAACCGGTTATTAAATGCAAACAAAAAAAAACCATTGGAAGGAGCCAAGTGATCAAGAAAGGACCATTGAAATTATTTTTTGTTAGTTGGTTGGTCATCAACAATAAATTCAATAGTCGTTTTCTTGGTCATTTGACTATTTTTAATGGTTTTTTCTTTGCGTTTAACGATGTTTTTTGTCGTATTCGAGATCGCAAGGTTTGCTAGGGATACATGATACTTTTAGTGATAAATATATGAATAGTGGTGCCTTTGCATAATACTTTTGTAGGACAAATCTTTTCAAATTTTTTTTCCAAAGGATGTACTTCTTCTTTTGATTCTGTGCTAGCTCTGAACCTTACTCAGGGTAGGTGTGACCATATGGTCATGGACTAAGGGACGGACGTGATATAATTGCGAATTAGGCACTCGCAATCCGTTTTGTTAAATATGAAATTGACCACTTTTGTCCCGCAAAACGACCATACAAAGTATCGTTTTTTATGCATGTGTTAAAAAAAGTATATGGGCTCCAAGAAGGCATTCCGACTAGGACTCAAGGCCCCGATTACGTTATTTCTTGCGTTACGAGTAATTCCTAAGTTGTGTTTTCAGATGCAATACGCGATTCAGAAAGTCAATATGATATTCATATTAACGATGTCTAAGTTCTGTGATATACCTTGTAAATCTCTAAATAGTTTTTATACTGTCTCCGTTATTTTTTTGTTTTACTATTACAATATTTGAGCCATGTCACTTTTTGTGGAAAAGGATTTTTCTCCCGACTCTGCTAAAATAACCCCATTTCGTGTCGGCAACGCGGGCGGGAAATCGGTCATTTGTTACGATTGACGTACGCATTAGGGCTGTTCAAAAAAACATAATTTCTTTTTAATCGGTTGCTCCTAAAATGCTGTATTGATTATCACAAAAAAATGATTTCGCGAAAGCTAGGAGTTGTGCGATGATATTAAGTACTGCCGCATCAAGGCCAAAATTAATGAAAAACGGCTATTTTGGAATTAGAAAACGGGAGTCCTGTATGACCAAATTTAGTACTGCCGCATCGATAACGCAGTTTCCCAAAATTCGAAAATCGCTTATCATTATCACGATTGTGATCATACATGACTCCCGTTTCAAGAGCCATTTTTTCATTTGAAAACGCACGAAATAGTCGATGACCAGACGAATATTTTAATGTTTTAAAGGATTTCATTTTTTGATTTTGTTAACTTTGTAACGATCGAAAAGATCGTTAAATAAAAGTTCCTTTTGTTAATGAATAAATGCGTATATCTGATGAAGATCGAAAAAATGAGTGGAGGGAGTGTGTGTTACAATGTCTCGGGGTGAAGTAAGTACTAAAGAAGATGCGCTACGTCCCGTCAAAGATCCTTGCGCCAACGATAAGACGGCCGTCACGCGCTTGACTGCTGCGCGGCGGTCGTCCTGAGCGTGGGATCGCTGATGTAGCGTTTTATATAAAAAGGATTAGATACTTGTATTAAGGGGCCGTTACACTCCCCCTCTTATCAAAACAATGCTCCTGCATTGAGACAGTTACAATAAGTTGGTTATGTATGTGACTCGATACAGTGAAGAAAATATATAACAAAGTATTAAGGGTCGTTACAACTTCAATGTCAATGATCAAACTTCACTCTTGGTGAAAGTTGCACTTCCCTCCCATGTAACGTAATATACCATTTTTCTCGTTTATGAATAAATAAATAAATAATTCGTCAACTCACCCGATATACAATGAATTAACATTCCGCTACTGCTGTCCGTAAGATATCTTAAAATGAGCTTCATATAATTTTGCGTGAGTTTGACTAGGTCCCACACCTGATACTGTTCCCAATTGATTCGCAATTGCGATGAAATTGGATCCTCCGGTACGCCAACCTGAGCGTCCACATGTCCCTGGGACCAGTCGAACACGAGGCCCTTAGCCACATAATCGTTCTCTCGGAATTCTTTGAAAAATTCACATCCCGGATACGGCAGTGATACTATAGTGAAGTCCGAGTATCTCTTCTCTTTGTCGACTTTCTCCGAGGACGTCACGCTGGATACCGAACAAAAAGCGGGCTCTGTTTTAAGGGCCTCTAGAAGCGGATATGCAAGGGGATCAATCGAACCGATTCATCAATTTTTAAACAAAATTTCAAAAGTAGTTTTCTTTAAAGCGTGAGGATTTTCCAGCAATTTCAAGCAAAAAAGCGATTTTTTTTCCTCACTTGCATTCTGAATATTTCCAGGTTCGAGTACAAAAACGAATTAATAGCTCAATTTAAAGAGAATAGGGAATATTTTTTAACAAATTTAAAAGTCAATATTAAAAAGAAATTACCAATCAATCTTCATTCGGATTTGGAGATGTTTTTACATGTTTAGAACATCATTATGAACGATCAATCGCATCGGAATCTCGATAATAATTAAAATTAAGATAGAAATATAAAAAGCGTTTTTTTGCCTGAAATCGATGAATCTTCTCTTCATGAGTAGATTGTGAGATTTATACTCACTAGACTTTTGCATCTAATGATTACCTCATGGTAATCCCTTAAGGGGGCTATAGTATAGATTAAGGAGAGTGAGTCAGAACCAAAGTGTTGACATTCATCAGCAATTTGGCTTGGAATTTAATATTCATCAAATTTTTTATGGCTCAGTTGCGATAGTTAGATGCTTTTGCTACAGAGAAAAAAAACCGTTTTGAAGTTTCAGTAGTTGAAAAAGTGAGACATCTGTCAATAAATATCAACATTTTGGGTTTGATTCATTCCCCTTAATATTTGTAAAACTCACTTCATTCCAAACTTGACCTTTTTCTTCTCGACCATAAAATCAATGATGTTACCGACGTTAAGAGTCTTCAAGAGCTTAATATCCTGATTTCTGACTTTATCAAACAACTGCCAGTCACTGAGACTTCCCGAATCGCCGCCTCTAGCTTCGTCGACCTGTTGTCTGACTGTCGCCCCAGCATCGTTACCCGCAAATAAATAATCTAAACCTGATCTCCCATAAATTTCAGGTCCGCCGGATAGAGTAGCGCTTCGACAAATGTGTCTGCCTTTGTACAATATAACAGGCAGTGGAAATCTCGAACGACATCTGGCAAATCTTGCGCTTTTTATCAATTCTTTGAGCTTATTGGGGTCGTACATGCTTTCGTAAATAGTTTCAGTGGTTCGTGGCAGTGGTGGTGGCGTATCGCACATATGAGGATTCTTGTGCTTCTCATACTCGAGAATAATGAGATGGCTGGGATAATGGGCGCTGAGATCACCGCCATTGTTGTTTATCACTGAATGAGTATAATCTAGATCGGCGAGCAGCACACACTGCTGCATAATAGCTTGACTCTGCAAAAAATGAAATGAATTAAAAATTTTATCCACATTCCTTCAATCCAGTAATGGGCAATATTATAATAGAAATGTATACAAAGTACTCTTCAGTTTAATGACTATGAGTAATATTTACAGGAGAGATTTCTATCTATTTATACAAATATTTTTATTTTCTCATTTTGAAAAAAGATTTATAATTCTAAAGTTCTTATATAATTACTAAGACAATATTTAGCAAAAGTTGTATTATTTCGCAAGTACTTTTGGACAATCAGTCAACTTCATGCGAGGATTGAGCCTGCCAAAAAATATTTAAATGTGACTATAAATGGGAAAAGTTTAAAAAAATTTTCAGTAACTTTGAGCCTCTATTTTTATCTCAGCTCTTAATACATAATTAAGATTACTATATGATTTATCTTTTTTTTTCCAGTAATACCACAATCTATTATATTGCGTTACTTCAGTTAATAGAGAGTTAACATGAAATTTAGAGTAAAAATATTGACAGTGAATGGAAATTCCAATATTTTCATCATTTTTAATACATGGAGAAACATTGACAAAAATTTGAGTTCAATTGCTGGATCAAATGAAAAATAATTTTTCAGGTGAGGCTGAAAATTGGAAAATGCAGATAAAAATATTGTTGGTCTAATAATCACACATAGTTTTTTTCAAAGTGAAAAGTATTTTGTCTATATTCTTATGCCCATTGCTGGCTCACTATTATCCAAAAAGTGGGACAAAATAGTCAGTTGTATCGTCGAATGAAAAATACAATTACTGTGCTATCAGAATCCTTGGCTCGGTAGGTATTCTTCGAGAAATAAACGAGCAAATTGTGCAGATCCTGTATAGTAATGTCAGTCATGTTGAGCTTGTTCTTCTACCCTCAGAGAGAAGGTTTCATTCGCAGATACTACTTCTTCAATACTTCAATAAAAGGGTTCGACGATCGGCTAAAGTTTTCTTTTTCACCAAACGAAATAGACACAAATGTTCTCCGATCTCTCGGATTGTGTGTAATGACACTATCACTGATTTCACAGTACACCGCATAACATCGCTCTTGCAACAAATTTGATAACTTTTTAATTTTTATAATAAAAATGATAAATAACCAAAATTCACAATGTTTAAGACCAAAAACATCGTCCACCACAACACAAGTCGAAGCTCTCGTAATTTTTTTCGGTCAAATTTTTAATTCGTCTGACGCGTTCATGATTACACCGTTTTCACGTATTATCGCTAGCGCATTCCATTTCATGTTGGATATCTCTTATAATCCCATAATCCATCGACACCCTGGGTCAAAGAGAGAATGTATTAAATACAGAAAAAAAGTCGCAGGTGTTCTAGCATGTTTAGTTTAAGATAGAACTACGTAAGACGAGAGATACTATGCGAATAACAGAATAACATAAAACGCGATAAAACCGTAATGTTTTGAGTGAAGATTGTACATTGACTCTGAAATGTTCTAAAATTATAACAACGTTTTGTCTACATGCGAAAACGGTGTTTTTCCACTTTGTCATAAATTCGCTTTCGTAAGAGCAATATGTTTGTTCGAGTTATGTACTGCTTGGGTGTCGAGCATTTGTCGCGTGGAACTCGCGTGGGAAACACTCTCTCTCGCTCTTCGTATAGTAGAAAGTCACGCGCGCGCGTGTGTGACAGTGATGAACCTAACCTCTTTGCGAATCACCGCCGCGTGTAGCGTGGTATTACGTATGATAGAAATAGACGACTTTGGGGATTCGACGAGTGAGAAGGCACTTTTAGCGAAGCGAGACGGTGGATTTCGAAGGTCTTTGGAAGAGAATCGAGTGTCTAGGTGCCACGAAATTAGGTCTCGGGTCGAATTCTCGAGTACACCACACGAGTCATTGCTCGTTCGCGCGAGGTCATCGGGACGAAAAGTAATAGCTGAGCGTAAAAAAAAGCGAACCTGTCCGCAGCGCCCTGTCATTCCTCTTGCCCGCGATTTTATTTATTTTCACCCGAAGTACCCGGGTTCTCTCTTTTTTTTTCGCAACTTTTCTTGTGGCCTAGCCTTCCGTCCACGCGGATGACAGTAGCCTATCTTGTTTCGTTCTGCGAGCGAATATTGGCAAACTAAGCGCTCGCAGTGTTCCAAACCGGAAGTAGCAGCAGCTATGATACACGCACAGTGTATTTTATAAAAAGAGGTGACATTCTCGACAATGCATAATGCAGTATCGATTATCTTTAATCGAGGTTTGTATCTTCTAGTAAATCCTATGAAAATTAGAAATATTCGTAAGTTTAATACACTCGTGTATTACATTTAATATATCAATCGATGAATAAAAATTTCGGTAATGTAGATTTGCAAACATTTTTAACAGTGTAAATACTTTACGATAGTTTTCACATTTCTTTTTATATATTGATAGAGAACCAACGATGAGTTTCATTCAAATGTGGAGGTTTCAGTATTTTTTTTATAAACGTTTGCACACTAATTTTGTATAACATAGATCAAGAGACGCGGTAACGTCTCGACGCCAAGTATTAAAAGAAAATTTGTAATGCCTTACGAGACTCCTCACGACCGAGACGCTAGCGCTACTCTTATCATTTGGACGTTAGCCCTTTTTCGTCTGCTACGAAATTCTAACTGGAATTATCTCAGTCGACACGTCGCGGACGCCAAATGTATCAGGCTCAATATTTTTTATTTTATTTTTTTCTTTCCAATGAGTTTATTGTTCTTTTACAATGAATACAAATATTTCGCAGGTGTAAAAAAAATGTTTATTTATTTATTCAAATATGAACGGGTCATGTCTGTAAAAACGGTTGGTATGGATAACTTATAATCATTTAGTCAAACACGTATTGATAATCATTTTTTTTAATAGTGCTCCTCCCAGTAGAGAACTTTTGCAGGATGTGCAGTGGAATTATTTGAAACTAAGGTAAATGTCCAAGTAATCGACAGTGTACCAGTGATCGTTAACGTGTGCTTTAACTGTAGATTTTCAGACATTTATCTTATTACAAGTAAAATAATTGTATTTTGTTTTTTCAAGTTTGATACGATTCGAGGCAGAAAGGCAAGTCGGTGTGTTACCCTCCAGAGGTAGCCTTTATCGACAGAACATACTTTTGCGTCCGTGGGTACAGTAGAACAATGCATACAAAAAATGTTTTTCCATTTTCGTGAAGTTTTCAGAGCTCGACGTATCGTCAGCCGGTTAAGCTCAGAGCTGGGCAGTATTTCAGATACAAGTACTTTAAATACGTATTTGAAATACAATTGTATTTTGTATTTAGTATTTCAAATATTATCTAATCGTGGATTTTATAATTTGTATTCTAAATACAAGTTAATACAGTATTTTGTATTTTTTATTTCAAACGGAAATACTTAAAATAAGTACTATTTTGAAAATGCATTCTTTACGGATCACTTTCGAGAGCTTTATAAATCTTGGTGTAAAATTATCATCCGGCAGCCGTCTCTCTTATCTTTGTACGTATTCGCGAATGATTGTTGAGGAGCTCAAGTTAATCTCGAGTAGGAATGCCGTCAAAGTATCGATACTTTATGGTATCGATATTATAGTTCGAAAATATCGATATTTTGGATCGATACTTATCACCTAATTAATACCCTGAATCGATACTTTTACACGAATATCGATACGGAAAAAAGATTTTTTTATTTAGGAATTTACAATTCCTTAAGTGCGGCTGCCCTCACCCTGTGCACCAGCAGTTAATACAGAAACGAAATTTGACGGCATTCCTATTTACGTGTCCTATTTCAAAGAATGTAATGATAAAAAAAAGTAAACGACGTTATGCTGGAAAAAAATCTTATTTCCAGTGGAAAACCTGTGAAAAACTCTAAATTCAATCGTTTATTCTGATTTATCCTGATTTAAACAGCATTAATTAGACAGTCATTGGTTTTCAACATTACATGTGTAGCGATAGTGAATGTATCGATTCTTTCGTGCTCGATATTTTGTAGTATCGATACATTTTAAAACGATTCGATACAATCCAAGTATCGATCCTTTTCCGTCGATACGGCATCCCTAATCTTGAGGTATTGCAATTTTTCGAAGACAAACGACGAGATTTCGAGATGCTAAACCTCTATCCTACAGTAAAGAAACTGTTCCTGCGGAGTAAGACCATCCTACCTTCTTCAGCAGTAGTAGAAAGACTTTTTTCATTTGGGACGATTATCAATCAACCGAAACGCTCTTCGCTGACAGATGAACTTTTCGAGAAACAAGTGATATTGTTCGTACTGAAGATATAGTCTATATCTTATCATACCGTATATCATATAAATACCAAGAATAATATATATCGTAAGCAATATTAGTGATAGAGTGCTAATCAACCAAATGTTCAATCTTCTCCTTTTACAATTCTTATTACTATTGGCTTCGTGCGTGACCTTCATTCGCGGCCATTTTGGACAGCCAGCGTTCGAAGCGGCGAAATTGTGCAACAGTTGATAAAAAATGATCACAGTAAATCATGCTAGCGTAAGTTAATTGACGATATTATTTACATTTCTTTAATAAATCGACACTATGAGGGCGCTAAAAGGGAAGGCCCCAATGCGTCGTGAATTGTAAAAACACCTCTGTAAATTCACTGAGTGTACATTTCTACAGTTTCCCTAGAGGAAAGATCCAAGTTTTCAAGCAGAAAAGGCGCGAGGACTGGATTGCCTCCGTTAAACGAAAAAAAAAGTTTCAGAGTTACTGTACGAACTAAATGTTCTCTAATAAAAAAAAGTTATAGACTACAATACTGTTACTAGGATTGAAACTTTACAATACTTACTTCCAATTTTACTTTGTACGGTGTAGTAGTGGAAGTGTCACTGACGTTTGGCGAATAACGCTGCACTTTATTAAGATACCCCAGTAAGAAAAACGTGCAGTGCCGGCTGGAACTGCGTGCCGTCAGAAATGAGTTATGTGCTACGGAATGTAACGACACTGTGTCGGCACAGCGTGCTGAAGCCGGCACTCTGCCGGCACCGTTGCAGCACGGCGTGCAGTATAGAGGGACTGCACGATGTGCCGGAACGGTGGTGACACTGTGCCGTTTTTAGCCAGTTGTACCGCCACCGTGACGTTACATTCCGTAGCACATAACTGCACGGTACCGACACGGCGTGCCGTGCCGTGTCGCTACCGTGGAGTCCCCGTGCCGCCATATTTCTATCTGGGACGTTTGTCTGAATCTGTTAACTCCTTCACTCGACGCACATGGCATACAGATAACGCCATTCCTTTTTTAATACCTTCTGGATTAAAATCAATTGCATGCGTTATCGCCTTGAATCCCGTTCTGATGATCAATTCCATCTTTCAATGCGGTTTTAATGCTGCTGTCAGCTGTCATAAACATAAACACCGGCGAAAAGTGCAGACGGCACCGGGCACACGAAAATTTATGTACCCTTTTTACGAAATAAATCGAATAACAAAAAGCTATTACCATAACCAAAATTACAAAAAAATAAATTAAACAACCTATTTTTTATTTGTAACAATACTTTTCAGTTGTTCATTTAGTATAATCGGAAAATCTTCTGTAAACTATATTCTACCATAAGAATCAATGCTTTTTTTATATCAACTGTTACCGAGGTGTGCCACAAGCGGCGCTGGCATCTTATCGCACTAAGCCAATACCTATTCAGCTATACGTAAAAATTGCATTTTCGGTATTCTGAATTTCTAAAAATACGTATTTGTATTTTAAGTATCTTAAAATACGTATAAGAGACATTCAATACCAATTCAGCCACCCCTTTTTTCAAAGTTCCCGAAAAATGTTGTAATTTTTCAATGTTGTAATAATATATTCACTTAGAAAAAGTACCAAATTTCAAGAGCCTACGGTGTTTCATTTACGAGATAAACCGTTTGCTTATCACTGCTCAAACTTTCGGATAGAAGCGGATAAAAAAAAAATGCACTTCCGTCTACTATGTGTTTTTTATAACTTTTTTCATCCATGTTTGCGTATTAACGCGGAATAGAACTTTCGTGTTCCACGAATCATTCCGTTTCTATCCGAAAAACATATTTTCATCCGCATTAATACGCAAACACGGATAATCAAAAGTTACAGAAAACAGATAGTAGACGGAAGTACATTTTTTTTATCCGTCTCTATCTGCAACTTCCACCAGGATCATAGGATCCAATTACGTATCCGCAGTCATGTGCATATGCTTAAACATATTTTATCTGTTTCTATTCGTTCTTGTTTCCCTGCTTTGAAAATGTTTTAATGATGAAAATATCAAAATATCAAATATCAAAATATACGTTTCTATACATAGTGCTCGAAATAAGTGCAGACTATGGATCAGTTGCGGATAGACGGATAGATATTGTATCATAACGTGCGCATTAGGACGTATTAAAACTGGAATTGACTGTTCTCAACTGATGAAAGTTTTTGTCGGAAATAAACGGATAGATATTGTATTATTACATGCAGATTGGAACGTATTCAAAATCATATAGGCTTGTCTTGAAGAATGGGGAGATGGTGGGGATGGCGCTGTGAGAAAGTTTGGTTCTAACGACGCTAACAATTTCAGTAGATTTTAGTGTCAGTCAAGTGATATCAGTAGCTAATTATGCCCAAAAAGTTCAATCCATCGGTAAATTACGCGCATAGAACATAATTTTGCAGTTAGACGCTCGAACAACGGCAATAAAACAATACTAAGAAAAGTGAGGTTAGGTACAGTTGGCGTCGTCGCTAGCTATACAAGTCACGATGGTAGAAAGTGGCAAAATTAATACGCGTCAAAGCACAAAGGACGGTAATGATAAGATCACCAATCACCTGAAAAAAAAAACAGTCCGTTTATACAAAAAAAAAAGGTTCAAACACAAACAACAACAACGAAGCATTAAATAGCCAAGGTCTCGAGGATGACACACCCAAGGACGGGTCAAGCCCTCATCCATCAGGCTTCCAAGAGATTTTGGATAGCATAAAGGCTCTCACAAATGTCATCAACGACGTCAAAAAGGACAGTGCCAGCATTAAAGATACAGTGACAAAATTCGACACCTTCACCAAGGAAATGCGCAGCAAAGTAACACAGTTGGAAGTTGAAAACGACGTGCTTAGAAATCGAATAAATGCACTAGAGAAGTATGAAGAAACAAGACAAAAAGAAGAGAAGAGAAACAACATTTTAATAAGTGGACTTGAAGTTACGGAAGACAATATCGGATCAATCGTCACTGACTTCATTGGCAAGGACATGGGGATTGACGCTGACATACAAGAGATTAAACCGATTAAAGTGTCAGGCAAGGTTAAATTCCTGGTTGTAAAACTATGCGATGCAGCCAGTAAAGGCAGAATTATGGAATGCAAATCTAAACTAAAGGGCTCACAGGTATTTATAAATCACGACAGAACCATAGTAGAACGAGACATCCAGAGGAAAATAGTTAACATAGCACGAGACGAAGAGCAGCAAGGCAAACGTGTGAAGATTGGTTACAAAAAACTTTATGTGGATGATCGTCTGTACACTTGGAAAGAAGGTCGAGGCCTAATCGAGTCCTTTCGTTCTCCTTCAAAAGATTCCTCTACCAGACCGTTCTCGCCACAGAAAAATTAATCTATCACCATCAGTATCTAAACATAGCCTTAAAGTATGTACAGCGGATGTCCGAAACGCCATGCTAACAAAAGAAGATAAGACTCACTCGACACAGCGGAAACAAGGAAACACCAGGCATACATCATACGAAGACCAACCTGACAACGAGAATTTAAGGAATTCACTGGACCCTATAGATATGGAAGATTCACAATCAAATTCTTCAATCAATAATGGAGAAAACGTACACACAGCAATTCTACACCCTCGATATCCTGGTATCCTTTTTTGGAATGTACGAGGCCTACAATCTCTGTATGATAGTATAGATGAGGAGCTAATCACAATACTTGCGGACTGCGCTATAATCGGTCTCAGCGAAACTTGGCGTGTGGAAGAGAAAATCTTTTTACCAGAAAGTTTAAGCGAACTTATATGTGTCACTAGTCCCGCAGCCAAAGATTACACCCACGGTAGAGCTAGTGGAGGTTTATGTGTATTGATAAATACCAAAATAGTCGAGGATTATAGAATTCTAGAAAAAAACGATATTGCAATTTCTGTTAAATGTAGAACTCAGAATGTCGAATTTATCGCTGTTAATGTATACCTTCGTGATAACTACTATGAGGATAGAATGCAATTACTAACAGATAATTTGCTAGATTTAATCGAAATGTACAAAATACCCATATTGATAGGTGGAGATTTTAATGGTAGGATAGGCACACTTAACCAGCTAGACGAGATGATAACAGCAGGCTCAAAGGTACTGCATCATAGATCCTCGAAGGATACGAAAATAAATAAAAACGGCGCCTTGCTCGTAGAAAACTTTGAAGAATTAGGCCTTTTTGTACTAAATGGACGATCAATCTCGGATAATATGGGAGGATTTACTTTTTGGGGTCAAGGTAATAGTACAATCGATCTAGCGTGGACAAACACACTGGGATTAGACTGGTTTACTGATATGGCTATACTTAATCTAGGCTCCTCAGACCACCTCCCAATCAGAGTGCAAATCGAAGTCCATCCGCTGCCAGAAAACTGAATAATATGCCAGACGTGCAGGTTCTGCCGAGAATTAAATGGGACTCAAATAAAGATAACGAGTTTAGCTCTCTAATGAAAGACCTCATTATTACGGTTACAGAGGATGTTGACACAATTACATTAAACGAACAGTTAGCTGAATCAGTCAAGCTAGTCGCGAGTCAACTTAATATGACATACATTCCGGCGTCTCGGAATTCTCAAGTCCCAAAAAATAAACCCTGGTTCAACTCAGATTGTCGACACACCAAATTAACAACTAAAAAACACTACCGTGCTTGGTTAAAAAAAAAGCTCTCCAGTTATGAGAGGAAATATAAGGACTCGCGGAAAAAATACATAAAGCTTATTAAATCTCTAAAAAAGAAACATGCTCTCGATATTCAGCAAGCACTCTCCTGCACTCGAGATGCCCGCTCCTTCTGGCAAACATACAAACGACTCAAAGCCAAACCGTTCAAAAGATGTCCTATTGCTGACAGTGAATGGAGAAAATTCTATGACAGACTATTGCCCCCTAGAGAGGAAGAGTTTCAGACATTTCCGGAAAGACAAGTAAAAGAATTAGATGATGACATTACACTAGAAGAGGTCTTTAAGGTGTTAAGATTGGCGAAGCAAAACAAATCTCCTGGCCCTGATGGCATACCTGTAGAGCTCTATAAGTCTCTTCCGATTGAATGGAAAGTTGTGTTAGTTACACTATTTAATCGAATTTTAGCAACAAAAATAATTCCCCCTAGCTGGGGTAAAGCCGAGATTAGTCTTTTCTACAAAAAAGGAGATGAACTCGATCCGCTAAACTGGAGAGGAATAGCGTTAGCAAATACGGTAGCCAAACTCTTTACATCAATAATAGCAAAAAGACTAAATTTATGGTGTGAACAAAATAGTATCCTCCCGGAAGCATAGGCTGGCTTTAGACGCAACAGGTCGTGCAAAGATAATCTATTCATTCTAAATGCGAAAATCGGGTTAGCCCTCTCTAAACCGCGCGGGAAATTATTCGCTGTATTTGTGGACTTTCGTCGTGCATTCGATTCAGTAAATCACAGTACGCTTTGGAATAAACTCTTCAAACTAGGTGTGAGCACACGAATTATAGAGGTTCTCCAGAACCTATACAGTCTAGCTGCGTTCAGAGTTAAAATCAACGAGAACTGCAGATCAGAAGAGATTGAGATGACGCAAGGGGTACTCCAGGGAGACCCGTTAAGCCCAATTCTGTTTTCCTTATTATTAGCAGATATCGATAAATTCTTCATCGATCATGGTCATGATAAAATTAACGATAGAATAGAGTTGCTATTATTTGCAGATGATTTAATTTTAATGGCAGACGAAGTCATTGAACTTCAACACAAACTAGACACATTAGCATTATATTGCGAGGACAATAAATTAGAGGTGAATATAAACAAAACCAAACTGTTGGTTTTTCAGAAAGCGGGACGTGCGAAAAAAATACGACAATTGAAACTTAACGGAGTACCAATTGAAAAAGTGAATAATTACTGCTACTTAGGAGTCCCGTTTACATGTTCAGGACTACACGGAGTAGCGGTTAAGCACTTCTTATCGAAAGCTAAAATTGCATTAGTTTCGATATGGGGGCCGATGGCAGCGGCCAAAGTGAACAAATGGGAGGCTAGAATAAAACTATATAAAGCAGTCGTTACATCGACACTATTATACGGCTCAGGAGTGTGGGGGCTGCGGCATATAGAGGAATTAGATTTGATTCAGAGACGTTTTTATAAATCACTTCTAGCTTTACCAGCCTACACGCCGGGGTACATGATAAGGTTAGAAACCGGAAGTTCTACCATAGAGCAGATGGTACTCAAAAGGGCTCTGAAAAGAATTCTAGAAATGGCACACTTCAGATTCCCTCGACTTTGCTTAGACCGGTTAGTGGCGCTCGATGCATCGGATTTTAACAATCATAAATACAATTGGTTTTCCTCTATTCGAGCAAATCTCAAAAAACACGGATTACATACCATTCTAGATAATATAAGCCCAGAGGCATTGTCGTTAGGGATCGAACCTGTTATGGCCAGTGTAGAACAAAACCAGTTTATTAGGGATGCGGTCAGAGCTATGCTATCAACGTACAGTCCAATTTATAAAAATATTACGGAGCTGAATGAGCCAAAATGTGAAGAATACCTAATGTCAAACCTACGACTGCCGTTGATCAGATTAGTAGCACAATGCAGACTTGCAGGTCGGAACAAAGCAGTATTTAAAGTGAAAAACTATATATACAGGATAGATGGTGAAGTCATGTGTAATACGTGCAATCTCCAAAAACAAGAAACGCTAACCCATTTAATAGCAAAATGCCCAGCATATGCGCCGCTAAGAGAACAATACCTACGAAATCTGAATTTTCCTGACGGCTTATATAATATGCCATATACTCAAACTAAAAATCTGTCGATGTACATCTCTTCATGCTGTAAATTGCGAGCATTTATCCTCTCGAACTAAGATATCAATAAGAGATTGTTTACTGATACTAATCTCGTGTTAATTACTAAGAGAAGTTAACTATATGTTTAAGAAAAGCCTTCGAAAATATTTTTATAACTTAGTAGGTAAGAAATGTAAGAACTGTTAAACCTAAGCTAATTTTGCTTCCTCATAGAGGAAGCTTTGTTTTCATGAAAATTTTTTTTTTCGAGATTTTCATGTCAGTATGCTTAGAATCACCTAAAACATCGAAAAAAGTGGTTTAGAAAAAATGTCCGTATGTATGTATGTGTGTGTGTGTGTGTGTGTGTGTGTGTGTGTGTGTGTGTGTGTGCTGGGCCTCGAAAATTCAATCGCCTCTCACTCAGTAACCGTTCGAGCGATCGGGCTCAAATTTGGCACACATGTAGAGTAGCTGCCCCCCTTTGAATACTGCAATTTTTGAAAAAATATATATAGTAATTAAGTTTTTATGCAATTTCTAATTTGTTGAAAAAAGGACGTGAATGCTCTAACTTTCGTAAAAGTTCGCCGATTTAGCTAAATAGTTCTTCATATCTAGATATAAGTTCAATGTTGTATGGTATTGCATTTCGGCGAAATCGGTAAAGCGGTTCGGATTTTATAGAATTTTGAATTTTTCGAAAAAAATAGATTTTGATCTAAATTACGTCGAATTTCAACAAATGAACAGAAATTTTGTACAGACGAAAAATAACATTCAGAAATGCCATGTACCAAATTTGGTGATGATCGGTAAAGTCGTTCGGATTTTACACCATTTTTCATTTTAAAAAAATGTAGATTTTCGCTATAACTTCCGGAAAAGTTGAGAAAGTACGACAAAAATTTGTATCTAATCAAAATTAGATGTAACGGTGTTTGCAGAGGTGATTTATAGCTGTATAAAACACCTCTGCAAAAGAGACACAAGGTATAAAAAAAAAGATGCAAAGTAGAACCTTGCACATTGCTTCCTCATTATTTTTCGCTTTTTACAAAACTTCCTCTATGAGGAAGCCAAAATTGAATAACATACTGCTTCCTCACAGAGGGAGCTTTGTAAAAAACGAAAAATAATGAGGAAGCAATGTGCAAGGTTCTACTTTGCATCTTTTTTTTAAGTTGTACGTGATAACTGAGTTATCCAATTTGTAATAGGTGTCAAAATACCTGAACAAATGAATATTCTATTCTATTGTCTTGAAGAATTACTGTTTTTGTCAGAAATTAACGGATATGTATTGTATTATCACGTGCAGATTAGGACGTATTACAACTCGAATTGGCTTCTATCCACCCCTAGCAAACGCGGCAACCGTAATGACGACCGTTGCAAAACCTGCAAAGCAACCAGTTGTTTAGTGCAAAAATGCAACCACTCAAACGACCAGGAAAGCAACCACTCGTTACAGTGCAGTTTTTTTTTTGTTGGAAGCAATCGAACAAGCGACCGCTTAAACAATCAGTCAAGTTACCATTACCATCGTTGCTATTAGAAAAATAACCGTATGAACAACCGCTGAATAAACCAGTCGAAGTGCCACTGTCATGGTCGCTATAACATTAATATTGTCCATTCGTAGTTCGTATTTCGTAGAGTAACATGTACTACTGCAAAATGTATATCGAAAAGGGTATTAAAAATAAATAAAAATGTTTATTCGGTTTTATTCTATCAGCAATCATGGTACTTAGCTCTTACTGGTTTCTTAAACGGTCGTTTGTTTGGTTGCTTTTTTAATAGCGACCATGACAGTAGCGCTTCGACTGGTTGTTTAAGCGGTCGCTTGTTCGCTTCCTTCCAACAAAAAACCCGCACTGTAACGAGTGGTTGCTTTTCCAGTCGTTTGGGTGGTTGCATTTTTGCACAAAATGACTGGTGGTTTCCCTGGTTATTAGTGTGGTTGCCGCGTTTGCTAGGAACGGATCAGTTTTTTTTTTTCAAAACTCGACGGATAGATATTGTATCATATTGTGCGGATTAGGACGTATTCAAAATCATGTAGGCTTGTCTTGAAGAATGACTGTTTTTGCCAGAAATTAACGGATATGTATTTTATCATCACATGCGGATTAGGACGTATTAAAACTCGAATTGGCTTTTCTCCACGGATCAAAGTTTCTTTTCGGAAAAAAAGGGATAGATATTGTATCATCACGTGCGGATTAGGACGTATTGAAATTCATATTGACGTTTCTCGCCGATTTCTATGTGGTTCAGAACTGATAGACAATCAGATTTGTCATCATTAGTCGTAAAAGATAATAAAGAATCAAGTCTTCTTATAGAGAACATATAAAACCGAACTTGTTTTCGATACGATTATACGGATAATTTCGGATACTACAGTGCGTCATATTAGATCGGAAACAGGTTTGGCAAGCAATTTTGACTACTGGATTGAAGTTGCACAAAACGTATTAAAACGTATAAAATATTGTTACGTCTCTATAGGTTTCTATCCGGAAGTTTGATGAGGGATATTTTGTTTGGTTTGGTGATATCTCGATAACTACAAAGAGTTATCGAGTAACTTAAAAAATATGAAAATCTTCGTTTCTTTACGTACACTTTATATAAATATTTTACAAATTTTGTACATTTCGTCAAGTTTAATTATAATTTTTTTCCCGTTAATCTAAGTTGTCTTAGTAAGGGCCTTCCTCTATTACAAGTAATATATTTTTTTAACTTTCACTGATCCATTATGAAGAAGTATGTAGTAGGGCTAAGTGGCAAACGCGATAATGTACGAGACATATTTTTATTGCAGATTTTTTTTCATTTAATCTAAGTTTTCTAAGTAAGGGCCTTCCTCTATTGAACTGATTTTTTTTTCTATCTTTACAGACCCATTATAAAGAAGTATGCAGAAGGGCTAAGCGGAAAATGCATTAATGTACAAGACATAATTTTATTACAGGTTTTTTTTTAAATCTAAATTTTCTAATTATGGACCTTTCTTTATCGAATTAATTTTTTTCCTATATCTTCACTGACCCATTATGAAGAAGTATGCACAATGGTTAAGTGGAAAAAGAAATAATTTGGGAGCAATAGATATTTATTTTATTTGAAATATTTGAAATATGTAAAATAAGTTTAAAAAATTTCAAGAATGTAGGCCGTTGGAAAAAAAATACAAGTAAAAAATAATAAGACGAGTTTTAAAAAGTAAAAGTGTATGTAATCTAATCAATTATGAAGGTAAGTATGACTGCCGTAGTTTATCCATGAAAAAGAAATGTGACTCAAATCGTTTCGAATATTAAATAATAAGAAAGAAGAAATAAAACCGCAAAACGAAAAAAAATACACAAAATACCTCTAATCTTATCATTTCAAAACTAAAAAAATGTAATGAGGGTTTCTTATTACATAATACCATACCTTCAAGACACGCAACCTTGTAAAACGCACAGAGAATACAACAAATTTTATCTTGTACTTAATTCTTAAAAAAATTGGATTGAAATTTTTAAAAACCTGTAATCAAATTATATTGCGTCCATTATTGCGTTTGACACTTAGCCCTTCTACATACTTCTTCATTATGGGACATTAAAAATTTTAAAAATATATTGAGTGCAATAGAGGAAGGCCCTTACTTAGAAAACTTAGATTAAAATATTTAAAAAATTATAATTAAATTTGGAGCAATGTAAAAAAATTGGAAAAAATTTATATAAAGAGTACGTAAAAAAACGAAGATGTTCATATTTTTAAAGTTACAATACGCTTTGTAGTTATCGAGATGTCACCAAACCAAACAAAATATAAGCAAACGGGTTATCTCGTAAACGAAACACCGTAGGCTCTCGAAATTTGGTACTTTTTCTAAGAGAATATAGTAGTACAATATTGAAAAAAATATCAACATTTTTCGGGAACTTCGAAAAATGGGGTGGTTGAATTGGTATGGAATGTCTCTTATGTATTTTGTGCACAATATACTGGACATGAAAGTATTTTATTTTCTGTATTTCAAATACAAGGTTGACCTGTAGCTTGTATTTTGTATTTAAAATACATGTTTAACCTGTATTTTGCCCAGTTCTGGTTGAGCTATATGTACTACTGAATGGGAGAATTATAAATAAAATTCATCTGCACGTGATCGTGCTATTAAGAACTCGATTTTCCACATGAACAGCCACTAAAAAAGCACATACAACTTCATCAAACTTCTTTTATATTCCATATCATTTTACATACGGCACATAAAAAAGAGTAATTGCAATAAACCTATGTGCAAATACCATAATCTGAAAGTGAAACAGGGTGCAAAAGTTCCCATTACTTTTCAACGACATACATTTATTTATTTGTAAAATATATATATAGATTTGTAAAATATCTATATATATATATAAAACGAAACGTAAAAACGTTTGCACGAGAAAGTCATCAAAAAATGCCCATGATAAAAGCTATCCGATAATGAGTTATAAGACAAGTATTGGTTCATTATTCCAGTGATTAATTTTATTTTCATGATCTTTCTAAAATACATATTCGCAGCGAATCGTTTTTTCACAAAAATAATATTTTTATAATAAATATTTATACATTTTATTGTCAGTAGCTACCGCATTTGAGCACATACATAATTAATAGAAAATAATATTTTTAACAAACAAAGTGTGTGAGTTGAAAACAAATAAATGGCTTCTGATATTCGAGCAGAGATGTAGTAACTGTTAGAAAGATATAAGAAAAGACACATAAAATTGTTACTCTTATAGCGCGGGCCGAAAATCGATACATTTGATCCTTATCAACGCTCCTATTCTCTCACCCTCCTCTAATTCGCGAAGGGTCGGGAATTAAATTCCCTGTTATTTCGAAGGTTATTCGTGTTTACCCGCCATTGACAAGGCGCTGTTAGCATCGAGGCTGAATACTTCCAGTCCATTAGTGTCTTCGTTAAGTGTTTCGTTCAAGCTACGAAAAAAAAGAAGGTCAAACGGCAGGCATATAACGAAGCCACAGAGAATTTCCGTCGTTGTAAGTAGCAGGAGTCTAGCAAATACGACTTGCAATTTTCATTCGCGAGCAGTGCGAAGTTGTCCCTAGTGCCCGGTCATTAACCGACTCTGGGTACGTTCGTGACATACACGACATGTGTATCGTACATCATGTAATACGGTGGTAGTAATATACACAAGAAAGCGTCTGCTTTCGGTGAAGCCTGTCACGTACTACCATATGTTCGTGGTCGCCATTAACCACACAAAAGCTTTGCTCGCTTGGCTGATAGCAAGCTGATTACAAAAACAAGTAAGAGCTTCTTGCTGGTCCGAAAACGTTGAGGATTTAACGGGTAGGATTTGCTGTTGTAAACTTGCGAGACTTCTCACTCTCCCACCAAGCACCTGTTTTCTCGTAGCCTCTCTCTCTCTCTTTTTCGTTCTCTCCATATCCGCCGGATATTGCTGCAGTTTCTGGATTAGAATTATAATCAAGCAGCTGCGCGCTACGCTACAGTACGCTTCAGCATCATGTGAACATGCGCAGTTATAGTTTGTATTTGTGTTAGTATACTGCAGGTAAATAAGAACAGCGGCTGTGCGGAGCCACGAATAACGCCTTGGCCATCAATTATGTAATATATAAATTCGTTGTTTATGTATTACCGATGGTTTTAATTTATACAATAAATTTGAGAGAAAAGCATATCTGCATATCACGACTGAGCTCCCTAAGAACATTGATTATTAGCTTTTATTTTTTCGTTCACAGTTATTTACATTGCTTCCTCATTATATTTCGCTTTTTACAAAGCTACCTCTATAAGGAAGTATGTTAATCAATTTTGGCTTCCTCATATATAGAGGAAGCTTTGTAAAAAGCGAAAAACACTGAGGCAGTAATGTGCATGGTTCTACTTTGTATCCCTGTTTTAAATACTAAATTTGGGCTTGAAATCTCAAGTTTCGCAAAAAATAATGCGATAAAGTTAATTCTTTAAATAACTCGAAATTCCATAAAATTCAAATTATTAACATTTCGTTACTAAAATATATATCTATGACGACGAAATATGATTTTGTTTACATACCAAATTTGGGCTTAATATCTCAAGTATTGGAAAAGTTAATGTGATAAAGTTAGATTTTTGATAATTCAAAATTCCATAAAATCAACATTTTTTACCATTCGTCATTAAATTATATATCTATCATGGGTATTATTTTGTTCACATATTGAATTTGGGATTGATATCTCAAGTTTTGCCCCAGTTAATGCGATACCATTAAGTTTTTAATTTTTTTTTTAATTCCATAAATTAAAAATTTTTATATCACTTGACACTAAATTATATATTTAACATGGTTGAATATTAGTCTGTTTACATACTAAATTTGGGCCGTGGATATATGGAGCTAGACAACGAAAGTCATGGAGATATCGACCTGGACACCGGAAGCCATGGGGATATTAGTTAGAAAAAAATAAGATGATTAACCATCTCAAAAGTATATGCGGAATATTTCAAATTAACGGTTAAAAAATTGACCCAGAAATTGTTGAGTTAGGTCAGTTTAGAATACGGATGAGATACGACTGGTCTGTCGAATCCACTGAGGTAGAACCGTTTAGATTTGTCAGTTCTATTCGGAAAACCGATGTAAGGCGTAAGGACCCGTCGAAATACAAGACAACATCAAGTGCACATCCTTTTCTAAAAAGTTGGTGCGCTCTCATAAAGAACGATAAAGCTACGAAATCGAAATTTGTGTATACAATTTGTCAGAAACTGCAACAATCAAAGAGGGGATGGTGCTTCACTTGCATACCAAATTTCAACTCGAAGACTAAAACCGTTATTCAGTTACAGGCGATCGAATACACACACACGCGTACGCACACACGCTTTTCCCAGACTACTTTTTCCGACGTTTTGGACCATTCTGAATATGCTGACATGAAGATCCCAAACAGAATTTCTTGCGAACTGCGCATGCGTACGTCATTCGCAAGAAATCAGCGATTTCCCGTCCGCGATGCGGACACGAAATGGGGTTGTTTTAGCGAAGTCGGGAGAAAAGTAAATTTGTATCGACGCAGTTAAACAGGTTTTCGCAGCGAACATTGAAGAGAGCCCTTTGAAGCCTTTTCGATCTTAAAGCTTATTATGTATATTACCTACAATAATGATATTATCATGTTTGAGGGTTCCTATCCCGTTAATAAGAATAAATAAAAGTACATCTACTCCGTGGTACTAAAATATCTTATTGAAGCACTATTATTATTGTTATTATAAAATTCAGTTTCGTAAAGGAAATACAGTGCTTTCTCTGGCTCTATTAATTACAGGGAGAGAACAACTTTATCGTCAAGTTAATTTATTTACTGCGATAATTCCGGAAGTGAGATTGAGCATTCTCGTCCTGTGGCTATATAAAGTGTATGTACTACCCGCGAGTCTCTTTCTCCGTATATACATAAAATAGTCGAGATAGTGTAACCGCGTAGCAATTAACCAACAACATTCACGCGTTACGTTTTCGTACTGGGGTGAGCTTTCTCGTTTTTGTAGAGAACGTGAACGTTACTTCGTGGAGAGCCCTCTGCTCTTGAACAGTGCCGGTGTCCTCTTGTTACGTCCTCCAGAAATAACGGAGAAGTGTACATACATATAGTTATCCGTACAATACACTTATGTACCGCAGATATCCTTGGGCATATGCGCTATAACGTATGGATAGATGCAAACACATCCCATCAACGGCTAAAGTTTCAGTCCTCCTCCAGCTCAATGTACCTACAGTACAACCTCCGTTAGGAGATACGAAGTTCGTCAAAGATTCAAGATAGGACACGACAAGGTTATTCTCGACTGTCGGAACCACTTGTGTTTCGCCATTCTATACTTTTGATGAAAATGAAACTTCGTACATGTGGATTATATAAAGTGTTTTTCAAAAAACATTGTCAATGCAACAGTGGAATATGTAACCTTATTGTAAAGAATTAAACTAGGAATATAGAAATATAGATATCTTCTCATTGAATACGAAAATAAGCCTAGCACTGATGAAACCTAAAGGGAAGCTTTTCGCAGCTTTTATTGATTTCAAAGAGGCTTTGATTCGGTCCCACACTCAGTGCTTTGGGAGAAGCTATTCGATTTAGGTATGAGTACGCGAATTCTAAAGTGTCTTCAAAACCTCTATTCGATGGCTTGCTTTAGAATTAGATCAAAAGATAATTGCAAATCGAGAATAATTGATAATACGCAAGGCTTCTACAAGGCGACCCAATGAGTCCAATCCTCTTCTCAATGCTGCTTGCAGATATTGATAAGTTTTTTTTTTAATTGAAAACGGGCACTATAAAATAAATGTCAGATTAGAAACTTTGCTTGATTTTACTTGCTAATGATATTGTGGAATTAGAAAACAAGCTTAAAATACTCGAACTCTACTGCGAAATTCGCCAATCAGATGTGAGACTTAATCTCAGGCGACCAGAAGACACGAGGAACAATGGGAAGCAAGTATCATCTTGCTAGGGGACATGTATAGGTGAAGCGGTTGCTAGGCTGGCCGTAACACCTTCGAGGTGTATCGATATTGAAGAATCACATGTCGCCTTCCCAAACTTCCGAATGACCCGCGGGGACGCATCTGGTAGCCTAATTAAAAGTAGACTCTAGAAATAAGTTAGGAGAAGGGGTACACAGTAGTATAAAAGCACCGGACAATAGGATCTCGGGATGCTCGTGCTCCGTGCTCCGGGGGCTCCTGCTGCTTCGCCTCATTTTCCGCGTACCACACGGTCTTTATCACGGTCAAAGGTATCGTCACTTCTTTACCCATTGTCATACAAGCAGTCTTCATGCTTTGAACGATTTTTGATAAAACTTACGTGAATTTTCCGATTGTAACGCGACTCGTGGATTGTGAAGTCAGAGATATTTCTACATCATCGTATTGAAAACCGACACCAATTTATTAAATCAGCGCTAACATTTTAAGTACGCCGCGACATTTCGGTGGATATCAGTCGAATATTGATTTACGTTTTCCGCTATAATTTTTCTTGAATAAATAACCATCAAGCTGCAAATTCAGTATCTCTTGTATTTGATTTCGTCATCCCGCGATTTTCAAATATCCAAGACTTCAACGGAATTGTCATCTGAATAACAGACCAAAAGAAGAGCCCACATCCACGTCGCATAAGAACACCAATTACACGTTAAATATCACGTAAGTATAAATTATAATAACGTAAGTTAGAAAAGTATATCAGCATAAATACAAAACTTATCCTAGTTTTCACCTCTCCAAAAGTAGAGTCTTTAGCCTAATCCTGGGTTATTTTTCGAAAGATTAGACCCGAAAACAGACTTGCGTTAACGATACTATCGTCAGATGTAGTCAAGGGAATATTTTATATTTCTTAACTAGCGCACGGTAAATTCTTTCGTTAACGTGCAAAACGTGTAAGATTGTCGAAATTATTTAATTTTTGCAAACTTGACGTAACATATTTCTCATCTGTTGAAACTTTTTTTACCCTATATTTCTTTTACTCATCAGCACTCTGCATGGTACGGTAAAACTGACCTTCCTACTATACTTTCCCCTGCAGCTGAACTGCGATTAGTCGGTCAGCCTTGCTTTGTCCTCCGGTATATATATACATATTACCATATACTAGCGCCCCCTTTGTCTCCCGCTTTCCCTCGACAAAGCACGGTAGTAAACAGTATTTAAAAGTTGGACGAAATTATCGCGGTGGAAAGTAGACACATAATGTGGGTTTCGTGTTCGGTGCGCTTCTTATTCGTAATTAATTTGCTAGGTGGAGTAAAACGTGGCTAGGATGGGTTAGTTGGACTTGGAAGTGTATATATAGATTACCTATGCAGTATATAGTTTCGGACGCCCTTCTGGTTCTTCGGCACTGTGTCGGCTGTGCGGTGCGGTGCGTCCAGGAGCAGGGGCAACCTGACCCTAGTTCAGCACGGCCAATAGCCCCAGCGCGGTCCTGTGGGACCCCCTCGGGGCTAACGTGTACTATAACGTAGCGGCGAGTAAGCAAACTTGCAACTAACCTCCATAACCCAACCATTCCCTTTCTCTCACTCGCACTCGTGTCTGCCGTCGTTTCTACTCCTCAACATTATATATACTCTATACTCAGACACAAGCGGCTTCTATACGAACTGTAATTGTTCCGCTGCGTTAATTTCAAGGCCGGCTGCTGGATGACCATTACAGTGTTCCAACGGACCTCTGCGAAGTGACCTCCACTATAGCAGGAGCACCACCGGGAACCTCCAGAAGCTTCCTCTGCATCGGCAACTCTATGCACGTTCCAATAGAACTTTGCTTTAATTGGATATGTAGACATACTATTTTTCTTTGATATGGAATCCGAAGGGACATTTATTACAATAATATCATCGAGGTAACAACGGCTCTTTACTTATTGCTCACTTGATTTATTTAAAAATATAAGAACACGTGAGTACCATTTTTTTGTTAACTCATGGATTTCATTAAATGGCGTCCATACCCTAGCAGGTTTAACCACCGCACGGAGAGAATTTTCTGACAATCACTATTAAAAAAATATGGCGATGATTCCCATGCAGCATTGTAAATTCGGTTTATTCGACCAGTTTGGCGATGATTGCCATGCAGTACACTAAACGCTAATTTTTCGTGTCTAATATACAGTATGGCAAACGATGCCAGTTGTGTTCACGTATCACTTACCAATGATACATTGCTAGTTAAACGCAGCATACTGAAGATTGCTAGGCCTGTTACGTACTTGCTGTTGTTTCGTACACTAGTGAATCTCGGAAATTCGTGCAATTAAAATGATACTTAAATTAATAGAAAGTAAAGGTATGTAAAGGTAGGATAGGGATCGGTTATAAAAATGTAGCATAAAAAAATACACGTTGTTTTGACTAATTATTAAACATTTATTTATTTTATTTTTTATTTTATTTATTTGCAACGTTGAGAATATCAGAATTTGCTATTTTGTGTATGTCAAATGTTCGTATTTCTTTTAGGACCGATCCCGTAACTATAGATTCTATTAATAAATTAAGAGATGAATTTCTTCATATATTGCGAATCGTAATCACTGTCTGTTGAAAGTCACGACTATTGTCAAGCTTTAAAATGTCTTCGAGACACTTTTGCGTATAAATCCTTACAAACTTTGGATTATTTACAGTACGGATTGAAAACCGAAACATAGTAACGATTCTTGTATCACGTGCAGCACAGTAAAACACGATACAGTACTCTATAGGAAAATATAGAAATAGACGCCAGAAGCGCTGAATAAACCGAGTTTACTATACTAAATCGGGTAATGATTACCAGGCTCTTCTCTCCGTGCGACGAAAACACCGAGTGCTTTTCGAATATTAAAAACACCGGGATTTTGGGCGAAATCACCGAAACTTTATTTTTCAAAATAATTATTATCTGTGCTGCAATTAACTAAACGGCTCTATTTTCATCTTTTGATAACTTGTTCGCACTTATTTAGTAGTTTGGTACGTAGTTGATCGCGGATAACAATTAAAATTTTTTATGTCATCGGTAGGATTCGATTCTGAAACCCTGTGGATGTGAATCTGAGCCTTAGACCACAAGGCTATTCACACATTTATAAAAATCTGTTTTGATTGTCCATTTGAAGTATAAGATAACTCTAAATATGTTCTGACCTTTACATTTGTTATAATGTTATAATTACGTCTAAAATTATTTAAATTTCACCTCGGAAGGTCAGTCTGGCAGTTTTCAGTGAGAAATCTGAAAACTGGGCTTTCGGTGTGCGACTTCGGCCGCACAGCCACCAGTGTTGGTGAAATAAAAATATATTTGACATCAATTTTGAGTCCAGCGGTGAAAAAACGTTTACTAAAGACTGATTTGGTAGACAAAGTTTTAAGGAGATCGATTGCACAGTTTTTTAAATTGCCATAACTCAGCCATATTAGTGGCGTATAGTTAATTCTAGATAACTCAGAGTCGATTTAAAAAATTTAAGACAGAATTATTATCTCAATAGTCGATCTGAGAGAATTCAATAGCGACGTTTTGTAATAATTTGTTTCTTCCATCGTAGTCGAGTATCACTCTCTCGTCACTCTGTAGTACTATTTCTGCGTCGACGTATAACTCCCGTGGGAGGTTTATTCCCAGAACGCTTGGGTTATAGGACAAGAGGGAGCGCGAATGTCGCAAATAAAATGTACACGTTTCCGGAAAATCTATCGGTCTTGCCTCGTAAATTCCTTGGGATATATACTATATCTGTATATAGCACACGAGGTGACGTAGAAATAAAGCAAACAACAAAAGATGTGTGATTCTACAAGGCTTTACGGTTCAGTCGTTGCGCGAGAGCAACGCGAAGCCTTTCGATGGTAGAGCCCTCTCGAGGAAACTATTGCGCTGACTTCCGTGCTTCTGTAGGCAATTATTCTTTGATACGGTCGTTCTATGCTACAGCCACTTTTTTCACAGCTCTGGTAATACGACGGCATCCTCACACTATTGCAACTCAGAAATGGGCATCCCCGAAAGCTTACTCGACTTCGGTCATTCACGACTGACTTTAGGACAAAAATCTTTACAACTGGGGATATAATTCCTGGGCGAAGAACTTCGACACCATTACCGGATTTGTTTTCTTTTTTATACCAACTACTCCGTGCTGTAGCGACGCCCTACAGTTGTATCCTGCTTTTGCAATAAATCTACTTGTTTGTACGACAAACTAAGCTCCGACTATCCTTCGAACCATAGACGTATAATACATAGAGTGCGCGTTCCATATCTTTCCTTTATTACAAGTCTATACGAAACCGATCACTTTGGTCTAGGGGTTAGCGTGCTCGCCTCTAAAACAAAGGTTCTTAGGTTCGATTCCCGGTGCCATCATCTTGCTGGTATAAAATTATTTTTGACGTGACGTATCTCCAGACGTGCATATCAACATACGATATACTACGTCTGTAGTCGGATATTTACTGCCAGCGATTGACACGATCTAGCTCCGGTATCGTGAAACGAGCCTAGAATATCGGCTGTGACCGATCTCTTATCGAGTACCGTTAAAGTGGTTCGGAACCCATTACTGTAAAAATCTGTAGGTCCCGTCGCTACACGGAGAAAAGGGTGTAGTTGTAGGAACATTCCAGACTTATTTATCAAATAAAATAAAAAAAAATAAATAAATAAATAAATAAACACATGGGTCGGTGTCGATTGACACCATTGATTGATGTTCATCGATGCTGAAAATTAAATTCTGAAGAGGACTCAGATGTGAGTCGAAACGTAAAACTTTTGAATTCTTTATTGAGGACCGCTCCATTGCCGAAACCCTTACAACAAGTAATAAACAGCGGTTAAAATCTACATTTACAATGTAGTTGTAGGAACCATGGTATTGATAGTGCTAACCAACAGGCATGGTAGAATATGGCATTAGCAAGTTATTGTGTGTCAGAACCAACCGATTGGTAACGCCAAACAACCGATTGGTAATGCCAATCAACCGATTGGTAACGCCAACCGAAGTACATCTAATGCACCAAGCATTTAAAGATTGGTTTTCTCAACTAACCTGTTTTCTCCGTGTAATAACCCTGGTAGTTGATGCGTCGGTAACAAAGCGGAAAAAAGTGTACGAACTTAGGAAAGAAATAGCTGATGTAGAACAGTCCGTCTATCCTTGTTTAGCAGCGCAGCGATTGGCGAAGTAGACTGGTAGTGGGACTGAGGTATATATCTTCTATGTCCATTCCAGACCTTCATAGACAGAGAAAAATGCTTTAAGCATTTTGTCTTTTTCTCAAGTACGTACAATTCTTGAGGGAAACGCGCAGTCTATGCTTGGAGCTCCAAACGAACACATGTCTCGTAGAACTCGGGCATGCGCATAACGCTCAGGATTTTCATTGGTCAAAGTTACCTCCAAGTAACGGCCAAAGCCAACACCAAAACAAATGTACTGAACCTTTGCTGCTACCCTAGGAATCTTGACAACCGTGGTTTTTGGTTGATTTGCCGTAAAAACCACCGTCAAACCACCGGGTGGTTTGTTGCGAAAATAAAACCTAAAATTCGTCATAACGACTGTGAAAACAACCGTTTACCGGCAAACGACCGGATATAAATTTTATGAACAGTTGTTTTCATAGTCGTTTAAATGCAACGACTACCGAAAAAACGACTGACTTTTTTTTAGCAGTCGTTTTTACAGTTGATGCGGCCGATTCTCAGGTTTTTTTTTTGCAAAAAACCACCCGGTGGTTTTTACGGTAAACCGGCGGTGGTTGAGTTTGCTAGGGTAAGGGAGCGTCCATTATTCACGTGATGCGTTTTTATCAAATTTTTTACCCCCTCCCCCCCATTCGTGATCAGCCGTGATATTTCGACGGACCCCTCCACCCCTGGCTCGTTATCACGTGCTTTTTTCGTTACCGGACAGATGTAAAAAGGATAAAATATAAAATAAATATCTCATAAAATTTATGCTGTTTTAATTATATTTTAGTTGCATACAATTCACAATCCGCTTATATAATATCTGCTTATTGCCAACTTTGGTATCGTCAGGCAGATCTCATATTAAAAGTAAATAAGTGACTAGTATCCGAAGCAATCACTAGTTTGCCACTAGTCATCGGCTACCCACGGATTCTCGATACTCCTTTACACGCTTACAAAAGCTTTATCTTGCAACGTATTACTTTCAACCTGCACGTCCTCCAACTCGTCTTCGTCGTTCTCTTCGTCACTAATCTGTTCAATGTTTTTTTTATTTTTCTTGTGCAGAGTTTTGTGGGCGGCAACGCCTTTTTTTTGTACAAAAGTATTGCCCACATTCTTGGCATGTACTACCCGCGAGGAATTGAGGATTTGACTGTAGACTCTAAACTGCGAAACGATTTCGAATCATCATAGAATCTACTCGCTAATATTACAAAATAATGTATCGAGAAATGTACGTGACTTTGACCCAAGACCCCTCTCCTCTCCCATGTGATCACTCATGATGATTTTCAGTACCTCCCCTCCCTTCTAGATTCTCACATGATTAATGGACACCCCCTAAGGAGGCTTCTGCGCTTCACACTAGTTAAATGAGTGTTACATTTTTAGAAGTATTTCTACAATTTCAGGTGATTCAATAAAATGTTTTGAGGCTTTAATTACATAGCAGCATTAGTTCTTAATAGACATAATATAAGTCCGATTATAACGAGCAATAACTCATGTTTTTAAACACATGCACAAAACGTGCCCTATTCCGTGTCTCAGAAATGTGTGGGAAAACGCGTTTTCTAGCAAGGCGTGAAATAATATTCGGCGCTTCTGCAGATGAAGTACATTCCTACATTATTTTACGTTTCCGCTACATTATTTCACTTCCGCTACATTATTTGCCGAACAAGTATTGAGGCGCCGAGTTTCTACCAATGCGCCATCTGACGGGTGAAAGCTAAAAGTAAGTTGAGCACAACTGTACAGTATACTGTTTACTCGTCCTCGCGACGGCAGAGGACTCACTCGAATTGGAGGTTGAAAATCAAAAATTTTCGAATTTAAGAATTTCTAAGCATGAAATCTTGTGCAAATCTTTTAAAAGTTGGTTTTTGGCACTACTAGCGCTTGCCGGAAATTGTATGGCACTTTTTAGCATTTATAAAAAAAATAGTACGAAAGCGTGGCCGATCCGCAATCTGTGAAGTTGGCAGCACCCGCCCCCGGCTCGTGCAGACAACTTCACAGCCTATGCGGCACGGCCACTGTTTCGTACTCTATCACAATGTACTATTGTATACTGAAAAATTAGTTTATCGATTGACTGTCTAGATTTTTAATAATATTTGTAGGTCGAAATATATAACCAAATGGCTGTAACTTTTGATTAATTAATAACATAAAAATCTGGACGGTCCATCAAACAAAAATCTTCCGATAATAAAAATAAGCCATTGCTCGTTATAATTCGACTATTATTAAGGTTCATACTTTTTTAAAACTACATGAAAATAAATGATGTCGGGCATTTGCATATGTCAGTCGATTTTCTATTCGAATCACGGCTGTGAATGTCCTTATATATTAATAATTAATTCTGCTACGCGAATAACACCTCGGAACTGTTAATTAAATCACCAGAAATTGTGAAAACGTTTTTCAAAATTTAGCACTGATTTGACAAGTCTGAAACGCAGAAACATCCATAACACGTATAGACCTAATACCATCAGTTAGTCGAAGAATTTTTATGCATTACAATATACATGAATTGTATGTCCGTTTATCAATGTTTGTTAAGTAACACGTGTATGATCTTGTACAAGATTGGAGAACTACACCGATTTGTAACTGAAAATCGTCCATCTTGCTTCGTCACAGAGGAAGCTTTGTTTTCATGAAAAAAAAAAAAAAAAATCGAGATTTTTATGTCTGATTACTCAGAATAGTTTAAAACGTCGAGAGAAGTGGTTTAGAAAAATTGTCCGGATGTGTGTGCGCGTGCGTGCGTGCGTGTGTGCGGGCGTGCGTGCGTGCGTGTGCGTGGGCGCGTGCGAGTGTGCGCGTGTGCGTGTGCGTGTGCGTGTGCGTGTGCGTGTGCGTGTGCGTGTGCGTGTGCGTGTACGTGTGCGTGTGCGTGTGCGTGTGCGTGTGCGTGTGCGTGTGCGTGTGCGTGTGCGTGTGCGTGTGCGTGTGCGTGTGCGTGTGCGTGTGCGTGTGCGTGTGCGTGTGCGTGTGCGTGTGCGTGTGCGTGTGCGTGTGCGTGTGCGTGTGCGTGTGCGTGTGCGTGTGCGTGTGCGTGTGCGTGTGCGTGTGCGTGTGCGTGTGCGTGTGCGTGTGCGTGTGCGTGTGCGTGTGCGTGTGCGTGTGCGTGTGCGTGTGCGTGTGCGTGTGCGTGTGATTGTGCGTGTGTGAATTTGGGCGAAATCTGCAAAGCGGTTCAGTTTTTATGATATTTTGAATTTCTCGAAAAATGTTCGTTTTGCTCTAATTCAGGTAAAATTTCAACAAATCAACAGATATTTTTAACGCTAGAACAATACCATTCAGTCCTGCTACGTATCATTACATGCTTCCTCATTATTTTTCGCTTTTTACAAAGCTTCCTCTGTGAGGAAGCCAAAATTGATTAACATACTTCCTCATAGAGGTAGCTTTGTAAAAAGCGAAAAATAATGAGGAAGCAATGTGCAAGGTTCTACTTTGCATCCTTTTTTTTCATCATCTCCGGTCTCCCCTCTCCTAACACTTATATACTCGGCTAGTAGACCATACGAATACTCTTGTACCCTGGGAATTAAATGGATTGAATACGTTTACGGTTCGCCATTAAGAATTTTACGCTTCGCGACTTCGTGTAACCTGATTTTCGACCCATGTACTATATTCGAAAGCTCGGTTATCGGAAAAAAGTTGGTGTGGTAATAAATGCATCGGTGTATGCATTGCAATCACGTATAAACGCATTGTTGGAATGAGTTTGAACCAGTCGTTAAATTATTGCTTTGTGCTTCAATTGAGGGGCTATAAAATTCGATATGTATAAACAAATATAAGTAATAAATATAATAGCACAACCAATCGGCTGGCGCATATTTAATCAAGCGCTTGGTTATTTCAAAGAAGCTCTTTTTCCGCGTATAATTTATTATTGAAAGCTTTGGAAGTTTTACATGTCATTGTATATTTCAGAAGATCTATCAGAGTTTCACAATAACGAGACCGGACTGCATACAAACATTCCACTTTAACGCGTAATAACTTTGTGTCCATGTATTATTACGGTTATTTTGTCTTTTTGCCAAGGATATTTTTTCGCGGACGGTTTTTCCACGGATATTTTTTCCTTGGTTTTATCCTCGGATATTATTTCCTAGATTTAATATAAATTGTATCTGCAAATGCCTACACTACTGATAATTATGATAATCGTAATTATTCGTGGAATACGATTATCATAATTGCTCCGGGTTTTGTAATAGTTGGAAAGGAGTTCCAACGCCCTCCAGCACGTCTGCGGATTTTATGGAAAATAACGATCGAAGTTGCATTACCATTTGCCTTTCGTACCGTAGTAATATAGAATTAATTATTTTTTGGTTGAAGCTCATTAAGATGAATATCGAATGAATAAACAACTGACCTGTCGATATACGTTCTCTCTCGTTCAACTTCCTTTATATACGTAGCTAGTTCATTGACTTGAGAAATATCGAGCGAGAGCCTGCAGTTGTTATGTGTGTAATGTATTTTTCGATATTTCAGATAACAGTTATAATAATTATTATTATCATCGAGATCAATGATTGAAGCTTGCGGCATTGCACCATGAGAGACGATTTATATTATTTTAGCTGGGCATGACATGCCACCAAAGATGAGATCAACGTACGCTCGTGATGCCGTAAGCGAGATGAACTCAATTTTTGCAGCGTGGTCGGGGATCCGAGGACTTCGTGGTCCACGGGGATATATCTCGAGTATAAAAGGAATAACAAAAAAAAAGGAAAAGGTGGAGAGTGGAGCCCACGAGAAGACGAGGTAAGTGCGGGAGCCATAAAGGAGAAACATTTCTTCCAGACTTCGCACTCTCTTGCACCCCCTCGTGTTTTTTTTTGCTCTCACGCGACAAGAGCTTCTTCAGCAATACGTAAGTGCTGACTCTTATGTTTCTTGCCCTCTTTATTCCTGCTTTTCACCATTTACAACATTATTGACGCAACTGTATTTAAAATGATTGAAAAATATTCTTAAGAATTGTTAGTGCATATATCGGCAATACATAAATATTATTACGGATATTTGACATATTATCCGAGCAGAAATTATTTCAAATTACCTGAATTGCCATTAGGATGGATGAGACATCGGTCAGGCATGCCCGTTCAGGCTAGCCAAATAAGGCTCTGGTCCTGCACTGAACAAAATACATAGTAGAATGGTAGAGCCGACTATACTGATACAGTTCCCAGGAGACCCGATCATATAGATTTTTACAGGATACTGTGTATCTGTTTTTTTGAGCTATAATTATGTTCGCTGCTATTATTTTTGTCATTGTCATTACTATAAAATATAATAGGCGCTCCTGGGAATTATATAGTATGGTAATAGTAAATTATTATATGGTAAAAGTATAGTATTATTTCTTTAACCATGTATTTTTCTCTCAGTGCGCCCGGATCATGTATCGGTATAACATTTTAAAACTGACTAGCCTGACATATTCCAGATCATGCCGAGATCAGGCATCGGTCAGGCACCCTGGTCGGGCTAGCCAGATGCGTCCATGCTTTTGACCAGAATATGTGAATATTCAAATTTGCTTAACTTAAAATATACACCACTTCAGACGAAATTATCAGAGTACTGGAAGAGCATATCTGGCATTACCATTGTATACAATAAATAAATGAGAGATGTTTTCTGTATAATATCGTTTATTATTGTAATACTATCGATTACAAATAGTTGTCTTTTTATGTATGTGTCTCACACAATTATTCATGTATAAGGGAAACAGCATATATTTTCTCGGCGACTGCATCACTTATATCCAAAATCATAATCTTTCGACGTTGCGTTTTTTTTACGCGCCATATTTTAAAAATTGATGAGTCGCATGGTTATGGGTACATAGATTTTGTAACACTCCACACTGTTCTTTTTATTTTGTTGAGTCGTCTTTAGTTTTGTATGTATTTTGGATCTGCAAGATAGTTCCATTATTCAAAACAACTGGTTCAATTAAACTGGTGTTATACGTTTTATGTATATTGGACCTTTTCATTTTTGACTTTGGACCAGATATGGTCCACAGTCACAGATTCTGATATGGTCTTACATCCATATCAGAACCGGATAGAGCCGCCGTATCCGATTACTAATTAAGGAAATCCTGATGAGGCCCGAACCTCAGCTAGAACAAATTTCTGCTCAAGCTGTCCTACTTCCAAAAAAATATATGTTTGGACGCTACAAATGCTGTAACTTCAACAATTTAAAGAAATCTTTCGTTCTGGAAAAATTTTAAATGATCTTAACAATAAAATATAAAAAATAAAAAATGCTGAGTTTTTTCGAGTGTATATCGCCTTAAAGTATTCGAGGTAACAGTCAGTCAGTATTAGCAGCAATGACACTATAGACCTAAGCTAGGACAGTGCCATTTTGCTATTCGTACATGAGTTAAATGCTATTACATTTGGGATGCTACAGAAGCACCGTCTTGAAGGAATTTTCGTGTCACGTAAAAAGCACTATAGTGCAAGACTCCGGATAAGTCAAGCCGTGACGAGTACTTCGTATATAGGTGAGCGTGAATAGTACAGAACCTGTGGGATCTCTGAGAAAGGGATCGTAGTTGGATGCGAAAAACCGAGAAAAAGAAAGGAGAAAAGGATATCCAGGTAAGTAGGGGAGAGCTATAAAGGAAGAAATTTCTTTTCCTTATCTTTTCAAACGTACAAAGTCCCGCACGCGCGTCACGGCTCTTTCTTCCCTTCTTGTCTGCCCAGTGCCCGTGGTTACTACTGCAAGTGCGCTCTGACCTGGAGACTGTTACTTCTGGCGTTTGTGTGGTTCTCCCTTGCCCAGGGGTTCACGCGTCACGTACATCTCCTTCCTCCGAACGAGCGGTACCTCCGTCCATAGGTAAACTCGGCCTGAAAAGCCCCGCGATGTACGTGCGAGCTACAGAGAGCAAAAGAACGGACGAACGACAGAGTGCAACGACCATGAAAAAGCAAACTTTTAAGCGTGCGCGCGTTTTTGTCAGCATGCCGGCACTCATGGTGATTGTCTGGAAGCTTTCGTACATGTAAAATCGCACATATGTGTGTAAAAGCCGCACAAGTTCTTCAGCGATGTCATAAATCTTGCACTTTAGATGTGATAAAACAATACAATACAATACAGTACAGTACAGTACAGTACGGTACGTCGAAAACACGCACGCTTGCGCACACGCCTGGGCCCAAATCACCGGGCCCAATTATCGAGCTCCTACACAGTTTCACTATTATTGTGCTGATGAGATCGAAATATAATTAAGCAAAATCTGAACTATATGTGTATTAAGCGGATTAAAAAATTAAGAATTCGTATTTTTACTTTGACTCGAAAATTACGATTTTTTTTTTCAAAAATTCACTGGAAACAATAAATAGCTAGTAATAATAATATAATAATTAATTAAAAAATTTGAAAATAAATAAATTTATGAGTTTCCAAACCCACAAATTGACTTAAAGTAATGAAGCGATAGCTGCGAAAATGAAGGGGATAATTACATTAAATGAATAAAATTGCCAAACATAAAATTTATTCCAACAACGAACATTATTGTATTACATTTGCTGCGAGCGCGGCAGACAAAGAAGGATAGAGCGAAAACAAATAGGTTCTCCTTCGCTGACGGTCGCTGACGCCCGTACACGGGCGCGTACTGCCTCGCTTCTACAAGACATATGACCGAAAGAGAGACGCAGCAACAAAGGATAAAGCGCGTGCGAGCGAGAGAACACACTACTCCCGTAGAGTGAACTTGTCGTCTCGCGCGCTGCCCTGAAAATTGCGAAAACGAATCGGTGTCTTTTGTTCAGGATTTTATTGTCATAGACAGTCGATTATTGTTACGTTGCCGAGACCGAACACATTAGTGAGCAAAATCTGACATTGATGCTTTAACCCTTTATAAGTCACACTTCTATCCCCACTCTTAGGCGATACCGTAGCAACGCGTGGTCCCCACTTCGCGTCCGTTCGTACCATTTCGGTACGGTTTCGGGCGGTGTGACTTATAAAGGGTTCGTGAAATTCTTAACGTTCCTTGTTCGTTTTGCGCCTCTCGAGTCAGTACAGCATTCGAACATTTTTCATCAATTCTCTCGAGAACCTCCAGCTGATTGTGTCGCGTTGTTATTTCAAGAGTATATCGGGAACAATGGAAGTGTATCAGCAGTGTTCGGTGCACGTTGAATCCATTATTTGGTGGTGTTTTTTTTCAGGTTTTTCTTTGAGGTGTGTGTGCAATTTTTTACTTCGAGACGCTGACGTATAACAGGCCGAAATGTCGTACGATAAGGTGTTAGATGAACATCTAGCAGCATTGTTCGGCGAAAACAATGAAGAGGATTCGGTAAGTACACCATAATTATATATTTTTTAACTCGTAAGAGCGAGGCAGTGTAGCTTTCATGCTTAGCTAGTTTAAAAAAATTCGGGACGATGAATAGTTTGTTACATTATTTTTATTCATTTAGTTAATTTTCACATTTTCATCGCACTCAAATCATTATATTAAGTGAAATCATTTAAAATAATTAGTTAATCGCTATTGTTGAGACAATGCGAAAGAACGATTTTTTGTTGTTGTAATTTTTAATAAATTCTAACAAATATAAATTTATCTATTAAAGCATCAATGTCAGATTTTGCTTACTAATGTGTTCCGTCTCCGCAACGTAACAATAATCGACTGTCTGTGACAATAAAATCCTGAACAAAAGACACCGATTCGTTTTCGCGATTTTCAGGCCAGAGCGCGAGACGACAAGTTCACTCTACGGGTGTAGTGTGTTCTCTCGCTCGCACGCGCTTTATCCTTTGTTGCTGCGTCTCTCTTTCGGTCATATGCCTTGTAGCAGCGAGAAAGTACGCGCCCGTGTTTTGACGAGCGCACGCTCGCCAAGTATCTGCCCTCTATGATATATTAAAAGAAATCAGAAAGAGAACAAATTTCAAATATTAAAATTGCAACCTGCATCTCGGACACGATCTTACGTTAGTTGTAATTATATATTTATAATTTATTTTTATGTTGTGTTTACTCGTATGTTAGGTCATTAATAATTAAGTTCGTTTCCTCTCTCGGGTTTTCCCTGGTATCCCCGAGAGCTTGGGCAAATGCCGGGAACAATAATAATCTGAAGAGTGCCAGGGGAAAAGAACACGTCTCTCTTCAGAATGCGTCTGGTTATTGTATAAATGAAGTATTTTAACGTTAACAGTACCAGCATAAGAATATAGAGTTCTGTTGCACACGTGTGACAGTTGTAAAAAGGAAAATGTGAGTATCTGCAAAACGACGTGACTCGAAAACTAAAAGCAGGATTAAGAATCGTGTTTCTCTCAAACATGACTTTCTCTCAAATTCTACATTAACCAGAACAGTAATAAATCCCTTTACATTTTTCTCGAAGAAATCTTATAGTTGCAGAACTCAGTACTTGAACGACCACACGCTGATTGAAGCTAGTCGCCAAATTTTTTACGAACACCGGAGATCTGTAGCAAGTCGCGGAGTCCGTGTCTGTTTTATGTCACGCACGACGCTGGCTATCTCAGGCCCTTTCGGTCCTCCCGCGCTGGACCCATGCAACCCTCCGCCGCTTGGGCCGCCGCGTACGTCTTACCCCCGTTTCTAATCTCTACTTCATGACTTTTGACCAATCGGAAAAACATATTATCTTTAAGGGAGAAAACTGAACTTCCAAGAGTCGTGGTGTCAAGCAGATAGTCTCATGACAACTTTCGCGGTATTAACATCACTCCGAAATTCTGGTACTACTTCGCGTGACGAAGTACCGCTCATTTTTATAAAGTGTAGTATGTACATATAATTAGTTGATCGAAATAGTTCATTAAATAGTGTCGCGTTATTAACGAACAGTATAAAATGTTGTGAATTTTAATAAATGTGCTTTGTGTAGTGTTAAAAGGATTAATTAAAATTGAAAGTGTTTTAAATCAACTCTGCTCTGTTTTATTTGTGAGATTAAGTAGTTTAAATTAACCAATATTTTCCCGCTCCTCAGGCCCGAATTTCTATTCGCTAGGCAGCAAGAGAATGCGGACCAACCACAATCCGTATATTTAATTACTACGAACCAGTCATCTGGCTCGTAACAGTGTACGGGCGTCAGCGACCGTCAGCGAAGGAGAACCTATTTGTTTTCACTCTATCTTTCTTTGTCTGCCGCGCTTGCAACAAATGTAATACAATAATTTTCGCTGTTGGAATAAATGTTATGTTTTGCAATTTTATTCATTTAATGTAATTACATGTCCTTCATATTCGCAGATATTGCTTCATTACTTTAAGTCAATTTGTGGGTTTGGAAACTGATAAATTGATTTATTTTAAAATTTTTAAATTAATTATTGTATTATTAATATTGGCTATTTATTGTTTCCAGTGAATTTTTGAAAAAAAATCGTGATTTTTTAGTTAAAGTAAAAAATACGAATTCTTAATTTTTTAATTCGTTTAATACACATATAGTTCAGATTTTGCTTAATTATATTTCGATCTCGTCAGCCCAATAATAATGGAACTGTATAGGAGCTCGATAATTGGGCCCGGTGCTTTGGGCCCAGGCGTGCGCGCATAGGGAATGAACATTCGCGGATTTTCAAGGCGAGTGTGAATGTCACATGGCTTGGTACTCTCAAGCACGGACGCAATATCATCAAGCGAATGATCTTAACATGTTTTTATTATCCGACGAAGCTTTTTTTCTTTTATTCCCGATCGACTATGAATCCTCTAAAAACACAAATACACGAAATATATTATATATTATATACAAAAAGTATAACATGCTGCCAACTGGGACAGAATTTTATTTATTCTAAGTAGGTAACAAAAATGTAATACTAACAAACGTTTAACGTAGTATTATACTTAAACGTTTTCATCGTTCTCACTCCTCTCATGGTCACCTAAGGAAACTTTGTTTCCACTTTTTTCGGCAGTTTCAGATCTCACTAGCAGCTTAAAAAGCTGGATTATTGCGAGGAGCTATTTAAGCGTGTTAAGAGCACAAATAAACTAAAAATTTTAAATGTTGGTGCAATACAAAAAAAAAAAGAATAGTGTATAAAAAACTATGAGAATAATGTTACTTAATACTAAACCTAAAATCAATTTATTTTAATTATAAATAATAATTTTTTATCCACTCTTAATTCATTTCGAGTTTAAATAACCAGTGGTTTTCCAGAACGAGAAAAAAAACTATTAACTAATAATAGTAATTAATATTAAATCATTATTGATGTTAGTGGTGCTGTGGCCGAATTATCTATCAGTTCGATGGTTTGTCGGCTATTAGCGGCCCGGTTAAATAAAGAATTCCTTTCCTTTATTCAGACGTTTCGACCCTGTGTTTATATCGTATTTGTCTATATGTTAAAATATTCGTGGTGTGTTTCGACTCTTTCTCTCTCACGATTCCTCTTTAGATGTTGGTTACAGGACGCTCTGGCCCATGTGTTTTCTTTGAGGTACCCGGCGAGCAAACTTTGACAGCAAACTGTTAAAGTTTGCTCCACAAGTGTAAACATGTAGCGGTAAATATAATGGATAATAACACCAAAAGAAAGATTGATAACCTCAATTCCTGCAAGCAAGGAGCACGGTGTGCCGCCACGGTGTCGCTACCGTGGAATCATACGTACCGGTCATGTGCACAGCGTACCGTTACGGTGTCGCTACGGTGAAACCACGCGTGCCAGCGAGGAGCACGGCATGCCACATGCCGCATGGTGTCGCTACCGTGGCACCACGAGTATAAGTGAAGAGCACGATGTGCCGCCCCTGAGCCGCGTCAGTGGCGTTACACTTGGACAACGAGATGCACGGTGTAGCTGTTCCGTGGCGGCATCGTGATGGTACTCGCCCGCGCAGAAGAAAATAGTTCCGTAAGGACTCCCGGCAGGACTCCCCCCGGGAGTCCTGCCGGGAGTCCTTACGGAACATTATTTAATTAGCTTCGTCCATTTTTCCTTACGGAACTATTTTCCGGGTTTCCGGTGAGACCCGTTCGAAGGCCGCGAGAGATCTGCGGAAGGCCCGCATGACCAATTTTCAATGTATTGAATATATTGAAAAATGATCTGCAGAGCATGTTCTTGCGGCGTAGATATTACACACCACCACGTCATTTCGTATAGGAAGTCATAAAAGAAGAGAATATCAAAAGCACTCCAGGTAAGTGGGGATTCGGGAATCGTCATGAATATCCAAAAAATTCGACGAAGATATCAAAATTACTCGACTGGTAAACCGAAGGTTGCAAGTTCGAGACCTACCAGCGATACAATTTTTTTTCTTTTTGAACAATGAAAAAAGATCGGTCGTTTTGCAGTCGTTAAACGTAAAACGACTGATCGAACGTGAAATGAGGTCGGTCGTTTTGCAGTCGTTTTTTCGTCAACTAGCCGGAAAACGACCGATCGAGTATGAAATAATATCGGTCGTTTTGCAGTGATTTGCCGTAACAGTTTTGCACAAAACGACGTCAGTCGTTTTTGCGGTTGTTTATCGGTGGCACGACTTGCTAGGGTTTTGATTGAAACAAATCTTCAAGAATTCTAGTGATGCAGAGGTTATAATTTTTCATCACTAATTTTCACCATTGGAAATTTAAAGTAAAATCAAACGTCCCACTAATTTTTTTATTTATCGCGAATATGCCGTAGCTTTATTTACAACATGTTTACAAAAACCAAACACATTATTTAAATACATAATTTAAGATACGTTCTTGATAATCACTATTACTATTCACTAATACACGTTCACGATACGCATTCCATATTTACGGAAAAAACACTACGAAATAGCTTTTATAATATTTATACACATTCACGGTTTGACGTGGCTCATCACAGACTTTTGTTATTCACTAAACGAAGTTTGCCACCAGTGATTGGCCCGTGCGAAAATCCGGGACGACGAAAATAAAACGAAATATTTCAAAGGAGTTTCAAAGTTCAAATAAGCATTGTGGACGAACGACTGAAGCTAAAATACTCGTTTTGGTCTTAAAAAAAGTATTGTAATGGAAACTATCTTATCACAACTAAAAATAGCTCAAAAAAGTATAATTTTTTAGATATCAGGTATTAACCTCGAAAACAAGTGGTCAAAATCGAAAACTCGAGTAAGAGAGTCTTGGAGCGTCTTGTCCAGAGGATCCAGGTTCGATTCCCACCAAGAGCAAATAAATTTGCATGTGTTTTTACAGCAATAAATATGTACCGATCAATGCAATAACTCCGAATATCCAACTAAAAGTGCAAGATAAACCGAATTGAATGAATGCATATAATTATTTTGTAATTCATTTTTCCGTTTATTTATTAGAAAGGACATATGTATACATACGGTGTACATAAAATGTATATCCTCATAGATATCCAGTGTATGTTCGATGTACATGAATAGGTGTCTCCTTTGCAGATACATTTCATATACATGTAATGTGATATGACGTGCATACGTATATACATAGGACATTGTATATCCGCAAATGTTTATACGATGTATATGCAATGTATGTGAAAATGCTATATGGGATGCTAATAATAACATAGGGTAGAAGCACCGTTTGTGGCCATATTAGTACCGTATTGGCCATCAACTTGATCCATTTGTGGCCATACCTATTGCATGTAAATGACGGTGATGGCCACAAACGGTGCAAACGGCTTTGAACATAATTTATTAAACAATTGGGTATTCTAAATATTGCATTTTTAAAGCAGAAGTTGCTTCGATTCATGTAGAATAATCTTATTTAGTAATTTGAATAGATTGATGTAAGGATGAATTAATATATACATTTTTTGTGTGGCCACTAATGGTGCAGTGGCCACAACAAATGGTACGTCTACCCTATTGAAAATATTAGTTGTCGTTAAATTATTCTCCTAGTCTCCTATAGAGACTAGTGGCGCACGCTACAGGTGTAATTAAAAATCCTGTTTCCTTATGCGGATTAAATAAGTTACAAACAGATTGGCCAATTGAAGATTTGTGTTGTTTTGTGAACGTCAATGATTAAAATTGTGAGGTTATGTCAGTAGTTATATGAGTTAAAAGTTTGTAGTCAGAGAGGTTAAAACAATTAATTATCACATTATTTTGAAAGTTTAAACCGAAGAAGCCGGTTGTCTAGACGTGCGCCACTAGTCTCCTAGTATCCTAGAGACTAGTGGCGGGTTTCTCCGGTGGAAACTTCCGAGAAAATGTGATAATTAATTATTTTAACCTCTCTGACTACAAACTTTTAACTTATATAACTACTGACATAAGCTCACAATTTTAATCATCGACGTTCACAAAACAACACAAATCTTCAATTGGTCAATCCGTTTGTAACTTATTTAATCCTCTCGCAGACATACCCAACCCTAATTAGTGGTTGATTTTAGTTGGTTTATGGTTGGAAGTCAATAAATGGTTGATTCAAGGTTGAATTTAGGTTGATTTATTTCGATTCAAACCAAAACCAACCGTTGGTTGGTGCATTTTTACAACTGAAAACCCAACAGAAATTATTCGGTTGTTTTATGATTGGTTTACAAAAAAACCAACCGAAAATCAACCTTTAATCTTCGTTTTACGACAATTGGAAGATGGTTTATTTCCACAAAACAAACCGTAAAACAACCTTTGATATGTATTCTATGATAGTTGGAAAATTATTAGTTTACGAAAAACCAACCGTAAATCAACCTTCCATATTTCTTCTAAAACAGTTGGAATAAGGTTGGGTTCGGAAAAACCAACCGTAAATTGACCTTGCTTATTTCTTCTAAAACAATTAGAATGAGATTGGTTTACGAAAAACCAACCGCAAATCAAACTTCGATATTTATTTAATGATAGTCAGAAAATGGTTGGTTTACGAAAAACCAACCATAAATCAACCTTTCATATATGTTCTATGACAGTTGGAATAGGGTTGGTTTACAAAAAACCAACCATAAATAAACCTTCGATATTAATTTTGACAGTTGGAATAAGGTTGGTTCCCGAAAATCCAACTATATATTAACCATCATATCGTTATGTATAATGGTTGAAACATGGTTAGGAATTGATATTCCAACAGTAAATTGACCTAAAATTGTCGATTTAGGGTTGACATAATGCACCAACCAACCGTTGGCTTTTGGTCGGTCGAGGTTGGGTAAGTCCGCGAGGGTCCGCATAAGGAAACAGGACTGTCAATTATACCTCTGGTTGTTAACTTGACAAACTAATTATCAACATTCATCTAACGTATTTCCTTCGAAAAATAAGTAGATGGTAGGTGTCAATAGACACCAATCATTGATTTATGATTGTTTTTGAGAACAATGGAATGAAATATACATTTCTGAAGAGGACTCTGATGTGAGTCGAAACGTGAGTTGGAAGACCTTTTCATTTTTCCCTACGGTCGAACATTGCCCAAAAACCTATATACAATTCCAAAAAATTATCACGACTTTATTAACTTATATGTATTATAGAATCTTGAACGTTTCGGTGACTCCCTCCGCCCCTCACAAACAATTGCCGTTCGGAAATCCGAATGTTCGATTATCCAAACGGTAATCGGTCCCAATTAGTTCAGATAATCGACGTTCTACTGTAGTACTATTTCGGTGCTAGTGATAGTTTCGCAGAAATGCTGGTAGGACAGGAAGTTAATAAGCAACAGCTAAGAGCGAATTTACACGCAAAGAAATAATTAGTTCCCCTTACCAAGTGCCATGGTTAAATATGCTCCAAGCGACAAAATTGGTTGGAAGAACCAACTATTGGGTGTCACAACCAATCCATTGGATGGGGAGGGACCCACTTGCCCACAAATAGGATTGGACACATCATATTGGACATAAAAGTTATTGGACACACAAATTATTGGACGCATCGCGATTGAACAGAAGACTTATTGGACACACGAAGATTGGTCACAATTTATTGGACACAAATTAGTGGACAAACGAAGAATAGACCCAAATTATTGGACACACAGAACACTGGACACAAATTATTGGAACGCACGAAGATTGGAGACAAATTATTGGACACACGACAGTTGGACACAAATTATTGGACACACAACAATTGGACACAAATTATTGGACACACGAAGATAGGACACAAATTAATAGACACACGAAGATTGGACACAAATTATTGGACACATGAAGACTGGACCCAAATTATTGGACAAGAATTATTGGACACACGAGGATTGGACACAAATTATTCCAACCCTGTATGATTAGGCGCTGTCGTTTCGAAGCCAAATTTTTCGGCTCCAGGCCGTTTCGGCACTGAGCCATTTGGGCTCGAGACGTTACGGCGCGGACGCTTCAGCGCGAGCTTCGATAACTCAAATTCGACTTTGCACCCACACCGACCAGGTGCTAAAATAAGAAGACCGACTTTATACATCCCAATTTCAGATAAAATCTAACTTTACACCCACACAAAAAAGCATTCACGTTCCGTTTCGGAAAATTAAAAAAGCTGTATGACTTTTCTTCTTTTCAAATTTTTTTATAAAATATAATTGTACAGAAAAAAATTGCGCACAACATAAATGTGCACATAAAAGATTCTGCACAATGTATTTGTGCACAAAAAGAATTATGCACAATGCAGTTGGGCACAAAAAGAATTGTGCACAATGTAGTCGTGCACAAAAACAAACAAAAATGTGCATAATGTCGTTGTGCACAACTTAGTAGTGCACTATCGAAACGTGCACAATTGGTATGTGGCCAGATGGAACCCTCTCTTTGTGTCCAATCTTCGCGTTTCCAACAATTTGTGTCCAATCTTCGTATGTCCAATAATTGGTGTCCAATCTTCGTGTGTCCAATCTCGATGTGTCCAATATCTTGTGTGTCAAATCTCTATGTGTCCAATAATTTGTGTCCAATAATGCATGTGTCCAAACACGATGTGTGCAATAAATGGTGTGTCCAATAACTTGTGTGTCCAATCTCGATGTGTCCAATAATTTCTGTGTCCAATCTTGATGTGTCCAATAGTTTGTGGACACGTGGGCATCACTCATAAATCTGCGGTTATATTATTATTCAGCGGTGAAAAATACATCGAATGAGCCATGGCCCATGCAGGAATTATCATTTTTCGAAAAGATACGGCCTAAAATGTAAATTCATCGAAAAACGAGTTTTTCAGGAACGGTTTTTTGCGTTTTTCTCTTTTCCCGTCTGTCCTATCGTCCAAATAGCGTTAAATTCTTGTTTAGCACGGCAAAATACATCGAATAGACTATGGGACCAGTCCGAGAACCGACGGAAAATTGTTTTTCGCGTTTTTCTCGCTAAATATTGATCCTAGACTATACTATGCTTAAATGCATGTAGTTTAATAAAGAATAGGGATTAAATATATGAACTAGTAATTAAGAAAATAAAACCGGCAATATTAGCATTAACGGAGACAAGAATAACGGAGGATATAGAGGACAGAGAAGTAGCTATCCAAGGTTATACATTAATAAGATGCGACGCGGAAAACAGATGGACGGGAGGGGTTGCAATGTATGTGAGAAAAGGCCTTAAATATAAGCTCATAGATATGAAGAAAATTGCAAATAATTACTGGAGCATAATTTTATGGGTTGACAGTTGACAATATAAAGGATTTATTATGACAGTTTATCATTCACCTAATGCAAGTGACGCAGACTTTTTAGATTTTTTAGAAACAATAGGGGACGAAATTTGCATGGAAGAAAATTGTGTATGTGTTGGAGATTTTAATTTAGATATGATCAAGGCCGAATTTTATGCCAAAAAACTAATAAATCTATTCTTAGAAGTAGGGATGAAACAATATGTGAAGGACGCAACCAGAATAACGCAAGAGACGAAAACCTTGATTGACTTAGTATTTTGTAATATAAAAGTGTGTCCCATAGTCCATTATACTCCAAAGATAACAGATCACGCAATTGTAGAAATTAAGTTAGGTTAATCAGCGGTGAAAAATACATCGAATGAGCCATCGCCCATGAAGGAATTATGATTTTTCGAAAAGATATGGCCTAAAATGTAAATTCGTCGAAAAACGAGTTTTTCAGGAACGGTTTTTTGCGTTTTTCTCTTTTCCCGTCTGTCCTACCGTACAAATAGCGTTAGATTCTTGTTTAGCACGGCAAAATACATCGAATGGACTATGGGACCAGTCCGAGAACCGACGGAAAATTGTTTTTCGCGTTTTTCTCGCTAAATATTGATCCTAGAGCGAAAAGGACGTTATTTCAGGATCACTTTTTTACTTTTTCGTTTTTCTCGGCTCCTGTTGGTGCTATCGTAAATCTGGGAGGGACCCACTTGCCCACAAATAGGATTGGACACATGAGGATTCGACACATCATATTGGACACAAATTATTGGAGACATCAAGATTGGACATAAATTATTGGACAAACGAAGAATGGACCCAAATGATTGGACACACGAACATTGGACACAAATTATTGGAACGCTCGAAGATTGGACACAAATTATTGGATACACGACAGTTGGACACAAATTATTGGACACACGACAATTGGACACCAATTATTGGACACACGAAGATAGGACACAAATTATTAGACACACGAAGATTGGACGCAAGAACATTGGACACATGAAGATTGGATCCGAATTATTGGACACACAAAGATTGGACACGAATTATTGGACACACGAAGATTGGATACAAATTATTGGACACACGAAGATTGGATACAAATTATTTCAACCCTGTTTGATCAGGCGCTGTCGTTTCGAAGCCAAATTTTTCGGCTCCAGGCCGTTTCGGCACTGAGCCATTTTGGCTCGAGACGTTTCGGCGCGGACGTTTCAGTGCGAGCTTCTATAACTCAAACTCGACTTTGCACCCACGCCGACCAGATGCTACCATACGAAGATGTTAAAACACGATGACCGACTTTATATATCGCATTTTCGGATAAAATCCGACTTTGCACCCACACCGACCAGGTGCTAAAATAAGAAGACCGACTTTATACATCCCAATTTCAGATAACATCTAATTTTGCACCCACACAAAAAAGCATTCACGTTGCGTTTCGGCAAATTAAAAAAGCTGTATGACTTTTCTTTTTAAATTTTTTGTAAAATATAATTGTACACAAAAAAATTGCGCACAACACAAATGTGCACATAAAAGATTCTGCACAACGTATTTTTGCACAAAAAGATATGTGCACAATGTAGTCGTGCACAAAAGCAAACAAAAATGTGCATAATGTCGTTGTGCACAACTTAGTAGTGCACTATCGAAACGTGAACAATTGGTATGTGGCCCGATGGAACCCTTTCTTTGTGTCCAATCTTCGTGTGTCCAATTTTGATGTCTCCAATAATTTGTGTCCAATCTTCGGGTGTCCAATAATCATGTGTCCAATAAGTCTTGTGTCCAATAATCATGTGTCCAATAAGTCTTGTGTCCAATAATCATGTGTCCAATAAGTCTTGTGTCCAATCACGATGTGTCCAATAAATTGTGTGTCCAATCTCGATGTGTCCAATAATTTCTGTGTCCAATCTTGATGTGTCCAATAACTTGTGTGTCCAATAATTTGTGTCCAATCCTCATGTGTCCAATCATATTTGTGGGCAAGTGGGCATCACTCATTGGATGTCACACCGAATCAGTTGTTTGTGGCGTCCAATGGATTGGTTGTGACACCCGATGAAATTTGTTGCCACAACTGTTTTTTTTTCTTTCCGTGTATGAATACAATAAAAAGCTTGCGAGAAACGCCTTAGCCATTTGCCATCTAGCGGCATTATGCGAAATGCTGATGCGCCGTCACTTGTGTCGTGCATCGGTGTTTGTCATAATGCCGCTAGATGGCAAATGGCTGAGGCGTTTCTCGCAAACGGTTTGCAGCCAAAGTGTTTATAAAACTGCGAAGATTTTTAGGATCCGACTGCACTTGAGGGAGCTATCATCTGAAGGTGATGCTCCTTAGTATGCATTTTTGTATTCCTTTGATGAAAACAGACGATGGCAGTCTGTCTTTTTTCCTCAACTCGGAATTTCGGAACTCAAAGAATTAATAAAACTAAAACGACACGTCATGCCTTCACCATGCCGTCACCGTGCAGTCACGCCGTGCGATCAAAATTTTTCGATATGGTACGCCATGCCAGCACGGCACGCCGTCACGGTGCCGTCATATTCGGTCGTACATGACGCACGATGACGGCACGGTGCCGACATGCTAAAAAAAAAGCACGTTTGTCTATCTGGGATAGTAAGCCTTATTAAGTTTTTTTCTTAGTGTATACTTCAGGGTTTTTCAGAAGCTAATAAAACCAACAAGGCTGTCCTACAGCCGTTCCAAGTGACAAACCTTTTTTCGGATGTTGCAGGGCGCAAAACTATTCAACAGTTGATTGGTATTGATTCCATCTGCACTTTCGGATTGGATAGGTTTACTTTTGCAGTCAAAGCCGTTGTGCAGGAAGAAGAACGCCGTTTGAGTTGTCTGCGAAAGGTAGATTCGAGGGATTAGATGGCCCGTATGTTTCTCAGTCTGCTCCATGACCCTTTGACCACACTTCAGAGTTATACCTCCCGTCACAGTAAATTAACTGTTAACCCCGAATATCCTCCCTAAACTAACTGCATATAATCCGGATAGCAGTAGGTGTACTTTGAAAGTCGTATCGACAAATACAAGCTACTGCCATGGCAAACTTGGTGTGTGTAACACGCATACACTGATATATATGTACATGAATTGCGCTTTGCACACAGCCCACTGTTGTAATGTCTCTCGTACGAAAAGTACGAAAATAAAATAGTTTAGGTATACTTTCGAGTACAGTAGAGAAGCTTTATTGTGGAGTAATGATAGCCTCGTTACTGACGCACGTGTACCATAGTGCTCGTCGCTTCGCCCACAGTGTACAGCATCATATTAGACGGAGTATGTACTCGCTACGCAATATAGTACAGGGCAAGTTCTTCAGGCGCACAGCGCCGAAATTACTGCACGTTAAACTCGGCAAAAATTGCTTGGTTTGACGGGTTGCCCTCCGTTATCCTGGCCTTTCTGTGTATACAGAAGAGTGCTGGCATTCTCTCTCTTTAGTCCCTCTCACGTCGAACATCTGCACGTTTTACTCTGACGAGACTGCAGACTCAAGAACTTTTGCCAACCCTCGTTTCATCAGTCGGGCTCTCCGCTCGAGAAAACTCTCCACGCCCTCGTGGACTTACCTATGTCGAAATCCTCGCGCGAAATTTTCAAATTAACAAGTTTTATCTCGCTGAGCCAAAAGTTTTGATGATAGCATTTTGGCGTTTCGAAGTTTCATTGTATTCAGTTACACCGAATTTGTTTTTTTGTCCGTGTTAGGTGTACCTTAGGATATTAACTCTCAGATATAATAAGAAAATCTTTTATTATTGCAATGCTTTGCTTTTTTTGATTAATTTATATAATTACTATGTAGTTGATGATATACAAGGTAACAAAACAAATGTTGGCCGTGCTAATATAACTCTGCGCTTATACCCGAGTGATATGCAAATTTCACTGTGGATATAACCTACGCATAGTATGTAAGCGCTAATTAGCTCCATGTCTTACACGATTGCGAGAACGAAGAGAACCGACCAAGAGGAGAACGAGGAGAGATGAAGGCGAAATTAGTTCCACGAGTATGACATATCAGAGTTAGTTTAATTAAGTTAAATTCATTTGTAATAAATTAAACTCATTTCAATTGAACAGATTTGTCTAAATGGTTTATTGGGCCTAAAGATAACAAACCGTACTGGACAAACTTGCAATTAATTGAGATTTCGAATACGGTGTTGGAAAACCACCTATCTATACAAAATCGACACAAATTTACGTGTATAAAATGTTTTGGGCACTCATAATAGTATACTATTTTTCACCATATCTGCAGCAGAAAGTTCGAATTACGTAAAGCCCATAGGGCGGGAAGTCGAACTTTCCGCGCAGGTATGGTGAAAATGAATATACCTGCATGTATGTCGAATAAATATCCATATATATCCAGGATATATTTTTCACATGCTGGGCCTAAAATGGATGTACAACGAATACCTGATGCTATATGGGTTGGTATGGCGAACACATTCCCGATGCAGGGTTGTGCAGTATATATATATATATATATATATATATATATATATATATATTGTAACGCGGCATTTCGCGTTACGCGGTGTCCGTTGCATCTCTCCCCCCTTCGACGTCGCCCGCGACATAGAAATGGTCCAGCCAGCAAGCCGGGATACGGCTGCAAGGCAAAATAGGGCCACCAAATAGGGCAAAACTGCGGCGTCGCGTCAAATCGACCGGACCTACGCGAGATTATAGGAATTATTTATTGATTTGGTTTGGAACACATTTGACATGTCACGGTCACCGCTCCCACTGGCGATCAACGTTCCGTCCCTTCTACGAGTGAGATACTGCACCAGTACCTCCAATCAGCATGGTCTTTGGGGTCCAGGAGCTCAGAGGAAGAGGAGACGCCAGCAGCGAGGGCAGCTCCACGCATCAACAAATCGGCACCGTGGTGGCAGTACATCTGCCTCCTATTTTGAAAATTCATACGCGAGAGTTTGGAACTCCCGCGTCGAACGGTAGTCTGTCTTCGCGACAGACCACAGACTCGTCACGTGTTGGCTGGACACGCGTGCGAACAGCAGCGCACGACCATAATGTATCATATTGGAAATCGTATCGGAAATTATCGGAATTATTTGGAAAAGAAGGAAGGACGTTGTTTCGGTCCTTAACCCGGAGCATCGCATGATAGAGGTGGGTCAGTGCATTTTAATTTTGTATTGTACGGTGCCGTGACATTGAATATAGTTTTTTTGGTAATTATTGGATGAAATTCAGGCCTTCTGCCGCCACGTGGCGAGACAATTTTCGTCTCGCCACTAGAGTATCTCGCGGGGTCTCACTTGAAATTTAGTTCACTTGAAAATTGGATTATTGTTTTTTGTATCTTTGAATTGCATATCATTATTAGGAAAATTACGTGACGTGCCTCAGCCGTCCCGTAGCGTGCGAGAGAGAACTCTCTCTCTCTCTAGCCTATTGGCGAAATTGTAATTCTTTTTGGTAATTTTTGGTATTTGTATTTTGAATTTAATTATAATTATTTATTTTATATAGAGTCAGTTGTGCCAGTGAGCACGGGTTCCCCTTCCGGGAACCTTTTTTTGTAAGACATCATTTGGGAATATTGGAGGCTGCGAGCTCCTATTGTGCTCGCCACTTATTTTATTTTGTTTAATTAAAGCGAGCACTACATTTTATATTGGTTTTGGGCTTTCAGTTATTTTAGAGATTCCCCCCTCATACCCCCCCCACTACCTAGTCTCTTCGTCTGTGCAGCCGGCGCGAGTGAAATCGCGTCGCAACAACCACCTCTTGGCCCTTCAGGTGCAAATTGAAAGGGCCTGGCGTCCTAGCGTTTTGTTGAGAAATTGCTGGGTGCCTGATGTCGAGCGGTTTTCCGAGATAATTCTCCCGAGTTATCTCGGAGGGAAAAATCGTGTCACAATATATAGGTGCAAATTATATTTAAGCCTCGTTCTCGAGATAACACGAAGTAGCATCCTTTCCCGACCGGTGAACCACACATTTAGATTCAAGTGAAAATTATCAAAAGAGTCAAAAGTGGAAATTTTCACTTTTTAATGGATTCACGCCAGTGAATCGAGTTATTAACTCTTAAAAGTGAAATAGATGAATCAAAAGATAAATATGAGAAATAGAAATCCTGTTTTTTTAAGACTAGAGGCAACAGCTGCATCTTTGAGCCAGTAAGTTTTACGTCCAATTTCTATTTACTTATTAAATTGTTAATAGTTGCTGATACTTTCCAAATAGTTATTTATTGCATAAAAATTAAATATATAATAATAATTTCCGAAAACCTCGGCGATCTGATTCAACCAAAACGGTCGATTTGATGTACCGACTAACCTTGTTGAGTTTGAGTAGATTTTTTGACAACCAAATTAAAACTATCAAAAGGTGGTTGGTTGACGTGACTGCTGGTTGAAGATTCCATATGAAAATTTATTGTTGATGGAGAATTATACGATACATTCAAGAAGAATAAAGCTCCGAGTCCAAAAATGACGTCAAATTTTCCTTGAGATTGCGCGCTGGCAATTTCATGAGCAGGTAAAATTTTGGGTTCAATTCATTTGACGTTATGCAAAAAATCATCGCAAAGTCCTTAGAAATGAAGGATCCCGAGAGATACACGGGTTGTATTTCGAGGGGAAATACAACCCGTGAATTAAAAAAATTAGTATAAAAAAATATTATAATTTTATTTCATTGAAAAATAGCATAAAACAGAGTAGGAAGATTTTGCAAAAAATTTATTGAAAAGAACGTTAAATACCTTAAATTTTTTGTTCACGTGATTTTTTTGCGAGAGCTGTAGTTTTGGCGTTAAAAAATTAACGATTATTATTTTCAGTTTTTTGTAACGGCTGAAATATGGGATAAAAAAATCTGAGACAATTTGTAATTTTTGTTTTCAGCCAGACCAACATCCTCAACAAATTTGAAAACTTTTTATTGAAATGAAAGATTCGTGTGGCCGACTTGACGTGTTTTACCCCATATATGTACTAGGATTTTAGTGTGGCTCGCGCGCTGCGCGCGCTCGCAATCTCCGCCAAAAAACGTGCCGCCCTCCCCAAGGTTGTCCACCACCCAAAAATATCTCTCTATATTATAAAAGATCTCGATTATTCGAAGTCCCTCGATTCTTGACACGACGGAGGCAAGATCTTTTTATAATATAGAAAGATTTGTCGACTATGAATCTTTTTAAGCATTGCCCCCCCCCCCCCCCCCCCCCCGAAATAAAATCCTGGCTACGCCACTGGCCTACTGCATGCATGCGAGCAGATCGAATACACTGTTTCGTAGACAGAGATGCACATAGGGATCGTGCTTTGCGTTCACTTGACTACGGAGTCTGCATGAGCATGCTGGTCTTTGAGCCGCCAGAATGTGTGTGTACCCGTGCGGAATAAGGAAGGAAAGCACGAAAAGCCAACGCAGCAGAAGGGGCAGAGCAACGACAAGGACGGAGTTAGATAAACCTAGCGAGTGGTGGTGGTTAGAGGCAGGTTGTGAGTAAGTCTCGTTAGGATGTACTGGAGGCTCGGAGATTCGTCGTCGTTGTCGTCCGGGAACATCGTCGCGTATATTCGCAGCAAGAGAGGATGCGACGTCGTCTAGTAATGCAACACGCAACCCCCGGTATAGCAGTAGCAACTCGTTGACGGGTATTGTATGCAAATAGGTATTCAGGTTGCCACCGTCATGGTGGGATCGGCAAGTCGCCGAGTTTGTTAGTTCCTCAACCGGCGCAGCTATATAGATGCAGAGAAGGTCGTAGTGAACCCGAGTCGCAGCCATAACCAAATCTTAACAGGGTATAGTGGCTCGACACTAGATGGGGGCTTTGCGTGGAGGACCAAACGATAAGTGAAAGAGGACACGAGGGAAGGTGACGACGTTCTTTGTTGTGGTATACAAGTGCGAGGCGCTCTCTCTCTACGCCACGTTTCGCGAATTCTCTTGCGCTTAGCTTCGAATTTTGTACTTCACTCTTTCAACTGTATTATCTGTAACTGATAACTTTAATATTCGTATCTAGGTCGGATAACTAGCTAGATCCGAGCGCCATGTGTAATTTCTCGCTGTCTAGTGGTTGTACAGAAAAACTGTCTAAAATCTGGCTAAGATTCTATTAATACGCCCAGTAAACTTAGCTAGTGATTAGACAGTACGGAAATCGGTTAACCCTATAGCATAAAATTGACTAGGTGCTAGACCGGATTTCTCTATTGAACCCAGATACCGGTTAAATAGGCTAGGATAAATAAAAAAACAGAATTAATATAAACCGTCATTTATTGCATCAGCACGTAACAGGGAAGTTGTTTAACACTATTTAAACAGGGAACACTATTTAATAACGTACGTAATCACTTTTTCATTAATGATCAAATATCTCGATAAGGCCTATCGTAAAAAACAAAAAAAAAAAATAAATTCTTTCGCGTCGTACACATAAAAAAAAATCGTAGTCCTCCAGAACGTATTTTTTGGTCCCTTTCACGAACATGCACGTGCCATTCTACATCAAGAGTCGCGGTAGCGGCTCGACGCCAAGTTAAAAAATAAATTAATGTTGCCTTCATAATAATAACTCGCTGCGCAGCGTGTCACGACTAGACCCTGTATCGGAATCTCCCTGTATCGGAAAACGCCTGCGTTTCCGTCGAAAACACGCACGGTGTCGCGTAAACGATGCGCATTGCGGCGTTAACTTACTTAACGTATATCTTATGTCTAGCCTCTGCTCAGGTAAGCTGTGCCATGAAAGCTAAATAAATCCTAGATGGCCTGGGCATCTATACGTGTATGCTAGATATATTATGTCTAGCCTCTGGTCAGCTAAGCTGTGCCATGAAAGCTAGAAAGATTCTAGATGACCTGGGCACCTATACATGTATGCTAGACAGATCCTAGATAGATATGCTATCTATCAGTGCATTCTGGATAGATTATGTCTAGTCCCACTACAGAAAAACTTGATAGATAAAACCAATTTATCCTCAACAGATTTCCACACGGGAGATTTCGGTATAGAGCTGCCTGCGTGTTCAGTCGTTCGGTGGAAACCGTTTGTATTGATTCGTTTCTGTATAAAGCCGGTGGTGTTTAGTTTTCGGTATACAGTTATTTCGTGTTGAGTTGCTTGCGTGTACAGTCATTCTGTGTCGACTTTTTGTGTAGACCTATTTTTGTGCACACTTGGGAGGTGTAGAGTCGGATCCCTGCCATAGGACATTGGCGTCAATGACTCCCAGTCGTCCTAAGGACTATTTTTTTCCGCATTTTCCCCCGCTTATCAAATCTCCGATGTGAGTCTTATAGCGGGTCGGCTCGGCTTTTCGTACAGTATTATTTAATTATTCGTCATCGGAAGCATTTCTGCCTCCAGCCAGTCCCTCCAGAGTGCGGCCGCATCCGACTTCCCCCTCTATATCACATTCGCCATAGCATTTCTGCTATGGGCATAGGAAAACTGCGGGAAACCTATGCCGATATAGCCGGTCTCGAGTTCGCCTCCCGGCACCGGAGCTACGTCACGTTTCGTCGAGAACGTAAACACGGACTACAGCTGTATACGTGTGACCCCCACAGGTAGAAATACCTGTGTGGGTCTCATGTATACATCTGGAGCTTCATCGCGTCCGTATTTATATTTTCGACGAAAATCGACGGGACCGGGAATCGATCCCGCGACCTACCGATGCTCTGGACTAAACGCCAGTACCCTAACCACTAGACCATCGCACCGGTTCGTCCTAAGGACTACTTCAAGACGTTTTTAGGACGTTCTATGTCCAGACCCTTGTCAACCTAAAAACGTCTGGGGATGTGCTCAAAGACATCCTAAAAAGTCGTCCGTAGGGTATTCCAAAGAGGACGTTCTACGAATATTTAAAAAAAGAAACGTCTTTAGGACGTCCCAAAAAATACGGTCTCCAGATATCCCAAAAAAATAATCCATTGGAAGACCCAATCAAAATGTAAATTTCTGAAAGTAATTATTTAATATCGAAAAAGTGGTTTATGACTGTAACTATACCTTTACGTTTGCGTGAAGGTATATGAGATGGATCTCCCAGAAATTGGAATTATTTGATAACATAATGTTGCTAAAATGATAAAAATAATGTTGAATTATAAAAGCCAACAAGTTGAAGTTACTTATTCTATTAAACAAGCCTCTAAAGTAGAAATTTGGATGCATATTGTTTCCTTATTATAGTATTATAGTTTTTATATCACATTACAATAATAATTTGTACGACATACTGAGAACATTTTTAGAGACGTCTTGAAGATATTGTCCGAAAGACATCGGTTAAGGACGTCTTAAACACAGCAAACGGCTGGACATTGCACATTTAAGGACTTCATTATGCTGTCTTGGGTCAGTTCTTAAGACTGTCATGAAAAGGTCGTTTTTAGGACGTACCCTGGCACCCTTGCCATCTATAGAACATATTCTTTTAGTCTACTGAAGATGTTCTCGAAAACTTTGTGACATGTGTGCCCATTGGTTAGTATTAAAACTCAAGTATTTCATTTCATTGGCAAAGATTTCCGTGAATTAATAAAACTTTTTCCCTCGGTGTAGGAAGCAAAAAAAAGGTTACAGTCATGACAAGCGTCATTGAGAACAGGTATAATCATTGCGAGTGTTTTTCACGTACGCGTTGTTAAGAATCGTATGATACATTTTATTCAATGTAATTTAATCAACACAATAGCATTTCTAGAGAGCGCGAATAAATCAACACGACCTTTCAACCCTCGTAAAAAAGTACAGCGAGAGTACGGTGTTAAAAAAAAAAATGCCAGCACTCTCTGCGGCAGCGCACTCCGAAATTAAAGTCCGGGGGCGTTAATTATGCGGGAACAATCGCGGATGCGGATGAGACCGGGGCTGAAGGTAGCGAACCCCCTTCCTGCAATGCCTGCGGGCCGCAAGCTAATTCGATTCCCCGACAGGGATAAATATAATCTCAGAGTATTATGCTCGAGGGTGTGAAGTCCCGCGACGAGCTACAAGTCACCCTCTATAACTTATTTTTCTTTTAGCCTCTTAATAACTCGAAATTTTGCGGTGAGAATATGACAAGTGAAATAATTTACGAAAGGAAATAAAAAAAATACAGTACCACTCAGTACGCTTCCAGCATCCCACCAAAAAAATCCTTTGCAAACCTAACATTGCTTCCCAAAAAATTCTTTGTAAACATAAAATAGCTTTCCAAAAAATTCCTCGCAAACATAAAATTGCTTCTCAAAATATTATATCAAATTCATTATATTAGACAATTAAAACGCTTTACAAAAAAATTTGGCATGTCAGCGCCTAGCTCCCGTACATTGTTGATTATTTTTTACCTGTATTGGCTAAAAGTAATGGAAAACATACAATTGAACAAAAACGGTAAAACGAATTAACTTATATTAATTTTTTAAAAATTTGTATGGGTCTCTTATTTGACAGATCTTCTTTTCGTATCGTAGCAAACATCTTGTCAAATTTTCAGACAGAAAAAACTTAGGCGCACGGCTTTCTGTCGGCCGCTGGTGGAATTAGCAAGATAATTTTGATAACAGAACTTACAGTCATCTCTTAATTTCCCTGTCGTTTTCTTGCTTTACGGTACTTAACATCCTCACTGACCGGTTTTTTTCGATAATGCTGGGTAGTGCTTTGTTTGTTTTCGATGAGATCGTCAAAATGGTCATCAGTTTATATCCAGATTATACAATATCTATATTAACGCATATTTTTTTACTTATAAATGTAGGATATACTTACCGTCTAGATGATTAACGTAAATAAGACACTGGACATGAGGATAACTAAAGATTTTTTATTTGAAGGAATTAACCCGCCCAGAAAAAAAGTAGTCCAGGTTGGAGTCCCGGATGGAGTCCAGGATGGAGTCCAGGATGGAGTCCCGGATGGAATCTTTGCAGTCCAGGATGGAGTCCCGGATGGAATCTTCGCAGTCCAGGATGGAGTACCGGATGGAGTCTCAGATGGTGTCCGCCGACTCCGGCTTTTAATCGGATCCCGGAGTCGGCGGACTCCATCCTGGACGACCCGTGAATCTCCGCTGTCCAATGGCAGAATCCATCCTGGTGTCCATTATGGATTCTCACCTGGACATTTTTCTCACCGTTTAAATCTCGGAATGGTGGTTCTAAGTGACCTTTTTGCACAAAACCACCATGGTGATTTCGACGATGGTTTGTTTGGTGACCGGATTTGCTAGGGATATGCTGGAAATGATTCTCCCGACTACTTATTTTTTTTCCTGTAGGTATTCACCTAGGAATCAGGAAACTATCATAAACCTATCCGAGAGTGTAGCCGGTAATAGGCCAGCTCCAATGTTTACGTGAACAGTGTGGCAGGACTTCCAATAGTGCACACTATTTTATATAATATTGTTACGAATATGAAGATTAGGAACTGCACATTTGACAAACAAACAGATGACAGATTAGACTATGAAGTCTGTCTTGACGTGATTTTACAAGTCAACAGTATCATTACAAGTCAATCGTGAAGGGTTATTATAATGAATAATATCCGCTCCAAAACCAAATACATGTCTTATTCATTCACTCGATCGTAACAATATATAATATCTCTATATATTATAAAAATATCTTACCACTAATGGCCACCAATGGCCCCCCCAAGCCTGGATTTTTCTAAGTTCTTTATGAGACCAATAAAAAAAGAAGGCAATACGTGCGCGCGAAGTGTGCGAGCCATAATAACCCTTAGTATTATATAATATGATAGTAACATGTACTGTCCGAGTCTTCCAAATATTTTGACCAGACAACAGCTGACGTCGGTTTCACCCTCCGTACAGCCGACAGTGACCCTGCTTGGAGGTTCAACCATTATTTACCACCCTCCGTAGAGTCTTCCTCACTCCGTGTAGAGCCTCCGACGGCCTACTCGCCCTAAATGAGGTATAGAACTCCCTATGTAACCTACTGAAATCCAGATAACCCTACTTAAGCTACGAACATAGAAAAAAAGTGCCCTGATGAAAACTCACAAAGGGTTCAACATCTTATTAGTGTGAGTAATATATTTTGTGGAATTCAAACCAATTCACTCGTTACGATAAATCCAGAAAAAGTTTCTTACTCATTATCGTACTTTCTTCACATGTGATTGTACTGTGATTGTACTGACAAAACTATATCTTTCTTGAGGCTTCGAGCGAATAATCTTTTTCTATTTTCACTTTTTCTTGATTTTTTTCCCTACTTTCTTAGACGTTTCATATTTCGGTCTAAAATCGATCAGATTCTCATGCAAGAAGACATAGATGTATCTGAATCTGATTTGATTTTGTCTTTAATCCTAAAGAAGCGATATTAATAATTTCTAAGAAAGTAGGAAACAATTTTTTTACTTCGTTGCTAACTGACATCACCTTCAAATGTTATATGTCTTAAATAGAGATGGTTTCTTTAAAAAAAAAATTGATATAAAACTATTGTTGATATTAAATAAAAATATATTATATCTATGACATTATAAAAAGTTTAATAAACGCTTTTGTCTTTCTGAATTTGTTTCTTATGTTCAACATAAATAATTATACTTCCATTGATGTTTGGGTTAACGTAGGATATAATAGTGTATGGAAGGAACTTTTGCAGGTCAACGAATGGTATGGGGGTTTCTGGTAGGCTCAGCGGAGGGTCTAGGAGGTTCTATGGTAGATTCTATGAAGGTTTTTTAGGGTCTACTTCACCCTCCGTGACCCTCCGTTAAGTCGAGATGTCTACTTTCTACCATTTGGTGAGTTTGGTAGGTGGAAATTCAAATGTTAATCTATGGGCGATACCCTTCTTCCACGTTTTTGGATTGTTTGCTTTTAGTATTTATTTTGTACGGTTTGTGATTAGAATACGATATTTTTTTACTTGCATCACATAAATCGACATTCTGGTAAGCCGTTAAAATTTTTGTAGATAGTCTGGAAATATTAAATTTTATAGAAACCCATGATAAACAAATCGATCTGCTTAACTGTTCATTTACTGGTGACTTTACCCTATTGTATACGGATTTTGTGATCTTCCGTCTATGCACCCGGCTGACAAGCTTGTTTTGCATGAAATTCGTAACAAGGTACCCAGCGTTCAGCTACCAGGACAAAGCTTTTGCAGGGGAGGCGAAGGAACTGGATAAACTGGGCTTATAGAATCTACTACCCTACAGGGAAATCATGACGATGCTGTCCTCCTGCCATAGGGTTCAAACGAGAAGATGGTCGCTTCTTACCATGCTTTCTTCGAGCCGCCTGTGTTTACCACCATTTCCGATCCATTATATATTATGGGTCAACTGCATTGTGTGCCTTTAGACTCAACGTGAAATATATCCGGGTGTATTTCTTGATATAAAAAACACTTATGTTTTAGGATATATTGTTGCAAGATATGTTGGGTAGGTATATTGACCACGATATTTAGTCCTGATCCCAAACATAATAGGGCAAAATAGACGACTAACAACTGTACTCTAATCTGATATACAAATAGGCGTTATAACATCGTCCCACTTAATAAGCACTTACACTCTAGTGTTTTCATAAACGTTAATATAGTATTGAAGTATAGTAAGTTACCAATTTTTTCTTCTATGTCAAAGTAAAAAGTACATACTGTTGTAAAACCATGTTCTGAAGTTGTTAGGAGAGAATTAGATCGTCTTTCATTTATTCGAGCATACAGAACCGGTATACGTGCTTACCTGTGATATAGTAACTGAGAAGGTGGGTAAAGGCGAACAAGAAAGAGCGGAAAGATGGGGCAGAGGAAAGTGCAGAGGGGGACACCATCGCTTAACTTCGTGGGTATGATTGATGGCCTGGAAAATGAGGTAGAAGCCGCGGGGTCGAGGTACCAGGGTTAAAATGAACCATCTTTGGGTCGCGCATCCCATGATGGCGATGTCTACTGAGCTGCAAAATCACAAATGGTCTGTTACAATGAACTCTGTCATACTCTTTTTATTAATCTTCAATCTTTGCAATATTTTTCTAACCATACTGCGTACCGGCTTAATCAACAATTAAATCAACCTCTATCCTGCAGATGCTTCGTCGTACTCGAGCATTCAATTAATTCAATTAACGCTTTTGTGAATGTGACATAGTACACACTTACTTGAGAAATTAGACCTTGTAGTGAGTTATAATAATAATAAACACCTGCGCGCGGCGTTCGTTTTCTCGTATCTGCATAGCATGCGAAGTGCTCGATTGTCTCGCTTTATATGATTGGTTGTTCACCGTGTTCACTTGTCTTGCTGTCAGCTCCATGATGTACAAAATAAGTATTGAAAATAAAGGTTAAATGAAACTCGAGAACGAAATTTCTCACGGAGGTATTTAAAAAAATAAAGTATGTGACAAGTGCGCCGTAGGTGATTTTTGACTCATGTGATTGCCATTCACGCTTCGCTCGGGCGACAAATTTTACACTCATCTCGAATTACCTACTTCGCGCCCTTGTCGCGTAATATATTATATTCACGTTGACATTGGATGTTAAAATACTGCGATTTAATGACACTTCGCAAATTATATGAGGCATTCCACGGTACTTCAGCCACCGAAATTTTCGAATTTTTTAGTTACTCCGAAAATGAGTAAGTTTGAAGTACTAATACGACAAATTTTTAAAAAATATTTTCATGCCCTTTCAAGTTTCCGTTGTTTAGAAAAACTGAAGTTTTGATTTTTATCACTTTCGACGATATCCCTGCGCTTTTTCATTTTTTTTTTTTTCGTGTGTCAAGTTAAGACCGATTTTTCAGCCAAAGGTTCCAATGGCAAATTCAATTCGTCTCAAGATATGATTTAAAAAAATCAAATTTAAAAAAATCATATCTTGAGAAGAATTGAATTTGTCACCGTGTCTTTTGCTGAAAATTCGTTCTTCACTTGATAAACGTAAAAAATAATAAAAGTAAGAAATACCAACTGGCCTTTGTTGTTTACCAGCACAAAAAATCATGAAATAATATTAATTATATTTTGTGATTGCAAAAATTCGAAAATTTCGGTGGCTGAAGTACCGTGGAATGCTTCATATGTAGCATTCTCCGTCAATTCAGCCACTTTTTTTTCGACCCTCTCCGATTTGCCTTGTAATTGGTTATATGAATGTACCACTAAAAGACACTCTATGTGAATTGTTTCAGATTTTTAAAAATAATTTTTTAGAAAATGGCTTTTTTTTATTCAAGTGCAAATATCTCAGAATTTTGAAGTTACTGAAAAAAAATGTCAGCACATAAAAGTTGTCGTTTATTGTTAGCTTTCGAGCGGAATATTCCAAAAAATAATAATGCCCCCGTTTTTCGGAACTTTCACACAAATGCATTTTTTAATACCAGAAGATCGATCGGTGCCACTCTGGCGATTTTTTTGTGATATCAGCAGTCATGTAACAATACTCTGTAATTTTTTGAGTAAAAAAATATCCTTTTTTTAATTAAAAGATAATTCCTCCATTTTTCGGAAAGTAATCATACTCACAGGAACGTGACAATTATTTGGAATATTCCGCTCGAAAGCTAACAATAAACGACAACATTTATGTGCAGAATTTTTTTTTCAATAACTTCAAAATTCTGAGATATTTGCACTTGAATAAAAAAAGCCATTTTCTGAAAAATTATTTTAAAAAATCTGAAAAAATTCACATAGAGTGTCTTTTAATGGTACATTCATATAATCAATTACAGGGCAAATCGGATTTCGAAAAAAAAGTGGCTGAATTGACAGAGAATTCTTCATATATGCTTTATTTATATCAATTAATTACATATTGGTGCTAGGATGCTCTACAGTTTTCCAGCTGATACGCATTCATACATGACGAAATGTACACTTTTTACAATTAATTATTTATTGGCTATTTCACGATATGTATTAATAAAAAATATATCGGTCTTACAGAATTGTGAATAGTTAGACCCTACGACAAAATCCAATTCTAGATCCATCGAAATGAATTGGTCTTAACACTTCTTGTTACCAGATATAAAATGCTTGCATAACATTTTTGGTAATACGCATTTTTTAAGACAAATGAGAGTCTTCGCCGGAAAATATTCACCATATTTATTTTTAATTGCAGATATTACGCTTCTTCCTCGATTCCGCGGTCTTCCTCGATATATTTCCTTCGGACCGTCGTTTACAAATAATGCCACGCGCTGAACCTCGACGTCGTGCTGTATATTTTTATATTTATGTCGATGTGTAGGTATGTCTATACATACGTATATGTGCAACATGGAAAGATTTTAATTCCGCAAACGGGCCTGGGAGAGAATCCCTTTGTCGTGTTTCATATTCATGACGCGAGTAGCGCTCTGTTAATTTCATCAGCGTGCTCTCGCATGGAATCCAGTTTATATCTTCCTCTCCCTGTAATGCCCTCTTTCGCGTTCTACGTGCAGGCGTCACGGGCTCGTGTTATTCATAAGACATATCTACTATGTAATATCATATGCGTGGATCTATGAATTCTTAATCAAACTGTGAGAAAACATTTAGGACACTCGACACTTTGGTCCTTCTCAAAGATGTCTGAATAGATTTTTTATTCTTTCTTTTTCACTTGCAACGTTAGCGAGTATAGTATTTTATGCCACTCCGTGCGAGAAATACGTACTTCTCACTCGCTTCGCTTCGCGTGCGAGAAATCGCACTTCTCACACTAGTGGCATAAAGCTGTATACGAAACTCGTGCGAGAAACTTTTTCTGAACTCATGTGATTGCAACTCACACTCGTCAGAAAAAGTTTGATCGCACTCGTATTGTAATATACTATTACAATACTAATGCGATACATTTTTTTCTGGCGAGTGTGAGTTTGCAGCACGAGCCGAAGGCGAGTGTTGCAATTACACACGAGTTAAGAAAACGCATCAGTGTCGTACGAAATTTTATTTCACAAGGTGTGAGAATGAAGATTTATGCACGCGAGGCGTGCGTTAAATCGCGTTTCTCACACAGTGAAATAAAATAAGTTAATCATCGATGTTTGACAATCCATATGAAGATTGGAGCTGTTTACTTTAATCAAGCCGATGCTGCATTTTTTAAATCGTGTCTGTGATATTGTGTGAATTGAAGAATGGTAGTGTGGGTCAATTTTTATTACACTATATGCTGATCAGAGAGCAACTATCACATTATTTCGGCTTCCATCCTTAGGTTTATGATGTCTAAAAAAGCAACCATTGTTGAATTGTAATAGAAATTTAAAAGCCAATAACAGTCAAAATGCCGGTTTGAACAATACTTCCAAAATCCTACATGAAAATCATGCATAGACTTTTTTAAAGCGTATTCAACCGAATTATTAGTTTTCGAGGTCTAGTTCGATATCTCCATATCTTTTGGTGTTCAAGTCGGTATCTCCCTGGTTTTCGATGTCCAACCAACAATCACATTTTAAATAGTAGAAAAAAATACTATATTTGTGAGACAGAAAGCGTCTCATTTTTTGGCCGCTAAGAGCTATAATATTTTACTCACGACTTAATTAAGAACTATAATTTCAGCGCTTATCCGAGGACAATGTTGGTCCCAGGGACTGATGTAGTACTTCACGCTTCACGGAAAATAATGTTTGGTTCTGGCAACTACGTTTTCGATTTACTGTACACAATGTCTAAAAAATTAGTTGCCTCAGCCATATCGAATAGTAACCTGAACTATTCACGATTAGTTCTCGATTGGATTAGTTAGGTTAACTAATCCAATCGTTGTGACTACTACTCGAATAGTTGGGACTACCATTCGAATCGTCGGTATTATCATTCGAATCGTCGGTATTACCATTCGAATCGTTGGTATTACCATTTGAGTTGCTAGGGAAATAGAATAATCGATTGGTCAACTCATGTCTTGGTTATGGCAACTAATCTTTTTTTCCGTGTTGGGTTGAAGGAACGTTGAACTACAGTGAGAGAGGTGGCTGCTACCTGAAAATGGTTTCCAGTGAAATAAAATACAAACAATTGTGAAGGTAGGGGAGGAAAGTTCGCGAGTGACAGTGATCGCGTTCTCTCGATGCTGTGTTCCGTAATACATTGCGTGAGGACGATGGTCCGATAAATATTTTATTTCGAAGAAGAATCGTGAAACTCTGTGAAGGAAAATTGTCCAAGGAGTAATCGAAGTATACCGATAGTATATGTCGCTCCGTTGTATAACTTCTTCTATTCGCTACGCGGCAAACTGAAAGTGATCGTCGTTCGGTTTCCATTTGAGTCCAACGGTTTTTATAATATAGAGTGATTTGCCATCTAGTCAATGCGTTACCATTTGTTATTCTAATAACAAAAAATATTAATAATAAGAAAATGCAAAACACAAATTAATAAAATTTCAATTTTCTAACTATATCAATTCATTTAGTGGAAGGAATAGAGAAGGAAAAGCGTCGATCATGGTTTTGTACATACTCTGCAATTCTTCAAATGCATTGGATTAAGTGTTTTTGGTTTTCGATACATTTGCAATGCAATTTGTTTTTCTATTTTTCGATGACATTCAAAAACGCACTTTTGGATTTTTCACTATAATTCATTGGGCGCTAGGCTATTTTTTCTACCCCGATAGTCATGGGTTTACATTTCTCTTCTTCCTGTCGTTAACTCATGCCGAGTGGCTGGGCAGGATTATCTGTACATTTCGGGGACATGCAAAAATAATAATTCGAGATTCCCGTGGTTGGGGCTGGCTTAAGGAGGTTTGCCTGTAACTTGTGAGTAAAATGTGACTGAAAAAATGTTAATCCATCTATTACGAATTATATACAATATTAGTATGATGAATTGTGAATGCTACGTGTACACCACATTTCTCGTAAATTATTGGATTATAGAATATAAAAATACATATTCATAAGTTTTAGATGCTCAACGACTCGCAAGTCCAAAGTCACGATGTAAAAAAAAATATTGAAAATAATCTGCAAAACCTATAAAAACACTTTTCAGACTATAATAAAGCCCCAGAATGATTAATAAATTGATAATTTTCATTCGTTAACTCCTAATTGGTAGTACTACCCTTAAAATAATATGTCAACCTGACAGGAAAGTCAGGTTACTTTCCGCGAACGTATCAGTTATAGCGATACGAGTAGGTTTGCCGTCAAAGTATCGATACTTTATGGTATCGATATTTTAGTTCGAACATATCGATATTTTGTATCGATACTCACCACCTAATTAATACGCTGAATCGATACTTTTACACGAATGTCGACACTGAAAAAAAAGATTTTTTTTATTTAGGAATTTACAATTCCTTAAATGCGGCTGCAGCTAATACAGAAACGAAGTCAGTTTCATAGAGATATGCCGAGTGCCGCATGATTGGTTGACGTGTCCTATTTCAAAGAATGTAATGATTAAAAAAAATAAACGACGTTATGCTGGAAAAAAAATCTTATTTCCAGTGGAAAACCTGTGAAAAACTCTAAATTCAATTGTTTATTCTGATTTATCCTGATTTAAACGGCATTAATTAAACTGTCATTGGTTTTCAACATTACATGTGTATCGATATTGAATGTATCGATTCTTTCGTGCTCGATATTTTGTAGTATCGATACATTTTAAAACGATTCGATACAATCCAAGTATCGATACTTTTCCGTCGATACGGCATCCCTAATCTGAACCGAATGTTGCCATGTACTCAATGCTTTATCCCAGTCAAAGAGGTCAACTTCTGAGTCATATTCCAACGTAACTAGATGGCCAATATCGCTCAACCTTTGGGATTGGGTGTATTTTCAATATTTTCTTTTATTTTTCATTCTTCCATAGTATAGTTTCAATCGTCTTTTACTGCCCTTCCCGTAATTAAAGTAATTTACTTACGTGTAAACACCGAGGTCTCAGAAAAACTGACCTCCCGCTCACTGATTGATGTGCCAGCTGGTGCATGGCTAAACGGTCACCCATCCAAGTTATGACCGCAAACAATGATGCTTAACTCGGAGGACCGCCAGAGCTGTACACCGACCGCACAACCACCAGTGTCGGTTAGGATTGGGTGTATTAAGTGTTCATTTAAATGCAAAAAAATGAAAGCCCTAACTTGGGAATCGACTAATAGGCGAACCTCCTTAATACTGAAATTAATTCTGGACCAAAATATGGCGGCCTCAGCTGCTCTGGCAGAGTACCAACATCCCAACATGGGAATTAGTGTATTTTACGTAAATAATTACAATATTTGGTCAATACTCTGAATTTTCTTATCAAGGTAAACGACCCAGTTTGTGACGATGTAAGACAACCCTCTCACTCTGCCCATGTAAAACCATAGGGTAAACGAGGACCTAACGAGTGTCCTTTATTTATTGTTTAATTATTCGCTGTTTCTGGAATGTTGGGGGACGCCGTCCATGCTAAAGTAGCGCGTCAGGAACTGGACCGGCGTCAGAAACAGGGCCGTTTACCTTACTTCTAGTATATCCCCTGTGGTTGTAATGCTATGTTGTGTACAGAATATAATTCGTAAATTACTCGGTGAACGGATACAGCACTGTTTGCATGATCCTGGATTATTCGCAGTTTGGATTATAAGATCGCTGTTGCGTAAAACGGGACGAACGTCTTCCTCGAAGGCGAATGGTGGAAGACTAAGAAGCAGATTGTACTTTCATCGTTCTCGCTCTTTCGCGCATCTTGGCTAAAGCCCGCAAAACTTGATCCCCACTGTAGAGTTGTGTCTCCCTCTCGCTTACCTTACTGGTAGCACACCCCTAGCGAACGTAAATTACGCGACGAGAACTCAACGCAGTGGAAGGGTTTGGTGCTTGTACGGACAGGGAGGGGGTGAAGAGAGGTAGAAATAGGCAAACGAGCAACAGGGGAATGGGAGACAAGAAGGGATGGTGAACCGTTGCGGAGAGTGGCGTACACCAAGGTGGGTTGGGAATGGCTCGTTAGGCATTTATAAATAAATAATTCATTCGCCCCGCTGGCAAAATAAATACATACTTCTCGAAAGTCACGGACACGCCCGCTAGCGAGTTTGCTCCTCTTTTCGTTTCTTCCGGTTATATGCGTGTGCAGCGAGGAAGGAGTAGTAAGTGAGCGAGATGGAAGCACTATGCCTTGTATAGTAGTGGAACTAGCTTCAAGGAGACCTAAATCTTCCACAGAATCTTTAGACTGTGGGCTCGTAGCAAGCTGAAATTAGCGGTCGGTTCAATAATCTACGATTATTAAAAAGAATGTCATAAACTACGAAACATACGATATTTTTTTTACCGGTAATATCATGTACGCCGTTTAAGACGAATATGTGAAAATATGACAACCCATATGCGAATTCTGGCACACCGCCGGAATTACCATTATTGTACAGGGCGAAAACAAGATTGACTGCCTAGTGTTGATACTGAGGGTCACTTGGACTGAAACTCAGCTTACTGTTGGCGAGCAAAGTTCATCAATACTGGTCTGGTACGCAACTGAGTACTGGGGTCACATTATACCGAAATTTGGGTTTCGTACTAGCTGAACAACTAGAGCCAGTGTATACCCGACAGTCGTTTGAGTACTAAGCGTGTTTTGTGATAGTTGCTATAGTATCAGCGAGTAAATTATTATGTACGTGCAAAACGGACTGGCCGAAATGTATTGTCGAAACGCCGCTAAGAGTCGTCGAAGCACTGGGCATGGATTTGGCTGAAACTCGTTTCATTGTCGGCAAACAAAGTTTGTCAACCCGAGTTGAATCAAAATGGGTAAAATATGTAACTATCGAAGGTTCATACACGGGTCTAAGAACCTGATCTCACTCTGCAGAACCTAATTGGAAGTTCAGACATACAAATTTTAGACCAAGGTTTTCTCCATTCACTCTAAGTGGGTAATATCTGATATCTGCCATTTCCGAAGGTTCTGCGGAGGTTCCTGACTCTCGACTTACTCGGTGGAACTGCCACTTTTAAGTTTTGAGGAGAGTCTAAATTTTAACTCGGGAGTTGCTACACACGTAAAAATGATAAGGCCAGTATGGAGTTTGGGCTGTCTCGGATGGAATTAAGTAGTCCAGGATGAAGAAAGCGATTTGATCCAATCCCATCTTCCATCTTGGACTCGATTCTAGACTGCACTGACTCCATCCTGGACAGCCCAGACTCCACCCTGGACAGCGTATGTTTTCTACGCGGGCAGTTCACGATGTGGCAGTATGTCGCCGGTGACTTTTTATCATCGGTATAGATTTTCAATCTGACCATTTTTCCTTATGGCATTCCACCACTGTCCTTATTTCACTTAGCCACGTAGTGAGTAAAGTATTTTTATTTATGTAGTTATGTTTTTTCTGGTTGCCTCTTAAAAGCAACGCGAAATCCAGTCCACTTTTTCATCTCCTCTCTCTCGCCCATCGCCTTTTCACTTCCCAAGCAGTCAGGAATTCTTTGACGCCCGGGGTTTCTCACCCGGAGATATGAACTCCTCACGCGAGCAGCTAGAAACCCTCCAGGAATTTCCATTGGAATGTTTGCTTTGGCATGAGTGCGGGAGACCGGACGAATAGCTTGTAAACTGAGAGGCAAGACAGAGGTAAGTGAAAGAGAGAGGGACAGAGAGAGAGAGAGAGAGAGAGAAAGAAAGATGGAGGGAGACGGAGATACAGATAATGGAAGATACTGCCCGCGAGTTGTTCGGTGCAGCTTCCTCGCTCTCGGACCGACCAAACAGCCAGAGGAACGTTCAGCTTTAAAGCGGGAAATCCCCGACAAAACGGTCGGATACGTCGCTTGGGTAATGGGCTCACTTTGTACGGACTGATAGATACTTCCGGTTGTTCGGTATGCTGCTCTTCCTTGTTGTTCTCTCTTGTGTCCCTGAAACAAAGGAGTTGCTCACTGGTATCTCTCCGTTGGTGTACTAGTCGTGCTCCCGCGTTGTTGGTACCGTACAGGAAACTATATACGGGAATCCTCTGATGCGCCGGAACCTCGCGGAGATTTCAGCTTCAGTTTCAGTCCAAGAAAATCCAGCCTAAGTACATAGATACTAGATAGAAACATATAATCTTACAGCTAGTTAAGAATTAAAGTTTAGCAATTCAGTAACCCATGAATCAACGAAAATATAGAGCAACAATGTGAATTACATTGTATTAATGTAACTCCATTTTAATCCACAATTCAGTGACTCCAAATCACGTGATACTCGCCCTTTCGCCCCCCTCTGGACTGGGTGCCCTTGGAGGTTTTCGAAAGATCAGGCCTTGAGGGATCCATAAGGGACTTTGGAAAATTGAGGTTTCGAGGACCTCAGGGGAGTGAGAATAAATAATCCGGAAGAGTAAAAGCAGAGATGGTAAAAGTGAGTATTGATAGGATGACTTAGACTAATACCGCGCAGCGAGTATGTCCAGTATGACGAAGTTGACCCATTTTATTTTATCCATAAGGCGAAAGCACGGTCTTACATACAGGTCTTGAAACTCCTATGATGGGGGGGCGATCGCTTGTGGATACCAATAGTTGTTCGGCTTTTAGCCACGAGCGTCGCCGCAGAAGAGTAATAAATAGAGATAGATACATCGTCGTTCTCTGTCTCTCTTCCTTACATAACCAAGCTAGCTTGGCAGATTCAAATCAATATTTGAGCAGAAGAAAAGCATACGGCGATAACAAAATAAACAAATTATTATTTATTTATGAATACTTAAATTCGACGTTCAACGACAACCAAAGCTAGTCATTGAATTCGTAATTTCAAGATAGTGGTTGTTATTATTTAGCCAGAATTTGAATTGCATTATAGGTATTATTACCCTATCGAAGCGCCGTGTCGTGGCAGCTTTAAGAAAGTAAAATAGACATCCCTAAGCGACCGCCTGCCACCGTGCAAATTCGGCGAAGTCTCAAGACCTGTATGTAAGACCGTGGGTGAAAGGACCCAGTAAACACATAATTCAACAGCAATGTAACCTGAAAGTTACATGTGATTGTAACAATGTAATGTTTGCGTTATGTTGTGGCTATGTAACGTAGGAGTAACATGTGATGTTTCATTTGTTATATGCAGGTAATATTACTGTTATGTGACATATTCTCGTTGCAGTTGCATAACAAAAGCTATGAAACCGCAACGCAACGTGCAAGTACTAATTGGGACGTCACTTTTGTGATAGAAAGGCAATATGTACCATTATGTAACGTGGCAACATTGCAAAACGTTGCACGGGAATGTAACATTTACGTAACATGCATATTACAGTAGATATGTAACATCGTAGACATGCACGTTATGTGACTGTTATATGCCATAGTTCCGTTACAGTTATGTAACAAAAATGTGTAAGTGTAATGCAACATACATGTAACGTTTGTAATGCAACTCCGGCTATAGTCCGGTCATGTTACAGTCATGTAACGTGGCAACATTGCAAAAACGTTGCAAGGGAATGTAACATTTACGTAACATGTATATTACAGTGGTTATGTAACATCGTAAACATCCACGTTATGTAACTGTTATATGCCGTTGTTACGTTACAGTTATATAACGAAAGGGTGTAACTGTAATGCAACATGTATGTAACGATTTTAATGTAACTGTGGCGATAGTTCGGTTATGTTGCAGTTATATAACGTGGCAACGTTGTAAGAACGTCACATATTCATACAGAATGTTATGTCCGCTAGGTGGCTAACGACTCAGAAGTTTCTCGCAAGCGATTCGTGACCCTAGCGTGTATAAGACTGAGCGATTTCGCAGTTCAAAAGAAACAGTGGGATACCCTTCGGGGGTGCCCTAACTGGTTGGCATTATTCGCCAGTAGCTTGTTCTACTTTTAATTGTAGCAGCTATTTTTTTCACCTTCTAAGGGTAGCGATTTCGCAACCCGTGGACTTTTGTGGACTTTCAGACGACAAAAGAACCTCACGTGAAGTTACCTTTCGAACGTTTGCGGTTTCGTAACTTTTACGTTACTTTGCATAAGTAACATTACGCACCGTACAGGCAATATAACTGAATTGTAACGGTTATGTAACGCATGTTACATAACATGGCAACATTGTTGAGTGGGAAATAATAACTTACTTGTAAGTTACAGGTGATGTTGCTGGTAACTTTCTGTTACATTGTGCAACGTAGCAGTTACATTACGCAACGTGCGGGCAACATAACTGGAATGTAACGGTTATGTAATGCATGTTACATAACATGGCAACATTGTTGAGTGGGAAATAATAACTTACATGTAACTTACAGGTGATGTTGCTGGTAACTTTCAGTTACATTGTGCAACATAGCAGTTACATTACGCAACGTGCGGGCAACATAACTGGAATGTAACGGTTATGTAACGCATTTTACATAACATGGCAACATTGTTGAGTGGGAAATAATAACTTACATGTAAGTTACAAGTGATGTTACTTGTTACATTGGGTTACATAGCTGTAACATAACCGTGTTTACTGGGGAGTCGAAGTCTTCGTACGGGACATATTCCCTGTTTGGTAAAGTTGGCTGCTCGATTGAGGTCGATATGTGCGGGCGCGTATTCACAGTGATTATGACCGATGGTGGCGCTGACAGTGGCCGAGTTACGAGGTCTCAAAGGAGGTTCGTCTCCCTGTCGGCATATTTATTAGCGCAGTATTTACGCTATTTCGTTCCAATCTACGTAATGTTTCTGAGATTATCGCAAATATACGCATTCGTGAGTGAATATGTAAACAGAAGAAACATTATCGAAGGAAAAGAATTGTTGAAATCTGGTCAAATTGTGATACTTGGCTGTACAAAACCGACGACAGTTCAAAAGCAGATCTGCGGACTCGTTCTGCAAACCAGTGCCATGTCATCGTTTGCCCACACGATAGAAGGCATCCTCAAAATTGAAAACCAAAAAGTCGGGATTGAGAGTATGCACTGTTCGTGTAAAGCCGGGCTATCTAGGTGTTGCATTTGGCATCGATCAATCTATCATTCATCATCCGCACAATAAAAAAAAACAACAACTAAACCCACAAGCACCTATGCTGCGCAGTGTTTATCGTAGTCTCGGGCCTCCTGCCAAGGGTTGCGATTTTCGTCACTTGTTGGCATATCGCCTTGTGAGCAGCGTGAATACATGAGTGTAACAATTTTGAATACGAGAGAATGTGCGTTGCACTCAAGAATTAACGCAATTTCGTAACAAAAAGTTCATTTAACGATATATCAGTAACGAAGAGACCGCTTTCCATGCAACAGCTTACATTTGGAAGATAAAAACTAAGTAAATAAATACTTATTGTATACTGGAAAGGGTACTTCGGTTCCCCGCCAGCAGGTAGAAAAAACTCAAGGAAAGGTTAATCTGAACTTATCTGGGGAAAAAGTCCTAACCATTCAGGGTTTCTGAACTTCTCTGAGCTTAACAACAGACTATAGCTAACTCCGAAGTTTTTGGAAATTGATTTCTAGCTTGACTAGCAAGGAGAACTTCCGGCCAATGGCTCACTCCTGTATTGCTTCATACCCATATATATATATGTACATATATATATATATGCATGAAGCCGCATCAGCTCTGCTATCTAGAGTTTCATCAAAGTAGGTTCAAGTGGTTGCCGTTTACTACATGTCTAGTGAATGAGACTTTACTGCCACGAACGATCGGAAGATTGCTAACGTTTTCCCTAGAGTTTAGCTCTCAATTGATGAGATGCTGCTGATTGTACTGCCCTGATTTCCTAAGGGCATTTAAGGGTGATAATACAGACAATATTGTGACTAACATGTAGTTATATGAAAGATAGTATAGCAAAGCCCAACCCATTCTTTCGCAGCATCAAGCGCTTGGACCCCTTCAAAATAAAACTTCTGTAAACTATATCACTCGAATTACGATATCACGAAAAACACTGGTAAGTAGCAAATGTTCGTTTACAAAGTTTCGGATGGACCATTTTTTCGAAAAGGAAGTGAGTGAAAATATAATTAAGTTGACATTGTGTAAATAATAGAGCAAGCTATCACTTTTAAATTATAACATCGAAAAAAAAATTATTACGAAAGATCTAACGGTTATAAAATTCTCTGATGGGCGATTTTTTGAAAAATTTCTTAAGTAAAAAAATAAGGTATTTTACTGGTATGAAAAGTGTGGCAAGCTATAACTTAAAAATTGCAGCTTCATTCAAGAAACTGTTAAGTCCTGGAAAACCCCATTTCAAACATTGTGATTTAAAAAAAAAGTCTCTTGTCCGTCCCTGATTCCAGCATTCGATTATACGATTTCAGGTTCATAAATCGACATATACGATTTCAGGTTCATAAATCAAAACCAAAAACATAGTTATATTTTATGATCATCGATTCCTTTCACGAAGCCTTGCTTTAAAGTTATAGCTTGCCGCACTTTTCATACCAGTAAAATACCTTATTTTCTCACTTAACATTTTTTTTAACCATTCATTAGAGAATTTGATAACTATTAGATGTGCGTACGATTTTTTTTTTGAGGCTTTAATGATAAATTATAACTTACTACATCATTTACATAATATCAACTTTATTATTATTATTTTGTTTATTAGTACTTTTCTTAATGTCATAACTCAAAAGTTATAGCTTGTCAAAATTTTATTTTGCAGATGCTGAAATCTTAAATCTCATATCGACGAGTGATATTTACCGTTGTTACACGAAATCTCCATCACGGTTAATTAAACAAGGTATGGACTTGTTATGGCCATTGTTTAATCTTTCATCGTTACGTTCTGCATACATGCAAAATAATATTTCAACCATCGAAGGAGATGTATTCAATTTTTTTCTCTTTTATGCTTTTCCCTTCACTATTCCGTTGTTTCCTTCGTCTCATAACCGTTGTAGGAAAAAAATTACGTGCGCTTCAGGAAACGAGATTTTTCATGTTCATACCTACGGCTTCGGATACTCATGCATGTTCTTGTGATATACACGTAAGGTATAATGGACCTATATGGATATAGAATTGTGTGTAGGGGAGAACGGGGGCATCGCAGTCACCGGGCAATGCCGGTCACCTTATTTTTGCATCAACTAGTGAATATATCAAACTTTTTTTTTGCTCAATCATACTACGAAAAAATAAACAAACATTAAATGATTTTTAGATTATGCACTCTTTTTTTTATAAGAAAAGCAGTATTTCAAATAAGGGTTTTGCGTAACTTATTGACGTTGAAATCACATGTAAGCGTGTTTCATGTATTTTTCGGACTTGTAGCTTCAATTTCCCCATGGTAAAATGTTGATTCCATAAATAAATATATTGAAATTTGATATAAAAAGTTTTCGCGGTTGTCGGGGTAACGACGATCACGTGCGTGGGGCAATGGTAGTCGAGGGACGCCAGTGAGTTACCGGCACAATTCGTCGGCGCGCGTCAAATGAATTTTTCGCCGTAAACATCACGGTATGTATGCATTAATAATAGAAATTCAGTTCAACTAATGACTTAGTAATAACTTAGAAACAAATAAGAATTGATGAATTGAAAAATATACGTAAAAATGTGTTCAATTTGATGGCGATTTCGGTGTCGACATGAGGCTAGAATTTTTGAGGTTAGACTTTTTATTTTTTTGCAAACCATACGTTTTTTTATAAATCTCAGGTTTTGTTATACTTTAGAGAGACTGTTATATTATTAAATGTTTACGTAAGACAGTATAAAATGAGTTATATTAATGCATTTTAAGAGAGGATAGATAACTGTACCAAAAGACTGTGATTTATAATAGCTATATTCATAAGCGTTATATTTTCACGAGGAAATAAAAAAAATTTTAAACAATTATATTTTCCGTAATATGGTATTGATTTCTATAAAATCGCCTTCTATAAAAAATAGTTTTACATCACCTTAAGACGATGTGCTACTGCTCGGTCGGTAACAAAAACTGTAAAGTGTTGTTCTTGGTCACAATTGATGTTTCAGGCAAAAGACGAGAAGTACTGACTGCGTCTTGGTACTCTGCAGTCAGTACTTCTCGACTTTTATTCGAAAAAACAACCGTGGTGAAGAATAACACTTCGGGAAGTTTCAGCTATCTCACTCGCACTTATGGCGATCTGAGAGAGACAGACGATATGTAACACATCACCTTAACAGGAGAAAAACGCAACTATGCTAATAAATAGCCACCAGGGGTCTCCATCGGGTCATTAGCTCGATGGAGGTCCTATGTTTTAATACTATCACGGAACAACGATAAGTTAACTCTATGTTATAAAATGATCTTATCGTCGTCGTTGCCGCCGCCGCCGGGTTGAAAATCGAATGATTTATTGCTAAAATAATCCCAACTAGAGGCGGTTACCTATCCAAGTGCTGATCATCAAGTAAAGTACTTATGACTTTAATAAAAGCTTTCTTTTTATTTAAGTATAAGGACTCTTTTTACTATTTCATTGTTTTATTTTTAGAAACATTCAAATTATACTCAATTATACCGAATCCATTGTATAGTACTTTCACCCTTCATATTAAATGATAAAGTATTGGTTGAGTATAACTTGAGTATGATTTAGTCAAATATGTCATACTCCTCATACTTTGTATTTTATATCATTCTAATACTCTTTTTATACTTTATTCCGTGGAGAGTCCAGATATTCACGCTAGTTTTGTGAGGGAAAGGATACGATGGAAATAAAATATCTTAGAATTACTCGTGCGTTTCGCTATAATTATAGCGTCTGCATATACCTATAGAATTTTCGTTTGTATAGTATACAAAGCAATAAGAAAACGGATGATTCGTAGAATTGAAAATGAAGAACGAAAATATGCGTCATAGATCCAGGTATTATACGCAGGATCCATTTCCGTCTTTCGTAATCTTCGATAAATGTTATATATGATACTGGAGATTGCGAATGCACCTAATTTATCTGCATGTTCCATTTCCAATATATAATTTCGAGATGTATTTGCGGTTTTGCGTAGATATGTGCTCATATCGAATTGAAAAGATATATTTAAGACGCGAAGATCCATCTTCAATCGTTTCTTTACCAAGGTAATATCCCGGACCAGCACGGTGAATTGGGTACTATTTTTTTATATTCCTCAGTACGAATGTATGCTTTTACTATCTCCTCCTCTTTATTCCCCATTTTATTCGCACACCGAGACAAAAGAATTCAGTGATTCCAAAGAAACGGGTGGGTTGAATTTTTTTTATTGGCTTTAAAAAATGTTTCTTTGTTTTCAATGAAAGGGTTTCATTGAATCAAAGAAACAGTTGCCTTGACGGCACCCGGTCAGTCAACGGTTAGCGCAAACGCGTCAGTTGCGTTGAGTCATTAGTCGCGAAAAGTCAACTAAAAAATAAAAAAATTTTTAGAATCTCCCAACTGCAAAATAAATTCATGAAAAAAAATACAATAATATTTTTTAAATATGATTATAAAAATTGGTAACATTTTTTAAAAAGGTGACATTTAATAAAAATGATATATAAAAAGTCTGAAATTAATTTATAAAATTGTTAGGAGAATAACTTCCAAATTTTTTATTACAATTGTAACAAAAAGTTTCCATTATTTTACAATCATAACAATAAATTTCAATTCTTGTTTGTAATTGTTCAACTCACGGTTTTTTATACAATAGTCGCACGGGGAGAAATTTCTGTGTTGTGACAACATAAAACGAGGACAAGAAAAATCGTTACGTTAGGCTGGCAAATCTGTTGTTCGGCTGACAAATCAGTTTTGCTATACTGACAAATCTTTTGTTCGGCTGACAAATTTTTTTGCTGGGCTGAGCAATTTTCTTGTAAGCCTAACGTAAGGATTTTTGTTGTTCTCGTTTTATATTGTTACAATACAGAAATTTCTCTCTGTGTCAAAGTAGAAGTACCAAAGTCATTGGTAGTTGCACATTATGAACAAGTTAACGACCTCAGACGTAGAAGCTCTGCATCAAAACTTGTCAAAACATTTTTTGTCGTTTTGACAAACATGCATGTCGAAGATTCGAGGTGAGATCTTTCGAACGTCGCGAAACGCGTTTTGACAAATATGCATGTCGAAGATTCGAGGTGAGATCTTTCGATCGTCGCGAAACGCGTTTTGACAAACATGCATGTCGAAGATTCGAGGTGAGATCTTTCGATCGTCGCGAAACGCGTTTTGACAAGCATGCATGTCTTTGCCCTGTTTTTTGCCTGGGGGCAGTCGGGAGTTAAAAATGGATAGGTAGGTATCGGTGTTTATTGAAATAAATTATTTCTTTAACCTTTTTGAATCTAGTACGTCATGGAAAACCATTTTTTTTTAAAGCAACCTCTGCCGTGCTTTCATTCCTTTAGCGACATGTCATTTTATAGGTTACCTTTTTATTTTAGTGTGTCTCAGACGATTTCATTAATTCATCAAAGGAATTTTCATCAATTCAATATCACTACATTTCATTGAATTTTTGATAAATCAAAGAATATATAAAAATAATCAAAGACTGCCTCTGAAATGTGTTCCAAATGTATAGAATTCTGCAAAAGAACCCAGATCTACGAAGCTCTATAAAATGTAATTGATCACTGTTTGGCCTCCACCTTGTATATCTTTTGTAATTATATGTATTGTATTTGTATAGTCGCTAATGATCACGCTGTTGATGCGACTAAAAATAAAATAATAAAAAGAAATAATAATAATAATATTAGTTTAAGTATCTTATTTCATTGGTTTCAAAGAAATGTTTTATAGGTTAGGATTTTACCGAAATTTCTTTGCACCAAAGAAACTTTTTCTCTCGGTGTAGAGAGCCTCTAGAGTGTTATCCAATAGCCTCTCGTCCTAATGTACTGCTGCATCGCATATTTGCATTGCAAATTTGGCGTTATGGCATAGTAAAACTGCGGAACATCTGGTCGATACAGGCATCTATATTTTTACTGTATTTAATACATTGGATTTAGAAAATAATTCCTGCCGTTAAGCAGTTGGCGCTTAAATCGGTACTCGGCTTAGCGGTGACCCATTAAAGTTACAGCTGTAAGAAACGCTGCTAAACTCGGGCTAAGAATTTTTTTGCTCGTCTGAGATTGTTTCCATAGGCTGAGAAATTGTTTTTCTAGGCTAAGTAAGTCTTTTGCTATGCTTAGAAATTTTTTTGCTAGGTTAGCAATTTGTTTAGCTAGGATAAAAAATCTTTTTCCTAATGCAATAAACAAACAAAAAAATCCTTTTGTGATAAGCTAGCACATAATACAATGCTTATCACCATTTTAGAAAAAGCTTTGCCGGGTCAGGAAAATCGTTTTCTTCATGGGCAACTGCTAAAGCCACGAAGTGCTCGTCCACGCGACCACCGCTATTTCTTCACTTTTCAAACTGAAACTATGTTGAATTTAATACCGATATTCAATTGGTACGCACAATTCATCTAAAAAAAGTTTCTTAGATAGTTAAAATAGATATTGTTATTATATAATAGGAATAATTGTGTCTAATGCGAAGTAAAAGACTACGAAGTTTATTTAAAATATCAGGTAATCTAAATAAGGCTTTAAAATGGTGCTTTGCATTCGAGTCCATGATAAACATTTATTTTTTCTTCAAAATTATTTAAGATTTGACAAAGTACAAATGAATATATTATATATACTATACTTGGGCTTTGATGTATGCGTATCCTTTGCCATCTTCCAACTTACATTTTCAGTAGCTCTCTCAACTCGTTTCTCATGGCGCATTGCTCACTCGCCTGTAAATGTTTCACCGGAGGGAAATTGGAGCTTCTCCGTCGTATAGAGCGGAGCAGGATAAAATCTGGACGCAGGAAGGTCCTGTCTTCTCCCTCGCTCACTTGGAAAGAACCTCCAGGTTTGTACCGTGGAGAATGAAGAATGCAAAGCAGAGACGAAAGGAAAGGAAAGCACCGAGCGAGTGGGTAAGAGAGCAATTGAGATGCAAGCCAAAAGGTCCTTTTATCCACAACGAGCAGCAGCGGCAACATTGCGGCCGTAGTGGAAGAGACAGAGCGCAAGTTGTACCATCTTACAATACACCTACGTTAGTGTCACCAACGAATCAGAAGGAACAAAATACGCCAACGGTAAACTAGAATTTAGCCATCTAAACCGCAGTGTTGTAGCACTAACGTTAGCGACAGACGTATAGATCGAAGAGCCGCAACAGGGAAAGAGACGGACAAAGAAATGGTTCGTGTATCTCACCTCTAGGATATGTGTCTCGTCTCTCGCAAAACCCGTGCACGTTCATGCACGGATTTGAAATCCGGTTTATCGGGGCTGTCCCCAACACGAGCACCCACCGACGCCGAGGACGCGAAAGACGAGAAGAAGGATAAGAACTCGACTCTTCGTTCCCTTTTGTTTCACAACGCGTCACGTACGAATTTCCTCATTCTTTTATTTTTTTCTTTCTTTATTCTTCTCGGATTCTGGACTCCATCCTCTCTTGTTCCGTTGTGATTCGCCAGAATTCTGCTCGCAGTAGTTCAGGTGTTTTGGGAATTCTCTCTGAAAACGGAGCAGCCGAGGATTCCCGGAGATGGTGAATTTAACGGCGTCACGTTCGAGTCCCCACACGGACTTTGAATACGAGGACCGTTGACGCGTACAAAGCGCATTGTATGCTATGTACCTCACATTGTTTCGTCGCTAAACGTAGCTAACTATCAAGGTTTTTGATAGTGTAATCTTGGTGAATATTTCTCTGAATAGTTCTCTGAAAAACTTCAACCGTAACGAATCCAGATTTTCCTAGATTTTTCTGCAGTGCTTTGAATTTTTCTGAATATCTTGGCCGCGGATATCACCGCATAACTCTAGAATGTGTAATTTGTTAACGAATTTCATCGTATATCAGATTTTTCCAAAAAAATATTCTAAGACATGAAACGTTAGTTATATATTTTGCAGAGAAGATATGAATTTAATTTTATTAAAAATACAGATTTTGTTCGTTCCGAAAAAACCCTTTTTTCTCAGAAAGTATCTGGAGCTTATTTGAGAATCTTACAGGCCATTGAAGTTTACAGAAAATGGTTACAGAATGTAGACGGAAAAAAGCCAAAAATGAAAAAAATCATCGAACTTTACAGTTTTTTTTAGAAGTCTACAGATAGAAGCAGAAATTTTCGGTGGAATTTATAAATTGCTGTTCAAGAAGATGCGCGGATTTTTTTCGAAAAAAACTCTGACTTTCTCTAAAACTAAGAAAAACATAATTGAGTGAGTCAAAATTTTCAAGTTCTTAGAAAAAACAGTTAAAATATGAATTGCAATGAGATATAAAAATTAGGGATTTTCATACATTCATTTTCGAGAGTACTCGGCTCAGAACGTAAGTGATTTTCAAGGTAATTCGGAATCTTCATAATCAGAGAACATTTTTATTTTCTTTGATAAATACGGGAATATGCAAAAAAAATTAAAGAATTACTCGAGATCTTGAGATAAAAAAGTTCACTATGGTACTCTCCGATTTTGTACTATTTCCAATTTGTCAAAAATAATTGAAAAGTACAGAGATTCATTTCGTCAGTCTCTGCATATTAGAGTATCATAACAATAAATCAATGGGTTTAGAGTCTGCTTTTTCTCAGCAATTTAATTTGTAAAGGCTGAAAGAAGCATCATGAATAAACAATTTAAACATAAAATTTGTCATTGATTTCAAACAGCAAAAAAACTATTTCCGTTAAAATCAGTATCTAAATATCAAGAAATCGTGACGCTTGCATTTTTATTTCGTAATGCTATATTTGCATAATAAGAAGCCTTTAAAATGCTGAAGTCAGGCTGGAAAAACAACTGGTAACTCTAAATTATATCTTCACACCAGCTTTGGCCCCCCAGTAACGCTTATTAAGAGTTGCATAATTAATATGCGACACAATATCGTTTATCTTTTTATTGATTTTTTGTTAGAGGCTGTACACGTGCGTTCGGGACATTCACATTTGATCTTCGAAAACAAAAGCCCCGCGAACGCTTGAGAATTAATTTCATTCATTTATTTTGTTTGCAAATTCAATATAGGATTTTAAAAAAACCTATCGCCTAGAAAACATACGTCTGATGTAATAACACAAAGCACCATGAAATTCTTCCATCGGCTTTATTGCAATATACATATATAGATATATATATGTATGTATGTATATATGTATATACATATACATATAAAGATATATATATATATAATTATAATAATTTTTCGATTTATGTCTATATACATATATGGGGTGTGTATCATATATCATATATCATATATATTTATATATGTGTTTCGTGTTTATCTTCTTTGAATTATCGCCGTAATATCATCGTATTAGTTTTATAATATAATTAAATACGACACTTAATAAACTGGTTTTCATCGTGCGGACATTTCGAATGAATTTATAATTGTATCTATCTCTCCACCTCTCACTCGCTTCACATTTTCTCTGTGCTCACTCCATAATTAACATTTTTTATCTTCGTCGTAGATGTTATGTTAAATTGCAGTGCAACAACAATAGTTTTTACAGTCAGTTTATCTGCCACAAGTGCATGAATTAAATTCAGAGTCTTCGGCTCTCACATGTGTATCATGTACTTTCATAAGTTACACATAACCATCGTCATTTTATTTCGCACGTAATCTTAATTCGTATAGAATAAATTTAACTTTGGCGCTTTCTTCCACTCACGTCATTAATTGTCCTCGAATATAGCTAAAGCTATACGTAGTATTCTTTTCTGGTTTTCTAAATACACTTTCGTCGGTCCACTGTGCATGTCTCTTAAGTTTTTCGTTACAGAGTATATTTAGACTTATAGCAATAATATAAATCTTCAACACTTCAGTTAAATGAATACTTTTGTCGATCGACTGTCGCCATATCAATTTACCATCTGAGCGTTTAATTGATTTTTTTTTTTTCACAGATCGTGCTCAAATCTGTAGATCATTTTGATGACAATAACGTATACTCCAGTTTGTTTTGTTGATAAATGAGTGTATACAAAAAAAATTGAAATCGTTATGATTTAGCAAATAAAGTTGTGATGCAGAATTTTTTCGGTTTGGTAAACAAATGTAGATTTACCGCTCGTCGCCTGGGGTGACACTCGACTAGTCGCAAAATTGAAACATCGATTCCAAAGTATGTACTCTCATTGAGCAAAGAAATAGAGACTTCTCTTTCGCTCACGGCGGAGCTAGCTAGCGAAAACATCAATAATGTCAGGCAAACATTAGGAAAAGTTTCTTTGAAGCGTTTCGCGAAAGCCGTGAAGCTTTTTCATCGGTTCTACCGCAGACGACATTACCTAAACTGCAGCTCTGCGAATTCCCCATTTCAACCGAGGGTAAAGGCCACCTCCCGTGGGTTTTGGTGGAAAGTGGTGTTTCCCATACTCTGAACTGGAGCTTCACCGATACACTTGCAAATTATACTAAGAAAATTGTGTTGACGTGTCGCCTGGGTGATATGTGGCAGCGAGGCCAGTCGCAGCGTCGAGTCCCTTAAATATCTACAATTATATTCATTTATAACTTTAATATAATATTTATATCCTAAACACCACAATTCATTCAGTCGGTCTTTCGTACTTTATCATTCTCATACCGCCTCAGCGAACAAGAAAATAAATACATTCTACAATAATAATAATAATAATCGTAGTAGTATGTCTATCATTTTTTTCGATGCTGTCATTCGCTCGTCTTTATAATTACCTTCTGACAAACTATATAATTTAACGTTATATCACTCGTGCTTTCCTCCCTTACTATATTCCTCAATCAGCTCATCATACATAAATTTATATATATATATATATATATATCTTTCCTTCTCTCTCTCTCTCTCTCTTTCTCTTCCTTTCCCTCAACTAACTATACTTTCTCGCAATTCCCGGTTTAGCAGCCGAGCACCTCACAACTGTCTCGGATGGATCATTAATAGAATGGACGGTCAATGCATGCACTTTCTCAATTCAACGAAAAGAAAGACAGAAATGTCTGTAGTGGGTTTGGCCGAATCATGAAATCGTGAAATGGACGTAGATAATGCGGAGAGTTAATCGATTTCTGGTTGGAAAGCCACAAAACCGAAAATCATTGACTGCTGCGTCGAGGTAGAATTAGGGGTGGACGGTGCGAAAGGGGTCGCACGCGCTGCTATTCACGTCGAGAAGTTATAGGGGTTCACCAATTACCCGACTGGGCTTGGTATAGTTAAGTACGTTGGATCTGTGAATCGTGCGTTCCGCGTGAATCGGAGTCTGTATAAGCTCGTTTCTCGTTCACCAGCGATAGGAGCACGTCCCAAAAGGAGTGGTAGTTATACCAGGAGGCTGAGGGAATTCCAAACGTTGCAGAGATTGGCCCTTTACAGAACTCAGCACATGGACGCGTATCCCTATCTTTCCAACAGGTTTTACAGGTCATTTCAGCGACAGACTGGCCAATCTCTGTTATGGGTGCAATGACTGTAACAAGAGAAGTAACGTCGACCGCTCTCGTGACCGGAAACGCGTTAATTATGCCAATCCGCAATCGGACTCGTCTCTCAACCACAATCGGATATCGAAGGGGAAAATTGGAATTCCCAATCAGACCATCGGACTGTTTATGCCACTAGCCGCGTGCACGAACCATGTTTGCTAGCTAGTTGGGTCTCCAGCACGTACTCTGTATGGCGACCTTTTGAAATTTTAGGTACCCGATCATCGTGCAGTGGATGTGCGGTTGCAATAGGCATACGTAATAGTCCTCGATACCGCTTTTTCACTTCGTACTTACGTTCAATCAGTCATAAACCTAGAATCTAATATGAAATGTCAAAATGGTTAACAATATTGTGATAAAAACGGAGAAAACTGAGAACACATGAAAAGCGTAGACCGTCCACCCGAGTTACAATTACGGCGTAACTCAAACAAGTGTTAACAAACTTCACTGGAATGTAATTACGAAATTCTCAATTGAGATACACGCTGCGTTTCGCATACTTGTCCAACATACTCCTTAAAGTAATTGAATAAGTAATTATTCATCCTACTGGTTCTACCCGCAGTCAATTCCAGCTCTGAAGGTCGACGACCTATTGATGACATTACAGTTCCAATTTAGACTACACTTGAGTGTTCTGCTCAAAGGCAGTCATTCTCTGTCGGTTCATTCATAATGATAGACGTCGTTTTTGGGAAGTGTTGAGAGAATCGAGACATTTGCAAAGCCCTCCCTGGCTGTGTCCGGGAAGCTGTTGTTACTGCGCAGCACTTGAGGGCGATCATGGTGAGATGTTTCTGGTGCCGCGCATAAACCGCCATCAGGACCGCACGGCTATACGGATCGGGAGACTGACATTCAACCGCGGACCGACGTTTGGATTAATCTCGCCTTGGCTATGGGCGCACTACTACTACAACGTGCAGCATATGTTGGCTCGATCGATCGTTCTCGCCGTCGTCGTAGTCGTGGTAGCAGCGAGGGCTGCGGTGACGGTAGTAATGCCACCAGTGCCGCGAATGCCACAGTCGCGTCTTAAACCCCCGCTGGCAGTCACGTCGCGACGTACAATCCAAGTAATACGAGGATAACCACCAGGAGATGCTGCTGCGGGTTCCCCCGCATGCTATCGGTCACGCCTCCTCGCGAATCACCGGCGCTCAACCTCTGGTTGTTCACGTGGGCCATATGGACTGTTTCCTCCGCATCGTAGCGCTTTGAGCCTACGTAGGACACGCAATGAATCGTCACGGTACCCTCGCCGCCAGAGAAATGCCGCGTTTCTGCCTGCAGACGAAGACCCAGACTGTTCGGAGTCCCTGACAATGGCTCTGGTGCCAACGGTGGATGCACCACCGTGTACTCCTTTGGAACCTGTAACAAAGAATATCGTCGAATTTCAGTCAATGACAAAAATTTTTTTTTGAAAGGAGAAAATACTCATGTCGAAATGGATTCAGGCTACCCGAAGTCGAATTAGAAAACTTTCAGGTATCAGACCAGGCTTATCGGATCTGAACCGGATTGGGGCTGGATCCAGGGCACATTACCACTTGTCTAATCCTAGCTGCTTACTAAATTTCTGCCCGATCTAAATCTCATTTTTTTATTGGTTTGGTTCAATGTACGCCTACAAGTTTTAATGTATCCCTCATTTCATTCGCAATTCGATTTCTAGGATCAGTGCGTAGCTAAATGGTTAACTATGTACGTACCGTATATATATTGTGATGCAATTTTTCCGAAAAGATAAAAAGAGAGGTGCCCTGCTCGCATTCACAAACCCTTCGCGCTTTGCTCTTCAAATTTATAAAAAGGGCGCCAGCCGCCGAAGCGGCGATGAAAACCAAAGGACGACGTTAGCGAAGGGGTTGGTTTGCCAGACTAGACTGCGAGCCAGTGATCTATGGTAGAGTGGGCGGTCCGTATTTAGTTCAGTCAATTTTCGAATACATAAAACACAAACGAAAGACGAAACAAAATAAATCAATTAATCGAAACTCCTAATTTTAATTGGTACCCCAAAACATCGTTCGCTTTATTTGCAGAATTAAATTTTGTACCAAAACTCAACAACCCACGGAAAACAACATATTATAACAACAAGAATTTCCTACTAAAATCCACGACGGCTACTCAATTCACCGCCGAGATTTTCTAAAGCCCTACTAAATACCCTACTTTCCCTACTATCTTAAAACCAAACAACAATAACAAAAAGGTACCTAGGCCAACGCACGGCCCCGTAGCACCACGCAGGAAAACTACACAATAACATTTCAATAGTCGCTTGCGTCAGCGCTACCGAAAACCTAACCGGCCGCACGCCGACGCGAAAGCTCGAATAAAGAAAACGCCAAGAGGAAAATCAGAGCTCAACGATTCAAATACAAAAATACCGTTGCCGCGCCCCGCGTCAACGGAAAAAGAATTACGTACGATACTTGGTATCCCGTTTTCACGCGAATACACGAGCCTGCACTTTTATAATATTTCGCAAAACGTGACTCTAATTTTTTCTCTCAAAACGAAAAACATGAATCCACGCAATACTTAAAATTATGGTCTTTGGCTATGCGCTCTACTCAGACAATACTTTATAATAATTTATGACACGAAAAATCGTTAACGGCACGAGACACGAGGTACCACAGCCGTAGCTGGACACACAAGCAGACGTTATTTACCGCACGAAACAATAACCCGAAAAACAAAGAAAAACACTGAAGTTAGTTATTCATTTTACCCGAGAGAGCGAATCTTTTACGCGTACGTCTGCGGTACTGAACACCTAATCGGTCGCACGTACTTCGGCGTTGTCATAAAAAATATATAAAACAATTCCTACAGATTAGTAAAATATTCACTTTCTCAATAAATTAGCCTTGGAGAATTATCTGAGCAGCAGTCGAGAAGCAGCGTGAGCACGAGAAGCTCCCGGGTACCCTGAGAAAAATTCAATTTTTGTAACGCTAAAAAAAAACGCGTTACAATATGTATTTTTACTTGAGATTAAAGAAAAATGTTGGATTAAAGATTCGCAACACTAATACCGAGGGTGGTATTCTACATTGGGTCGCGTACAATTTTCAGCACCCTGTAGGATCCTGGCTATTTCTATTAAAGAATAATCCGAAAGCTGCGGTAATAATTCAAACTACCTGGTTCCGGAACGGCCGGGATTATAAAACATAGATGAACCTTGCGGATTGCTGAAAGGAAGCTTTCAAGGTAATTCACGTGCGATAATCGGATCCAAAAATTATTCTGACCATGTGTGTTGAAATCTATGAAAAACTGTATCCCTGTCTCGACAACTTTTGGTTCAGGCTTTAACTATTGCCAACTTATCCAATCCGTGTCCTGTGCTATTTTACGCATCCCAGACGTATGAACGATTACTTGAACGATCGTGGCTACGCTGCATTTTGCATCGAGTTGGTCACACTGCTGTAGTCTGTTTATGCGAGCGTAGGAAAGTAAGGTGTGAGGTTATGTGAAAAACGGCGAATACAGCACGATGATGTGCGTACGATACAACGGTAGATTTGCGAAGAAAAGTGTGATTGAAAAGAGGAAGAATGATCTGCAGAATATTAAATGCGCAAAAAAACTAAAATGTTGTAAATGTGCACTCGAATTTTTGTTGACAAACATTGTTAACGAGAAACAGCTTGGTCTAAATACGATGTTGCAAATCCGTTGCAAAAATTGTTTGATCCTGACACGAGTTAGTACGGGAAAATTATTGCGTTGTGGCAGAGAAAAAAAGGTGAACTTTCAGACGTGAACACAAAAGCTGTGGAGATAATTATTATTATTGATAAATAATAAAATAAACATCTGCAAGATTTATTTAATTAAATGCTTTATTATGACGCTAATTCATTATTTCCTTATCTACTTGTTTGTGTAAGTAGAATCGCCCCGTTAGACCAGCAATTTTCGTGGGTAAGTTTGAATAGCGCGCTTTCGCCAATTCTCTTCTCTCGTGTGCAGTGTTGCCGTATCGTTTCGTAAAAGCCCAATACTTTTTATCTTAAAATAAATCCCAATATTTTTTTATCTTAAAAAGTAGGAGGTCAATTGCTTGCAAGTTTTGTTAGGTTTACTGTTATATATTTTTCTTGCCCTCAAAAAAATTTGATCAAAATGGTAAGAAGCATATGTTTATTGTGATCGTAAATGTAATTTATTTTCCGAGTTAGATAGGAAATGCCGTGTTTAAGGGGGGGAGTCAGGTAAAATTTTTTTAAAAATCGATTTTTTTTCTGTGAAAACATTCATTTCCATGTAATCTATCTATTAGTAAAGTTATAAGTCGGAATTCGCAAAAATGGCTAAGTTTCTACGGTACCATTCATATTTAATTTTCCCAAAAGTCGTAAAAATTACCACAAAATTATATTTGAATTTTAAATTATTTTATTTATTTATTGTTGTTATATGCAGACATTATGGTCGATTTTTTGTTCACACAAAATAAATAAGGGTGATGAAAAAAAAATGAAAGTTTTTTTTTTCTCTCTTTGGCAGTTTCGTTTAGTTAAGTATAACCTCTGAACCTGCAAAATCTTAGACCTGAAGCCGAAAAAATGGCCGATTTCTGCAATACACCTGTTTTTTAATGTTTTTTTTTCTATATAAGTAAAAAGTTTATTATGTATTTGTAAATAAATTTTTATTTGTTTACCACTTTTTAAACCAGTTAGTGAAACGCGATACAAATGACGCGATGATAGTGTGATGTCTTCAACGCAACACGTAACACTTACATTATATTCGAATTCGCGCGAATAAAGGGACATGCGCTGTGATATCTTAGCGCGTATCGCATGCGCAGCGTGTTACTGCCACAAAAAGTTACTTCTGCTACACTCGCGACGTATAACCTCGAATTCACGTTTTTATTTTTCGTTCATATTATGCTATTAGTTTGGTTCCGTTGGCTATTTACGGTTTTTTTTTTAAATCAATAGTGTTTAAAACAGAATTAACAATCATCAGAAGTGGTCAGATATGCATCATTTGTTATGAAGTGATGATTTCATGTTTGTGCAGCACATTTGTAAATGTGTCAACACCGTATAAATTTTCATTGATGTTGCCAATAAAAGTGATCATCCCCATATTATTTACAGGTTTTTTTTTCAAATTATGCATTCATTTACTTTTTTATTTCTAAAAAAAACATTTATTAATAACATTATTAATAATATTCTGTAATATGACTTGCAAATAATATTTTTAATTTGTTCATTAAAGGTACTAAGGTGCCCCAAAGGTGAAAGCAGCATAAACATTTTTATTTGAGTGGTACACTTTAGATGTCATTTGCCGAAACTTGGTTTTAAACCTATTCTGCGCGTGATTCAGACCAAACTGCTAGGCAGATTTGGCTGGTTGACGTCTTATTTTCTTCTTCATAAAAAGATACACCGGCTAAATGGAACAAATGTTAATAAAACGTAATATTTTTTAAGTGCCATAATTATTACTAAATAAATTTTATGCTATTTTCTAAATCAGTGCTTAACTTTGCTTTTAGAATGAAAAAGAAAATAGTTTGCTCCATTTAGCCGATGTATCTTTTTATGAAGAAGAAAATGAGACGTTAACTAGCTCAATCTGCCTAGCAGTTTGGTCTGAATCACGCGCAGAGTGGAAAACCTAAGAACTTTGCTTAAGATAATATTGAAAGGCATACGCAAGTCAGATGGCAGTGAAAAATCCTTTCATCGAGCACCAACAATATAGTTCATTGGTCATTTTTATATGCAAGAGAATTTGGATGATATTGAATTTACAAATTTAATTATTTTAACCTGACTTATGACCCCTTAAGGACATTTTTTTCAATTTGGATTTTCTCTGGTTGTGGGCGGTAAATAATTTTAAAACTTTAGATGTGTATTCAGAAGCCATTCAAGAATAAGTAGACAAAAGTTCAATGATATCCTATTAAAATCGATACCTCGCGATAACAACTTAAAGGAAACTTTGTAAAAAGCAAAAAATAATGAGGAAGCAACTTGCAAGGTTCTCTACTTTGCAAGCTTGTTTTTGGTCGAGAGACATTTTTCTAAAAATTCAAAGTGTCATAAAATTTGAACCGCTCGACCGGTTTATGTCAAATTTATACCTCAACATTGTTCCGTGTTAATTAGTATGTGCACCAAATTTGAATTCGGTATCTCGTATAAAATTTGCTAAATTAGTCGAAGTTGACTTAAATTGTAACGACAACGTCAATTTTTCGAAAGTTCAAAGTCCTGTAAAAACCAAACCGCTTTACCGATTTGCACCAAATTCGATATCTACTACAGCTAGATATTAGTTCGTTCTTGTAGAAGATTTGAGTAGGGTTGGTCGAAGCTAACTTGAATTAGAACGAAAACATCAGTTTTTCGAAAATTCAAAATTCTATAAAATCTGAACCGCTTTATGGATTTCGCACAAATTCAATATCGACCGTTATTTTTCATTACTTTATTTGTTAAGGACTACAGACAGAACTACATACAGACATTTTTTGAAAAATTCAGTCTTATAAAATCTGAAAAAAATGTTGAAATTACTTCGTAAGTTTATACATAGGAAGGGGCGTTGTTAAAGTCATTCTTGAGATACAGCGGTGCGAATTTTGGAAGCCTGCCCCCACATATACACACACAGATCCAACCGGACATTTTTATTAAACCACCTTTTTCGATGTTTTAGACCATTCTGAGTAATCTGCACGGAGAGAAAAGTGGAAGGCTACGAGGGTTTTCATTTTTAATTACTATAACTCGCGTACCGCGGTGACACATCGGCTTTATCGTAGTAGTTCTTATACATGTAGAAACTTTCAAAATGTGTATTTGTAATCTTTCTGATTTTGCTTTAGTACCATGCTCATTATTACTATATTAATGTTTCCAATCGAAATTTTACTTATACGTATACGTATGAAAGTATTCCCTTTTTATATAGGAATAATTAGTAAATGTTTCGTACTATTTTCAATATGATACTGGAATTAATTATGGAAGGATTTTCCATGCGTTTCCTTAAATGTATTTAAGGGAAGGAAGGGGAAATGTATTACAATATGCTTTGGAAGTTAGTGTATAAAAATTGTGAACATTTTTAAAGACGCCATCATATTTTTTTATTTAATTTTGTTTCTCTGACTGTTGTGTTGAAACTGCAATACGGTAGTAAAACTCGACCAAAAGTACAAATACCGGGCAGCTCATTGTCATGTCTTCGATGTCCCACGAAATACACTTTTGGTGAAATGTCTGCTCTTTATGTGCACCGCCGTAGATCTTTTCGTTTACTAGAAAAGTCGTGGTCATTCGCCATCTAGCGGCTGAAAACTCACTAAATGTTCTCTGGGTTTATTTACTATATAAAATATGACATGTCAATGTTTCTTATAGTGTACAGTAATTACAATATTTCTGATACACTCTAGATTCATAGTTCTACTTATTTGTGCTGTCGCTGGATGGCAAATTCGTATGTCAATTCTCGTAAATGAAAGTGACTACAGGGGCGCATATAAGCGAGGAGGTTCCATGCCGATTCGTCCTGTGGCATTGTACCACAGGGCAATATATAGATTTTTTGTCGCTCTCTTCGGGTTGTTATGAAATAGCTTTTATTCAAAAGCGCTGGGTCGTTAATTAATACTGATCGATGGTAATAAGTCCCATGTAAATGAAGATTACCCCAGTGTTTTCACCTTTCGAACAGATATAGATACAAAGGATTACTTAGTATTGCGGACGAGCGAGACGAGCGAGAAAAAGTCGAGATCAAGACTAAGTCTCGGAATTTGACAGCTTGATTGTTATTTCAATTCGAGATTATCGACATAGCAAGATTTTTCTCTCGTTCTCGTCTTGAATTTCGCTCGAAATCTCGTCTTGACAGCCGGATATTTTTAAATTATTTCCAATGATATTAATGTTTCAGAAAATGGATAACGCTGAGAAGAATAGAGTAAATTGTGAATTTATTTATATCAAATATCTGGTGCTGTTATTGTAGCCTTGAATCAATTAAATTATTAAATTGGAGTACATCCACCGCTACATTAAAGATGAAGGTCATATTTTTTGTTCAATATCAAAGATAGTTTTTTTCACTTCGTAGAAGTACGCTAACTTTCTGAGTTTTCAGGATGATGGTTTCTTAATGATAGACGTTTAGATCGATCTTTAGGCAGACCTCATTATGTACAGGACACCTTTTGAAGTCTAAGTCAGTTTTCAAGGACGATTCCACATCAACGATGTCTACGATGATATCCAGAATTTCGGAAATATCCGAAGACATTCATAGTCCTCGTGTAATTCGAGACTCAAATCCATTTTCACGTAGTTGTCGTATTTAAACTCGACCTGAACCTTGGAATCTTTGAAGACGTCGTATCAGAACGTCGTTCTGATACGTATTTAATTTCGATGGCGAAGATTTTCGTGATTCATCGAAACTTTTTCGCTCGATGTAGTCCTTTTACACTAGATAATCAACGTTTAAAGCCCGTGGAAGCCTACTATACTTCCATGCCGACATTTTCCGAAGCTGTTAGGCACACAATTTCATTTTCGTGGTCGGTGGCAGAACCTAACGGAGCATATCCTATCCTATCGTATCGTGCAATACTGTCGCATTCAGAACCATATCATAGCCTCTATTTTGTGGACAGTTTATCTGTCATAAGTATCAAGATCTCGCTCGATCTCGTTTGTTATTTTAAGCAAGATCGAGCGAGACTATGATTTTTTTTCATACCGCAAGCTCGAGACGAGAACTTCAGACAAATGACAAACGCAAGAAAAAACGAGCGAGATTCGAAATAATCTCGTCTCGAGCCGCATCACTAGGATTACTATACTGTTAAGGAGGTTCGTAAAAAACATCAAATCCAAGATAAAATTGTAAAAAAAATCGTATAACAGCTGTAATGATAACGGACACGTACGCAACATTTTTAAGGGATTCACCGTGTAGTTTCCGAGATATTAAATAACAAAGTTGCGACTATTTACATGTAAAGAAAAGAAAAGTGAGTCGAATATTGAACTTTTTACGTCTTTGCAAGAGCTAAATCCCAGATAGAATAATCAAAAAAATATGCAGACGTCCGGAAAAGTATTCTGAATAGGGCGCGAGCTTGAAATTTGAAGGTCCCCGCGAAATTGACAGACAAATCGTTCATTTTTTTCCTCTACGCTTAACGCGGCTCGCATGGTGTCTCGCTCACACGGCGTCAGCCCCTTACCGCGCAGCACAACAGTGCCTATCCCCACCCTGCCGCCATCACCGAACCTCCTTAACGAATAAGTCATTGCTATAATCAAGCAAATTTGTGACGATTACTATACGGATCGTAAGCTGTAAGTTGTTCATATGAGCTTTTATAATAAAGCCCATGTGTCACAGCCGTATCACATTTTCTGCAAGTGGCGCCTATATTCGCGGATCCATTTCTCTCCGTGTGACATGAAAATCCAGGAATTTTTTTTTTCACGAAAACAAAGCTTCCTCTATGAAGAAGCAAAAATATAGAGAGTAATTACTGCGAAGATTGATCTGATTTCAGAAACTATCGACAGCTTGATTTGGACAACGAAAACTATGAAGTGTCGACTTGGGTTCCATAAATTATGGAGAGACTGTGTTAGCACGTTCAAATTGTTTGACCGCTTAAACTGTCGAACTTGGTCAATATGTTCAATCATTACGGGTGTTCGTACTAAGTTCGAGTGCGTGCTGAATAGCCGGGGCGTAGTTCGAACATGTTCAAATAGATTCATGTACATGCTTGTGAAATAGTATAACAAAATTGCTGTTTTTTGATGATTCAACTTCCCCACTTTGATTCTCTTCACAAACTTTTTATTTATTTAAAGTAAATAAAATTTACATGAAAAATCCGAATTTTAACGCGAGTGACTTAAGTGGCCCTGTGAACCAACTAGCCCCGGTCTCATCTGCAACAATAGCTGCTTATCATTTAAGAAATTCTATCGCTACTTTATAACAGTTTGATTTAAGGTATAGAATTTTCGTTAGCGTTTATATAAAGAAAGAATAGATATACATAGCCAGCGCCGTTTCGATTATTATTCCAAAAGGCACATATTGATAGAAAAAAGAAAATCATGTTCGGGACGCTTTATTTTTGTATGGAATTTTTTCCATCCACTGAGAGCGCTCAGAAGGGCATCTTCACGGCGTGTGGATTTTTTTGCATCCGCGTTGTATTATAAAGAGGTTGAAAGGGCACTACGCGGAAGGCGGGTCGGCTGCTAGACTGCAGAGCTGCGGAAAGCACTGTCGTAAGGAATATTTTTCGCGCGTGCATTTTTCTTTAGCTGGGAGCAGGGCGAAATTACGGTCACCAACCTGGCACGAAGCCACACGTTGTAGCACGCGACGCGAGAGGGAGAGACGCACGAGGAATTTCCACGTCCGCTTCCCTATACTCTTCACGCGACGGTGCAATGCTTATGCTGTGCTGGATCCAGCGAGGCACGGACTTTGCGTCGGTGTCGTGGCCAAGATTCTCGCCCTACGGCTGCGGGAGGCGTTCTTTTCTTCCCCTTTTTTTCCTCGCGAGTAATTGCTTCCGGGGGTGAAAATCGTTTCGTGTATACTACCAGATTTTTCAAGAATAAAATTAAATAAATAAACAAAATAAATAGAAAAAAATTGTTATTTTTATTTTGTACGTCCAGCTAGAAAAAATAGTACATAATGCTATCGGGGAAAAAAAGTACCTTTTCTTCCTCTCGGTTATTATTCCTCGCGCTGGTCAAGAATCGCTCATTTTCCATCCGTGTTGCAGACATGGAATATTGTCATTTCAGTGTAGTCGGTAAAAAAAACCGATTAAGACGCTAAGTAAATATTTCGTAGTTGGATGAATAAGTTGGACGGTAGCCGTAGTTTGTAGTCGCTGCGGTGTCTAATTTTTCTCCCTTAATCCTCTCCAAATTTATGACACTCTATTCGCGAGAAGTTCGTGACACAATCTGTAAAGAAAGCGCCATGGACTCGACGATGTATCCTCACGTCTTTCACTAGGATAGTGGACAAAAGGGAAATAAAAACGAGTTCACGGATGAGAAACGATTGGTCCCGGAGCTGCGAGCGACATTTCTCACACTGATAAAGAGAATTGGAGGGGTAGTGAAAAATAGACAAGGAAAGGCGGATGCACGTCGCCATCGCTGCTAGGGCTGAAAAATAATAATAATAAAGCTCATCCGACGTAATTCGAGCATTCGCAGTTGGAAAGTGTAATTCATGGTCTCGTGCTTCCGGATTCTCCGCAACAACTGTCCACCGGATCCTTTTCCCCTATACCTATCTTTTTCGTTTTCACCTCACGTACGCTCGGACTCTTCGCCTCGCGTCTCGACGCGGGTTGAGAAGCTGAGTACGACTCTACCTATTGTACAAACGCGCCGATGGTATACCAATCTAGGGATATAGTGACAGGAGTACGTAGTATATTGCAATGCACCGTAACAAACAGACTAATACGGTTTAGTGGGTCTTCTTTAATCACAGCAAGTTTCTCACTAGCTTGGACTGATGTGATTATGTATATTGGAATCGTGAAGAGATTCCGATTACTCACAGCCACTGCCGCAGTTGAAATAAGAGAATAATGATGTCGGGATTAAAAAAAATGGGAACCTGTTTTTAATTTCGTGCGATATACATGTAACATGTATTCATACGTATAAATTTACGAAAAAATTTAAACCTTTCTTCAGATTTTATAAGACTGAATTTTTCGAAAAATGTCTATATGTTCTCTAGCTGCCGCAATTTTTGAGCTAGTGAGCTAAACCGTTCTTGATAAATAAAGTGATTAAAAATTACGGTCGGTATTGAATTTGAGCGAAATTCATAAAGCGGTTCAGATTTTACAGAATTCTGAATTTTCGATAAGTTAATGTTTTCGTTCTAATTCAAGTTAACTTCGACCAACCCTACTCAAATTTTCTACAATAACCAATTAATATCCAGCTGTAGTAAATATCGAATTTGGTGAAGATCGGTAAAGGGGTTCGGATATTATAGGATTTAGAAGTTTTGAAAAATGGACGGTGTCATTATAATTTAAGTCAACTTCGAATAATTCAGCAAATTGTATAGATACCGAATTCAAATTTGGTGCACATTCGGATTAACATGGAACAATACCGAAGTACAAATTTGACATAAATCGGTCGAGCGGTTCAAATTTTATGACACATTGAATTTTTAGAAAAACGTCTCTCGAGTCAAAACAAGACCGCAAAGTAGAACCTTGCAAATTGGTTCCTCATTATTTTGTGCTTTTTACAAAACCTTTTCTATGAGGAAGTCAAAATCGATCAACATAGGGGAGAGTAGGGGCCCCTGTGCAACGTTTTTTCGAATGGTTGTAAAACTGAATTTCAATAACTTCAGTATAATTTTAACGGGTCTTTCCAATGTTAAATATGGTAAAGTTTGTTTGAGTAACACAAAAATTGTAATATTTTAACAATAAAAATGCACAAAATCTAATAATTCGAAATGCGGTGTTTGTAACACTGGACCCCATGCGTGGGCTCCATTGAGCCATGACATAGGGTACATTGTCACATGTCGTACACGGAAAAAAAAGTTTGGTTGTGGCAACTACGTTTTCGATTTGCTGTACACATTGTCTAAAAAATTAGTTGCCTCAACCATATCGAATAGTAACCTCAACTATTCACGATTAGTTCTCGATTGGATTAGTTAGGTTAACTAATCCAATCGTTGGGACTACCACTCGAATAGTTGGGACTACCATTCGAATCGTCGGTAATATCAAAATAGAATAATCGATTGGTTGTGTCAACTCATTTCTTGGTTATGGCAACTAATCTTTTTTTTCCGTGTATAAAAATGGGCACTGTGACAAGTAATGAAGATTTGCTAATATTGTTATTTCATGGCTTATTTTAATATTTGGTCAGGTACATAATAAGTACATAGGTGTACTCTAATATATAATAATAAATATCTATTTAATGAATGATCTTTTAATGTTGCCGTTATTTGACGACGATCACAGATACTATTATGCTTTTCAAGTTTATCTTGAATACTTATATATACCCCTCCCATTTTTCTGTCACAGTGTACCCCCTCGACGTGAGTTACACTTCATCCCACTCGACATTTACAATATATATCAGATTCTGAGCAAATATTTCAGATTCTGAATAATTGCACTTCAAAATACGAACGGTGATATATAACTTAGATCCCAATAAACGCCCTATACCCTTTCTTTTCGCTATATAACCGCTAGAAACACATGCAGAACAAATTATCCTGACCACTGAAAATTTACTTTTGTATGGTTTCGACATATCACTACCTGTAAAAGAAATAAGAAAACTTTTTGATGTGATTTTTAGCTGGAAGTGATTGGAATACTAGTTTTAATACGAATATTTGCTATTTTATCGCAGAGGAACAGTGACAAAAAGCTCTGTCACGTAGGACTCCATTGCACACGGGACCCCACTCTCCCCTACTTTGTCATAGAGGTAGTTTTCTAAAAAGAAAAAAATAATGTGGGAGCAATTTGCAAGGTTCTACTTGGCAGGCTTGTTTTTTCTATTAAATTGCTAAACTTGCACGGCGTTATTCGAAACCTGACATGATTATGTATAGTTAACGCTTCGCTCAATTTATAGCATATAGGATCGATCGGAGACCGCACACCGTTAACCCTCTTGGATCTTTGGTATCGAGTTGTTTCTATGTGTGCAGGGCGCTTGTGCGTTTGTCGCGGGAGCAACAATCAGCACAAACTCGTGCTGTTATCGCTCTGCGGTCACAGTACTGTGTACCAGGCTACCAATTGGAAGTTAAATCTAATCTGCAGCACAGACTGGGGTGAGCCCACGGGGCCGGAGCTCTTTCGGAAGTCGGTGCATGTGCATCAACAGCCGTAGTATCGTTATTCGATCAATCTATATCATGGTGAAGTTTGAGTCGTTGCAAAAATAAAAAAGGTTTCCTAGATCTCTCTACACTGTAAAAAATGTTCGAGTTTTTCCTATTCAAACGTGTATGAATTTTGTAAAACTTGGTATAGGAAATCGAAATTAATATGTTTGCATAATAAATTTAATACAGATCAATGAATTTCGATAATCCGGTGATAGAAAATTACTTTACGTGATTATTAAATCAATAATTACTAAATCAGTATATGAAAATCAACATGCATTTTAGGAAATTTAGTGCCCGATTTGAAATTTAATACAATTTTTTTTTTTTATATTGCATTTTCCGCCGTCTGCAGGCATTATGCCTATTACGGGGTCGGCCCGGATCAGTAGCCAGTTCCGCCTGGGGGTCTGGTCCGGATCAGTAACCAGGCCCCCCTGGGGGTCTGGTCCGGATCAGTAACCAGGCCCCCCTGGGGGTCTGGTCCGGATCAGTAACCAGGCCCCCATGCGGCCGCATCCATCTTCCCCCTCTATGTCGCATTTGCCATAGCATTTCTGCTATGGGCATAGGGAAACTGTGGAAAACCTATGCCGATATAGCCGGTCTCGAGTTCGCCTCCCGGCACCGGAGCTACGTCACGTTTCGTCGAAAACGTAAACACGGACTACAGCTGTATACATGTGACCCCCACAGGTAGAAATACCTGTGTGGGTCTCATGTATACAGCTACGGGTCTGAGACCGTGATCGCTAGATTCAAAGCGCGCGAAACTGAAGCCTGAAGCTGGCGATCACGGTCTCAGACCCGAGAAGTGCTTCGCAAAATTCCATCAGAAAAAAAAGACCGCCAAGAGTCAATAAAAATGAATAATAACAATATTCGGTCACGCCAATAACATACTACGGTTATTCAATAACGGTCTATGTCTGGCCCAAATTTAAGCCCGATATTTTAACAATTGCAATTGCTATTGTGCTAGCACGATACGAATATATGCACATACGTTCCTATCTTGAATATGTTACGCAAAAAATAACGAAATCTTATGTACCTTAAAGACGTTAACATTATTTACGATTCTCGTTATTTGTAGTTTTGGTAGCTTGATCATAATTTTTATTATTAATAGAGTCAAACTAGTGACATTTTGTAGCGAAAAATCGAGAAAAAGATTCTATCGAGGTTCAAATGCAGAAATTTAGAATGTGAAGCCAGTTAGAGAAATGGTAGTATTAAGCAGGAGAAAGTACATTTGTCCTGAAGCCTCTAGCTCGTTTCACCAACGAAGGTATATTTGCGGACAGCCAACCTGGTGAGGAAACTACGGCAGGACGACGAGAGTGCAGTAGAGACGAGGTGGTACGTTGAAATTAGGGCGGCTCGCGTGAAACGTGAGGATGAAGAGGGAAAGCGTCGAGGCTGAAAGTCGGACGAGCTGGCGGTCGTGTACCAAGCCCCGTAGACGCTGAGGCTCACACTTTTCCAACGTGTGAGTGTGTGTGTCTTATGCATGCGGCTCTCTGGATTTAATTTGCACCCTCCTCTTCTTCACGCTGTCGCCCCGATTTAATAGTTAGAGGTCCTCGCACTCTGTGACCTCGTGTCGGCCAGGATTTTACATGCCTACCGGCGGGGTTACGATGAGTTTCTAGAAACCTAACATAAACTAATTATATCTCTACCAGAACTTTAAAAAATAACAAATACATTAGAAATCCTGGGAAGATTCCTAAAAAGAGGCGTTCCACTTTTGGAACGCAATTCTCATTTCGATATGTGTGCCCGCATAGTGTCCGTACTTTTAATCAGAACCTAATATATCCTATAGAATAAATCGGTCGGTGAAAAAGACAGAATTCATCATTAAGCATCTGTAATGGTGGTTGTTGGCAATCATTTCGAGATGTCCGAACGATGGAACTGAAGTAACTCATGGAAATTATTCAAACTGAGGTATCTCAGCGTTCAATTTCAAATTGACTCATCTCATGATTCAGAAACAAACTAAGTTATCTCAAATATCATTATTGAACTGACGTATCTCGGAAGGTGTTCTGAAAAGGTCTAAATCGATGAAGATGAACTACTGTCTAATTCCAATTAATTATATTAGGTTCAATCACGGTTCTGTGATTGAAGATACACTGTAAAAAAATCTACTTGAAATTCAATGTACTTTTACTGGAAGTTTTTATGTATACACTAGTATATTTCATTTAATATATAAGTGGAATGTAAAATTAATGTATGGTACACCACATTCAATAATTAACTTTAATTTTACTGAAAAGGTATATGAATTTTATACCACAATTGTATATTAAATTTTGATTACGAGTTTATGCATAAAAACTTCGAGTTATTTCTAACAGTGTAGCTGCAGTGTTCTACAGTGTAACAATGTAGCAGTGAAGCTGGCTGCTATCATAATAAATGTTAATTCTCAATGCTTGAATTGATTTAGACCTTCTCAGAATGCCTTCCGAGTTACGTTAGTTTAATAATTGTTTTTGTTTGAATATAGGTGCCACTCACAGAAAATATGGTACGGCGGTGACACATGGGCTTTATTGTAAAAGCTCATATGAACAACGTACAGGTTACGATACATACAGTAATCGTCTCAAATTTGCTTGATTACAGCAATGACTTATTCCTTAACAGTATAGTAATCCGTTGTATCTGTATCTGTTTGAAAAGTGAAAACATTGGAGTAATCTTCATTTACATGGGACTTATTACCATCGATCAGTATTAATTTCCTATATTGCTTTGGGATCATCAACTTATAGAGTTTTTTTAAAAGTCTTTCTTTTATTCAAAAGCGCTGGGTTGTTACTATTTCATATCGTTCCGAAGAGAGCGACAAAAAATCGATATATTGCCCTGTCGTATAATACTACAGGACGAATCGTCATGAAACCTCCCCGCTTATATACGCCTCCGTAATCACTTCCATTTACGAGAATCGGTAGACGAATTTACCATCTAGCGACAGCACAAATAAGTAGAACTGTGAATCTACAGCGTATAAGAAATTATGTAATTACTATACACCATAAGAAACATAGACATGTCATATTTATATGGCAAACAAACCCAGAGAACATTTAGTGAGTTTTCACCCACTAGATGGCGAATAACCACGACTTTTCTCGTAAACGAAAAGATCTACGGCGGTGCATATAAAGAGCACTTTTCGCCAAAAGTGTCTTTCGTGGGACATCGAAGACATGACAGTGATGTTGCCCGGTATCTGTATTTTTGGTCGCGTCGTCATATGATAAGTTTCAACTCTATGACTTATTTACCTACTTTGGCTAGCGTGTTGCAGTTTCAACACAACAGTCAGAGAAACAAAATTAAATAAAAAAATATGACGGCATCTTTACAAATGTTCATATTTTTATGCACTAAACTGCAAAGCATATTAAATACATTTCCTTAAATACATTTAAGGGAACTCATAGAAAACCCTTCCATAACTAATTCTAGTATCATATTGAAAATAGTACGAAACATTCACCAATTATTCCTATATAAAAAGGGAACTATCATACGTATACGTATAAGTAAAATTTCGATTGAAAACGTTAATATAGGAATAATGAGCATGGTACTAAAGCAAAATCAGAAAAATTACAATACACATTTTGAAAGCTTCTACGTGTATAAGCGTGTAACTACGATAAAGCCCATGTCATCGCGGTACGCGAGTTACAGTAATTAAAAACGGAAACCCTCGTAGCTATCCACAGACTTTTTTCTCCGTGTCGTTTGTTTCTGGATCGTGAGATCCAATGATCGTTGAGAATATTTAGGGAGCATGTTTGCAAATTTGTACTGTGTAGCTTTTCTGACCATACTTTTTCCAACCATCACGTTTTTATTGAAATATCCTATAACGCATAATAGACCTCATTCCGTTTTAACTTACAACTCACATTATTTCGAAAACCAAACGGTAAACCATTCTCTATTTTTTTTTAGTATGCTCGTGTTTGGCTACTACAAAATACTCTCGTCTTTTTGTATCTCTACCATAACAAGAAGAAGAAAAATGAGGAAGCGATGTTCAACGTTTTATTTTGCAATTTTTCTATCTCATGAAAGGAAAATGCGTTGGTATGTAAAAATTTTTTAAAAGTGGATTTACTTCAAAGTGTCATCTTTCCACTATTTCGATAAAGAAAAGTGTCCAACATGTAAGAGAAACAAACTTTCACGGGAATGGAGCTTGGAAGGAAGCTTGAAGGATAACAATATTTAAAAAAGATTTATTTTTCTTGATTTTTGACAATTACGCAAAACAATCTTATGGAGAAGCTTACGAGTGGACGCATTATTAAACGTAGTCGGGAAGAATATTGTACCAAACGATCTTACGCCGAGGGGAATAGGTAAATGAAGGAAAACGGATCCCACTCTGGAAACGACTGGTCGGGGATTGTCAGTACTACGGTGTTTCTCTGATTTGTTGACTCGCTCTCGTTTTGTCTCATGTCTTTTCCATCGCTTCGACTCTCTTTTGCTTTCATCCCCATTCCTTAGCATTGCTCTTACAAGTGCAATTTCTGTCCCAACATTCCCATCACCACGGCAGAGATTAAATGGGTGAGCGCGATACGACAGTAAGAGGGCGACGCGACCTGAAGTTGCTGTGATTGCCCAAAAGATAAACACAATGTAAAAAAATTTGAGACAAGTATATTTACGTGAGTGGTATCCATGATTACAAAAAGTTGAGAAAAAAATGTAAAATATGTGCAGCTTCTATTACCAATTACACCGGCTCTTTGGGACAAGCCCCATGGAAGTATGTCGTGCTTCAACCATTACTATTGACAATTTAAGTATCTGATAGTGCTGATATAGTAACAATTAAAAACGGCTTTGATTAATTTTATTAATGACCGAATGCAGCGAACTTCTGCTCACAAATCACAATTTAATTTCCCCATTATTCTTTCCTCTCAACAGGAATCTCGAATAACGTTTAATTCCAAAGTCATTTGATATCAGTAGATAAACAAGGCAGGTTCTGGATCACTACTTGACATGGAATGCCCCGTACATGTGTCAGTAGGCCCCGGTCGGGTAAAATGGCATACTTCTCGAATGTTCTAGAAGCTTCTCGAAGGGTGACGTCATTTCCTGTTTGGTGACGTCATTTCCATTATGGGGTAAAATGGCTCACTTCTCGAATGTTCTAGAAGCTTCTAGTGATGGCGTCATTTCCGTTATACTAAGCCGGTTCTGGACCACTACTTGATGTAGAATGTCCCGTACATGAGTCAGTTGACTCCGGTCGTATGCTATGTCGATTCTGTAGGTTCTGACGTCATCGAACGTAAAGAACCTAAAGAACACCCCCACCAACCCGGGGTCAATTGGATCAGTGGGAAATGCGGGTCCGTTCTCGAATGTTCTAGAAGCTTCGTTTGGTGACGTCATTTCCTTTCAGAAGAGATCTATTTTTCCAGGAAGTGTGTCGAAGGTCGTTTTCGTTTAATTAAATGCGATTGTTTAGGCGGTAGGAGTATCACATTGCACGCGATAAGATCCTCGCGCTGCAGTGTTTACATCGATCCATCGTCGCAGGATTCAAATGAAAAAAAAATGCGAACGATGAATTCTTAGCGCACCCTTTCAACCTTCAGCAGAGGTATTACATTTCACGCGATAAGACAACAATTCGTGGAATTGTTGACGCTTCATCGGTATAAGGAGGATGTTACATTCGCCGTGTATGCCGACTTTGAGTGGATTCTCAAACCTGCTGGAAACGATACGCAGGTGCATATTCCACACATTGCTGCGTACTATTTGAAATGTGCCTTTGACGACTCTCTATCGAAATTTGCAGTGAAACGTGGGCCTGATTGCATTGAGTGGTTCATCGATGCACGGAGAAAAATAATTGGTTCCAGCAGCATGAGATTAGCTACCGCAGCAAAAATCATTAGCAAATATAGTGACAGCAAAAATACTTGCTCTTACAGCAAGTTTTATTTGCTGTATCTTTTTTGCAGCAGCTCATTTGCTGGCGGAACCTTTATCGATTGGTTGCGCTAGCAATTGAAACGAATTCGCTCGAGTCCCAAACTTTTTTGTGGTAGTAGCAAATGTTTGTTTATATGGGCAACCCTTTTTTCCCGCACGTTTTTATTCAACACAGTGTCGATTCTACACATTGGTTTCTGCACTAAGTATATCCTGCACACGACGTTTTCTATACATTTTTTAACATTACGCGTGAGTTATTAAAATGAGTGTGAGTTATTAAAAATAGCGCAGCTTGTTGATTTGCGTTTGAAGAATATTGTACCAATGGAACCACTTACTCGAGACAAAACACGGGAATATGATAATTCTAAAAAATGTCACATTTGCGGAACACCTTTGACACCGACCGATATAAAACATCGCGATCATTGCCGCTTTACGGGGAAGTATCGCGGTGCCGCGCATGAAAGATGCAATTTGAATTACACAAAACCGCGAATTCGCTAAAAATGCGATTGTTTAGGTGTTGGATATTTGCGGAGAGCCCTATAAATTGGCGTGCAAAAATAGCGCACGGTATCATTCATTCGTTGAACGCTGATCATATCCAATGAATTATTCCGAAGCGTGGCATAAGTAAAAAATTAAAGAAAGAAAAAAATATTATCCTAGAAGTGCAACATAAGTGCTTTCAAAGTATGTATTGTGTTCGTTTTCTTAAGCATTTGCCAACAAAGTATTATTTAATCTAATTTAATTCTTCGTTCTTCAAGTCGGAATACAAATTCTTCCATTATGGATCTTTCGATACGCAACAAAATCAGCCGACTGGACGACTTCCTGCCAACAAAGAAATTAGTGGACCTGGAGATTGAAAAAACGTATAATCGGTGTGAATTTAAATTCACACCGATTATATTTTCCACAGAGATAACGTATTTGAAGAAGATTCTCTGCAGAAGCTCGCAGCATCTGTTGGAATTGCTCTTCGGTTCTTCGAACAGTACGGTTCGGTTCTTCATCGTTCCTTGTCGGAACGATGAAGCATCAACAATTCCACGAATCGTTGTCTTGGTATCCGCCAAAAATATCCTTGGAAAAAAAACCTTAAGAAAATACATCACAGAAAAAATATCCGATGGACATAATATCCGAGGAAAAAAAAATCATGAGTAAATAATAACCGATAGAAATAAAAACCGTTGAAAGAATAACCCTTTTTTCTCCATTTGCAGTTTGTATTATAATATGGATAAATGCAGAGCCTTCAAGGGGTCAGGATTCGAAAATGTTATATTTAAAGTGTGTTTGTGTGTTGTGTGATTAAAAAACACGACAATGCTGCGTGTGACAGTGATATGATTGTAATTGAGCAAAGATGGTAATTTGTTTAAACCGTGTTCGTTTTACTGAGTAACTGAACCACCCCCACATTCCAACTACCCGATGCATGTTTGTGATGTAAATTATTAAATATGGTGACGGAAGAGGGACTGCGGTGGCCGCATGCAAGGGGGGCCCGGGGGCGCAGCCCCCGGCGGGGTCGAGGGGCGGAGCCGCTCGCCAGGGGGTTGGGGGGGTGGAGCCCCCCCATCTCCGACACAAAATTTTTTATTGTTAAAAAAATATTAATGTACGGACGACGAATATATGAGGTATTCCATCCCTTTTCGAACGATCCAAAACTCCACCCCCTCCAAAAAATTGTTAATTTACCAGAATTCATGATTATTTACAAGGGATTTTTCCAATTTTTTTTCAGATTTTTTGGATGCTTTTTTTTAGATTTAGAAAAATTGATATTTTTTAAAAAACCCCTGTATCTTAAAAACTATTAGTCGTACAAAAAAATGTATGAGACATAAAAGTAGGTGCTTCGAATGAACTTTGAAAAACAAATTTTTATAGACTTTTTATAATGTAATAAAGATCTATTTCTATGAAAATTACACAACAATTTTTTTTCAATCAGTATGTCTCTTTTTATTTTTATTTTTTTAATTCAGAATATACTCTCAAGTTTGTAGAGTGATCTCATTTTTTTTAGATGTGCGAAACCCCTGTTTAGTAGCTATGCTTCATTTAATTTCAATTTCTTTTTTCGAAAACTCGATATTAATTACTTTTCGTGCGGCGTTTGGAAACCGAGGACTTAGACCTCGCCAACCCCACACGCAAACGAGAGCCGCTAGGTATGGGAATGGGCTCTGCAGTATGGTTATACTACTGTTTTTAAACAACGAAAATATTTTTCTTATGAGATAAACGTCTAAAGGTTATTTTTTCCGGGTATTTCAATATGCATCTTTTTATTCACGGACATTTTTTCCATGTTTTTTTTTCCAAAGATTTTATATCCTTCGGATATTTTTTCCACCGGCTCATTTTTCTGCGGATATTTTTTCTGTCCGTTTTTTTCTGTGAGTTTTTTTTCCAAGGATATTATTACCTAGATTCTTTGTCTTATCGCGTGAAATTTAATACCTCTGCTGGAGGTTGAAGGGGTGCACTAAGAATTCGTCGTTCGCATTTTTTTTCACTTGAATCCTGCGACGATGGATCGATGTGAATACTGCAGCGCGAGGATCTTATCTCGTGCATGTGATACTGCTACCGCCTAAACAATCGCATTTAATTAAACGAAAACGACCTTCCACACATTTCCTGGAAAAATAAATTTCTTCTCACTGTCTCGTCAACACTTCGTGGAATTGTTTTTAATCTCGTGTAATTTAATACCCCCCTACTGTCAGCCACACCGGAAGTCGTAGTCTAGAACCGACACTGCATAAAGGAAATGACGTGACAATACGAAGCTTCTAGAACATTCGAGCAGTATGCCACTTTACCCGATCGGGGACTACTGAAACATGTACGGGGCATTGCATGTCAAGATATCTGACACTGATATCACAATACAGTGGACTCTCCGATAAGTTAAGGTCGCGGGAACTAAAGCCGATTAGGCCATTCCGATAAGTTAAGGTCCCCACTACTTGCGCAAGACCTTTCCCGGCGCCCTTCCAGCCGGGAAATTTCCCTTTCCTCAGCTCGTCGCACGTCGAAACTGGGGGTTCGGTCTGGGGTAAAAATGACCGTAACTCGAGCCGCGGTAATTTACTACTTACTCGTATCTTTCGTAGCTTCAGCCATACATCTCAAAATCTGCTACTATTTATCTCCAAAAATTTTTTTTTCCATAACATTATTTATATCTATATCACTTTTTTCTTTATTCAGGTTGAAAACTACAATTGTTGGCATGGAAAGTTTGTTAAAATAAAACTTGATGATGTCTTTAAAGGCCTACAAATTATGTTTTTGCGTGCCAACAAAATTTTTAATTTTTTAGTCTGCCACACGATGAAACGCCGTGAGCAAAATATTCAAATGTTAAAACTTTTTATCGCGCTTCAAATAAAATTCCCGTCGATATTTAGCTCGTATTTTACATTATACGGTCGTCAAGTCCACAAAAATTGTTCTGCTATAAGGTCCGATGGCAATCGCAGTGATTGTTGGAATACTATCATTATTATTAATTAATTATAAACCAATATTAAATAAGGAGAAATCTATATTTTTTTTACATTTTTTTCAAGGATTAAAGAACATGAATTTTCGTTTTTAAAAAATGAACTTACGATTAATAATTGTTTCAATATCTAATTATTCTTGAGATACAATAGACTTTTTTTCTACAGACGATGTCTAAGCAACTGTTAAGCGCAAGAACATTCTTGTTTCTAACATGAGAATCATAACTGACTCGACATCGGCTGACTCGACCAAACGACGAGAGGGAAAAAAAGTGCAGTGGGGGTCTTTCATCGGTCCTTGTCTCGAACGAAACTAGCTACCGCGTTACCTCTCTGTCACTCTTGCAGAAGTAACGCGTTCGACTGCAGATAGTGTAAAGTAGAAAGGGTAATTCGCTTCCCCGCCAGGAGGTAGAAAGAGCTCAAAAAAGGGTCGATCTTAACTTACCAGAGCGTTAATCCTTAACTTATCAGAGTGCCTTAACTTTTCGAAACTTAACTTATCGGACAGTCCACTGTACACGTAATATATTCCTAAACGTCAGATGCAACGCGATACAAGCGGGAAAAGCGATCGTTCTCAAGTCAGATGTTATTAGCGAAATCCATTCAACATGGGCTATCAAATACCGGGATATGTATTCCGAAACCTGACACGATATATGAAGTACTAATATCCCAGAGGCTTGCTAATATTATACGTGTGTGTTCAATTTCGCGGTGAATGTCACGTTGGCCACTGCTAATTACGAAACTTCAAAATTGACATTACGCCTATCCGTGAACTAATGCCTATCTATGCAATCACTGTTCGTATTTCTCAGTAAATTCCTCTGTACATGTGTGCATAACCTCTATATAGGTGAATTCCGAATACAGTGATTGGTCACAGTAAAATCAATGGTTCATGATACATATTCACCAGCGATGGATATGCATAGAACTAGGCCAATAATTGGCATTCGCTTTATTCCTTTTAAGGCCATTTACTGTATCGTTTGCACTTTATGGCATAGACAACCCCTCGGAAATCACGATCTGCGGTTAACCGCGTATTCAGTTACGCTCTCGCTCTAACCCTTGTGTCCCACTCGAGCGGATTCGCGGTTGTCGATATACATTGACTGTTCTACTATCACTGTACAATGTCCATTACATGCCTCCTCCGCTCGAAACACCGTTTCGATCCCTAAACCGCTATAACCCATAACAACAAAACGTATCACGTCATTGTCACAGGGCGTTTTGTACCTCTTTGGCTTCCTCTGTATCTATATGCTATGCAGTTTGATTAGTTGCTTACTACGATGCGAAGCACTGAATAATTAATCGCGACGCACTATTAACGTGATTGCCCGATGCAAGTCCCATGGGTAACTCGACGCAGGAACCCTTTTAACAGCGAATCGTTGAGCTACCGGCAGGCTGAAGAAGTTGCAGGTTTTCTGTACTGCAGACCCGCGTAAAAAAAAAATCTGGCCGAGATTTTTAACAAGATTCCCCGCCGGGATTCCCACCGAGATTCTCAGCGAGAATCTGGGCGAGAATCACCGTTGCGCGCCGAACCCAGATTCTTTTTAAATCTATCTGAGAATCTCGCTCAGCTTGTTACCGAGATTCTTTAGTGGGTAGCTGAAAATAAAAAGAATCTACATCAGAATCTCGCCGAGATTCTAGAGAATCTCGCCCAGCGAGATTCTTTTCATTTTCATCGAAAATGAAATGAATCTATTCAAAAAAGATATTCACGAATATTGAAGGATTGCTAACACTAATTTATATATACGTTGAGGCTTCAAGTCACTTGCGAGAAACGCTTTGTTTCTTCGCCATCTGGTGACATCATACGAAACACTGGTGGACAATGCTTCGCTAGATGGCGAAGGAACAAAGCATTTCTCGCAAGTGACTTGAAGCCTCTGCGTATATATAAGACTGCAAAGCTTTTCTGAGTTCGACTACACACGGGGGGTCTAACCTTCGTTGATGTTGTCACAAATTAGTGTTATCAACCCTTCAATATTCGTAAAGACCTTCTTTGATATAGATTTTTTTCATATTCAATGAAAATGAAAAGCATCTCGCTGGGCGAGATTCTGATAGAGATTCTTATTATTTTTAGCTACCCCCCAAGAACCTCGGCGAGATTCTGATAGAGATTCGTTTTATTTTCAGCTACCCACTAAAGAATTTCGATGATAAACTGGTCGAGATTCTCAGATAGATTTAAAAAGAATCTGGGTTCGGCGCGCAACCGTGATTCTCGCTGAGAATCTCGCTGAGACGCTTAAGAATCTCGGCGCGTTTCCCCGCGAGGATCTTGTTAAAAATCTCGGACAGCTTCTTTTTTTCTACGCGAGCATCTATCGTTCTCCGTTTAAAAAAACGACTTCTTTCAATCTTTTTCCTTGCTCATTACATCAACATTATATAAAATGGGAAAATTTTTATCAGATATCAAATTATGGTAAAAATACATTTTTTGATAAAAAAGATAAAAAATTACCTGTTTTTGTCCTCTTGCATATCTGTACCATGCGGAAACACAACATTTCAACCGAACACCAGGACACAGAAGAAAAATCGTTAGCACCAACAAAACATGCGCTTGCGGGTGGTGAAAGGAATATTCTTCTGATCGAATGAAATATGTAATTGATCAAAGCGACAGTTGATCAATCCGAATTGATTCGATTACCATTGCCGAATATTTTGTCGAATCGATAGAATATTCTTTTCGCCGTTCGCAAGCGCACGTTTTTTTGGTTCTAACGATTTTTTTGCTCAGTGGATAAATAGATGTCACTGAATGACAAAATTATATTACGCAGTAGCATATTGTATATTTCGCGTAGGACCATTAACCGCTGCAAACACTAAAAAAATATCGTTCTGCCAATGTATTGAAAATATATTTTATTAAATCAATGTTACTATTGTTAAAATAATCGCTTATCGAGTTTGTCTAGGCGAGAATCCATAATGGACACCAGGATAGATTCTGCCATCGGACATCCGAGATTCGCGGACCGTCCTGGATGGAGTTCGGGATGGACTGCGAGACAGTCCAGGCGAGAGTCCATAATTGACACCAGGATGGATTCTCCCATTGGACAGCCGAGATTCGCGGATCGTCCAGGATGGAGTCCGAGATGGACTGTAAGGCAGTGCAGGTGAGAATCCATAATGGACACCAGGATGGATTCTGCCATTGAACAGCCAAGATTCACGGGTCAACCAGGATGGAGTCGCCCACTCCGGGATCCGATTAAAAGCCGGAGTCGGCGGACACCATCTGAGACTCCATCCGGTACTCCATCCTGGACTGCCAAGATTCCATCCGGGCTCCATACTGGACTGCCAAGATTCCATCCGGGACTCCATCTTGGACTACTTTTTTCTGCGCGGGTATTTCTCCGTAGAGAAATTGTATGAAACCAAAGCACGGTGTTTTCTGTCTGTTCTGATATTTCAATAAGCATGTTATTGTCAAATAATGATAATAATAATAATAATAATAATAATAATAATAATCCCAAATGAGGTTGAATTGTACGAAGAATTGTCCATATCCTTGACGAACTTTATACACATTGTCATATAGTGGTCCTACCAAGGAAGATAGTATTTGTTTTAGATAACCGTTTTTTAAAACAATAAACAACATCTGTTTAACTAAAATTAAATATCTTGGACATCATGCGGTGTAAAAAGTTCTATGATGCACGTAATTGAATGTAATTATTCAAACTATCACATGCTACCATACATAGCCATTGTGTAAAAAAATAATGACACCCGCGAAACGAGGGTTTTCGATTTTTTACGTGTTAATCAAATGGGGAATACAAGAGGACGTTGCGTCACCTCTAAAAAATATTCCTACGAAGCTTTCCTTTCACAAGAGTCAATATTAAGGAGCAGACTATTTTTTAATGTGGCAAGTAAAAAAAAAGATTTTCTTTGAGGCAGTTTAAACTTGAGATATTTACGTTTTTACCAGATGATGTCGGCTATAACTTATTCATTTCCTGTCATTCGTTTTTTGTGTCTTCCTTATGAGACTCCTCCAAGAAACTAGAAATAATAGCCCTGAAATAAACTCGTTATGGCAATGGGTCGTACATAGAGGGGATTGAGGGCGTGAAAGTACCTTAGGCTCTGAGGAGATGGATCAATTTTTACGTCGAACCTTATACTCCACTTCACCATTCAAAGACCTACTGTGGAGAGGCTTACTTTTAACGCTCAAGAGTCCTGTCCTATTTTTCATCCCTCACTAAAAGCTCGAAACCCGTACGTTTTCCAAATCCGTGAATCCTCGATTTTAGGTATTCGCTTTATCGCAAACAGCAGACGTTTTACTGTATTCGGTTGGTAGAGCGTTCACAGAGCTTCTGGTCGTCTGATCCTCAATCATCTTTATTGTCTGGTGAATCGCCGAAATCTACCAGCATACTCCCTCTTTTTTTCTGCATCCTAACCGCTAGATGGCGCGTATGACGATAGTTAAGTTTTATCTGCGAGTCCGAGAGTTATCCAATAGCCGAGAGAGCGGTGTTGTAGTGGAGCATATAAAAGCCACGGGATTCCCGTAGTGACGTACGTATCGTAATTAAGACGTTTACGCTCGTTTTACGGGTTTTATCGCTGCTGGGGCGCAGCACTGGACTGGTCCGGCAGCCAGTTTAACGCCTCGACTGAACAGCCTAGATTATGACTGTATTATGAGGGGAGGGCCATGAATGTCGCGAAATGTTTGTATATGAGGTGCTTTCTGCTAAATCGGTGGAAAATGAAGGTTCTTATCGGGCTCATACCAGAGTGAAGGACTATTGTCCATGCCTCGGACAATACAATGACTTTATGTTCATTTCAGCTTGGCAGAAATCTCGACACTCCTACTGCATTATAGCAGGATTACACCTCGTGGCTGTAGAATGTTTATTTAATTTTTTTAATGAGTATTCCTCAATATACGTATTGGCGTATCTCACAAACCTTTAACTTTCACAGCCTCAAAGATCAAAATATAATTTGGGGAGCACCAGTTCGCCAATTTTTTGTATGCATCGTAAGACCTTTAGAAAATAATATTAGTTAATGGACAAGACATCTTATACCGGGAGTACGCATAAAAAACATATTATAATTTTTAAGTGAAAATAGTTTATTTGGTGCAAATTTGTTATCGGAACTATCTACCATTGTATTTTATAAATGTTGAGTTATTAAAACTTGACTTCTTAAAAAAATGACCCATCGGAAGGCATAGTTTTATCTCGTCTAATGGGTAATATGTTAATCAAATTTTACTTAAATCGTAAACAGAAAATACAAAAATGTGATCGGTAGGGACTCTACTGACTCAAAATATAATTTGTATAATTTGGAAATAATAATACGTTTAATTTATTACCAAAATTTATAAATTTGACGTGCCCGTATCTGAGACCTGAACACATTTCAATCCAGCAAAAGATTGTTTTTGATCCAAAGGTCGCGCACATCTACCCTGACGTAATTCGCGACACGATTAACGTACTCAAATGTAATTTATTAATCTTACTTGACCAGATTGGAAGGGTAACGATGAGAAAATCGTGAGATTAAAAAAGTTTGGTATTCGCTTAATTCATTCTGTGTAAATTACTAGCACAATACAAACTTGAGTTACACGAAAGTCAAAGGTTCGTGAGATACGCCCATTGAGAAAGACAAATATGGTCACTTACTAAATATAGTGAGTTCTACAATAAAAATAATGTACCGTGCCGTAATTTAGATGCTAGATACATTACTTATTATTACAGCAACTATAATAACATTGTTGTCCTCTCAGAGAATTTGGAGCATTACATCAGATGAAAATCTGGCGCTGCTAATGAACAATCAGGCCCAGTGAGGGCTTGATTTGTTCCTGACTTAACGATAAAAAATTTCTGCTCGGGTAGGCTTCTACTATCGTCTTCCCTTTATTCCCAATTCCATACCTAGAAACCCCCCTAGAGTGTTGCCCACAGCTACTGTGCCTAATGCACTACTGTATCAGATTTGCACGAATGCTCACGGAAACTGCCTTACACCTGACCAATACAGGCCGATACAGTTTTTTTTAGCCCAGGCTGCAGTCCAGGATGGAATTTGGGATGGAGTCCAGGATAGAATTTGGGATGGAGTCCAGGATGGAATTTGGGATGGAGTCTAAGACAATCCAGGCGAGAATCCAAAATGGACACCAGGATAGATTCTGCCATCGGACAGCCGAGATTCGCGGACCGTCTAGGATGGAGTCTAGGATGGACTGCAAGACAGTCCAGGCGAGAATCCAAAACGGACACCAGAATGGATTTTGCCATCGGACAGCCGAGATTCGTGGACCGTCCAGGATGGAGTCCGGTGTGGACTGCGAGACAGTCCAGACGAGACTCCAAAATGGACACCAGGATGGATTCTGCTATTGTACAGCCGACACGGAGAAAAGGGTGTAGTTGTAGGAACTACGGAATTGATACGTGCCAACCAACAGGCACGGTAAAATATGGCATTAGCAAGTTATTGTGTGTCAGAACCAACCGATTGGTAACGCCCACCAACCGATTAGTGGCGCCATCCAACCGATTGGTAGTGCCAACCAACCTACTGGTAATTCCAACCAAACTACATCTAACGGTCCAAGCATTTAAAGGTTAGTTTTCTCAACTAACCCGTTTTCTTCGTGGAGATTCGCGGATCATCCAGGATGGAGTCCGAGATGGAGTACACCGACGTCCGGATCGGATTAAAAGCGGAAGTGATCTGAGTCCATCTGGTATTCCATCCGGGACTCCATCCTGGGCTGTTTTTTTCTGCACGGGTAAACCGTTTCGGTAAAGCAGATTTTTAAAATAATTGTGATTGACGTGGAGAAAAGGCTTTCATTGCGCTCAATACGTGATTGGTTATGTTTTGTATGTCACAGTTTAGTCGGAATACATGACCCTTGTATGTTACATTCGTCGGATCTTGGGTTAGTATAATTTTGTATGAGAACGATTATATGTTTGTATTAATCACTAGTTTTATTTGGTTTCCAAAATATTTGGTTATTTCTCCAAACCGTTTTTCACAACGTCGTATTTATAGTAAACTTGGAGTTCACTATTCATTACATCGCAAGCCATAGAATTATCGCGGAATCTTGCAGACTAGTAAGTGGACTTTAATGACATATATAGTGGCTGTTAAAGCCCAATGAATAGGTCAACTAGTTAGCCAAAGTGATAATGATTCATAGACGACCTTAATGAAATCACAATATGCCATACAGCTACGAGAATTTGGAACCCACGAGGATGGCGTGGCGGATTCCTTAATCGAATTATTGGCCAAATGTATTCGTGATGACCGCAGCTGGAACATGGGTGTTTTACTTTATTATTTGTGCTCGAAATATCTCAGCGTTGTTTGCGGCATAAACAGCCTTCGCTACATACTCGTCAGAACGGCGAGTTTGCTGTCGTTCCGTTTTCATCTCAGATTAATTCGCCATATGCGCAAATACTCCGAGTGCTATATTTGTCGCTCTACATATTCCTGTGGAAACTTCATATGCACATGCTAATTTGTAAGATCCTTGATTTACACACGATGTACCATATTTACACACGGCATATGTAACAACAGTACATACTGTTATAGCTGTGCACTGCATTGTACATTGCTATGACGAAAACTGACAAATAAGAAATTTTATAATGAAAATAAGTAAAAATGCGGAAAACAGTTATTTCTATGGCAAGGGTATAGAAAAAGGGAATTCGAATGTGGAATGCCCCATGAGACAAAAGCTAGTGCTGGAGTTGAGACGAGGCAAGAGTTTCCTGTGGTGCTTATATCCAAGGTCAATTTTTGATCTCTCTAGTCTGCACGTAAATAAATATTTATTTGCACTAATGCTAAAAAAAGTTGTAAATATTGGTTAAAAAGTTATAAATCTGCGCATGCGTCAGATTTTTAACGCACGCGCTTAGAGGTTAGAGGCACAAAAAGCTGGGTTTTTTAAATGTAAGCAGAGTATATCTCGATATTATAAAAAAATATCAAATCGAGAGAGGTGATCATCTACCCAAGGGTGGTCCTGTCAAGGCTCAGTCCAGCCCCTTTTACCGAAGCACTCACTCGGGGGCTACGATTTTTTCAAAATTTCAAATCGTGACAAAAATCTGGATTTCAAAAAATAAAAAGATTAAATGGTCTAAAAAATCTAAGAAAAGATTAGTTAATACAACTAAGCTGGCAACTATATAAAATACGTGAACAAAAATCTCTAAATTCATTTTACAAGATTTGTACAATTATGTGCTCTATATGTTTAAAATATCGACTTTTTTCCTGCTCTTTTGCTAATCAGAGCTTAGGGCTGGCAAAATTATGTTCAGGTTTTTTTGTTGGACGCGGCCATTCGATATTCTCTCAGCGTGAGCTCTTAATCGGGTTAGCAAAGAAGGTGGTGTTCGGTTCTGTAAAGCAGAGACACCTAGATCAAGGGCTCTAAGGTATCGAGACGATGGCAGTATAGATACGCTGAACTAACGAGCGAGCGGCGATCAAGCATTTGTCCGTAGATATACAGCGAAGGAGATATATATATAGGAACGTAGCGATCTCGTCTGAGAGGTAGGAAGGTTGTTAGTCTCTTTTTCCTTGTCGCTTCATCCGCAGCAACTCTCCTGGTCGAGAGACGTGTGAGATTCCAAGTGCTGCCTCGGCTACCTCTGCTGCTTTGCTGGTTTGCCCTCATGTGTCGTAAACTCTCGGGATCGTGGCTATATCCTCACGATTCTATCCTTTCTCACATCTTTGACCACGTTCATTCTTTACACACACTTTTTCGTTTATTCTCTCACACTTCCAACTCGGTTAACAACCCACGATACCGCCAGCGCAATCGAGAATCCGTATCCCGATCTCGTCGTGGTCGCCTCGTTGTTGTCACCATGCAATTTAGAAGCTCACGTTAAACTTTTGAAACTTATTCTGCGATACCACCTATTTTCGCTCTTTTATACGCCCAGAGAATTGTGTATTGATGGGATTAGTTCGAACGCTTTGGGACCTTTGATGCTATAGTGACTTAAACTTTTGTACATTACTACTCGTCCGGTTTTTATTTCCGACTTTGTGAACTATTTGTTTCTAGAATATCAATTTTGCCAATATCCACAATAATGACAGATGATACGCTGATTGTTAGAGAATTTTTGAGGTATGGGTTCTATTAAAATATGCATGGGGCGAAATTTCGGTGTCGTGACAACATAAAACGGTGACAACAGAAATCGTTGTGTTAGGCTAACAAAAAGATTGGTCAGCCCAGCAAAAAAGATTTGTCAGCCGAACAAAAAATTTATCAGCATAGCAAAACTGATTTGACTGCCTCACGTTACGATTTTTGTTGTCACCGTTATATGTTGTCATGACACAGAAATTTCTCTCCGTGTGGCGAAGGTTTCTATGCAATATGGCAACTTCAAAATAATCTGGAATTTTTATGACTTTGACTTGAAACCGCCGTATCAAGCAACGAGTTACATATATGTATGCTGTATTTTTAGGCTGTTTATTTTTTATCCGTTTCTTCTCTTATACATTCAAAATGAAAATAAAATAAATCTATAAATATATTTGATATAATCAACTTTTTGCGGATAATACATTTTTTATATATTTTGGATATACCGTAGATATATTTTTCGCTTGCATATATTTCGTATATATCCTAAGATATATCCGACACACAATTATCCGACACAAATATATTTAGTATAAATATCATGTGTTTCCAAATATACTTTATTTCCATGGGAGCATCGCTCTCTATGGGATACGCCGTAGAAAAATTCGGATGCAGAATTTAGTTTTTTGCTGTAAGCACGGCTTAGCATCACGTCGATAAGACAGGGAACGAAAAATTGTCGTAAAAAATTGAGGCCCAACTGTCGCACTGAGAGAAAAATCTGATAATTTAAGAAAAATATAGTTAGACCGATGATAATCTAACTATAACTATAATTCCCAGGTAGAACGTCTATATTTTATGGTTATAGCAAATATAATTATAATAGTAATCATCAAAATGATAATAGTTTCAAATATGCCGTCTCGTTGGATATGCGATTTCAACATTTGTTTCTAATAACCTTACGAGTATCGTTTATTGAACCATATTATCGTCGCTTCAACCATAAAACATGGCAAACCTTCCTAAATTCGTTTTATCATGTGAAATCGTTAAATCAACGATATGCTTTTCCTCAAGCTTAACGTGGCTATACCAAATATTAGAATACACTAAGAGTGTACCAAATTGTTTTATTCTTTTATTGTTTATTGAGGTGTACAGGTGGCATAATGGCTTACATGCACTCGTGTATACATAAAAGCAACTTAATATGTACCCCCCCCCCCCTCGCTCCGCTGTAGTTGCATAAACGCTTTAGCGCTTGTCCGCAACCAGATCTTATTCTTTACATGATATAATCAGATGACTTTTCTTTTAGCAGGTTACATTTACATATAATAAAATATAAAAATAAAGTTGGGGCATCACCCCCTCTTACAATCTAAACTTAGCCTATTAACGCCTTTTAAGATTCTATTATTTGGTAGACTAGTTTATCGTCCATTTCCACAATTTCATTTCGGATTATTATCTTTCGCTGTGTGGTATTCTTTTCTCTTACAGTTAGTTTAAAATTGGTAGACACTGCATTAAACAATCTCGCTGCTATGAATTCGAAACATCTTCGTCCTATGCTTGTCGTGAAACGTGGTATCGAAACCGACCCTTCATTGATCCGCCTTGTGTTACAATTATGTCTCAGCGGTTGTAGCAGGTTCTCATTTATACTACGTTCTATCGCAACCTCACAAAATTTTTTACGCATATTTCTTACGCATATTTATAAATATTAGAATACATTAAACATAGTAGTACAGTCATCTATAAAGTGACAACTATTCATTTTTAGTCCATGCAACTATTTTCATAGTTACGGTAACTATTTGGCAGTTATATTAACTATTTGATAGATGTGGCAACTATTAAAAATCTGGTAGTACGAACTAAAAATTAAAAGTTGTCACTTTATAGTTAGGGTAGAAGTACCGGTTGTGGCCACCCCTACACTTAAATACGTTTTTCGTGGCTATTTTAATTCTGTACCTGTATTTAATCATAATTTTTCATAACGTTGTGTATTTTGGAAACATTTATCGTCATTTTGACATCCGTTCGTCTCCATTACAAAAAGTACTGTGTCAGTAATTAAAGTATCATCAGCTGATTCATCAAATTGTCAACTGCTTACGGAATTTGACAAGATTTTGACCAACGCTCTAGATACATATTCGGATTATATAGTTGGCGAATTGCATGCAGCTTTGCACATATCAATCTTAAGAGTCATCACTGCAAATGTTGATGTACCAAAAGTTTGAAATAAAGCTATACATTTATAAAAAATACGATGCCCACAACTGGTACATGGAATAAGCATGTTGCCCCGGATATGTCCATCATAATATAATCATTAATTTTTCGTTAATTATTACACAATCAATTCATAAATTCGTAAAGAAGAAACAAAAAAACGAAAAAACGCTAAGAAAAATATATCCGTAGAAATGTATAGTAAAAAAGAAGGTAAAGCGGTGGAACACCTTTCATGTTGAAGATTCCCATCATTATTCAATGCGAAAATCTACTTTCGGAAAGAACTCTGGTAAAAGTAAAAATAAAAGTGTAAAGAGTTAAACATTAATATAATGTATGACTATTTGTGACAAAGAAAGCTGCTACGAAAAAGTGCAAAACGAAGGAGACGATTGTCAAAAAAGGTTAGTTAGGTTCACAGATGGGCATCTGTGCTTTAAAGACATTTTCGTGTAGAGGAATTGGATGCTTTCATAAGAATACGATTTTGATTTATTAAACACACCTTAAAAAATGTTTGAAGTGCAATGAATATTGAGTTATCCTAATTTTAAGCATGGCCAAAACCGGTACATTATTGTGGCCAAAACCGGTGCATAGGTGGCCAGAACTGATGAAATGGCTATGCTCCTGCTTTTTTCTATTTTCCAGTGTTTTCTCGATACATATGAAGATTTTAATGCTAGAAATCTGAAATTATATTCTTCTCAGATATGAAAAGTATAGGTCCAAAACAGTTTTACGATATTTGGTCCCAATCACAAGTACTTGAAAATGAGAAAATTCTTAAATTGGCCACAACCGGTACTTCTACCCTACTAATACCATAATTTTCTCTCAGTGCATTCAGCTACCGGCAATGGCCTTTTGAATTTTTCTTAGAACCGTGTTAACTATTTTTCTTCGAGTTATATCGAGTGTGGTAAGAAAATTTCTGACGTTCTGTACACATTTCACGCTCTGTTGACTTTCGACGCTCTCATATTCATCAGAAGTCAAGTTGCACTGCACGAACCTGGACGATGAAAGGGGTTCTGTAAAAAATGTGAGCACCCTCAGCTGTGTGAAAGTCTCGTGCTCAACATGACGAAAACGACTCGCAAAGATGAAGCCGGAATATCATTGGTGCCGTAAGAATCTTAGAAATTGCTTATATCTGTATCCTGCTGCGTGAACATGCACATGACATTTTTTGCATCCACTGAACTCAGAACTCGTCTCAGAATTCGCCTTTCTCGCCTCGTCGTTTTATTCTTTTTCGTTTTCTTTACTATTCATTTGTTTTTGGTTACGTGAATCCAATTATAATTACTTTCCAAGTATAGTAGTTCAATATAACTAATCTGCAGAATTCCCTCAGAATTTTGAAACTTGGTGTGGCTGAATTGCCACATCCTCCATTATGTAATTTATTATTCACATAATAAACTATCAATTAAGTAAACGATTTGAAAATTATTTTGTTTGTTTTTATCTATTTTCATAAGGTTAAATTTCGTTTAGTTGAATATATGACACTGATTGGAAAATTAAAATTAAATCTGCATCAATGTTAGAGATAATTCTGCACCTATTATACCACCTCTGATTCTTCATCTCTCTCATACGATATTTCAACCAGCAAACGTGCTATCTAGCACAGTCTTTATACCACGGGTTTTTACGAAAATTCATGATACCTCCAAGCGATAAAACCCCGAAAAAATATCCCCAAAGTTTACGATACTATGGCGAGGTCCGGGTAACACGAACGCGATGAGGGTAGGGAATCGATTGGCAAACGTGTCACCATAAACACTCTGAAATAGGGCGTTTACAATGTACGTTAAATTAAAAATTGTTTCATCATTTTTTTAAGGATTTATTCGCAAGTAAAAACTGGTAGTTAAATACCAATTAATACTATTTATACTCCCCATCTATGTTAAAAAAAGTTGCAACGTCGGACTTTGCACATTGCTTTCTCATTTTCCACCTTTCTCAGAGCTACCTTTGCAAGGAAGTATGCTGCATAAATATCGCTTAGTCATAGAGTCAGCTTTGAGCAAGGTTCAAAATAAGTTTGCAATGTGTTTATGTAAATGTATCCAAGTTTACGACAGCTGGATATTAGTTTGTCGTTGTAGAATATTCGACCTGAGTTGGTCAAAGTTGATTTGATTTAGAATGATAACATCAATTTTTTGAAAATTCGTAATTCTGTAAAACTCGAACCGCTTGATATATTAAGTGCAAATTCAATACCGATCGTTTTTTTACATAACTTTATTCCTGAACTATTTAGCTCATTCGCCGAAAAATTGCTAGAGAGCGTACCGACTTTTTTCGAAAAATTCAAAATCTTAGGAAACCTGACAAGATGCCTGAATTTTTTTGAAAGTACCAAATATTGGTTTATTTGTCAAAGCCATTTTTGAGATACAGCGGTTTGAATTTTGCAAGCCGCACATCCCGACATTTTTTTTTAAGCACTTTTTTTCGATGTTTTAGACCATTTTGAATAACCTGACATGAAAATCCGGAAAATATTTATTTTTACGAATCACAGCTTCCTCTATGGGGAAGCAAAAAAAACTTAAAACCATCAAGCTGTCACGTTATTATAAAAATATTTGAGCTTTATTTGATATTGTATCGATTTTGTAGTATGAACAAAAACAAAAGTTTTGGTGAATATAAAATTGTGAATCGGAAATTTTTCCCCTCAAACCATAGGTGCAGATAAAGAAGAGTAAGAAAAGCGGTGCGATGATCTGCGAGCAGTGGGGCACGCCGGGTGTGCGTTTATATTCTCGGTTATCGCGGCGAAAATCCACAAAAATTCATGAGGCGATACATAGTGAGGGCAAGGAAGGCCGGGTGGTGAAAATGCTTGGCGAAAGTTTACGGCGATACAGCGCGGTGGGATGCTCGGCATTCGGTATCACACCCGCCGTGCAATATCATGAGATAGAGTGAGACAAAGACAGGACAGGAAGAACGAAAGAATCGGAAAACGATTGGCTATAAAGGAATACAGAGGGTTCTTGTCGAGTACGCTAGCTTGTCAATTGATGTGCAGATCCTGGCGAGGAATTTCGAGGTCTATCGATGCAATTCTAACGCTCCCTTTCAACGCCTACTAGATAAACTAGCAGATGAATTGATCTTCAACAATATTTTTTTATTCAGCAGGTCTATTGTTTGAAAGTAACAAATTTGATCATAACACGATGGAAAATGATTAATAATGATTCCGTGCTTATATGCACGGAAAAAACGACTTTGTTAGGTTAACGAAAAAAGTAGTTGGACCCCAAGCGACTTAGTGCTCTGAGAGACAAACGATTTCTTGGTTAGGTCAACTATTTTCAGGTGGTTGGCTTTGATCGTTGCTCGAACTAAATAGTTAGTTGGGCCGACTACTATTGTGGCGCCAACTATCTTTCTTAGTGTTAGCTGGAACACAAATAAAGTTCGTTGTGTGATCTATTTAAGTCAACTAAGTCGGAATGGTAAATGTGACTAATACCCGGTCGTTAAACCGACCAACTGGATGGTTGTGGCAACAAATTTTCAGTGAATTAATAAATAGTTAGTTGACCCAAGGAAGACGTTTTTTCGTGTATGTATCTTTTTCTGGGTGAATCGTAATTTCACTGTCAACCGCAGTCATTTTATACCCTCAACATAAGAAGTATAACATACGAAGAAATATGTACATTATGTAGTAAAATACACGTTTTGTATGATCAAGAGATGCGGTAGCGGCTTGACACCAAATAATAAAAATAATCTGAATTGACTGATAACCTCCTTATGACGTCACATCTTTCCGCCATACCGTTCTGTCGATAAATGCACTGTAAAAAAATCTACTTGTACTTTTACTGGAAGTTTTTATTCATAAACAAGTATATTAAATTTAATATACAGGTGTAATGTAAAATGAATGTATAGTATAGCACATTCAATAATTTACTGTAATTTTACAGTAAAAGTACTTGAATTGTACAGTAGAAGTTTATGCATAAAAACTTCCAGTCTTTTCTACCAGTTATGTTTGCAGAATTTGTTGCCGGATTTATTAGTATCTCTTATAATTGACTGGACATCAGTGAAAATGCTAATTTTTTTTAAATCGTGGTGGGTATTGAAACTTCAACTCACAGGTCAGACAACGGCAAAAACTTTTCATTAAGCAACTTCAGTCATATGTTTACAGAAAAAATGAAATGTTTCCGTTTCCAATTTAACCCCAGATGTGATTCAAAATATATAAAAGTTTGTTGGCGTATATAGTGTCGATGCTCTTCAACGCAGTTTTTCCGTCGAAGCGTTTAAAGATAATCTTTGTAGTTGGAGGTTAAAGCATTTGGCACTAAACTATTGAATTGCATCTGTAGATTAATGAAGATTAGTCGTACAATTTTGAGTTATAGTGAAATAAGCGAAGGGTCGATTAACTGAGCATATTTCGTGGCCTCCCCCAACATGCTTGCACGTATGTACGTCACGATTTCAGGATTATATAGAGAGTGACCTTAAGCGCCAAGCGAGGGTTGCAAAATTTCTCCATAACTAAGCAGCCTCAATACCCCGAAAATGGTTAGGCACCCCTTAGAGGAAGCGTGGTTCAATGCTGTGATATTGAGTGAATCTAACGTGGTTCCGGACATGCCTTACCTTTCTGCTCCTTGATCTATATTAATAGTGGTGATCCAATTAGTCCGGTAATGGATACAGTGCAGTAGGAGTAATGATGTTAGGTTGGAATCGTGTTTGGTCTAGGAAATGCATTTCAGGTCTCTGTACAGATAGAGGGGTCTTTAGCCACATGACCGAAAGCTACAGGATGCCTTATATGACCATTATCCGCCAATTGATCAGGACGCAAGACCAACTGGAGATAGTAAGCTTGTAAAGTAATAACTGCGCATAATTAGTTATCACGAAACACCCCACATGCACATAATGCATGTTTGATTATATATACGAGATTTAGATTTTTTTCTCTGTATTATGTGGTTATCATATATGAGGCATTCCATATGAAGCGGGCCACCCTAATTTTCAATGTTCGTAGAGTGGGTTGATATTTTTTTTCCGGAGTGTATAGAGTTCCCCAAACCCATACGAGTTATTTCAGATTTTTGTTCCCCATAGTTTTTCCACAATAAAATACGCTTTTTTAATTTTTTTTTTCTTTCGCTGCCGATTTAAAACTATCTATGCCACAAAAAAAATTGTTCCGGGATAAAATGTTGTACAATATTATAATTTTTTTATAATTCTGGTTTCGCAACGTTCATTTTATACTTTACTTACAAGTTAAAAAGTTATGAAGTCATTAATTTGGAATCTCTAATTTTAAATGAATTATGAGATTCAGAGTTAAATATTCTCGTATATAAATAAAAAACAATAATATCCAACACAAGCAAACAACACTTGATACTTTTATTTGACACATAGAGAACTCTTTGTGATAATTCTCATTTATATATAAAATCCTTTTTGTTATGTACTAATACACACATTCACTCAATAATGTATAATATACTTTTAGATTAATGCCTTTATATTATTTTACCAATATTTTATCGTATACACATATACTTGAATAACTGCTTTTTATAAATTAATAATTTATAAAATTTATATAATTTCGTATAATTTCTTTTCATAATAACAATCCATCAGAGATCAATCTTTCCCATTTCATTTAGATAACCATATATATTAAAAGACGTGACAATTTTATGTATTATACTCAGCTTTGGTTTATTGGGTCAGTTGAAAAATCCCTTCAGGAAATCCTCACGTCAATGTTTGAGTCACAAGAAAAACGAAGTCCAAATTGAAAGATTTCCCAAAAGATTATTAGGATACTCATGCGACCACGAGATTCCAATTATCAATAATAAAACTGAGAGGTATCAGTATAAAACTAATATGGAAAAATTATTGGACGATACGTCTATCCGACTCAGCGGTTCGTTGGGAAAGAGAGAGTCTTGGCGTGCCTCGAGGATCGTGCTCATAAATTCGTGTGATTTTGGTAATTTCCGAAATCACACGAATCCGCGAACGATCCTCGTGCCACGTGATGTGCTCTCGATTGTTTAGCGCGAAAATTTGACCTATCATAATTATTTGATATATTACAATGTAGGGTTTGGCGTATACTTTTTGATGAAAATGTTTCCAAATTAACCTAGATAAATTTTTACGCATTTTTTGGCAAAATAATGCCATATCATTTTTTTTCGTTGAGGGGACCATTTTGATTTTATTCAGAATTTTACAGAATGTCCATCATAGTGTTAAAAAACGACGAAAAAATCAACACGATGGCAAATTGATACCTTCACAATGTACGGCTCAGTTATTTGCTGAATCATACATAATTCACATGTTCACATTATGAAGGTATGCATTGATCATCGCTCAACTTTTGGTGTAGTTAGTGGACATAATAACGGAAATTTTATCAAATTTTGAAAAAAATCAAAATTGTCCTTCCCAAAGAAAAAAATGGTATGACTTTGTACTGCCAACAATCGATTGAAAATGTATTTAGGTTAATTTGGAAATATTTTAATCAAAAAGTATACGTGAAATCTTACATTTTATCTCTGAACAATTTTGTTGTGTCATAGATAGTTTTAAATCGGCGGCGAAAGGAAAAAAATAAAATAAATAAAAAAAGCGTATTTTATTGTGGAAATACTATGGGGTTAAAAAATCTGAAACAACTTGTATGTGTTCGGGGAACTCTAAATACTTTGGAAAAAAATTATGAACCCACTCTACGAACATTGAAAATCAGGGTGGCCCGCTTCATATGGAATGCCTCATATGTATTACATGTATCTTCAATTTATTATATACAGCTCATTACATCTGAGATATATCCTGACAAAATTTAGATATATAGAGAATATAGAACTTTTTGCCGCTATATATACACATATATAAATTATATACCCGATGTATATCTCAAGTATACTTTATTTCCATGGGGCATTAATGATGGACCACCCACACGGAAAAAACAGATTAGTTGGAATAACCAAGTCATTGGTTAAATATGTGACAGATGATTAATTAGTTCGATCAACGAAGATATTGGTTACGATTACCAAATTCGTGATTGGTGTAACTAATTAATGATCTGTCATTCATTTAACTAGTAACTTGGTTATCCCAATGAACCTGTTTTTTTCGTGCGTATCGGATCTGCCAGCAGTAATAATAGGCCCAGTGCTTGGCCGAGTATTGGCTACGAACTATTGACAACTGCCACCAGAGTTGTAAATCTCTAATTCTTCTCGAAATATAGTCAATGATATAATTGGCTTTATGATTACGTTTCCATAAAATTAACACGTGACAATTATAATATGATGTTTAAACTTTTGAATAGCTGCAAAAAATATTAATTTTCAGTTCAGTTTCATGGTAATCATCTTGAAAAAACGGCGAAAAACAGCAAAATAATGGTTGTACTCTTCCATTTTTTCAGAATTTTTTCCCAAGGTTTGATTAAAAATGAGATTTCTTTTCAGGTATATGAAAGTTCACATATCTTTTCATATAAGCTGCAGGTTATTATTGCGAAACCATTACTTCAAAAGGAATTGTACTGTAAACTTTATTTCGAGAGTTAAACTCCGAACTAGTCCTGGTTCCCACTGGCCAAGTAAAGGCTGCCAATAGTACGCATGTATTCCACCCAATAATGGCTACGAATTATTGGCAGTCACAACTGGTCAAAATCCGAGCCTGTGCTAACTCCCAGTATTGGCCAGTGTTCAATGGAGTAAAGGTTGTCAGCAATAAGCCAACCATGCCTTAGTTCCAATAACATTTATCACGCATGGCAGTCAGTCCTGGGCAAAGATGAACCATTACCATGATATCCATGATTCACATAACCTCAATATTTACGATTTAAACAAAATTTGGAATTTGGGCGACTTTATATGGGCCATTTTATATTTTTTATTTAGAGTTGAGTTTGGTAATTAGTTGTTTTAAGAACCCTGAATAATAAATTTTATAAAAATTAAATCAGTTTTTGTATTTTTACAAAATCTGCCATATTGGATTCGCCATTTTTTTATTTTTGTATTCTGAATTCAGTCTCGTAATCAGAGACCTAAAAAGGCTTGCTCTTTCGAGTTTCACCCAAATTCGATAGCTTTTCGCATTTTGGACCTCCATATTGAATCCACCATTTTTGAATTTTGGATTCAGAGTTAAGTCTTGTAATCAATAGCCGCTAACCCTCCGTGTACGTAATTTTATCCAAATCCATCTGATATCCATATAATTGTTATCCTTGATGTAACTATTATGGATTTAGGTATAAGAAATCCACGTAGTCGATTTGGTCTAGTGGTTAGCATGCTCGTTACGTAGTTACGTAGGTCGTATAGGTCTTCGGTTCAAACCCCGCGAAAATGACAGTTCCGAGAGCTATAAAAGATTGTATGTGTGGACGATTTCCGTTTTTTTCTATTTAATAAACGCAGAACAGTATTATTGAAATTACAGCAGGACGGCCTGTCATGAAAGACGCTTTTAAAAATTAATGATTTATTACCAAATTGATTATACTAAATATTTACAGCCGTTGCGTACCCGGTACTGGCCATGTTTGGAACCATTCCTGGCCAACCTTTGGACCCCAATACTGGGCCTATATACAACTACCAGTACTAGACCCAAGTTATTATCATGCAGAGTAAAGTCTGTGGATGGTTACGAGGGTTTCCGTTTTTAATTTCTATACCTCGCGTACCGCGGTGACACATGGGCTTTATCGTAGTTGTCCTTATACCCGTAGACGCATTCAAAATGTGTATTGTCATCTTTCCAATTTTGCTTTAGTACCATGCTCATTATTCCTATATCGATATTTCTAACCGAAATTTTAGTTACCGTATACGTATGAAAGTATTCCCTTATTATATAGGAATAGGTAGTGAATTTTTCGTACCATTTTCAAAATGAGATTGGAATTATTTATGGAAGAATTTTCTATGCGTTCCCTTAAATTTATTTAAGGGAAGGAATGGGAAATGTATTTAATATGCTTTGCAAGTTAGTGTATCAAACATGTGAACCTTTTTAAAGACGCCATCACATTTTTTAATTTAATTTTGTTTCTCTGACTGTTGTGTTGAAACTGCAACATGCTAGCCAAAGTAGGTCGATAAGTCATAGAGTTGAAACTTATCATATGACAACTCGACTAAAAATACAAATACCGGACAGCATCACTGTCATGCCTTTGATGTCCCCCGAAAGACACTTTTGGCGAAAAGTCTGCTCTTTATATGCACCGCCATAGATCTTTTCGTTTAAGAGAAAAGTCGTGGTTATTCGCCATCTAGCGGCTGAAAAGTCACTAAATGTTCTCTGGGCTTGTTTACCGTCTAAATATGACATGTCAATGTTTCTTATGATGTATAATAATTACAGCTGCATGTATAAGAACACCGTGTACATGGAATCTCAACATTTCTTATACACTCTAGATTCACAGTTCTACTTATTTGTGCTGTCGCTAGATGGCAAATTCGTGTACCGATTCCCATGTTGTTGCATACCGATTTTTTGTCGCTTTCTTCGGGACGGTCACCCTGGGTGCCATCACCCTGCCAGTGTTGGGCCGATAGTACGACCCTATAGGGGCATGTTCGATATGAAAAAAAATCGTACTTATTTGAAACGACTCACAATTTTTTTCACGTTTCGTTTTCTAAATTGTTGTTATCATCGAATGGCAAAATTATAGAAATTGTAGGTACCCAATCAAGAAATTGACGATTTTCACTGCCCATCGGTAAATTACAGCGCGCTTATAATTTGTATAACCATGAAGACTTCTAATCTTGATAAATCAAATTAAACGTGTATGGATTTATAGCATTTGCAGATTGAATCGTAATTTTGTGCCGCGACGAGTATGTTAACCATTCACTGCCTCTCATAACCGTGACATCGTAAATCAGTATTAACGTTTTATACAGTAACGCAATATTTATGGTACATCCATGCTGCGGATAGCGGCGATTTTGACAGTAGGGTTCTTTACAGGACTTCAATGATGAATTCATTGATGAAATCGATATATAAGATCGATTACGAGGGTAAAAGCTCAGGCTTGTGTGTTGCCGACTATGCTTTGCAGTGTCCTCAAAGCGTAATTTGCCTTTGATTACCACGGGAGTGGATCAATTAAGCCTCACCCCCTTCTACATTTCGGAATATACATGCACACATTCAAGGTATATTATATTGATCTCGAATAATTTGAATTTATTATGGATATTAGGCTTGCAGATGCGCGATCTCATACGTGTTTTGCTTGAAGGGTAGTTTTGAATAATTAATCGGAAAATTTCGCACAGAGAAGTTGAATCAACGTTACATCGAAGTACAAACTGAATTTTAAGTAGCATTATAAAAAAGCCTGCAAAGTAAAATCTTGCAAATTACGTGGTTCGAAAAAACCATTTTTATGAGGAACGTTTATTTTTATCAATTTTGGCTTCCTCATAGAGGAAGCTTCGGCAAATGTGTAAAATAATTAGGAAGCAATTTACAAGATTCTACTTTGCAGGCCTGCAAATCTGTTCTCAAATCTTGTACTATGATAGTCCATATTTGAACCAACTTTAAGCTAAATCGATAAAAATGTTATCATTTTTATAAAGCAAAATCGAAATTTACCAATATAGCGGCCATTCCTTGAAGTTAATTTATCATTGGTAATCATTAATGGCGAATTCACATGGAAAATTGTAGCGAGATATCTCAGAATTTACACGATTTGCAGTGTTTACAGACATTTAAGGGGGCGGGGAGGGGGGGGGGGGGGGGAGTCAGGTAACAAACGTAAAAAAATCGATTTTTTTCTGTAAAAATTTTCACTTACATACAATCTATGTGTTAGTGAAGTTATAAGCCGAAATTCGCAAAAATGGCCAAGTTCTACGGTGCCATTTATATTTTATTTTCTCAAAAATCGTAAAAGAATGATCAGAATATTATATTTGAATTTAAAGCTATTTTATTTATTTATTGTTTTTATATGCGGACATTAAGGCCGATTTTTTGTTGACACAAAATAATTAAGTCGATTTTTTTTTGTATTTAATAATTTTTTTTTTTCTCTTTCTGCAGCTTTGTTTAGTTAAGTGTGACCTATGAACCTTCAAAATCTTAGACATAAAGCCGATTTCTACAATATGCCTGTTTTTTAATGACTTTTTTCTATAGATAAAAAAATTAATTACGTATTTGTAAATAAATTTTTATCTGTTTACCATTTTTTAAAACAATTAGTGAAACACGATATAAACGATGCAATGACAGTGTGATGTCACCAATGCAAGAAGTAACATTTACATCATATTTGACTTCGCGCGAATAACGGCGCATGATAGTTTGATGCGTATCGCATGCGCAGCGTGTTACTGCCGGGGAAATTGACTTCTGCTACACTCGAGCGACATAACCTCTAATTGACGTTTTTATTTTTTGTTCATACTATGTTATTAGTTAAATTCCATTGGCTATTTGCTATTTTTTTCAATTAACAGTGTTTAAAACAGAATGAACAATCATCAGAAGTGTTCAAATATGTATTATTTCTTATGAAGTGGTGATTTAATGTGTTTGCAGTACATTTCTGAATGTTTCAACACTGAATAAATTGTCAGTGATGTTGTCAATAAAAGAGATCATCCCAGTGTTATTCTCAAGTTTTAAAAAATATTATGCATTCATTTACTTATATATTTGTTAATAAAAAAAACATTTATTTGGAAAATAATTACTAATATTCTGAAATCTGACTTTCAAATAATATTTTTATTTTGTTCATTAAAGGTACTATGATGCCCCTAAGGTGAAAACAGCGCAAACATTTTTTTTGTGTCATAAACTTTAGATGCCATTTGCCAAAACTTGGTTTTGAACCTCTTTTTCGCGGGATTCAGACCAAACTGCTAGGCAGATTGGACTGGTTGACGTCACATTTTCGTCTTCATGAAAAAATACACCAGCTAAGCGGAGCAAATGTGAATAAAATGTAATAGTTTTTAAGTGACATAATTTATAATAAATAAATTTTATGCTATTTTCTAAATCATTGATTAACTTTGCTTTCAGGATGAAAAAAAAAAATATTTTGCTCCGCTTAATCGGTGTATGTTTTTGTCAAGAAGAAAATGAGACGTCAACTAGCCCAATCTGCCTAGCAGTTTGGTTTGAATCATGCGCAGAATGGAAAACCTACGGTCTTTGCTTAAGTTAATACTGCAAGTCAGACAACAGTAAAAAATCCTTTCATCGAGTACCAACAACATAGTTCACTGACCATTTTTATATACAAGAGACTTTGGATGACATGGAATTTTCAAATTCAATTTTTTTTACGTTACTCCCTCTCCTTAAGAAAAAAAATTGTAAACCGCAATAAAATTAGAATCACTCTATTGATCCCTTCTAAATTTGACTCCGATTATGATTTCATGTTAGTTCATTTGTGTATAAAATTTCAGTCTAATTTTTCGTACTTTACAAAAGTTATAGCCTCAACATTTTTTTTCGAAATTTTTTTAACGCTGTGAAATTTGAGCCTCAACCGATTTGCGCCAAATAAAATCCCAAATGTTGATATATGAAACCTCGCTTATGTAACCAATTTAAAAAAGATACATGAAAAGTTATGACAGACAGAGACACACATTTTTCGTAATCTACTTTTCTGGACGTTTTAGTCAAATGTAGATATTTTGTTTTCTTGGTCAAAATTAGCTTTTTTTTTATCAGGAAGTGATGGATTCAAAATAATTATAAAACATGCAATTAAAAAAAATTGCTCACGTGAATGTATAAAATGAGGGACAGTATTATTCCATTAATAAATATTGTGCAATACCATACAATTTTTTAAATGATTCAATATTTATAGATACATTAACATGTATGCTTCGAGTGAAAAGGACTTTTGCTTTTGCAATTCTAGACCGCCATTGCGAATGTTTAATTTCATTTCGCAATACCGCTTTCGGAATTGTGCACAAAATTGTGAAACCCCTTCAAACAATATTACAAAGTTTAATATCACTGTTACGATGCAACGAATAGGGGAGTGCGACGATGCAAAAAAAATTTTGCTCTTTAAAACGTCATGGATAATAGATTGAAGCGACGTGTGAAACTGTTCGGGTGAGAATAGTCTATTCAAATTTAGGGATGTGAATTCGATCCGACGGCTTATTGAACACGTTATATAAGCGAGTTGACTGCATCGCCCGAAGGGCACAATGCAGTGACAAAAAATGGAAGTTCACGGGTATATTACGCGTAGCTGCGAGCTCTCGGCATAATTGCAAAAAAGCGCGCACAACCATTATTGCGATAAATGTGTATTTCACTCGTAACTGAATCCATCTCGATTGTGTATGCTTCAAAAACCTTTCTCCGCCATGACAAAATTTTACTGTAACATATGAAAAGCATTATCCCAACCTGCAATTGTCCCAAAATAGATATAAATTCATAAAACCACAATCCAAATTAATTTTTTTCTGCTGGATGGAGTCCGGGATGGAATTTTGGCGGTCCAGGCAGGAATATCAGATGGACTCTCAGATCGCTTCCGCTTTTAATCCGTTCTGGAAGTCGGTGTACTCCATCTCAGACTCCATCCTGGATGGTCCACGAATCTCGGCTGTCCGATCGCAGAATCCATCCTGGTGTAAATTTTGGATTCTCGCCTGGACTGTCTCGCAATCCATACCGGTTTCCATCCTGGACGGTCCGCGAATCTCGGCTGTCCGATGGCAGAATCTATCCTGGTGTCCATTTTGGATTCTCGCCTGGACTGTCTTATACTCCATTTCCAACTTCATCCCGAATTCCATCCTGGACTTCATCCTGGACGATCCTGGTGTCCAACAGGAGGATGACACCAGGACCAGACCGTGTCCTCCTTGGGCACCTTGGTGTCCAGACGATCCATTTTGGACCACTCTTAGTACGTCAACGGAGAGTACCCGCGTAGAAAAAAAGAATCTGGCCGAGATTCTCGCTGAGACTCTTAAGAATCTCAGAGAGATTCTCAGCGAGATTCTCAGCGAGATTCTCAGCGAGATTCTCAGCGAGATTCTCAGCGAGATTCTCAGCGAGATTCTCAGCGAGATTCTCAGCGAGATTCTCAGCGAGATAGATTTAAAAAGTATCTCGGTTCGGCAACCGTGATTTTCAGTGAGAATCTTGGCGAGAATCTTCTTAAGAATCTCGGCCAGATTCTTTTTTTCTACGCGGGTATACCCCGAGGGTAGAACTCAGGACAGCTTTCCAGTCTTATATACGCTCAGGCTTTAAGTTACTTGCGAGAAACGCTTCATCCGCTCGCCATCTAGCGGAGCATTGTGTATCCGTGTTTCGCATGATGCCACATGATGGGACTTCATCCTAAACTGTTTTTTTTCTGCGCGGGAGGAATATAATTTGCTCCTATCCTCTTATTTGTGCCGAACCCGGCCAATCTCCTTCGCACATCGAACTCAGTAAATGATAACGCGGAGATGTCGTTAGAACCACGACCAGGAATGTCATGAATATCAGGGATCCACAGCAAGCATAGAGTAAGTACTTCTGAAAAAAGACGCAAACATCTCTGCAATTTCACTGGAAGAGCTGACACTAAAATCATCCAGAAACATGCAGGCGGGTAAACCCAAACATTTCGTGACATTGGTGACGTGGTTCCAGAACGGTTTTGCACTATGCGAGGAGCATAAGGAGTCCTCTAAACAACTGATATATTTACGATAATCGGTCTTAAGATTCGCAGCACATTGAGGACGTCATAGTTTAAACGACTCATATAGGCGAGCAGAATCCACATGGTTAAAGTGGACGGCAGAATCCGCGCGTTTGAATAGCAGAGAGATAATTTGTGATAGCCGCGTAATCAGTTTTCGCCAAGTCAAAGAAACGCGCCTCCATAGCATTCTCCGGCAAAATTCCGCATCGGCCTTGAGATAGAGTACCAGCGACGGATGGGGTGAGTCGATTGGAGAAACATAATCATACGCGACATTGACTATACAAGGCAAATCGGGATAAGCTAGATCTAGTAGTCTGCCTCGATCATTTAAGACATTGTTTACTTGCGCAAGATCAAGAGACGCAGTCAACTCATGTATGGTATACAGCGGTGAACTAGGCGCTATAACAATACCCGAACATAACGCACTAGAATCTACATAACCAGGAATATTGAAGTGCCCTACAAGTAGCGTATGCGAATCACCCGCTGCACAGAGTGCACGCTCACCTGAATAGCAAAACCATGGTAGGCGTTAATATGCGATGCAGAAGGAATGTAAACTGCTCCAATCAGTAAACGAGAGACTTTAAGCTGCCCCGAAACAAAAATGCACTCCAGCGAGACATCAGTGCATGGCAATCTACTTTGGTGGAGTGTTCGAAAAATTGCATGAAACAAATTAAAGTTACGGTTCGTTAAAGTGCGAGTACAAAGATTTGAGAAACCTGATTTATGACGAGACATCAGAGACGACGAGTTTTCTGGTTTTAACCAATATCAAAAGATTCAATTAATAGTAGTTGCCCTTTGAATATACCCCTATCGTCCGATCAAGCTGGGTTCGGAGGACAACGTTGTGGTACATCACGAGAGATGTATCGCTGATCAATAGTCCCTCAGATAAGGGTCATCCGGAGTATTTTACATAATTTTAAACTGACTGGCGCTCCCGCAAAGGCTTAATGATACTCGCATTGAGAAAAAAAATCGTTAGAACCAAGAAAACGTGCGCTTGCGGGCGGCGCAAAGAATATTTTGTCAATTGGACAAAATACTTGGCAATGGTAATCGAGTAATTTTGTAATTGATCAAAGCTCGTGACGCTATTTAACGAGCGATTGAGTCTATAGCTAAATAGCAACATTTATTCTAGAAACTTTTTTGCGAATAAAAATTTTTGCGAAATTCAACCCCTACTAATGGGAAGTAATAGACTTTTTCTGCTATGTTAGTTGAAATTATATAGATAAGCGTCCATATAGCTGAATTTTCAGTAAACAACGTTTTATAGAGCTACCAGCGACCTATTACACGGAAAAAAAGGCTTGGTTGGAACTACCAAGTGCTATGGTTATATATGCGCCAGACAATTAATTGGTTGGTCTAACCAAGTCACTTGGTGACTTGGTAAGTCTAATCTAATCTAAATCTAACCAAGTGACTTGGTTAGACCAACCAAGCTTACCGAATCACTTGGTTAGACCAACCAAGCTTACCGAGTCACTTGGTTAGTCTAACCAAGAAATTGGTAGCCTAACGAAGAAATTGGTCGGTCTAACCAATTAATTGTCTGGTGCATATATAACCATAGCACTTGGTTGTTTCAACCAAGCCTTTCTTTCCGTGTATAGAAGAGAATATTCTTACATGGGCGAGCGATGTATGGAAAAGGATATGAGACCATTTGACGCAGTCAAGGTATTAGGGGTTAACGAGGTTGGCGAAAATGAAAAACGGTGTTGAGCCGTGAGAATACGGTCAACTTTTTTTTTTTGTCATGCGTTCGGGGGTAAAAAGTTTTCAGGGGAATAGCACGGTGTTCTCGTCCCTTTTCGAATGCTCCTGCCAATTAGTAGGTACTCTCTCACTTTGACACCATGCTCACCACTGCACGTGGTATTCGCACTCGTATTCTCGCGTCGCCCAAAACATTACTAACACTTAACAAAAGCACATACGTGAATAAATGCACTTCTACAGCAGCTCGAGGTGAATCGTTATACGTGCTAATGCGGATTCCCAAGCGTCAGATCCACTCACCATCCGGCGAATATAATGGAAATGCGATTTTAACGAACACCAGCTTGATTCTCCTGAGGCGCACACGAGATTTTTCACCGCTTTCTATCCTCGTTGCTAAATATAACTTCACAGTATCCAGCGTACCAGTGAACCTTTTTCTTGTTTTTTTTTCACGATCTCTAGAGTTGTGACCGTTATAGAGTATTTTACGGAGAAGGCCATTATTTTTCCCCCGGGCCAACGATATAAAACGTATATTTATCTGCTCTCTTGTTCAACAACTGACGTTGTTGAAAACAAAGAGATATTTTTAAAAGATATCCGTGATGCGTATTGTATGATTTTATAAAACGTTATTGATTCTAGCATAGATGGATAGATATATGTAAAATTTATTGGACTCTGGGATAAAATAACTATGGACAGCATGGAGAGAACAATATGAAGGAACTTTACCTAATTAATAACAGTTAATAGTAATGCTAGAGAAAGTTACATGTTTTGGATAATTGTAAGTGACGTTATCCTCTCGCTCGAGGAACTTCAGGCGCGAGGAAAGTGGTCTTGGACTCACGCCGTCACGAGGAACGAGAGAATCAAGCGAGGTAAGAGGGGACACCTAAATGAACTAAAGTTAAAAAAATATAAATCTTATCTGCTGATATTATCTGTGCCCTAACGGTAAACACTAAAATATCAAATTACCAGTTTTTAAAAGCAAAATCGCTGAAGAAATGGTGGCGGGCAATGACGCCAGGTAAAAAAAAAATGTTATATACATTTCTTCAATGCTAAACCATATTTTTACTATAATATAGTTAATGCCATACTATATATATTTTGAGTGTTCAAGAAATGTGTAGCCCACAATGGCATCCAGAAAAGGATTTGGTAATATTAACTAAAATTATCTATTCATCATTTAATTATTTTTAATCAACGAAAATTTACTTTCCCTCCAACAAATATGTATTTCATTCAATTTTTCAGTTTTTTTATTTACAACATATTTATTTATTTGACTCATTTTGCACTGTGCAGCAGATACTAAGAAAATATTTTATTTATAGCTACTAAATACTTTCTTAATCCGGAAAAAAGATCTATTCAAAACGAAAAAATATATATATTAGATATTTTAAAATAAAAATAATTAGAACGATCTTATAATTCAATATATATTTATTTTCTTTCCCACTGGAGTTTATTATTATCAAACATGCAACATTCATCGATTTGATTTAATTCTTATCGTATCGTATATTTATATAAAAATTATATATTCTTTAAATCGACAGCAGTGGACGCGCGGTCGGTGTGTGGCTTCGGCGGCCTGCAGAGTTAAGCAGCATTGTTTGCGGTCGTAACTTGGATGGGTGACCGCTTAGCCGCGCACTGGTTTGCGCGCCAACTGCTGAGCGGGAGGCATTTTCTGAGCTTCTCAGGGATAGTGAGGATACCCCAATAAATTTTTTTTTCAACATTTGTTGTCCGCAAGCAGTCAAACAGTTTGCCTCCTGGCTTACAGTTTTTTTTTCTTCCTGTAAAATAAAACCCCGCCCTAAACTGAAATATAATTCCCCTAACGGCCCGGGCCTCCCGAGTTGGCAATCCGCGCCTGAGCTCGCGAAAGCTCCCGTAGTTCCCGCTCGGCCGACAGATGGCCACGATGATGCGGTTTCTCCCGCAAGAGAAAGGAGTCCCGGCCGTGCATATAAACAGCGAAGATTCAGCGCTTCTGATCCGAAATTTCCTGCCCGTTTCTCCCAGTAGAGACGACCGCAGGAGGTAAGGATCCGGGAATAGTGCTGCCTACGTACAATTCCTAATTTTTGTCCTATTTACTGCTCATAAGTAAATATATTAACCCGAGGTTTCTGTTTAAGTAATTTCTTTTCTTACAGCATTCACCTGACTGTCCATAAGTCGGGACTTCCCTTTAAATTGTGTTTTTTCCAAAGAGTATAAATATAGATATAAAAAAATAACGTAAATAAAATATTCTTTTAACGTAAATTGCCCTCCCTAACAAATTTACTGCCCATTAGTGAATTTTTCCTCTAATAAGTGACTGCTGACTTCAAGTAGTCACCCTTTCCTTTTCCTCAGGAACTCGCCATCTCTAAAACTCAGCTTATGTTTCCCTTTTTATTTATTAACTTTTATTAATATGTTTTAATTGTTTGTTTCTCCATTACGGAAACACTTGTAAAAATAAACGAAAGCGAGGGAAAACATTCTCCTCGTTAAAACCTACAACGCCTTGTCATCATTTACGACACATTTATATAACTGTCGACACAAATATATATTTCTTAGATTTGAATATATTTACTATTCAACAAGTATATTAATTACAAATAAAAAATTTATTTGAGGTGAATGGAAGTCTAGTAGGTCGGCATCCAAATGAGAAATTTTATTTCCGATGCGTAGATTCTAGTCCCGTTAACAAGATTTTTTTTCTGGGTGTGATCATTTAAAATGATGCTCTGATTATGAACAATAATCTCCAGGTGAAAATATTGAAAAGAATAGAATTCTACATGTAATTTGGGATTATTTTATCCGATCCCCCTTTCAGAGGACCAATCTTGGAGATTTTTTTCAAAAACATTTTTTCTAGAAGCGTTGAAACCCCCTTTTAACCAAAAATGATTATTGTTCTTAGGTCTCTTTAAAAATAGATTGACTTTTTCTAGAATCGTTGAAACTACCTTTTAACAAAAAAATGTTTATTGTTCTTGGATCTCTTCGAAAATAGGTTGACTCATTCGACGTGGAAACTCTCTGAATCTCAAAATAGGAAGTCTATCACTATTATATGAATTTAAAGTGAATGGATTTACCGGTTTTCCGTTGATGGTCCACTGCAAAGTGGCTTTCGGTATGGAGGGCCAGGCGGTACAGTTAGCAGTCACGTTCTCGCCCACAGCGTAGTGTGTGGATAGGCCCGTAATTTGAGGCGCTCGTTCCGGAAGAGCTGAAACATAATTTTGATAGAGGAAACTTTGCTTGTTTAGACACAAGGTATAGGCTGCTCGTAATCGATAGTATATGTGTATAATATCTTCTATAGAATCGCAGAATTTTTTTTGTGAAATCACGTGAAGTCATTTTAAATAACCGTTGTAAAATAACGTGAAATCGTGAAAAAACTGTTATAAAACCACGTGAAAAAGTGACAAACAATTTCACATGTTTTCGAGTATTCCATTTTGAATAATGTTATATAACTGAATGCGAACTTTCGTGTGGAAATCAGTGCCACAGGAGCATTGATATTGACAGTGATATTGAAGTGAACGTTCAGTTTTTTGGTATAACTGTTATTATTGTATGTGAAAATTTCAAACGACTAGTGAAAACTGGACAATATTCGGAACCAGCACTGGTTCGGAGTTTACCCTACAATAGAGCCAAGCACTGGCTCTATTGTTACTGCTGACAAATCCTATATGGAACGTGTACAGTGTCGCTCGTTGGACGTGTGAAGTGAGTTCAAAGCACTGTCAGTATGCAGTAGTAAGATGCGTAGCGCGCACGGTGTAGTGTGTGATCCATTGAAGAGTCGGGTCTTTTTTAATAATACTTAGTAGGTTCCATGAAACGGAATAATACCGTTGACAAGATATCTCTGTTTAAAGTAAAATTGATAACATCCACGTACTTCAACGAATAAGGGGTAGAGTCCACGAAGTGAACGACCATTAATTAAAGTCTACAGTATACTCTCCGATAAGTTAAGGTCGTGGGAACTAATGCCGATTAGGCCATTCCGATAAGTTAAGGTCCCCACTACTTGCGCGGGCCTTTCCAGCCTGGAAATTCCCCTTTCCTCAGATCGTCGCACGTCGAAACTGGGGGTACGGTCGGGGGTAAAAATGACCGTAACTCCGGATCTCGACCCAACGACGAGAGGTGAAAAAATTGTAGTGGGGGTCTTCCATCGGTCCTTGTCTCGCACGTAACTAGCTGCCGCGTTACCTCTCTATCACTCTTGCAAAAGCAACGCGTTCGACCGCATGTAGTGTAAAATGGAAAGGGTAATTCCCAGGGTTCGGAAGTAACGCGTTACTAGTAACGTCGTTAGTGAATTCGTTACTTTTTGGTGGTAACGGTCGGTAACGTCGTTACATTTTTATTCGTGTAATTCTAAGACAACGCTCGTTACAAATTTTTTGTAACATGTAACGAAATTGCCGTCGCTTTTTCGTTACTTTTTGAGATACAAAATGTTTGCTAACACGTAGCTGTTCGAATTCCCGCTAAGAGGCGAGATACCAACGAAAATGAACGAAAGCTACTTGCTCAACGTTAATAAACGCTTTCTCTGAATTATTCATCTTTTCGTTATTGATCTTCATTCTACACGTTAATAATTGTATACGTTTAAATTTGTTATATGATTAATATGTTTTTAAGTAACGAAAAGTAACGGAAGCGTTACATTTTCAGTAACGATAATGGTAACGCATTATTTTTTCACAAGGCGTAACGGTAACGGTAACGCGTTACTTTTTCACAAGGACTAACGGTAACGGTAACGAATTACTTTTAATAAGTAACGTTCTGAACCCTGGTAATTCCCTTCCCCGCCAACAGGTAAAGAGCTCAGAAAAGCGTCAATCTTAACTCAGCAGAGCGTTAATCCTTAACTTATCAGAGTGTCTTAACTATTCGGAACTTAACTTATCGGAGAGTCTACTGTACAGTCTTAAGTCTATATAGATCGAATGTATAGTAATCGTCCCAGGGACAATTACTATACATATACATAATCGTCATAGGGACGATAGTAATCGTCCCAATAGGTGAACTTTCGGTTGACCACATAAGTTTACCGCGCCTCTACGTAGGCCAGATCTTTTTTACATGGGATACATAGGGAAAAGCACGCTTTATACACAGAAGAATGACATTATTTTTAACGAGAGGGCCGCCGAGGGTCAGAGCTGGTTGAAATTAAAAATAATTAAACGGCACGACGCTGTTATCACTTTCTTTGTCCTACCGTGCTAAAATCCCAAAAGAGTTTACCTTAATTTATCAACGGTATACCATCATTGTAATCCAGGTAATATCACACTTTACTCTAATACAATTTTCACAGCTTTTTAAATTAATTATATCATTAGATCACTTACTTTAACCATAGTATTGTGAATGAAGGACATTTGGCTTTTAATTATCGTCACCGTGATTCTGCGAGCTGAGCACGAGAGGCAGCCTATATAGCTGATCGATTATTAGGTTTATCAGCTGCAGGCTGACTACCAGCGCCTCCATAGTGCCAGGGACTAGTGCCCGAGCGGCCTGTTGTCCCTAATGGTGCTAATTGGCACGCCGGATTATGAGGGACAGTCGGCAGATATGGAGTGGAAGCGAGAGCGTTGAGTGCAGAACGTACCTGGGTCATTTTGCAGCTCCACCACTCTGAACCCCTTTGCCTACAGCACTCCACCAACGAACTCTCAATTATACGTTCACGTTGTTGTGTTGTTAAAGCCCCTAGCATGTAACTGCAGGCTCGCATATATGAACACACACGTTATCACGAGCTCCAGCAATTCAGAGGCCCAAACTGACCCATTAATGCCTTCCGCGTTAGGTGGAAGCTCGTGAAATATCCGGCTCACAATTAAAAGCTGAGAGAACTCTCGTCGAGCTCTCGATGCTAGGCGTTCGGTTCCAGTTCTCTAATTCCTCTGTACTTCACTCTTCGTCGATGAACGGCCTATAAATTTGAAGCTGTTTAATTACAGGAGTACGTTCACGCAGTAATCTGAACAGCTGTCTACGCCCGTCAACAGGACGCTAACGAGATGACAGGTCCTATTCGAATTCCATGAAATTACGAATTAGTTGCTTGCAACGATTTTTGAGGAGATACCCTAATTGCTATGGCTTATATTTTGTGATAGATAAGAATTTCGTGGTTTCATTATTTCGTTGTAATATTTGATCCTGATAATTACTGTAAGGCTCGATTCCCGGGTAGAAATCTGTCAGGGCTTGCCTCATCAGGAACAGGCCCCGATCGGGGAAATCCACGGCTAGCCCTATTATGGAAACCGGTCACAAAATCGGCCATCCTCACTGATCACAAAATTCGGCCACAGCATAAGTAACACCTATTATGGAAAGCCTTGCTTAGCCCTGATCAGGCAATACCACGGCTAGCCCTATTATGGGAAAACTAACCAGGGCATGATGCGACGCAATCCAGGGCCACTGTATTAGGTATAAGATCAGTCAACCGTGAAATGGCGTTGATTAGGCTTGCCTTACGAGTGCCTCGTTTCCTACTTTATCCCGTGTGGCTCAAAGTAGAATTCAGGCAGGTATCATATTTCATACCTATTATACTTATGGATTGTCACCGTAGAAATAAATGATGACGTCTGGTTTCAAATAATCTTTTGAATCAAAACTGTTCGTCGGCAGTCGAATTGACAATGCTCGCAGCGTTCGCTGCCACGGATACGCGGTTGTCAAAACATATCCTTACCATTCTTGGAATACTAATGTCAGGTCAGTAAAATCAACTATTTTTGAATTTTAATCTTTCCAAATATTGTTGGTCCGTCATCTTGATATTATAAGTTTGAAGTTTAAATTCATAATAAAACTAAAATTGTTCATTTTCGTCCGACATTATTGAAGCCACCATATTAACTTTACGAATGAAAAATTCAAATTCGCAATCGTCGAATTAAAAATATCATTTATAAAATCGAAGTATCCCATTCAAGGTGGCGGACAAAGATGCTTTTTGCCATAAATACATTTTATGCAAATAAAGTCAGTTTCTGTTTTTTCGACCGGCATATTAAATCCGCCATTTTGATTTTACGAATTTTTAGTTAAAGTCACTTCTATGCCAGAGAGATGTCTTACAAGGTCGGCGAATTTCAATCCGAAGTTTTTGGCAGAATCACCTTAAGATATTGGTTCCATACCATCACCCTCTCGCATCACTCCCTTTACTATTATCGTAAAATGAACAATTATGCAATTACAGTATGATATATCCACATAGATGCTTTGGTCTAGTGCTTAGCGCGCTCGGTTAGGTAAATAGGGAGGTCCCTCAGATAAACTCACTCCACATAGTGGCTTTTCAGTGTTCTTTAAACTTAATACTGTACATTCTAAATTATAAAGTGATTATCTATTTATACGCTTAGGAAAGTTGTTTGTTTGTTTGTTTGTCTTGATATCAATCTCAGAAGCTGGATTATTCGAAGTGTTTCCATTGCCCTCCGTTCCCTACTCAGAGACGGAATTATTCCAAGACAATGAGCCCAATCAGTTCCTGATTATTTTAAGTTTATCTATCCAGGCTTGGCTAGTTATAAATCCCTGAATAAGCCATATACAAAGCCTCCAATCTTCTCCAATCCAAGTCTCCATCTTAGCCACTAAGTCTCCTTTCCCGAGAGGTTGCAAATGTTGGTGTTATGACGTTCGTGATTATATCTGTGAGTGTCCGTGAGTATCTATGAGAGTATCCAGTGAATTTGTACTTTAGCATTATATAGATAACAAATTTATAAGGTTCAACACGTTATAAACACGTTGAAAAATGATTCGCTACCGAAACCAACAGCATGCTAACGAATATGTTTCTGTACATTTACCGTCTTGATTGGCCCAAGAAGGTAAATAACACCAAATGACAAATTTTACACCAAACTGACCTTGTTTATCACGGACTTTCCTAGCAACCAATCACAGGCCCAATAAAACGACAACAATGGATTCGATAGAATATCGTTACTCACGAACATCACGTATGTTTTCATTTTCATTGTACTTTATATGCGGATCTTAATATCGGAAGTTACGGAACAATTTCTCGGGAGAGGAAATATACAAAGCGTGTAACAGTGTACGCGTGAGTTGAGCTTTGCAAGCGGAAGGCGAGAGTGTATAGTCGATAACGCCTTGCGTAAATGCTTGGCGAAATAGTTATTTACACTTACTCCCTTCGAGATTGAAGCGTCTTCCGTTCTTCGTTCCCAACTCGTGTAGATATTATTTTGGAGATTGTTTTTACGACGTGGCGTGTAAACGTACTAAGCTCTGTTAACATTCCCCTCGCTTAAGTATATGTTTGATTCAATGATTCCTATAAATCAGATCGATAAATCGGAGATTAATTGCAGTTGGAATATTTACTAGGCATCTAGTGTTTGATTCGAATCAAGTAGCTTATTTTCCAACGTACCGCCCGAGGGAAGATGGGACCTTCCTGAGCTATTCTTCTGCTGACTCGGACGTAACCTTATTAGATCGTCACAAGGCTTATTGTTCAAACTTTTCTTTCAAGCAATGCCGTATAATTGAAATGCTGATTGAATAAAATAACCATGTAAGATAGAATCTTGTATATTGTTTCCTCATTATTTTTCACCCTTTACAATATCACCACTATGAGGAATTATGTTCATCGATCTTGGCTTTCTCATCGAAGAAGCTTTGTAAAAAGTGCATAACAATGAGGAATCAATGTGCAAGGTTCTAATTTGCATTCTTGTTTCGGATAAGTTACGGAAGCTGAAGTGTAGCGTAATGTTGGTCGTCAAGAGATAATTTACAAAATTCAAATTACTATAAAATCCAAGACTGTTTTGAGTTTCCTGACAATAAAATCTTGATAAAAAAAGTAGAACTTTGCAGATGGTTTCCTCATGCATTTTCATTTGTCACAAAGCCACCTCGATGAGTAAGCTTATTTATTAATTTTGGCTTTCTCATAGAGGAAACTTTGTAAAAAATGAAAATGCATGAAGAAACCATCTGCAAAGTTCTACTTTGAACCTGTTTTCGCTAACAATATAGTTCTTGAAAAATTCAAAATCACGTAAAATCGAAACCGCTTTACCTATCATGAAAAAAATTGGTAGGTAGCAGCGCTAAATGTTATTTTTCATGTGTACAAAATTTCAATTGATTTGGTGAGATTTGACGTGAGTTAGAGAGAAACGAATATTTTTTAAAAATTCGAAATCCAATAAAGGCCGACCATTTTTACAGATTCATTCCAAATTCCATACCGACCCTCCTTTAACACAGCTGTATTCATAACAAAAATATTTAGCTCAATACCTAAAAATTAGCGGATGCTGGAAAGTGTACAGATATTTTTTTGAAAATTCCCACAAACAACGGCGTTGACCTGCTTCACATGTTGCTAAATTTCAGCCCGATTGTAAATGCAACCCTTGAGATATGTATGTTTGAATGTTGAGTGATGGTCGTGCACACGCACACGCACATCCAACCATCCAACCGTCCATACATTTTTTTTCAACCCCTTTTCTCTACGTTTTAGACCATTTTGAGTGTTCGGACATAAAAAAAACTCGAACAAAAATGACACGACAACAAAGCTTCCTCTATGAGGAAACAAAAAAGCTTGAACGAAAAATCTGTTGCAGTAAATAAAGAAGTGCTTACGTTAATTAGAATGTTGTTTCAATCAATCAAATTTTTTAAATAATTTTATTCTCAGCATATCTCACTTGTTGACATATGTTATAAAAACCGTGTGACGATAAGTATAATATGATGGGAAAAGATCGTTTTTATGGATTATAAATTGAATTGCGGTTCGATGTATATCAATCCATGAAAGATACAATTTCGAAAAACAGCATGTTACGCTTTGAAATGTTTGCCAAACCAAAGATTCTCCGAGACGCATCCTTTCATTTTTTTTACAGATCGGCGATGAGAAAAAACTAGTAGACGTTGTGGAAGAAGCTTATCCCATGGAGACGGCGGGAGCAGTTACCGGGACTGAAGAAGCAACGCGAACTACCACGAGGAGCTACCACGACGTGAAGCTTTCTTTGCCCGTGGGCTCACGGAATGGAAACGGGTTACTTCCTCGGAAGAAGCCTGACGTCGTTTCTCCTGGTTTTTCCTTCTTTACACCATTCTCTTTGAACGGCGTGCATGAATATTTATAGGTTCATGAATATTTACGATACTCGAAAGTACGTGTACCTCCCGGACGGGGCACGTGCGCACCTCTTCGTCTTTCCGTTTCTCTTTACTTACACCATATAGAGGTATGTATATCCACTCATCTTCTCTTCTCTCATCTTTTCTACCTCGCTTGCATCTTGCTCATGGTTTTCTTCGCCACTCAGTCTCTTTCTCTCCCATTCTCCCCGTCTGTACATTTTTTTTCTCAAATATCTTTCTCTCTCGTGTTCTTTGGCCTTTGGCCCTCCGTGGCAGGTCCGTATATTGCCCGTCCTCCAAGCTGCAGCAGAAGCAGCAGCCCCCCTCCATCATCTCTGGAAAATGGAAATACTTTAACGTTGTGGAAATTTGCAAGACAAATGCGAGCCTGGATCTGGCGAAGCGGCCTTGGGTGGAGCGTCAGGAACATTAATCACTGCGTTAATCTTTTTATCGAGGCACGGCACGACGAGAGATGCTCACAAGCGCCGCCTCCCGTTTAATTTTCGTTGCTGGCAAACGGTCGAACGTGAGGGTTTTCTGTCTCGACCATTTGGACACCACCGTGCATGGATGTTAATTGACTTATACATAGCACGAGCGACGATATCTATAAGATATGGATTCGTAACCGCATAAAGTCTTCTGCAATAGATTCTTTATAATAGGTATAAATTTCAAATGAATATATGAACAGATGAGCATTGTCCATATTTCTCCTTTGAAGGATTTTGTCCACGACAATATTGATAGTAAATTCTAAATCACAGAGAAATAAAATCGTAATATCGATAATTTTGTAGTTACCATGACTATTTAATTGTCGGACAAAGTTAATCTAAAAATAAGAATAGTCAGGCAATATACGGGACAACAACTGGTAGTTATTGCTTATAGTTGTAAAATCTACAATGCACAATCTCTGAATGCACGATATGTCCACGGATAACCGAGTGAACTGACAAATTTACAAATATCAATATTTGTTTTGATTAGTCGAATTTGTTCTCCAGTATATCACGTTTCTAAACTGTTCTAGTTTTTTTGTTTCACCACGTCCGCCGGTGGTCGAAAAACGTGACCGGAGGTCTGGTAGGACTGGACGAAACGCACTATTTCCTCTGATGCTATTTTGCACTTGCTTGCTCATCCATCTCTTTTCATCCCTTTCCAACCTTCCTCTCACGTTCTCTCGGGCCCTCGAAATTTGCGGAATCCTCATCGGGCTTAGAAATCGAGTTAAACTTCGAGCCATTGGCTTGGCTGGCTTGATTCGATTACGTTACACTGTGACCTATGTACGCCGACGCATAGTCGGCGTTGGACGAGAGAATTATCCACATCAGTGTTAGTTCTCCTCTTCGTTATATCCATCCCCATTTTCTCTATATGCACATACGCACACGGAGAAAAATAATTTTGTTGTTGCAGCTAGACTTAGTTTGCTAGGTCTATTTTGCTGTAATAGCCTTTCATTTAACTCATGCAGCAGCTAATTTGGTCTCTCAGCAAATAAGCATTAGTTGCGGAAACGAAAAATGCATCTCCCAGATTATTTGCGGACCCAACGAATGATTTGTTGGTAGAACTTATACATTTTGCTGGAAAACAAATTAGTAAAACGGGCTTTGCACCGTTAGCAACTGAATATTTGCTGTAGCGAAGGCGTTTCATTTATCGAAATATTTGAGCATATAAACAAACATTTGCTACTACCACAAAAAAAGTTTGGCAACCGCAAAAAAAGGCGGGTTGCGCGTCCAAACATGTTATGCGCAGCGCCAAAGTTGTGTCGCGATCTATTTTCAATACTGCTTTGTTAGTGCGAAGCTCGTTCATGCCCAGTTAGCATCGTCAGCGTATTCTGTCTTGACGATGGATTTACCAAAAGCACCGGGATCCTTGCGATCTTTCTTCAAAACGTGAGGCATTAGTGAAGAAGTTATACAAAGAAGTTATAAGTGTAAACTGTTTAAAAAGTTCGAAGATCAAAATGACAGCTGCAGAAACGTCGTGTTTCGTGGAACTATTTTGGGTGATCATAGGGGATTTAGTTTCGGAAAGTAATCCGTATTGGAAACTTTACGTATCATTGCGTGAAATACTCTACCTTACCTATGCTAAACGATTGCCAAAAAATATTAGTCCTCTGTTTAGAGTACTAATACAAGAGCATCTTGAACTGTACGTCGGGTGGGAGTCAAAATAATGAATGACCAAAATAGCAACTGGCTAAAATAGCGAATTTCAAAATAAGGAACGTCTAAACATAAAATTTCATCAATATGAAATTCGCTATTTTAGCCAGTCGCTGTTTTGGTAATTCGCTATTTTGATTGGATTTTAACAAGATGGAGGTCGAAATAGCGAATAATCAAAATAGCGAATGGCTGAAAAAGCGAATTTCATAATGATGGCCATTCTAGATTCAGACGTTCCCTATTTTGAAATTCGTTATTTTAACCATTCGCTATTTTGATCATTCGTTATTTTGATCCCCACCCTGTACGTCAAATTAGGTGGTCCAACCCTGAAGCCCAAATATCACATTTTCACGAGCGCGTTTGCGCTCTTAGAAAATCAGTTGTTTGTGCTACCAGAATAGCTACAAGGGAGATTATGCTACAAGGGAGGGAAGAGCGCGATTTTCACCGAGCGCGAGGTTAGCTGCCTGAGCGAAGCGAGGGCTGCTCGAGCACGAGGTGAAAATTGCGCTCCCTCCCGCGTAGCATACGATTCTTTTCTTCCGATTGCGTTGAAATATGACGTGATTTCTGTCGCTGAAAAGCGAGAGGAAAAATTCGACGGTACCTGGCTGTGAGCCGTGTGCATGGGCAGCGGGAAGATATACGAGGCAAGACTCGTTCGGGCATCGTGGCCCCTGTTTTTGCGCGCTTCGAGGTTCGCAGCGCGAGCGCCGCGGTACGCTTGAAGTGGGCGAAATTAGGGGGCAAGATGCCCTAGGGAGTTTTGGCTCGTATATCTTGCCCGCTGCACATGCGCACTGCTCACGGTCAGATATCGGCGACTTTCCTCCCGCTTTTCAGGGACGGAATCACGTTATTTCAGCGCAGTCAGGAGAAAAAATACTTCTGCTGTAATGGCTGCTGCTTGCGCTGCCAGCAACGTAATTTTACTGCAACAGCAAATTGTTTGCGCTGCCAACTAACTACTTTTGATGCAACGGCAAACTGTTTGTGCTGCCAGTAAACTATTTTTGCTGCTACAGCAAACTGTTTGTGCTGCCAGCGAACTACGACATTGCAGAAACAGCAAACTGTTTGTGCTGCCAACAAACTACAATGGCTGCGACAGCAAACTGCTATTGCTACTGTAGCAAATCAGATACAGCAAATAAATATTGCTGTAAGAGCAAGTACTTTTGCTGTCACTATATTTGCTAATCATTTTAGCTGCGGTAGCTAATCTCATGCTGCTGTACCCAATTATTTTTCTCCGTGCACGATTATATTTCGGGCCTATAAACACGTGCGCGTACCGTTTGAACTTCGAATTAAGCACGTATGCGTTTCTCCATTCTTACTAGGGGCGGATGTCCGTTGTTTCTCTGGTTGCGCTCTGGAGCTGTCCGTAGAGAATTTCTCATTAATTGTTGCTTACAATTAGTCAGAGAACAGTTATACCTACACTGAAAGAAAAAAGTAGTTGGAAGAACCATCTCCAGCATATGCTGCACCGCTGAATAGTTGCAGCAACTAACTCGCTCCTGTAACCAATCGCAGTGCTGTTTTCACCAATACAATAGTTGTCATAACCCACTGAGTAGTCGTCATAACCCACTGAGTAGTTGTCATAACCCACTGAGTAGTTGTCATAACCCACTAGGTAGTTGTCATAACTCACTGAGTAGTTGTCATAACTCACTGAGTAGTTGTCATAACTCACTGAGTAGTTGTCATAAACCACTGAGTAATGACGCTATTTCAACTCTTTCGAATGATTGTCGGAACTCATTTATTGGTTTATCCAACTACTTTTTTTTCTCCGTGTACCGATGTCGCCGGCGTTACGAGTTTGCCGATGCGATGCGACGGGAACAAAAAAAAATCTAGACCAGAAAATCTCAGCAAGATTGTCAACATACTTTGAAGATACATAGAAATGATGAAGTAAACAATAATTAAGGAAAATTTCGCGTTTATTTACAAAAATTAGGCTAGTCGATAAATATCAACTAGCGGTTTCTTCACTTTAGATGTTTCTGCAATTGCAATTTCAAACTGCAAGTTTCTCAGCTGTTAATACATAACAAACTCATAGTCAATTCATTACGCAGCCTATTTCTGGTTTGTGAATGATATGTCCAGCCTTTGACAAAAGTCTTACCGCAGATTTACTAGTACCTGGATTGCTAAAAGACTCTTAACTAAACGAAAGTTATTAGTTGCACGTTTTTCTTTACAGTACCGCTCGAAATGCTCCCCTCACCTTGATAGAAGTGCTCGAACGGATGATTTGCGAAGCTGATTCGTACAACGAACTCCTGCGAAACAATGCTTTATCCAGATCGAGTATCTGTTACGTCCTATGTTCCATTGGGCGATCGGGCGCATGGTGCGCCGCTGGTTTTACTCCATGGTACTATGAGTGAACTACACCCCTCCAACATAAAGTTCCAATTGAATTACAGAATTACATAAGCTAGGCCTTTTTTTGATGTTTCAACCTGCCCCACCTCGAATGTTCCAACATGCGCCAACGTATAGTCCTTGTTTCAATGCGCAGCCTATCGGCGTGGGTGGCACTGCATTATAACTAGGCTTAAATTTTAGGTAATATCATAAGCTTTAAAGTCGAAAAGGCTTCAAAAGGCTCCATTCAATGGTCCCTACGTAGAACCTTTTTAACTGGGTTTATAAAAGTTTACTTTTTCAATAGTTCACTGGTTTTTTTAGCTATTCGAAATTCGAACGAATCTATCTATAAGTTCACTACTAGATGTATTTCTAAGTAGCGATTGAAGTAGCGTTAGAATTTAAAAAATTCGCATCGCAACGTTGATTTTTAACGGCATGCGTTCCGACGTACCCCGCATTCCGATCTGCCCCAATCTTCCTTGATACTAAGGATACTAAGCCTTGGCTTATGGTAGAGGAGCGGTTCGGGAACCTCAGAATTTTTGACTCACTTGCTCGTTTTTTAAAATAAATAATTCCCACAACCAAATACAAATTTTCAACTGTAATATTACCGGTATTTATTCTTCAAAAATAACAAAAATAATTACCGGAAATCATCTGTGCGTAATTCTACTTGAACAAAATATTGACCCTGCTAAAATCGCGGACAGCTACGCAGGTCACTGCCCGGGATTTCCCGTCCGCACGATACAAAAATAATACAATTAAAAAACGCAAATTTACCGCGCACACGGACTAAATTTTCAATGACCGGGAAAAACTCCCGCGCAAGCCTACCTACTATCTTAAATTCCGATCACCCGAGACGTTAAGTTATTAATACGCGACCAAAACGAAACATTCGAATTTCGTAAATTATACCCTACCCTTTTCCTCAAAACATACGCAAATAACGACACAAAACTACAACGCGCGCAGGCTGTCCAGGGATGCTATCGTGAGCGCGGCACGTGCTTTCTCCACAATACTAATTTAATTAAATTGGCCACCGTTACAATTTTCCTTTATCAAATTTCCAACAAAAGAAGTGGAGACACTTTCAACAACTCCGCGACGCATCCACGAAAACACCCGATACGAACGATCGAACGCGGTTCCCGTCACGAGGGCTGCAGCCAAAGTCACGATCTCACTCTCCAGGGATACTCGCGCTCGATTTTTTCGCACTTTTAACACTATGATTGTTACGTCGATGCACTTTTCCCTCAGGCAACTCTCGGCGATCCCTGGGTTCTAACCGGCGGCACTTTCCACACGAAAACTGAGGCACATGCCCGCGGTCTGTAAATTAATTCTGTCCCGGGAATTCCGACGACCCTCTAACGACGCGGGGCTACCGATACGGCCACTTTAACAAAATTGTTAAACGAAACACAAGCGCTTCCCGAACAACTACGCGAAACTAATACGATGGAAGAATCCTACCTTACATCATGGGACTTCCTTGTCAATTTCCTTCCGTACTTTTTCGGGTATGCCTCGCTCTAGCTCAATTCCCACGACAAGAATCACCTGCCTCGAGCACGACATGACGAAACAATGATAATTTCTCGCGATCTTCGAAATTCACCGGCCGGCTTTCTTCCCTTTATTCCCGCTCCGCTTACTTTATTCGGCTACGGCCGGACACTACTGTCGCCTAACGTGAGATCGAGATTCTCACGCGTCAACGCAAGTACCGGAGAATTCAAAAGTTCCTGGTACACTCTTGACTAGTATTGTAGATGATATTTAATACCGCAAACATTTCAGTGTCCTAGGAAAATATTCGAGATTCTTACAAAACTTCAAAGCTCTGAAATTAGATTACAAATACGCTCGGTGAAAACGACACACGCTCGATAAATGATATAATCAAGTCAGAAGTAACAGCCCGTCCAGTCAAGATCAGACAGACAAATCGTCGTGTGAACGCAACATTAATTTCTTTTTTAACTTAGCGTCGAGTCGCTACCGCGACTCTTGATGGTCGATGATCAGTTTTGATGCGGCCTATAGATGATTATCGGCTCCGCCAAAGCTCGTATATAGTGTGTGTGGTGGTCCTTCCTGGTAAGTGAAAAATCTCAAGCAGTAGAAATATTAATTCCGGCGGTCCAACAAAGCTCCGCACTCCATCTCCGTGTCGAGGTGCCATAAAAAAATAAAAGGAACCCCTAAAATTAACAATTATTCCTAATCCTTAAACTAATGCCCCATGGAATCGCCTGAGGGAAGTTCTGTGTCGAGAGAGGCGACTGCCCCCGCGGAAAAAGGCGACAGGTAATGAGCCTGATTGTAATGCCATAAAAATGAGCGTTACAGTACATAGTTTTTATGACCTTGCCAGTGCTTGCGACCTGATAATCTCAACGTTTGTCGTCTCCACCTTGTTGTCAGTCCAATTAAATTTGACTTCTTGGCTTTGGTAAGAGTAATTACAAACAATTATAATTCCTTTTAGCATCATAATGCATAAAATCGATATTTGTCACATTGTGTAGACGTGAGCCGGGTCCAAATTGCTGTTTGTCAGCACATCCATCGGGTATAAAACTGTATAGTCACAGAAGAAGTTCGGAGTACTAGAAAGATGTTTCGGAGAGCATACGATGCATGTGGATGTGGATGTAGCTTCGGTCTGGTACGAGTTTGAGTGAGAGAGAGAGAGAGAGAGAGATAGCAAGACACTGGTTAAAGCTACTACACCCGGCATTATCATGGAAATCGCAACATTACGCAGCATATGACTACCTTCGGATTATTAGGCAAACTCCGCGCCGGATTCTTCGGTTTTTCCCAAGCTCTCGATGCATCTGGCAGCGGGTTGCATGGCTCTTGAAGTACGTATGCCACGGTAACGTACATTCCACTTTTGCTGCATCGGGAGCTGGCATTTGCCCCTCACCCTCTGCTAGCGATCCTTTCCGCGTTTGCGTTCAAATTTATCCCCTCGCCTTGGCCCCTATGCCTGCTGACGTGGGTTTTACCTTCCCAGTTTTCTCACCAAAATTTTCTTTCCCTCTCGTAATTTTTCTCAGTCTACCCATTTTGCCTCGCTGCCCAGTCGAAAATTGAATTCTTCAGCTCTCGACATTTCCTTCATCTGACCGCGAAACTCTGTCTCTCTTTTCTCTCTTAAATGTTCTTTCATCATCTTACTCTTACGTTTTCACGCTGAATTCACTTAACTTCTTCTTCTTTTCACTGTTCCACCTATCTCCACTCCATGATTCCGTGTTCACTGTCAGGTTCTATAGACTTCGACTGTGGAGACATCTGTATGTTTATGTGCACCATATTTTCTCCGCTTCCTGAGCTCTGCTCTCGAGCTTTCCTAATGCGATTTGCGAACATAATCTTCTCGATTTATAAGCCATTCAAAATTTTGACATATTTACAGGTTCCACACATGCGGACGTGTCGGCTATGGAAGAAGTAGCAGTTAACGTCTGAAAAAGGTAAAAGACCTGGACTATTCAGGGTGGATAATGGTTCGTTCCGACTTCAACATTCTCTCTTCTGCTATAAATAACCTAATTATTTTCTTTATGTTATTCATGTCCGTTAGACATTGGCGGAATATTATTACAATATTTATTGTGCTATCATCGGTAATTTTGTAATTATAAATGCTGTTTACCAAACAGTACAATATCGTCATATATGGTTTGTATTGTAACTGCGATTACTCCGGATAAATTGTGGTTCTATGCCGAGTGAGAGTTCTGGATGCATGATTATAGAATAGTCTCAATTTGGTAGACTTGAAAGAGAGAATGCACTGAATCAATTTCATAACACGCGTTGCATAGTTAGACCAGCGAAAACAGTGCAAACAAACCCCCGTACGTAGGTGCACAGAATATAATGAATTCGTCGAAAATATATATTACATCACCAGCTATTTGTCTGATATCCTCTCTGTGCCGTCATCACAGAATAAATGACCGCGAAATATTAATAATGGTCAATTAATTTTGACCTTTTGTGCGGAACAAGTTACTACCATAGCCGGTGTACAGAAGTCTGTGTTAATGAACTTGCGGAAAAGTCAACGACGCGCTAAACATCAAACTCCCAAATTGAATATCATTAAATCAAATTATGCAATTTATGGCCTGCAAAATGTATAAACAAGCGCCAACAATTCATATCCAATTTCACACATGTAATCTAAGTAGTATATTCATGTACTATATCTGGATATGTTGCGTACGCCATTATTAGTCACTTTTTGTAAGTGATATATTTGGGGTCTTTGACCTTTCATAGATAGAATTTTTCTATCTGTATAACTTCCATCCATTACCAGCTTATTAAAGTAACAAAAAATATGTCAGACGTTTTTGAGTTCAAGTTTTGCATGTTTGTTTCCAAGAAAAAGCATAACTTGTGAGAGCTTCACTTTGCGAGTGAGATTACGTTTTCTGAAAACTCTGGAATAATAAATGCGTAACTATGAAGAACCACGGTATAGATAAGGATGCTTTTCCGTTTTACTTTTTTTCGTCCTTTTTCCCTTTGCACAGATACGTCAGAAAACTTGTCTCGACTTCTCGCCGTTATTTATGTCATTCGTTTGCGCACTACATCCGTCGCTGGAAGAAGGAGAAACGTGTAGAAGCAGAAGCAGAAGACGAAGAGAGTTGAGGTAGATGGCGAAAGGGGGTGTAAGAGTCCGAGAGTCGACGTCCCATCCGTCTGATAAGTAATTACTCGTCCGGACGAACAGGAAGACTTCACTCGAGCTGGCAATCCATCTCCTTACGATTCGCTGCTGCCTCAGGCAATGCCAAAGAAAGACTCACTCCGTCTCCGTCGCTCGGTGAGAGTTTTCCCCCGAGTACAGTCAAAGCGCTGCAACCCTTCCGGGTACAGATGCCGGCGTCATTGAGCTTACAGCACTGAAACATTATAACGAAAGGAAGAGAAAAGGAATAGTCGAGCACTCCGTTACTCTATTGCTGACAAAGTTTTCGTCTTCTTCGTCGCTGTATTTTAGTAGTGACGTTCGTTGTGGTATCGCAGTGGTGATATCACGACGAACGTCATAGTTACAGTACAGTTCTCGAAAATCAATGTCATTCGTGAAAGTGACATATGTATAAATTGTTAATCGTTTCATCTTCCGAGAAACTCAGATAAGCGAATTCTTCGGGAACGGAAAGACCTCAATTTAAATTTGGTCTATAAATTCGTTGGATATGTCAAGCTGCCACTTGAACGGAAGTTAGAATCGAATTTTAAGGATGAAACTATCGTCCTCAGGCAACGGACATGTTTCCCTCCCTTTCGTCGCTCTTTCGTTCTTCATCCACCTTTCATTCTCTAAGAACTCTTCGTTTTTCATCATTCCGAAGCACGGACCACGGTGGTTCCACGAAAGAGTGTACTTTTCACTCGCAGTACGGCGAAACCTGGGGGTTATCTACTGCCGATTGACTGGAGCTGGATCCTGGCCAAATACTCTCAATCCGGTGCACCCGTAGCTACAGAAATCGTGGCGGCTCGGGCCTATAGAGAACATGGTGAGGTCGCCTGGGACTGGGCCATCCGATCTCTCTTCTCCATCCTTTCCTTCCCTCCTTCCACTTTTAGATCAGCTCAACCTCGTCCTCTCCTTTTTTCAAGCTGCTCCTTACTCAATCCTTCGCTTCTCCTTCTCTATCACTCGCTTCCTTCTTTAACTCTTGCTCCCCTCACTCACCTCTTTCTCAGTACATTTTTCCTTCCAATCATCTAGATGCGCAAACTATTTTTAATCAATCACATATTCACGCTTGGCTATTGTTACGTCTTACGTAACCTTCCACATATTAAAACGAAATACTTAAAATAAGAAGTCATGCTGCACTATACGCATAACGCACTACACACCGTACCACTAAAAATGCGTTGACCTCGCTGCACGCGCCCATTGAGCGACAGAGTGCATGCCACGGAGAGAAGAGTTTGGTAATCATTACCCGATTTAGGATAGTAAACTCGGTTTCAGCGCTTCTGGCGTTTCTTTCTATATTTTCCTATAGAGTACTGTATCGTGTTTTACTGTGTGCTGCACGTCGTACAAGAATCGTTACTATGTTTCGGTTTTAAAACCGTACTGTAAATAATCTAAAGTTTGTAAGGATGTATACGCAAAAGTGTCTCGAAGACATCTTAAAGCTTGACAATGGTCGTGACTTCCAACAGACAGTGATTACGATTCGCAATATATGAAGAAATTCATCTCTTAATTTATTAATAGAATCTATAGTTACGGGATCGGTTCCGAAAGAAATACGAACATTTCACAGATACAAAATAGCAAATTCTGATATCCTCAACATTGCAACTACTAAGATCGTCCGTCTGGGATTCATTCCCCAAATACAGGCTGTAGTTATAAACAGCCTATTAATTATACGCGAAAAATATGCCGTGACCGCTATACGTTTGGTGGCGGCTGGGTGTGTTTACATCGTTAGCAGCGTTAGCCGCCCATTGTTCTCGGTAGTGTAGTGCAATTAACAAGGAATTGTGAAAACCAAAAAGCAAGTGCACGTCTTATACTACAAGAAAATCGTCACATGTCGTCATCGTTGTAAATCAGTGCGTAGCCAACACTATTGGTCACGTGACATACTACAAGAAAATCGTCACATGTCGTCATCGTTGTAAATCAGTGCGTAGCCAACACTATTGGTCACGTGACATAACCTCCTCTTTAATGACGTCCGAAATCAGGGCGAAAAGTGGTGATGGCATTTTTATTTAAAAAATATAATTTCATTTTAAGAAAAATAAATAAATTTTTAATAATTGAACAAAACAACGTGTATTTTTTTATGCTACATTTTTGTAACCTATCCCTATCCTACCTTTACATACTTTTACTTTCTATTAATTTAAGTATCAGTTCAACCAGCAATGTATCGTTGGTAAGTGACACGTGAACACAACTGGCATCGTTTGCCATACTGAATATTAGACACGAAAAATTCGCGTTTAATGTACTGTATGGCAATCATCGCCAAACTGGTCGAATAAACCGAACTTACAATGCTGCATGGGAACCATCGCCATATATTTTTAATAGTGATTGTCAAAAAATTCCCGGGCCCTCTTAAGATCTACGAGGCACGCGTCATCGCCAGCACTAATCGACATTCTTCTCGACGCGTATACCATAAATGTATCGGTAACCCTTTTACTAGATTCTCTAGTTTACATTATATTCTGAGAAGCGTCGCATCCGTAACATCCGTTCTTGGACCACAACATCTTACAATACAACTTTTAATTTAACGATAAATAGAAAAATAGTATATAAGCGAAAGATTTTTAAGAGAAATCAGTTATTCTTCACACGACCGTCTTGCTGCTACGAGACGGTCTTCAACGAAACTCTGTACCTTAGCCCTGCGTGAATAAGACTTCGTAAACGTCTGTAAGAAATTGTACTCCAGCAATCAACAGCATCGAAATAAAGTTCAATCATTTTGAGTACATGTTGTTTTACGAACAAATCATTTACTCTGCACGCTAGTCAACTTTGCCTCAGTCTATTGTTGAGTCTCCGTCGCATTCATAAGTCTCCGGTCGTACATGGCGAGGTCTCCGTCCCTGATGTAAAGGGCTGATACCTTGACTCGAAAGATAGACCGCCGTTACGATTTCCCGACGTGCAACTCTGGTGAGTTTGCCACCCGGACGTAACACTAAATCCAAAATCGAATACTTTAAAGGCAGAAAGTTGAGGATGCCAATCATTGGTAACCTCAACTGTACACAATGTAATCATTGGCTTTCGTCTACCGAACATCTACAACTAGACTTCTTAGCATCTCTTCGACGATCCGATTGTCAGTTCTCTTATCAATTCTAGATATTTCTCTACTTCATTCGATTGTTCTTTCCTTCTATATAGACAGTTGGTATCAGCTTTAAATCGATCAGTTCGCTGTCCTTCCTCCTCACTTCTTTCTAGATTCATCGCTTCCCTTGACTTTCCAATTCCTATTCCCATCCGGCCATTCGCCGTATTTTTCTTCAACCATGATCCTCCTACAGAACCGTCCATGCTAGCAGAAACGACGACCAGCAGTCCGCAAAACCCTTGTCCATTTCCCGACGTCGGTGCAGCAAAGCCCGCGGGGAAAACGATCGTACCAGGCTCCCTTTCCTCACCACATTTACCTCGTCTGCCTTTTTCTTTCCCACCGTACCATAGTTCAAAGATGCGGATACGCTGACACGGTCAGTTCGACTTGTTCCTTACTCGTACCTTCGATTCTTCACTGGAAAGTAATACGCGTGTAGAAGCAGGAAAAGAAGGAAAGAAATGGAGATATCTTCCGTTACGTCATTATCATCAGATCCTCCTGTCTCAATCAGTACCAGTGAACAGTTCCTAGCATCACTGCGCGCAGGTCTTATTGTATCCTTTCTTTACAATACCCGAATTGTCTATGGAACGATGCGTGAATACAGTCGAAGAAAGCACCAGACGTAAATCCTTTGTTGAAAGTAATGTAATGAAGATTTTCTATACCATTCGCGTGGGCCAGCTTTATTGGATGACCAAAAGAAATTTAAACTATTCTTGATCATTAACGATTCTTAACGACCCTGAAAATATCTACATTCATCAAATGAAATCTTCGATACAACGAAGCGCTTTCAAGTGTTATCGTACGAAAGTGACTCGGGGCTTATATATTTCGTCTTCAAATTTTCTGGATGCCGTTACTTTAAAAATTTTTTAATCGACTTTCTATTCGGGGATACAAACAAAAAAGTGCAGATGTTACGTTCGGCCCGACGTAACGACCGTAATTCTCATCGTATGAGGATCACCCAGAGCCTTTTGCGTTCGTCTTGAAATTCTCTAGATGTCACTATTTAAAAATTTTTTTAATGAACTTTTCGTTCGGTGATAAAAGCGAAAATTTATTATTATCGACTTTTTACTTTCTCACGACATACAAAGTATGTAAGAGAGAAGGTATTATTCGGTGCTGGAAGCAATAACAATATCATCAAAATTTAGAAGTTCCCTAAGCAAGAATGGAGTTGAATTAACAAACATTGGATAAATAAAAAAGGTAAAACTATATGTAATCGTTTACATATTATACATGGGTATTTGTTTGTCATTGGTGTGACAATGTAGGAATCACACAAATCAAGCTATCCTTAACACTATTACCAACGCTTCTAAACTTCTAAAAATTGAGTGGAAATTCGTGATCACTGATTTAAAAAATCTCCGGGGACCGAATTTCATCCTATTGAAGTCACTATTGCATTTTTCCGCTATCCTGGATCTGCCGTTTTCAATTGCTTGATTTTCTGTTGAAAGTCGTAACTATCGAAGTTAACGGTCTTATTTTCCTTATCGGAATTAAAGTATTCCTATGGACGATGCACTTTAAATGCCATCGTTCTGAAATTTTTATAGAATGTTCGTCAAGAATGTTGAAAATTTTCTGCAGAATTTGAATATGATCGCCTACCATATTTCAGAAATATTCAATGCTAAAGTTGCTCATGCAATATATGCCATAGGTTTCAATCGCTTAGAATGAATGTATAATGGAATGAAAAAAAAAAGTGTCGAGAAGAGAATTTTCTTCCCAAACTTATGTATCAGGCATCTCACAGCCGCGTGGAGTGCGTAGATACATAGAATTCATTAATGGAATTCAACAGATTATCAATGCAAAAAAAATGAAAACTGGGTGACTTCCGTACAATAATATTTTTCGCTTGTATCGTCTAACTAAAGTCAATTGAAAAATCTAAAAAATAGCGTCATCTGCAGAATTTCAAGGCAGACAAAATAAGCCCCAGGTGACTCTTGTACAATGAAAATAAAGGGCATGTCAGACGTTACATCTGCACTTTTTTTACTTGTATCAGCAAATAAAAAGTTGACAATAAAAATCTGAAAATAGAGGCATTTAGAAAATTTGAAGACGAAAAAAAGCCTCGGATTACTCTCGTACGATAATAGTTGAAGGCGCTTCGTCGCGTCGAAGATATTATTTTCTGACCGCAAATATTTTCAGGATCATAGATTCTTATTCGTAGGAGAATTGGATGGCATACTGATGGCTAATTTTTTAGAAAGTTTTTTTGAAAAATTGCATTGTACATGAAGATCTTCCCGACCCGAAATGTCAGCATCTTCGATGCGTTTCATAGTGAAGAAATTCTCATGAAAGGTGTAGAGGTGTATGTAGAAAGACGTCAGTTACGATATATAACAAGTGCTTTGAAGTTTTGAAAGGGAGAATCGCATTCACTATACACCTACGTAAGAAAGTATAGGAGTTACTCGAGTGCTTCCTGCGATTCCTCGTGAAAGAAGCGATGGAATGATGCAGCTCTGGTGAGTGCAGTGCAGCATCGCTCACTCCTATCTCCGGCTCAGTTGAATATATGAGGTATAGCACTGTCGCGTAGATAGCATCAGCTGCATCTGCAAGTTCCTAAGAGTAACGTAAAGAGAACAGTGCGAGTCGTTGAATTCGTACTTCGTGAATTATATTTCATGCTGTCAAGCGTATTTTCTGACGTGCGTCGCTTTGGCTACATTATTATATCTACATATTGTCGTTGTGAACATTTTTTTCGGAATGTCAATTTTTGAATGAAAGTAAAAGACGGTACGGACAAATGTTCACCTCTTTCACTTTCCGACTAATGTTAATGTTTACACCATCACGTTTATTGTATGAATAATTCATTATGATTGAGTGACTTTTCATTAAATACTATATTAAATTTCTTATGCACATAAAAATATATGCATATCGAATGTAATATAGCAAAACGAGGCGGGATCCGAGATTATGTTACGGGTCGTTTCAGTCGCATTTCCAACAATTTTTGTTTTCCAGTAAACCCACATCTATATATAACAACATTAGTACGTGTACCGAATGCATTAGAGAATTTCCTTGAAACAAGCTGGTGCCTCCATTCTACCCGGTTTGTTTGGGGAAACCCAAACTCCCGGTTTGTCAGGAAAATTCTCTCTGTTGCACCATATTCAGGCCCAATATTCTCCACTACCGGTTATCCCAATCTTACGACTTTGCGAAAATGGAATTCGGTTAAGTGCTGCAAAGCACTAACTACAATTGTGGGTGCTCGACTGCAGGACAGAAATGGGCCATATTTATATAGACATGGCTGCATGTATAGAGCTTAAAGGCGAACGCGAACTAGACTGTGAATGCTGTTGAGTCGAATACCAGACGTTTCGTTTATTAAAGGTAGTCTCCCTACTTTCTAATTAACAATTAGGGATCTGAGAGGTACACGCTGCGCTCGTACCTTCAGTCCTTCGCTGCGGTTAAATTAACCCGTTTGAAATAATTGCGGAGCTGTGAAGATTATGGGCGTGGAAGGAGCGTGAGTGGTCAATGAGAAAAGGCAATACAGTATTCGAGAAGTAAAACTAATTTTAGACTCAATTAGGAGTTGCAATTTATAACGTAGATAAATTATATACTAGCCCTTGACTAATTCACTGTGCAAACCACTTCCTCGTTATGTACTTGCAAAATGTGAATTTACTCGGCAACGAATCTGTTCCGCGACTTTTCTTATTTTCTTCTCATTTTCTCTGTTCATCGTGCTTCACGTTTAGGGAGGAGTTCTCTTATTGTGGCATACATAGCACGGTTATTAGATCTTGAAATGGGATTTGTCAATCGTGTCTAGGACGTCACTTCCTATGACTGACAGGGGAGAAAGTCACATAAAAAAAGAATACAAAAAAGATCGTTACGCATAGCTTTCTCATTATTTTTCAGTTTTTACAAAGCTCTATGAGGAATAATTCAATAGTTCACCGATTTTGACTTCTCGTTGTGTAAAAAATTTGAGAAACTCATCCAATGTTGTAATGTCCTATAGCTTTTTATTCTTGATCAGGTATTGTTAGTCCCGGTGCTATGGAAAATCCAGTTTCATTATTATTCGGTAAGTGGAATCCATAACGCTCAGATGATCTTAAGTTGGTCATGAAAAATTTCATGGTCAACTTAATACCACCCGAGAAACTGTTCTCGATACTTGACACCATGAAGACGGTGATGGCGAGATCTTTCCTTTCTGTATTATGAAGAGACCGTCGCCATAGCAATCGTCGCCATAGCAATTGTCGCCATAGGAACGGTCGCCATAGGAACGGTCGCCATAGCAATCGTCGCCATGGCAATCGTCGCCATAGGAACCGTCGCCATAGGAACTGTCGCCATAGCAACCACCGGCATAGGAACCGTCGCCATAGGAACCGTCGCCACAGCAACTGTCGCCATAGGAACCGTCGCCATAGCAATCGTCGCCATAGCAACCGTCGCCATAGTGACTGTGAGAGCGCGTAACGACCAGTGTATAATGAGAAGGACCTCGACTCACTCTTGACAGGGCCCTTTACTCTCAGAATATAAACAAAGTTGCCATCCCGAGCGACTGCACAAGCAACTACAATCTAATTTCCTTGCCCTGTTGTTGCAATGCGAGTTGCAATGTATGGAGGCAAGGTTTCTTCCGGGTCTGGCGGCGAAATATTTATACAATAACAAAAAAATTAATCTACATATGGGGGTCTGTTGAATCCCTAGACATGTTCCAATATCCATAGCTCGTAGCGTTGGTTTAATCGAGCAATCACAGGCGGTCTGTGACCGCAAATGCTCAATCCCAGTGACGAGGGCTGAATACATCGAGTCCCGAAAAGTGAGCCACGGCGGTGTTACTGCTCACCGTGCGTCCGGGGGTTTCCGTTTACGCCTCCCGTTACGGGGACACCGCAAGACCACCGAGTATTTCCCCACCTTCTCTTTCTCTTCTCCTCTACCCGGCGAATTGAATAGCTTCTATCAATTGGTATAAACGAACACTCGATGTTCGAACCAACGCTGTCGAGTACCTCGTCGCCGTGACTGTGGGCTCGCCACGTTTGCCTCGTAATGTCCATTTGTTTTACATTTCAATTGCGTGGAATGCCTCACAGTGCGTGCGATTCCTACACTCGAATAGCACGATGAGAAATTGGAGAAAACACACGAGGAAACAGAGCTGCTGGACGGTGAATTTTACTCTGGCTCACCTCCACAACGCACATTGCAGATTCGCTATTCCTGATTCCGTATTCGTTCGACACAACGGCTATGCTGCACGATATAGTAGTAACGTCGAGTGTCCCGCTAATTAATGCTAACTCATCGTCCGGTGTCCATATAATCGGATGGGAGTGACCAGGCTCGTAACGTCACCGGCATTTCAATTCGTATCTCTCTCTCTCTCTGTCAATACAAACTGTCCTTTTTGCTGCTGCTTTTTCAAAGAATAATCTCTCTGCTGTATCGTGACTTCGGACTGCTTTGTTATAGATACAAACAAGTTAAATAGTTGCTTTTTATGTCTAAATAATCATTGTATTGTATACATCCATAAACGGATTAACACATAAATGAGGAGCAGTGCCGGATTTAGGTACCATAGCGCCCTAGGCGAGCTGTCGATTAACGCCCCCCAAATAACAAAACAAAAATAGCTTCATGTCGAAGCCTTCACATCTTTATTAATTATCAAAAAACAAAATTTAAAAATGTTTGAAATAAAAAATTTCTGAAACAAATCGTCAATAGACGTATCAACGCTTTTCGTTGTTTTTCGCGAGCGCTCTAGTCGCCGCCTTCGCCGCGCTCGTGGATAGAATGTATCGTACCCGGGCAACAGAGACGCGTGATAATGCATGAAGAACGTGTGACCAAACGAACGGAATGGATGCCCCACGTCCATTTATGGTACATTAAATGTGCCATAAATGTGCCTTGTGTTTCCCGCTCAATACATAGGGTAGAAGTACCGGTTGTGGCCACTTTAAGAATTTTTCCATTTTCAAGTATTTGTGATTGGGACCAACTATCATAAAACTGTTTTGAACCTATACTTTTCATATCTGAGAAGAATATAATTTCAGATTTCTAGCATTAAAATCTTCATATGTGTCGGGAAAACACTGAAAAAAGTACGAGCATAGCTATATCACCAGTTCTGGCCACTTATGCACCGGTTTTCGGCCACAGTAATGTACCGGTTTTGACCATGCTTAAAATTAGAATAACTCAATATTCATTGCACTTGAAACATTTTTAAGGCGTGTTTAATCAACCAAAATCGTATTCTTATGAAAGCATCCAATTCCTCTACACGAAAATGTCTTTAAAATACAGATGCCATCTGTGAACCTAACTGACCGTTTTAACATTCGTCTCTCTCGTTTTGCACTATTTCATAGCAGCTTCCTTTGTCACAAAGAGTCATACATTATATTAATGTTTTACTCTTTACACTTTTATTTTTATTTTTACCAGAGTTTTTTCCGAAAGTCGATTTTCGCATTGCATAACGATGGGAATCTTCAACATGAAAGGTGTTCCACCGCTTTATTTTCTTTTTTACTGTATATTTGTAAGGATATATTTTTCTTAGCGCTTTTTGGTTTTTTTGTTTCTACTTTATGATTATATGAATTGATTGTGTAATAATTGACAAAAAATTAATGAGTATATTATCATGGCCGTATCCGGGGCAACATGCTTATTCCATGTACCAGTTGTGGCCATCGTATTTTTGATAAATGTATAGCTTTATTTCAAACTTTTAGTACATCAACATTTGTAGTGATGCCTCTTAAGATTGATACGTGCAAAGCTGCATGCAATTCGCCAACTATATAACCCGAATATGTAGAGCTTTCGTCAAAATTTTGTCGAATTCCGTAAGGAGTTGACACTTTTATGAATCAGCTGATGATAATTTAATTACTGACACAGTACTTTTTGTAATGGAGACGAACGGACATCAAAATGATAAATATAAACGATAAATGTTTCCAAAATACACAACGTTATGAAAAATTATGATTAAATACAGGTACAGAATTAAAATAACCACGAAAAACGTATTTAAGTGTAGGGGTGGCCACAACCGGTACTTCTACCCTATGTATTTTCCGAATGCGTGAGAAAGTCGAAAGATCCAATCCGAAGCTTATGAGGACGCGTCCGTCTCTCCTGAAGTTCCCAAGGAGAAAAGGGCCGAGCTAATTCTTAATTTCGCGAGCTCTGCTCGCTCTTTCGCCACGCATGCGCTCTTCGGCCTATTTCGCTGAGCAGGTAAGATCGATAATCGATCTTTCGGATCGATGCGATCGGTCGATTAATAAGTTCTACGCATTATATTTAAAAATAATTTCCTAGATCAAATATTTCCTTACATACTAGGCTATAATAAGAACATATACATTTACATATAGGCTATAATAAGAAATATAGATGTGACAATACTTTGTTTTGTTGCAGGAGCCAATCATTTTTCTCAGTGTGCCTTTACTGAACTGATCGATTTTAGTAAGGTATTCGGCACAGTTTCACACAGCTGCCTGTTAACTAATCTTAGGTCAATAGGATTCACGCATCAATCTCTCAAACCAATTTTATTCTATTTTCCTGGTCGCTCCCAAGCTGTAATTGATGAAAACGGGAGGTGTTCGACTTGGTTATCAAGTTTAATGGGTATTCCCAAAATATTTATGTAAGGATCACTATTCTTTTCGCTATTCATTAATGATATCACCACTCATATTCATTTCACATGATCTTTGCTGATGATACGCAGAATTATTACAGTTCTCCTGCTAGACAACTGAAAAATAGCCATTCGCTTAACCGTTGTTTATTGCGCATGATATTAATATTGCGCCTGATCTCGCGAACTTGAATGAACAATCTCTTACCGTCTCAAAATCTAAGGTGCTTATATGTGAGAGCAGAGCATATGTAAATGCAATCAAACTAGAAGATCTACCGCTTATTACCGTAAATGGCACATATATTCCATTTGTATCTGAATCACGTAACTTGTGAGGCGTAATGAATACAGCCCTATCTTGGATCTGTTACGTTGCATACATTACTAAGAGAGTTCACTTTATTCTCCATAAGCTGAAATGCCACAAAAATCCGCTTTCTTTTGTAATGCGTGAGAAACTGCTCCGAACCTCCTGAGTAATAGTCGTACATATATCAAGGACCTGCTATCGTCTGAACACTAATTTAAACGAAAATATACTATTTTTAAACGCCTACACTCATGCCATTAGCGACTCTCGGCCTTCGACCTACACCAAGAGAAAAGATTTCATTGACGCCAAAGAAATGGGTGAACCGATTTTTTTTTTCATTGATATCAATGAAATAGTGCATTTGAATTCAAAGAGAACATTTCATTGCCTGTAAATAAACATTTACTTAGTTAGCATATAATAAAGAAACAGTTTCATTGTTTTAAAGAGACGTTTTCCTTGGTTCAAAGAAATGTTTTCATTGATCTCTCTCTCGCACCTAAGCTCACTTTTTTTTGTCCAGTTCTCCCGAACGAACGACTTCGAGTTTCGAGGCCCCAGAAGCTTAGCCTATATCTGCCATACTTCCTTACATTCTCTCAAAATTTTCTTCAAAATTTCTGACTATGGTAAGAAAAAGGTTTCATTGAATCAGAGACAATTTTATTAGAAATGAATGAAAAAGGTTCTTTCGTTTAAAGAAATGTTTCTTTGAATCAATGTCACTACTTTTCATTGAGTTTTGATCATTCAAAGAAAAGATAGTATTGAAACTCAAGTATTTCATTTCATTGGCAAAGATTTCCGTGAAGCAATTAAACTTTTTCTCTCTGTGTAAGTCCGGTGTGGCATTCGTTGTGGCTTGTACGCAACAAAGCCTTCGCACAAAGTCCACTTTTCCGCACTAGTACTATAAAGTAATATACAAAGTAATATTGTTGTGCGGCCTAATAGACGACGAGACAAATTCAATTATTATTATTTACGAGTAAGGTATATCGTTGACAAATTCATTTATAATTTACATATATCGTTAAGTTCAAGTGTTCAACCTCGGCATCTAGACACTGCTAAAAGCCGTCGATGCGTTCGACATTCATTGTTCAACGCAAGGAAAGTACATCGAGCTTATTCTCTCTATTTACTTCTATCAAACAGCTGCAGCAGAATTTGGAGCTCGAGTGGCTTGCAGAGAAAAAGCTAAATCCTGCTCGCTTGTAGAAACTACTCATGCATAATCCAAAAGAAGAGAGCCTAGTAGGCAGAGTACGAAGTGCGCCGAAGCGTCGACTCTTGTCAAGAGAACTTTCGGAAAAGGCAGATATAACCCGAAAGCGATAGAGTCAAAGAGTAAGCGACAAGACCTGTATTTTAGATATGACGTGGAAATCGTTTCTTCGTCCGATATCACCTTTACGTTCACGTTTAATCCCTCATTTTGCAGGATTAGAATGACAGCTTATATTCGTAGAATATTTGTGGGTCACGATTGAATCGGCAAACCGCTTCAACTGCGATGAACATTGTTTTACAAGTTACTGTGCAAAAGAAACGAGAAAATATATTGCGGTACGACGGATTTTAAAAGTTCTATCCTCCTGGAAAATTGTCCTTGTCCATGGTGATGTTCAACTGCATCTATTTTCTCTGCTTCACTTACACTCTGTACGGAAAAAGGGCTTGGTTAAATACGTGCCAGCCGATTTCTTGGTTAGACCAATCAGATTGTTGGTTATGCCAGCCAAGTTATTGGATGTATTACAATGCGCTTGGTGGCGTTGACCAATAACTTGGTTGGTCTAACCAATTAATCGGCTGGCGTATACAGGGTCTCTCAAAAGTTATAAACTTCCGGAGTCAGGCAGGTAGCTGATGCTGAACGGAATGCACCTGTGAAGTTTGAGCTTCTAATTCGGAAAAGTGTGGAAATGGCAGGTGATTGAAATTTGCCTGTCGGTGAGGGGTGCGTCGGACTCACACAGATGTAAAGCGTCGTAAGCTCCGAGTGTAAGTTGCGTTATTCTTTTCTCTTGTGAATTCAGTTTGGCGCGAAGTTGCTGCACGTCTGTGTGTCCGTGTGAGTGATAGTCAACTGTTCGATCGGAGCACGGGTTCTCGGTATCGGAATTCGGTCCCGATGAATGATCGGATGGATATTGGAACAAAAAAATAAACTAGTTGATTACAGAAACAAATCAGTGGGTTGGACCACTAAATTTATTGGTTGGCATTTAACGAATTGGGTGTCTCAACTAACTAGCTCGAACCAACCAAAAAATTGATTAACCTTGCTAGCTTTGTCGCTCGGAGGGCATTTAGCCACGCCAATGGCTGGGACAACCAATTACTTCTCTCCGTGTACCGATATTTCTTTCTCTCGCTGGTTGAACAGTAAAAAAAATAAATTGAATGGACATTAGGTCGAATTCGAATTAATGTCCATTCGACCTAATGTCCATTCGACCTAATGTCCATTCGACCTAATGTCCTTTCGACCTAATGTCCATTCGACCTAATGTCCATTCGACCTAATGTCCATTCGACCTAATGTCCATTCGACCTAATGTCCAATCGACCTAATGTCCTTTCGACCTAATGTCCATTCGACCTAATGTCCATTCGACCTAATGTCCTTTCGACCTAATGTCCATTCGACCTAATGTCCATTCGACCTAATGTCCATTCGACCTACTGTCCATTCGACCTAATGTCCAATTGACCTAATGTCCATTCGATCTAATGTCCATTCGACCTAATGTCCATTCGACCTAATGTCCATTCGACCTAATGTCCATTCGACCTAGTGTCCATTCGACCTAATGTCCATTCGACCTAATGTCCATTCGACCTAATGTCCATTCGACCTAATGTCCATTCGACCTAATGTCCATTCGACCTAATGTCCATTCGACCTAATGTCCATTCGACCTAATGTCCATTCGACCTAATGTCCATTCGACCTAATGTCCATTCGACCTAATGTCCATTCGACCTAATGTCCATTCGAGCTACTGACAGTACCCCTTTTCCTCTCCTATAGCCCCGTAGGCGCGCACTTAGAGAGATGCTACTGTATCACCAAATTCATTCCAAACAGAACGTACGATGTGGAAGTAGAATATATGAAATGGAATTGACGCGTAAACCAAATGATAGATTGTAATCAAGCATTTAACGAGGGACTCAGCAAGACGGATAAATCGTGAACCGACAATGAGATAAACGTGCCGCGAAGGTCCGAGTGATTGGCGGTGAAAAAGAAACAATAATAAACTTTGTAGCTTCTTCTCAGTCGCATTCTATCCTCTCTTCCTCTAATTGGTTCTGTCTTATTCTCGACCCCGCTCAATTCCTCAAAGCACAAATTCAGTTGATTCAGTTTTGGTTCTAGACACTTTGCTTTTTTTGTATTATACTTGTTAGCATATCCTTAATTGTTTCGGTGTACTTTTTCTTAAATTATTTCAGTTGAGTCATTATTACTTTACTTCACTCAGTGTCATAATGGACATTTGACACACGCTTCACGTGCTTCAATTTCTCCTTTTCATACCTTATAAAGTAAAATTTACACTGAAAAAAAAATGTCATTGATTCAATAAATCCATCGTTTGCGGGCTCCCAAAAACAAGCGTTATCAACTTAATTTAAAATTGTTCTTTTTCAATAACTACCGATTTGCTAACGATAAAATCGCCTAGTATTTGATACAGTTTCTACTTAACCGTCTTGTCCTCTTCATTCAAGATTATATCCAAGATTTCCAGTTTTCGTAGAATTTATATCCTGTTTTCAATTTCCATTTAAAGAGAGAGACGTCTTGCCGATTTTTGTAAGAGTAACGTATTCTTTATCGCTTTCGTTATTATCATCCGGATTCGAGGTCAAAGATATTTACATTTCGCATGGGAAAATTTAAGCAGTGTATATGATAATCTAGTGAATCATTCTTTATGTCGATACTGCATGTATTTATACATATATCTTTTGAAACATATATCGTCGTCTTATTTGTCTTTCAAGCTTTTCCCATCCTGTGGTATTCGAGAACAGCGTCGCGAAATTACAATGGCCGACAGGTCAATTTGTAAGGCGACGATGAATAGGTAGAAGGGGTTAACTTCATGCAGCATAGGACCGGGTTGCTGGCTCTTCCGCTTCCTCTGTATCGATGCGTATTATACGAGCCTCGAGGGGATTTCCCGATAAGCTCGACGCACAGATTGAATCTACATATAAAGGACGTCGTCGTGGTGTCGGCGATGATACTGTGCGCTACAGAGAACGATCTTCGTGCAGGTACTTCCGAGAAAAGTCAGCGAACTATCGATTATCATATCGTGAACTGTTCAAGGCTCTATAGTTTGCATGTAAAGTAAATATGAAAATCAAAAGCACGCAGCAATATATTTCAATAAATATTAATATCACAGAACATAGAACAATTTTTATGTATTAAAAAGCGAATTTAGTTGAAATATTGAAACTATTGAGATTGTTTTAGTCCCATTAAAATTGGATGAATTAAATACAGGAATAAACTTTCGTTTCGCAAAGCTGCCGTAAAAAGCACCGTTTATAAAAAAAGCACACGTGTTATAAAAAAAAAATATTTCTCAGTAGACTTGAAATAATATATATATTATTGACGATGTACGTAGCGACTCGCGATTTTTGCAACCTCCATACGCTCATTCCGTATTAGAATATTTCAAAGCTTTAATTAATTTCAATTATGTAACGAATTTTATTCGAGTCTTACTTTTGAATCATTAAAAAATATATTAACGATTAATTATAGTTTTTACTTACTTATGATTGCAAGGCTGCCGGTTTTGTAGTTCGTGGAAAATGAAGGACCCTCGGTGGAAACCTCGCATTTATACTGTCCGGAACTATTGAGCGAGAGCTCCGTCAATCTTATCGAGTTTTCGCTGGACATTCTTTTCTGTAAAAAAAAGAAACCCCCCGAGAGAGGACAAATATTGAATTTAGTAATGGAGCAACAGCGGAGTATCGGTGTCGTCGTCACGAACGCGGCGCAGCTCTTGCCTCTGTCGAGAGGCTACGTCGCTGAGTTTATTTAACCACTAGCTCGAGTCCCTCATGCCTTCGGAAAACAGTGGAATTTCTTAGAAAATACAATACAGTTATGTATAATATTTTCTTGTGAATTTAACGAAGGTAATCATTTTCGTCTTGCACAGCTCTGTACCATGCCATTTAATGGTTTGGCCTTTCGGTATATACAATGGATCGGGTCACGAAGAAGTGAGTGGATCAACGTAATTCCTCTGACACTGCATGGCTTCCGCCTCAGCCTCAAATAGAGGAGTGACGCTTCAGTGGCAAGTGAAATAGAGACACGGCAATACCAATAGTGCACATAGCAGCCACGTATCAGGATGTGGGTCGAAACCTCTAAGGTAATCCTTGCTTAATAGACGGGGGGATAGAATAGGATTTTCTCGGATGGGGTTACGAGCCATAGCAGTGTAAGACAGATCGATCGATTTAACCATGTCTTTGGTTGTGTTAAGGCTTAACTTGCAAAAAAGATTAAAAAATTGGAGCTTCGTATACCCTGGATTAAGTCCGTGTGCCTACGTAAGCGTTGGAGGGTGCGAAACATGTTTTTAGTCCAGAAATGTGTACTTTTCACAAGCTATAGCTTGTTTTAGACCTACCAAATAGAATTATTATCATGTTAAGCTGTTCTCGATGAGGAATACACTGATCATTATTTATATTAAAAGTGAAAATTGGAAAATTGGTTTCAAAGATAAGATTTTCAAGTTGTAAATACTCATACATTTAGTTTTTATCGCTTGTATACCGTTTCATATAAACTTCAAATCATCGTTTTATATAATTTTTATATTTAATATATTTGCGCCGAACATACAATATTTCAGATATAAGTGTTGTTATTTGTACTACTATATACTGAAATATATTTCCTTAACAAATCATATAGATATTTTTCTTGCAACTATCACGGTTGCAGTCCAATCCAAATGATTTCTTGCACCAACCAACCGGTGAGTTTAGGTTATGATGTCAGCTAGTTATTGTTATTATCGGTACTATACCAACGAGGTTGTAGTTTCTTTAACCAACTCAAGCAGTTGGCGCTATTCTAACTATCACAACGTCAAATCAACACACACAAACTCAACATATGGACAAGTCAACATGCAAAATTTCAAGTTATCACGCATACAAATACACATACATCATCATATTTCTGTATATTAAAAGGATTAACAGAACATAAAGAACCGAATAAAACCTAAACAATCGAATCTTAAGAAACCGCGGCAGTCAAACGCGTAATCATAACAGTGAGATTTCAACTAGTATAGGTAGCACATACATTAGTTTCATTGAGCAAAATCGGTCACACTTCAGAAATCGATAGTTTCTCTGCATCACAATGTCATTACATTTCGTGATTAGTCAAAGAGGCTCGCATTAATTATTGGAAGGCGGGTTTATTTATTCAAAACTTCGTCAAGCCAAAGTCAAAGTTGTGTGCAGGTGCATAAAATACTTCAAGGAAAAGCCTTGCACAACATTGGCTGAACCAACAACTTCAAAAACTGGTGAGTGATAATTAACATCATAAGGAATGATTCAATTGTTTCAATTTGTTTTCGTGCGTGTGTGATTTTACATATGGGTGCATTCAACGAATCAACAACTGCCGATCTTTGATTATTGTGCTTCGGATAGATTTTTTTTCAAATTAATTTTTCCGTATGTGCGCGCGTGTGTGTTCGTTATATCGTCGTATATTTTCCCAATTTTAATATCAATTCTTGAAATAATTCGTTGACTTCTCGTGTCCACCATCCTGGTGGACACCAGGATAGACTCTGTCCAGGATGGAGTCCAGGGTAGAGTCTGGGATGGAGACCAAAACAGTCCGGGCGAGAATCCAAAATGGACACCAGGATGGACTCTGCGATTGATTTGCCGATAGTCCAGGGTGGAGTCCAGGAGAGTATTTGGCATCCCAGATGGAGTCCCGGATGGAGTCCGGGAAAGTTTTTTGTGTCCAGGATGGAATCCAGATTGAGTCCTTTCGGGAGTCCCGGATGGAGTGATGGACTTCAGGATGGACTTCGGGATCGGATTAAAAGTCGAAGTCCATATGAGAGTCCATCTGGACTCCGTCCCGGACTGCTCGGATTCCATCCGGGACATCGTTCTGGACTCCATGCTGGATTATTTTTTTCTGCGCGGGTATAATTTAGTGACGAACGGTATGAAATTTTTGAATTTATGGAATGTTGAATTATTTTAAAGAAATATACGTTATCACATTTACTTTCGGAAACGCTCTAATAATAACGAAATAGAAAAAGCGAATTCACAACATATTTATTTATCTAATTAAAACGAGGATGCAAAGTAGAACCTTGGACATTGCTTCATGTGTATGCACATGCTTGTGAGTTCTTTCACTGACAATTCGTTGACTGATTACTCATAATATTTTCAGGCTTACTGCTCAAAGTTGGTGAGCACAACCACAGCTCGGGTCCATTAGAAGATAACGCCACGAAAGGTGTAGCAAAATTGAAGAAAACAGCGAAAAGAACAAATGAATCGACGAGCACGATCATTAACCAAGTACTGGCCACGACATCAACGAGCACGGCAGCGGAATTGCCAACGGTAGCACTCTTATCACGGACTGTCCAGCGAACACTGCGTCAAGCTTATCCTTTACTAGCCACACCGGCTACGCGAGAAAAACTCGTGTTACCAGATACAAACATGAAAACTATGCAAGGCAAACCATTGTTATATTATGATAATGGGGGCTACAATAAGCGGTGTTTAATCTTTGCAACTCAAAAAATCAACAGTGCTTCGCCACGTGTCGAATTTGGCGCTGTGACGGAACGTTCCGATCTATCCGTTAATTTTTCTACAATTGTGCACCATTCATGGCGTTGTAAATGGCAAAGTTTTACCGTTTGTGTACATATTGTCACCGAGCAAAACAAAAAGTATGTATACAGACATACTACAAAAAATCAAGGCCGGAATGGAAGGATCGAACAACCCGGAAATCATCATTACGGACTTCGAAGAATCGTTTATAAAGGCAGCGGAACGAATATATCCGAATGCCAGCATCCATGGATGCCATTTCCACGTTCAAGCACTCGGACTTCAACATCGGGTATGATGATTAATTTGCGTGAAATGTTAAAATGCTCATAGCTTTGAGCTTCGTTCCTTGCGAACCCCTCGTAACTGTATGAGCTTCTCAATAATTAGCAATTCTACCACGATAACAACGAGGACTTAAAACAACTGCTGGAGCACTTTAACACTACGTGGGTTGGATCAAAGCAGCGTAGAGGGCGGGACCTCGCTACGTTTTCCGATTCAGTTGTGGAACTACTGCTCTTCGGTGATTGACAACGAACCGCGTATACACAATGTTGTTGAAGGATGGCACTACGGGTTCAACAACTGAATCCAAATGCACTCACGCCTCGATTGGTAAATTCTTGGAAGCTCTGAAAACGGAGCAATCAACAACGGAAGCAACTTGGGAGCAACGGGTTACAGGCAGGAATGTCGCACCCCCGAAACGAAAGAAATACCGCGATTACGAGAGCAGACTTCGCAACGTAATAGAAAGTTTCGATGCCGATGGCGATATATTGCCCGGAAAAAACAGCTACGTTGGGCCAACTAACTATTTATTAGTTAAGGAAAAATTTGTTGCGACAACCACCCGCGCAGAAAAAAGTAGTCCAGGATGGAGTCCGGGATGGAGTCCCGGTTGGATTCCAGGATGGAGTCCCGGATGGAATCTTGGCAATCCAGGCGGGAATACGGGATTGACTCTCAAATCGCTTCCGCTTTTAATCCGATCCGGAAGTCGGCGGACTCCATCCTGGACGGTCCGCGAATCTCGGCTGTCCAATAGCAGAATCCATCCTGGTGTCCATTATAGAGTCTCACCTGGACTGTCTCGCCGTCCATCCCGGACTCCATCCTGGACGGTCCGCGAATCTCGGCTGTCCGATGAAAAAATCCATTCAGAATTGTTTTAGACTCCATCCTGGACGATCCGGGTATCCACCAGGAGGTTGACGCCAGGACTAGACCGCGTGCACCTTGGGCACCTTGGTGTCCAGACGATCCATTTTGGACCACTCTTACTACGGAGGGTAGACCCCTCGTGTGTAGTCAAACTCAGGACAGTTTTCCAGTCTTATATACGCTCAGGCTTCAAGTCACTTGCGAGAAACGGTGCGTCCGTTTGCCATCTAGTGGCATTATGCGAAACACGGATACACATTGCTCCGCTAGATGGAAAGCGGTCAAAGCGTTTCTCGCAAGTGACTTGAAGCCTGAGCGTATATAAGACTGGAAAGCTGTTTTGAGTTCGACTACACACGAGAGGCCTACCCTCCGTTGACGTAGCAAGAGTGTTCCAATATGGATCGACTGGACACCAAGGTGCCCAAGGTGGACACGGTCCGGTCGGTTGACGATCTGGGTGTCAACCCCCTGGTGGACACCCGGATCGTCCAGGATGGAATCCAGGATGGACCGCGAGACAGTCCAGGCGAGAATCCATAATGAACACCAGGATGGATTCTGCCATCAGACAGCCGAGATTCGCGGACCGTCCAGGATCGAGTCCGGGATGGACTGCGAGGCAATCCAGGCGAGAATCCATAATGGACACCAGGATGGATTCTGCCATTTGACAGCCGAGATTCGTGGACCGTTCAGGATGGAGTCCGCCGACTTTCGGATCGGATTAAAAGCGGAAGTGATCTGAGAGTCCATCCGGTATTCCCGCCTGGACTGCCAAGATTCCATCCAGGACTCCATCCTGGAATCCATCCGGAACTCCATCCTGGAATTCATCCGGGACTCCATCCTGGAATCCATCCTGGACTACTTTTTTCTGCGCGAGCATCTGGTTGGTCGTTTTAGCAGCCTGGTATTAGCCACATTTACCATTCCGACTTAGTTGACTTAAATAGGTCACACAATGAACTTTATTCGTCTTCCAACTAAGTAAGATAGTTGGGGCCAAAATAGTAGTTGATCTAACTAACTATTTAGTTCGAGCAACGATCAGAGCCAACCACCTGAAAATAGTCGACCTAAACAAGAAATCGTCTGTTTCTCAGAGCACTAAGTCGCTTGGTTGGGTCCAACTACTTTTTTCGTCAACCTAGCAAAGTCGTTTTTCCGTGTGGAATACATGCGTGACGTAGCTTACAATATCAAAATTTAATCCAACTTCCCGAAGCGGCATGTACATGTACAATAAAATATATTCATATATTTCGATGATGGAATTGATCAATGTTCCTCATGTCCATTTTGTATATGTTGTTTTTTACTTGTGTTGATTTTGTATATGTTGTTGTTGACTTGTGTTGATATTATCTATGATGATTTCGTATGTTGAAATTGTCAATGTTATCATTTTCCAATGATATTTAGACGTGATACCTTGTAGTAAGTATAATCTCGAGACTTGTTCGGTTATGATTATCCTTATTCATAAAATACCTCAGAAATACTTTCGATCGATAATTCGCGGATCCGCAACTGAACGTGTTTAACGTACACATATAAACGAGGGTTTCATCTTGTGCTTTTCAGCTCGTACCGTCCAACACATCTGCAGACATGAGTTTCGAATTTAATACCTGATTTTAAAAATCTTATAATAAATAGAAGTAGGGTTTTTATACACATATATTTCTCCGAGTCTTCATTAATAAATTAAATGTACTTCATAATACATGCTTTTTTATGTTTCAAGTTTACTTTGCAACTTATTGTATATGCAGTTTTAACAACATATTAGAGAACAGCGAAATAATTTCACATGGATAAAACTATAAGAGCTATAAAGCTATAAGAGTAATATCTCCAATGGTATATAAAACGTAAATCTATTTATCTCAATGTTTTCTCACATTATTTATGTGGAGCGTAAATTGACAAAAAAGAGCTTTTATGAAACTAATAATAATGTGGTAATCCTAACCACTTTATATTACTCTGCACAAGCCTCTCTGCGGTCTTTTCGAAGGTTTACAGGAAAAAAGCTTTAGCAAACAAGAAAATTTCCAAAGGGCATTATTCTGAAAATCGTAGTAAAGAGGAGGAGCAATGTAAGAAAACGCGCCGAGTGGAATTTCCAACGATGCCCTTTTTCTAGACAAGCGTCTTCGAGGACTGCGAAACGTGTCGAGAGCATTTCGCATCATTTTCCCTTGCCTCACTCCTGTGCTCAACATCCCTTGGATGAGAGATCCCGTTTCCTCTTTCAGGAGCGGATCGTCGCTTACTCAACACTGGTCCTGTCCGTGACCCGAATGATAGAAAGATGTCTGCGGCCCACCGACGGTAATACATTCCATCAGCTTCAAGTACTATCGCCGATTATTCTCAACTTTCATGGATCTGTCGATGACACCAGAAAACGCTGTGAGTATTTTTTACGGTGCCCTTTTCATTTGGTCTTAATGATTACCAGGAATGATTTCATAATGATATTAATAATCATAGATTGCATGCACATCAGGAAAAAAAGAAATATGTTTATTGCAAATGAAATGAACATTGCTTTCTAATTTTTCACTTTGCATAAAGCTATTTGTAAGACGGAAGCATGTTGTCTAATTTTCGACTCCGCAACGAGTTTTGGAAAATGTGGATAATGAGCAACCAATAAACGTTGTACATTGACTCGCAATTTACCTGACTTTGTGTCATTGTTTAAAATAGTAAGTTTTATAACGTTTTGAACGATGCTTTCGATTCACGCCAAACTTATTTCTGAACAACAATGACATGCGTCAGTAACCGCGAATATAAAAATGCAATGTTGCATAAAATTCGAATGTCTCCGTCGATGTTCACTACTTTCTACTCTGTGACTCTTCTTTTTCGGCCTTTCACTGAATAAGGCCGTAGATACATAGATTTAAAAAATTAATAACAATATACCCTATTCACATACTTTTTTAAATTTTTTATTTAATGTTCATATTTTTATATTGTAAATTGTTCAAATTGTTTGACTACCTTATTGTACAGTTCTCCACGAACACAACGAATGCCTTTTTGGCCGTATGGATTGTATATTTTCGATATTTTTTCATATAAATGAATTTAATTAAGAAAAAACATTTTCTATGAAGAAGCAAAAATTAATTTCGATAGGGGAATATTTGTTTTAGTAAGCTGTGGAAATGTCTACACGACAACAATACCACGTCACATCTAATCTTCTGTACTCGTACCGTTTTATCTTCACGAGTGAAATCTTCATCATTATGTGCACGTTTGTTTCTTCTTTGACGAAAAGTTTCCATAGTTGTGCATGGATATACGTGCTACGGAAAGTCCTCAAGTACTTCACGCCTCACCGCTCCCTTTCTCCACCATATATAACTGTGCAGAAGTTGAGCACACAATTTTCCTTTTGCCTGTGGGATTACCTCGCCATGTTTGGCGACATAGATGCTGCAGTTAACAAAAGGCATTTCTGTACAGTCTTTCTATGTGGTATATTGCAGTGGTACTTCATTAATGTATTATGTTTTGTGTAAAAGATGGAAGATTATTTTTATCAATATTAATTTATTAATATTATAAAACGTTAAAAAAATAATATTAACTTTGGAAAATGAAACGATTGTTAAATTCGAATGAACTCATGGTTAATTTAAAGGCGGAAATAAAATTATAACCTTCATAGGTATCCACACCGAAAGAAATATTGGTTGCCCTAATCTAGTGACGCTCCAAGCGACAAAATTGGTTGGGAGGACCAACTATTGGGTGTCACAACCAATCCAATGAACATCACAAACAACCGATTGGGTGTGACACCCACACTGAGAGAAAAAGTTTCATTGATTCACAGAAATCCTTGCCAATGAAATGAAATACAGTAGCCTCCCACTAAGTGCTCGCCGAGGCGCCTTCCCCTCGATCGGGAGGCGTGAATGTTCCCCCACGAAGACTACGATTCTCTATCGAGCCCGGCCGATGGCGGACGAATGCGCCCGAGCCCTGCCGATTTCGGCCGAATGCGGCCCGAGCTCGCAGAATCTCTACGGAGAGGTGGTAACTCACTAAGTTTCTCGTTTTTACCCCTACAGCCCCGTAGGCGAGCACTTAGCGGGAGGCTACTGTACGTGAGTTTCAATACTATGTTTTCTTTGATTAATCTCAAACCCAATGAAAAGTAGTGACATTGAATCAAAGAAACATTTCTTTAAACCAATTAACCTTTTTCATTGATTTCAAAGAAATCGTCTCTGATTCGAAAATTTCGAAATCTATTGTTTCCTACAGTACTCGGCAGATAAAGCTCATATTTTGAGAGAATGTGCGGAAGTACGGCAGTAATAGACTAAGCTTCTGGTTCCTCGAAACACGAAACCGTTCGTTCGGAAAAACCGGAAAACAAACAAAGTGAAGTTAGGTGCGAGAAAGACAGGCCGAGATTACGTACCAGAGAACTTAGTTATGTTAAGGTAGTTATAACGCGACGGCAAACACGTTAGATACGTCCGAATTTTTTATATCTTGTAGTCTGAGTATTCATCTTTTATTTGTGAGGAATTACGAGATACGTTACCGGATATCTAATTAAGTAAATAACTTTTGAAAACAGAGTTTTATACATGGCGTTATATGGAGTAATATAAAAAATTGACTTTTGAACAGAGTAAAAATCATCTCAGAAATGAAATACAAAACATCCAAACAGCTCTACGTTTTCGTTAGATCTTAAAGTAACCGATACGACCATAAAAAGTAGTAGTCACCGGACATTTCAGCGAGTTATTGCAAGTTAATTGCAAGAAATTGCGTCGTGCAAAAACAATCTCTACCAGCTGTTCAAGATGGCGTCGAAGTTTGGCAACGCTGCACATCAGCTATATACGCCACAGTTACCATCGGTCGGTATATACTAGTAGTGTTCTGCGATGAAAATGAATGAAAATGATCGCTCTCATCCTAAATTCGACGTAATTATCTGAAATCGGACTTTTTAACCTATCGATACTCTTGAATTTTTCATTTGTTGATCAAACTTCACTTGCGTCGATTCTTCATTGTATCTGGCTTTTTGTTGCTTGAATGTTGTTGAACCACGCTTTTCTTTTACGCGTAATGAATTGGCCGTTTCTTTTTCGGCGAGCCGCTCTAACATCGTGTCTTTCTTTTGGAGAATTCGACATGACAGAGCAGATTCACCAAACAAACTTCGCAAACCTAACCTCGTTTCATGTCGGTAACGTACGATGGTGGTCGATATTGCGGTGTTGCCACGATGTGTCGTGTGCTTACAGAGCCAATGGCGGACGAGTCAAGACACAAGTCAAATTAGTTTTAATAACATAATTAAATTAATTACGCACGTGAAAACAATTTCGTAATATGATTGAATGATACTTTTTTATTTTAGAATTTAATTGTGGAATATGCAGAAAGGATGAATAATTTTATTCTTCGATGACGATAGTTGCTAGTATCTATGACTCAGGCGTACTGACATAGCTACCTTAACTAAAAACTTTGTTAGTCTGACCAATTAATAATCTGGCGTATGTGAAACAACCAAGCGTGAGGAATATCGCTACGTCTTTATCCATTTTGCCTGTTTTTCGACGGATCGCGACACAACTAACGCGATTTCGCAAACCGTTGGCGCGCTTGCTGTCATTAAGTATATCTTTTCCTTGAATCAATGAAAACGTTTCTTTAAAACAATGACATTTTTTCTTTATTATATGCTCCCTAAGTAAATGTTTCTTTATAGGCAATGAAATGTTCTCTTTGAAATTCAGGTGCACTATTTGATTGAAATCAATGAAAAAGCAAATCAATCGACCCATTTCTTTGGGGTTAAGGAAATCTTTTCTCTCGGTGCAATGGATTAGTTGTGACATCCAATAGTTGGTTCCCCAACCAATTTTGTCGCTTGGAGCGTATTTAACAATGGCACTTAGTTAGGGCAACCAATTCCCGTGTCAAAATTTTAACCCTCGGTTAGCCCTCCGGGAATCCCAAATCCTTTGACGAGGCAAAAGCCGACGACGGTTTTACCCTCCGTACAGACGACAGCGACCCTGCTTGGAGGTTCAATCGTTATTTGCCACCCTCCGTAGAGTCTTCCTCACTCCGTGTAGAGCCTCCGACGGCCTACTCGCCCTATCCATAGACCCTCCTACGACCTACTCACCCTAAATGAGGTATAGAACCCCCATTGAGCCTATGTAACCTATTGTAATCCAGATAACCCTACTTAAGCTACAAACATAGAAAAAAAACGTGCCCTGATGAAAACTCATGAAGAGTTCAACATCTTATTGGTGTGAGTAATATATTTTGAGAAATGCAAACCAATTCACTCGTTACGATAAATCCAGAAAAAGTTTTTTACTCATTATCGTATTTTCTTCACATATAATTGTACTGTGATTATACTGACAAAGCTATATCTTTCTTGAGGCTTCGAGCGAATAATCTTTTTCTATTTCCATGTTTCCTTTATTTTTTTTCTTACTTTCTTAGACGATTCATATTTCGGACTAAAATCGATCAGATGCTCACGCAAAAAGATATAGATGTATCTGAATCTAATTCGATTTTGTCTTTAATTTTAAAGAAGCGATATTAATAATTTCTAAGAAAATTAGAAATAATTTTTTTACTTCGTTGGTACCTCACATCACCTTCAAATGTTATATATGTCTTAAATAGAGATTGTTTCTTTTAACGAAAAAGAAATTATATAAAAATATTGTTGATATTACATAAAAATATATTATGTTTGTGACTTTATAAAACGTTTAATAAACGTTTTTGTCCTTCTGAATTTGTTTCTTATATTCATAAAATAAATAATTATCCTTCCATTAATGTTTGGGTCAACGGAGGGTATAATAGTGTATGTGGAAGAAACTTTCGCAGGGTCAACGAAGGGTATGGGGGTTTCTGTAGGCTCAGCGGAGGGTCTGGGAGATTCTGCGGTAGGATTAACGGGGGGTCTGGGAGGTTCTACGGTAGGTTCTATGAAGATTTTTTAGGGTCTGCTTCACCCTCCGTGACCCTCCGTTAAGTCGAGATATCTACTTTCTGCCATTTGGGGAGTCTGGTAGGCTGAAATTCAAATGTTATTCTATGCGCGATACCCTCCTTTCACTCTGTAGACTGCTTTCTTTGATCCTCCAGACTACTGCAGTAGATCTCAGTAATTTTAGGTTAAAAGGAGGGTAAAAATTCCGACTCGGGTTATTTCTTTCCGTGCATAGAATCTAACATTTCGAATACGATATTGTTGAAAAAAACCACAAAATGTAATATTTCCAAACTGTTTCAAGTGTTACCGTATATTTGACATACGGAAATCTAAATTTATTTGCGCTCGGAACCATACGTAGTTATGGGTGAGTCATATAGATTAAGACAAATGACATTGCCTTCCGTGCGTGAATAATATTCCAATTTTCCAAAAGCCCGAGACGAAGAGTCCACAATTAATCTCCGAATATAGCGGAACTTCAATTAAACTCCATCTATCAAATGCCCCTTCCATCCTTCGCTCAATCTTCATTCTCACGAGATTTTGAACGAGATATATATGCATGTACATAGTTACTCAATTATTGAATACAGCGTTTAACTTTCCAACTGCTGCGTAGAAATGTCAGTGCTGATAAATGTCAGTCGAAACGTCTGAAGTCATTGCACTGTTACGAGCCAAGATTAAATGAGAGAATATCGTAACGTAATATTGTGGGTGTGCGTCAGCGGTATTGGCTACTCGAGAGCTTATCGATAATTCACGAGAACCCACCTAGATTGCCGGACAACGTTAAACCATGTTTCACTCTCTCACACCCTCGCTATTCCTTCTCAGTTCCTCTGTTAACCGTCGACCGCTTCCACAATCCAATGTATACCGTCCCGCGTGTCTACTCTCCAATTAGAGATCGCTTCCTATGGTACTTGCTGCCCTCCCCATATACCTGTATATATAAGGCGAGTGACTTCTGGCGATATCAGTACACCCAGTTACATGGCGACTCGAACGACGGTTCCAATTGTCCAGTGACCGATCCAATTAATTGAGCCTCTTTGACTGTGCTTCGGTGTCCCGTTAGTACCGAGATCTCTCGTAGCCATAGTTCACATTACTGCGTGACCGATCGTACACTGGAATCTATCGGCTATTCGCCAATGCCAAAAGAGCATAGCCAACGAGCCAAAAGGGCACAGTAACTCTCCATTTTTTTAAACACACTTTATGGCACAATAGTTCCTAATTTTTATATCTTCATAAAGAAGCTTTGTTTTGATTTTCTCTGTTTCTGATTTTCAGATGATGGTATTCAAAATAATACAAAATGTTCAAAAAAACTGGTTTTGCGCAATTATACAGATGAATGTGCATATGAAATGAAAATCTGTGTACTTTTAGAATTTTAAGTTTGGCAAGTAGGTTATGGTTTAGTTATACATCCCTTTATTTGATATCTTTTTTGTCATGCTTTAATCTACGGATCGGGATTATATCACGTTTTGAATTTCATATAAAATGGCTATATAGCAGGTGCAATTTTTTATCTTTCTCGACAAATAGATAATTCTAAATAGGACTATGATCGAGGGCTTCTAAGACTGAATCGAAGCTGAATCTATGAAGGGGTGCGTATTTTATCACGATTGAAAATTCTTTAACAATGAAAGATGTCGCTACGACTGACGTAAAATTTAATTAGTTGAATTCAAGTTTTCTATAAAAACTTATTAGTCTACAGGCGTGTCAAATATTCAATGTGGTGAAGGTTTGTAGAAAGGTACCGATTTTACACCAAATTGAATTGTTCAATTTTTACCTGCTCCTATTTTCGAAACAATTGTCAAAAGACAATTGTTAAACAATTGTAAAAGGCAACATTTTTAGATAAATAATGCAATAACATATGTTATTGCTTTCATTTGATGTTATGATCTTGTAATTATTGGGTTCGAAAACGGACCTTGTAATTACAAGGTCATCCAAAACCTCTTTCCTTTTACCAATTCAAATTCTCTCATTCAGTCGTTATTCTTAGCCCAATTCCTAGTAAATTTCCGAAAGGTTACACTGATAAAAAAATCGTTAGAACAAACAAACGTGCGTTTGGCAAAATATTTGGCAATGGTAAACGAATCATTTTTGGATTCTATCAGCTGTTGCTTCGATCAATTACATATTTCATTCGATCAAAAAAATATTCTTTTAGCCGCCCGCAAACGCACGTTTTGTTGGTTCTAACGATTTTTTTTATCAGTGTAACCTTTGTAGGATTTGAAAACGTATTTGCGTCTTCAGTGCTAACCGTCAGTCATAGTAGAGGGAGGATTTATATTTCTTGACCAGAGTACGGGAAACCTTCAAGCAGATACGCTCATTACGAGTGTAAATTGTAGGTTGAATAAAAACCGCACAATTTGACGTAACAACTGTGCTCCCTGTTTTGCGGGCCGAAAACAATGACAGTACCTACGTTCACTGCAGTTGAAATAACCATTATTCAACCCACAAAACTACCATGCAACGCAACACTATTGATGCACTTGTCAGAGGTTTGACTTGTGCGAGGTTTGTCGTCCGAGCGAACAAGGGCTGCAATCACACGAGTCGCAAACGTCAATTTTGACTTTTGATGCTTACTGTATTTTTTCCATCAAGGGTATGAATAGTGGTACTTTGAACGGTAGTTTTTCGGGACGAACGATGAAAAGAAAGGTTACAAATTCTAGTCTCTAGGAACGAAAGTAAAACACAAAAGAGACGAAAGTGAAGGAATCGCGAACAGCGCATGCGTCAACCTATCGTTTTTACACTGACATGAAATTAGCTATTTCCGTCACGCACAGTTGCCATGGAAAGCTGTTCATGCACGTGTTAAACATAAAAGTATTGTGTGTGACACAGACCAAATGAGTTATGCGACACGTGTGATTGCAGTCATCGCTTTGCTCGCGTATCATTCAAATGCAAAATTTCATTGACAGTAAAAAAAAAAGTTTAATCCATATATTTCTTTGAAATCAATGACATTTTTTTTCTCAGTGTACTATTCAATTGATGTTGGGGTTTTATCGCCATTGAACGGAACTTTGATATCGCTGTATTTCAAAGTGAATTAGAGCCAAAGAAGTTTCTGAGGAATGACAAAAATTTTGGTGACTACCAGTTTGAATGTACCCGTAAGGCGATATAGATAGTGTATGAAAGTTGAGAGTGCTGAGAACGCAGAGAGGTAGATACACACGGATGATCGAGTGCAGTTCATACTCTCCGAGCTCTTTAGTTCCCTTCCTCGGTTTCCCTTTTGGCCATTCTGTACTATTCTTTCCATCTTACTCTCTTACCTCGTCTTTTCGTCTTCATCTCATTTCTCCCGTATTTCCACTGTAGTAACAGTGAGAATACAAAAGGAACGGGACGAGTGAAAGAAGTATCTTTCACTCGTTCCGTTTTTCGCTGCATTTTTGCTGTACGTTCTTACACTCTTTGCAGTACCGCCCTTGAAAGCCGTCGTGACTGATGAGGTTCGTAATATTTTTACCGGTTACGGTCAAGACAGTACATCGTCTAGGATATAGCGCCAACTGGCGTACGATGTACATACTATACGCACTACATAAGCAGTAGAAAAGATGAACATTTGGCAAAAGTATCCTCATATTTCTTGGAGAAGGATTTGAGAAAGAGACAGTTTCCTGGTTTATCTATCACTTTAAATTTAAATCAGATTTTATATTATTCTGTGCGTATATAGAATATTCAAAGGATGCAATGAACAATGGTTACTCTTTATTCTTTTCAAGTTATTTCTTTTCTTACCACTAATCGTGTTTTTTTATCATTTCTGAGTGCATTTATTTAAAAAAATCAAATTATTCAAATGAAGTTACGATTGGTGGTGAGAAAGGAAATAACTTTCCTTTCTTACCACCAATCGTGTTTTTTTTATCATTTCTGAGTGCATTTATTTTAAAAAATCGAATTATTCAAATGAAGTTCAGTAAACAATCGTGACTACCGTATTTTACACTATGAAGGATTACTAATTGCGTAGCCACAAACGGAATGGCGTCTGCGGGATTTCTAAAGAGCAGCTATTCAGGCTTAGTGGAAAGTTAGTCCTTCACTGCATCAAACAACAAACAACTTGGGGAGAATAGCTCCAGGGGATTTGTTGCACAAGAGATACAGTAGGATTGACAGTAGAGATTAAAGGGGCACGAAGAACGACTCTTATGTAAATTAATGGACTAAGATACAATTTCGAATATGGTTGATCTCGGTGGTAATTTATGTCGGTTTTGTCTGATTATTCTTCAAAACCTAAATAGATATCGAGTAACGTTGACTTCTCCTGGATTAGAGCTTAAGAGAATGCTGCTACGTCACGCTTTAGGAATCTGATTTGCTGTTTTATCAACGGTGCAATTGGTATAAAAATATAATATCGACTGCTCTATAGCACCCGAATATTACAACGTATTGGTTTAAATGATGATATGCACGCAAAGAAATAATTGGTTGCCCTAACCAAGTGCCATGGTTAAAGACGCTCCAAGCGACAAAATTGGTTGGGAGAACCAACTATTGGTTGGGTATCACAACCAATCCATTGGATGTCACACCCAATCGGTTGTTTATGATGTCCATTTGTACTTAAGTACACCGGCAATTTTAAAGAGTTACGTGAGAAACCTGAGTATTATATTAATTATTTGTTCGTGCAATCCCTCTCGTGCAGAAATTAGTTCGGGCAGCCGCGATTAAATAAGGGGCCTTTTTAGGTATAAATGTGGCATCCACAATAGGGAATCCACTTTAGAACCCTACTAGGCTCAACAGAGGCGGCCACGACAAACTTCGGGGCCTAATCAGGTTTAAATGTGGAACCCTCACTAGGGTCGCCCGTATTGAGCCTCCAACGGCCCCGTACTTCAAGCGTGACTAGCCTAGTAGGGCCCCTAATAGAACTGGGGCAAACTAGAAAGGGCCAAGTCAGAGCCCCAACTATTTTTCTAAACGCGCTGTTACGCGATGCTCGCGCTTCAGAGTGACCGCTCTTCGAAGCTTGATGTTTGTTGGGCCTAGCGAGCTGAGAATTATTATTTGTTCAACAACGAACACCCAAAGTTTGGTACTAGTAGCACAGGACCTGTTCACTAGATTTTTTAAAAAGCTATCATTGGAGCGTACTCATCAAGGATAGTTTATGATGCTAACCCTAATATTCATTTGTCAAACGTTCTTGAAATATTAGTTTAACGTGATGTGTTACCACGATTTTGTCTTGCTCCCTCGCTCCACTGCGACCACCAATGGCGCTTTCTCATTCGCACTCATGGTAACTCGGTGTACCTGTACAATCTGTATTCTAAGGAAAAATGCTATAATTTATCGCAGTTATTACAATTAACTTGGACAAAATTACTTTCAGTAATTTTTATGAACTCAAAAAATTATAATTATTTTCAGTAATTGTAATAAATTGAAAAAACAAATACAATTATCGAAAGTGATCTTAAGTTATTGAAAAAAATTATAATTACTGAAAGTAATTTTATTGGATTTGAAAAAAAATTAAATTACTTTCATCAATTGTATTTAATTTGAAAAAAAAAAATACAATTACTGAGAGTAATTGTACTTAAAGCAGTAATTTCTGACTCAAATATTTTTCTCTGCCCAACTCTGGTTGTGACACCCAATAGTTCTCCCTTTTTTTGTCGCTTGGAGCGTATTTAACCATGGCACTTGGTTAGGTCAACCAATTATTTCTTTGCGTGTTATGTAGCGGCAATGGCTTCGATCGATAAATTTTTACAAAAACTCCCTTTCACGTTTCGACTCTCATCTGAGTCTCTACAGAAACTGATTTATTATTATATATATCTGTAATGTTTTGCATGATGAAAGTATAGAAATTACAAATATACAAATGTGAAAGAAAAAATATGAATAATAATTAATAATAAAAAAGTAAACATTTAACTCATCAAATCAACATGAGTATTGGTGTGGTTTTGTTGTCCGCAAGCGGTCAAACTGTTTGCCTCCTGGCTTACAGTTTTTTTTCTTCCTGTAAAATAAAACCCCGTCCTAAACTGAAATAAAATTTCCCTAATGCCCGGGTTCCTCGAGTTGGCGATCCGCGCCTGAGCTTGCGAAAGCTCCCGTAGTTGCCGCTCGGCCGGCAGATGGCCACGACGATGCGGTTTCTCCCGCAAGAGAAAGGAGTCCCTGCCGTGCATATAAGTAGTGAAGATTCAGAGCTTTTGATCCGAAACTTCCTGCCCGTTTCTCCCAGTAGAGACGACTGCAGGAGGTAAGGATCCGGGAATAGTGCTGCCTACGTACAATTCCTAATTTTTGTCCTATTTACTGCTCATAAGTAAATATATTAACCCAAGGTTTCTGTTTACGTAATTTCTTTTCTTACAGCATTCACCTGATTGTCCATAAGTCGGGACTTCCCTTTAAATTGTGTTTTTTCCAAAGAGTATAAATATAGATATAAAAAAATAACTTAAATAAAATATTCTTTTAACGTAAATTGCCCTCCCTAACAAATTTACTGCCCATAAGTGAATTTTTCCTCTAATAAGTGACTGCTGACTTCAAGTAGTCACCCTTTCCTTTTCCTCAGGAACTCGCCGTCTCTAAAACTCAGCTTATGTTTCCCTTTTTATTTATTAACTTTTATTAATATGTTTTAATTGTTTGTTTCTCCATTACGGAAACACTTGTAAAAATAACCGAAAGCGAGGGAGAACATACTCCTCGTTAAAACCTACAACGCCTTGTCATCATTTACGACAGTTTGACACCTAATCTGGTACTTATTTTTTATAATAAATAGGTACACAGAACGTGATATTTGAATACAGTATAACAAGTAAATTATGTTTTAAGAAATTTAAACCCTAAATTTAAATTTTAAGAGGAAAAAACCGAAGTTTTGTGAATCGGGTTCCCCGATTGAAAACTCGTAAAGAAATTTGGTGATGATGGTTTTAGGTGATGTCTGAGAACAAAATTAAAAACAAAAAAATGAGATGGGCAAACGATTCCATATGTGATCCAAATAATTTGAAAGTAAATAATAACTGGTTCTTGTGGACCAGACACATATAACAACTTTTTTAGAACTATAATTACATTTTTACAAGTATTGGTTTAAATATCGGCATGGCGATAGTTAAGATTCTTTTTTAACTTGGCGTCGAGTCGCTGTCGCGATTGTTGATATCAAACGCCTGTCGTAATAGTATTTAAATTACGTTTCGAAGTGTGTGTATCCCTCATTTATTTATCATCATAAATTATCACAGATTTGAGTTGTTTTATTTCTACATACTGTTCTGACTTAAAAATAACGTATCCCGTCGGCTTACGGTTTTTGCTAGTATTGAATATAGATTTGAAAAATTTGAATAAAAAATCTATAAACTCCAGAGACAATGTATATTTATTAAATCTCCGATTTATCTGAGGGGCAATTAAAAATTTTGAAATATCGCGTAAAGTTTTTATTAGCAAGGGGATATTACAGAAAACTTAACAGGTCTTTTACATGCAGAAAAATAATTACAGATGGACAGCATCGTTTGCTATCACATCTAACTGTAAGCTGCCACAGCAAACAATGTGCTATAACGCCGTGATTATTATTCTCCGTTTATTACACCAATACATTTATATTATACAGTATAATGAAATATATCATAGCAATAGAGCATTGAAGAATACAAAACCTTGCAAACATTTTGCATGAGTGAGATTGAACCATCAGAAACAGGTTTTATTTTTAGTTTACACATTTCACATTCACCCTCAGTTTCTCGCCCAGCGACGGCCAGAAGTCCATAAAAATGCAGCAGCGCACACGTCCGCTGTTATCGTCAAAATAAAACTATAATATTCTACGAAATTTTTTTAATCTCACCCGCCATCGCATATAATACGTACCGCGCACATTCCGCAATTTACCGTGTACTGTAATAAAATTCCACGCGAGTTCTAGTGCATAATTGCGCTGGAATTTTTGTAACGTGATATTCTTCAACCCGACATTTTTTGCTTTCATTAAAAAAAAATTGCTACAACAATTGCCTTGCATTTTTTTTTAAAGAGAAATGTATTTTGGAGAACAAACATGGTACTCAATGTTGTTTAATATTGAATTTGGCTCCAATCGGTACAGTGGTTCAGAATTTATGGAATTTAGAATTTTTTAAAAAGTTGACATTATCGCTCCATTGTAACCTTTGCAAAACTTGAGATAGACAGCTCAATTTTTGTATATTAATGAAACAATATTCAGTCATTATATACGTATAATTTAGTGACGAACTGTATGAAATTTTTGATTTCATGGAATGTTGAATTATTTAAAAAAATTAAAAATATACGTTATCACATTTACTTTCGGAAACGCTCTAATAATAACGTAATAACGAAATGGAAAAAGCGAATTCATAACATGTTTATTTATCTAATTAAAACAAAGATGCAAAGTACAACCTTGCGCATTGCTTCTTCATTATTTTTCGCTTTTTACAAAGCGTCCTCTATTAGGAAGCCAAAATTGATTAACATACTTCCTCATATTTTTACTTTGAATGGAGTGAATTCATCGCAGTTGCGTATTCTACCTTTATACGTATACGCCTGCACTTGAACATTTGCGAATTGGTCCGGGATTATCAGAAGCTCACTAGTTTTCCGATCGAAAGAATCCGCTTCTATGGCACGGAAAAACGGTGTAGAAATTTCGACAGAGTGGAGGTGAAACGAGAAAGGTAACCAAAAAAAAAAGAACAATTGTGAAGGAAAACTCGATTTGAGAGGAAAGAAACTGGCGTATAGGAATATTAAACGCTTTTGGCGAATAACGAGCGACAAACTCTTTACCTCGGTGCTCGTTGCACACGCTCTGTACGCGTTCCAGTTGGCCAAGCACGCATTCGCAACGCCGGAAAAAGCTTTTCGCACTGACTAGTTTTCTCGGGTGCATGTGCGAACCCAGTCAGCATATAACCCGGAGAATTCGATATTTTCCATTTCCGTTCGTCGATCGAGCCGAACGGTGAGCGGTATACACACGTCTAAACTACGTGCGAGCAGCTTCTTTCAATCTCAATGTCGAGGGAATTCTGCTTGCCCTCGTTGTACACTTTCGACGTCTCATTCACTCCGTCATTCTTCGATCGTTTGTCCAATGTGTGGTACAGCCCTTGCACCTGAGAAATGTAGAGAAAAAGAAAATTGTTTATCGTGTCAACGTCTGTCGCACGTGGTACGCGTAATATCTGGTTCATCCGCTTGCATGAAAGCCAATTAGAGTATCTTTTTATATTTTCCGGAGGCGAAAACGGGACAACACCGACAGATTGCTTTCTGCAAAGATAAAAAGCCTTTGGAGGTTGGCGAGACTTTATATCGTCTTGCGTTCCGGATAGTCTCAGGCTTTTCTTCTTTATGTATTCCGTTGGCTTCCCTTACGCTGTTGGATATAAAAACTCCTGCTCGTCGTTTATAACACTTACACTTACCCTCAAAAATAACAATTTCTCTTGGTGGTGAAAAGCGATGTTATTTTGCTTCCTCATATAGGAAGCTTTGTTTTCATGAAATATTTTTTCTTCCGCGATTTTCATTATGTTAGGTTATTTAGAATGATCTAAAACTTCGAAAAAACTGGTTAAGAAAAAGTGTCTGCATGTACGTGTGTGAGAGAATGTGTGTGTGTTCAAAAATTCAATCACCGATTACTCAAGGACGGTTCAACTGATTGCGAAATTTATAAAACATTGAATTTCATATTCACGATTGTCGAGACTTATAAACGTTGATGGTGAATAAGTTTGGTTCTGTTTGACAATAGGATTCAAAAGTTATGAAATTTACTATTTCAAACAACGACGCGACATCGAGTTTTTCTCATTACTTTTTCATTTTCGACTTTTCTCAAAGCTTCTTTTATACGGTTAAGCCAAACTTGATTAACATGCTTTCTATGAAAAGTGGAAAATAAAAAAGCCTTGTGCAAAGCCAGACATTGCACATTGTTTTCCTTAGGTGTGCAATTGAAACCGAATTAAGTAAATGAATGACAACAACGACGGATGCACATAAAACACCGCATTATGCAAAAAATAAAGAGCATTTTGGAGGTTGGCGAGACGTTAAATCTCTTTTATCTTCCCTTATTGTCTTGTTTTCCTTATTCTCAGACTTTATTAAATATGCATTTCGTCGGTACCACTTTCTCCGATGGGTATACTTCAATTGTCCTTTCTTTGCAAGACTTGCACTTTCTCAGAGGAAGGACAATTCCTCTTTGTGGTGAAGGCCGATGCTTATCTTTTTACTATAAATCTGAACCCACCCCAGAAACACGTACATTTAATTCTAACTTCGCATTGTATCTGCATTAAAATATTATTATCTATTTGAGCAAACGATATATAATATTTGCATATAGATCGGGAGCGAAGTTGGCTAGCAAGACTTTGACCTATAGTTCGCATACTTCAACCGGACGAGGTGGAAGTCGGATGCGGCGTAACCGGCGAGTGGTATATCCCGAGATTGATCCAAGGCAATTTCAACTAAGGCCAAAGGCGAGTGCAATGGACTGGCTCCAACTTTTTATTCTCACTCTCTTGACTTTCTGTTCGGCCTTCCCCCACTTCTTGAAAATCCATAGACTTTCGAATTATTTCAAATCAGAATGCAGATACCGGCTAAAAGTTGCGAGAGTCTGTGTTTATAAAGAGAAACCCACTCTACCTTCCGTGACTTCCTGGTTTATTTATTTTTTTTTCAACTTTCGTAGGGACGGTAAAAGTAATCTCGTTTGTCGAGTGGCGTCTCAGAAGGGAGTTCGGTAAGGAGGCTTGGATGGAAGACGCTTTTAGTTTATTACCCCGAGAAAATTACTCGACGTCTCTCTCTTTCTCTCTCTACCTCTCCCTCGCTTCTTTTCCTGTAGTCTATTTCATTTTTCCTCTTCGTTCGCGGACGAGACAACTAACGTGCGTTTGGGGCGATGGGGAGGAAAAAAATGCTACGGTGTATACCGATAGTACACATGCACGTAAGAAAGAATATATTTCTAGGAAAGTAAGAGGGCCCAGGCCTATTAATAAAGAAAGCGTAGTACAAGAACTGTGTCACGGAAAAAAACTAACGATACGATATAAAATAAATGAAGGAAGAGAGTTTTTTTACAAACGTTTCCCTTGCAGAAATTAGTTCGGTCAGCCGCGATTAAATAAGGGGCCTTCTTAGGTATAAACGTGGCATCCACAATAGGGAATCCACTCTAGAACCCTACTAGGCTCAACCGAGGCTGCCACGACAAAATATATAGTAAAAAATGTCCACTTCGGGGCCTAATCAGGCTCAAATGTGGAACCCTCACTAGGATCACCCATATTGAGCCCTTTCGTTGCCTACGAAGGTACCCTTTACAGACAACTGTATAAGCAACTTTATAGGCTCTTTATAATTTGATTTTTTTATATTTCCGATACGTATTCTACAATACCCGGGAAAAACGATTCATATATAATCATATATAATCATATATAAACTGCTCATATATGATTGTATATGAATTTTGTCTCTATATGATCATGCATGATCATATATGACTATGCATGATCATATATAATCATATATAAACTGCTCATATATGATTGTATATGAATTTTGTCTCTATATGATCATGCATGATCATATATGACTATGCATGATCATATATAATTGTATCTGAGCATATACAATCATATATAGTTATATGTGATTATATAAGACGATGCCTAAATAGATATAATCTTCTGAAAGTTGGAGAGTATATTTGCAAGACACCAAATCTCTTGAAGAAAGTAATGTACAAATACAATGAAGTTGAACTTCATCACGATATACGGTTAAGAAATATCATTACTAATGTTATATTTCGATTATATGTACAACGTATAAGGTCCCGAACTGTTCGTGTTAATTTCTGTGCACTATTACAATAAACGATTATCACGATCCTTTTATGTTGATATTATTTAGTATAGTAATCTTGATCATTCTTATTAATATGCGACCGTTTCAATTCATCAAGTGAAAGGTTTTAATGAAACGTCCGCCCAGGAAAGCCAAATATCTTCATTAATCGTTGCGAATGAGCATGTGATTATAAAGAAAAGAACCGCATATGCAAAAATACCTATAACTTGAGCGCTTCAAACAAAACCGGATGATTCACGCATTTACAAAACGGATATTAAATGCTTAGTTATATAACCATATAACAAATTTTACATCCGTATATAAATAAGACGTGAACATCGAAATAATTCGTGAATATTATATAACAATAGATTATGGAATACCATATAATCATACGTGCACGATCATACATGAGCTGTCAGTTCTCTGTGCGCAGTCATATATGATTGTATATGATCATATATTGCACAGTCGACACACAGAATAGATCTCATATACAATCCTATATGATCATATCTGTTTATATATGACATGGTAAACAGGCAGTTTTGGTGTTATATATGGTCATATATAGGGTCATATATGCCAATGTATATATACATATGAAGTTATATACGCTCATATACATTTGTATATGGATCCACATACAATCATATATGCGCTAAAAATGGGCGATATATAGTTGTATATAACTATATATGATCATATCTGTTCATATATGACATCGCAAGCTGGCGGTTTTGGTATTATATATGATCATGTATACCACTGTATATGTACATATAAACTCATATATGCTCATATATGTTTTCATATACAATGATATATTACGTTATATACAATTATATATAATTATATACAACTATACATGAAATTATATACAATTATATATGATTATATATGAACCGTTTTTCCCGGGTAGATATGAAAAATTATTCCCTTACTGAAACCCGTTGGAGTTAACCAGGTGATCACCCATCTAACTATTGAAGGTCAGTGTCAGCTAAGCGGTCACCCATCTATGTATTGGCCATCAGTCGCCAGCCCCGCGGTCATCCATCTAAGTAATTACCGTCAGGCTAGCCGGTTATCCAACCTAGTACTGACAGTCAGAGTTAGCAAAGCGGTTACCCATCTAAGTATTGACCATCAGTCGTCAGCCACGCGGTTACCCTAGTACTAACCCTCAGGTCAGTCAGACGATCGTCCACGTAAATACTAACGAATTAATGCGCGCAAACAATGAAATAAGCAACTTCGTCGAATACGTTTGTAAATGACAAAAACGATACAATGTATCATTTTTTATATAACCGATTGCCGTGAAAAATAACTGAATGTGCTTCTATTATTACCACAGCAGACGCAATCATATAAATCTATAAAGTTCGGACTATATTACACGAATTTCATTTTATATTTCATATTACCGATATTCAAATAGACAAAAAAAATTGTATAATCATATGATCTGAATTGCCGAGTGAGCTAAAGCGCAGTGCAACAACATCATCCGGAGGGTCCCAGGTTCGATTCCCGTTAATGTCAAAAAAATGTTGATATGTTTTTTCAGAGATTAATATGTACCTTCATGTAGAGGGAGATGTAATATCTACTTAAAATGCAGGATTACTCGATTTAATAAGCAAAAATTAATATTTTTCAATCAATTTTTTTATTATTTTAGTAGGAGCTTAATAGGGCGGCCTTTATAAGCCCTAACAGGGAAATCTATAAAGGCCTCGTACTTTGAAGCGTGACCAGCCTAGTAGGGCTGTACTTAGATTTCCATACTGGGCCCCTATTAGAATTGGGGCAAACTAGAAAGGGTCAAGTATTTTTCTGCACGGGTTACGGAGCTACGAGAGATCGTCTACTAAAACTGATCGCTGCTATATTTACAATTTTCATGTCATTAAGTTTTTATGTTCTGGTGCTATAATCATCTAATTGATTTTGTCTGATTAAAGAAGTTGTCATAGATACAGGGGGACAAATTGCTAATGCAAGCGAAATCTTATTATCTTAACTAACTTCTTAACAGCGTGAAACGTATTAGTATATATTAATAATGCGAGAATATCATGGCTTGGAAATCTCGCCTAAAATATGACGAGTTATCATTTACTGTCACGCCACCTAAGAAATATCTATCTTGTTTTTAGCATCATCGCAAACTGATCGGAGCTCGCTCTCTTGTTTCGGAATCTTAATACGAATTGTAGCTCTCTGAGTTAGTGTCATTTTAGGAGCAAGTTGCGAGTCCAGAGTGATCGCATAGTCGAAATAAATGATTAAGGAGTTAGAAAAGATCAGAGGTATTACGACAGTTTATCGATTTTGAAGATCACATTGAGGAATGATGAGTCGCCGTAATTTATTATCGATTAAATTATTTAGTTAGAAAAAAGTGCGAGTTGGAAAGCGACCGCATGGTCGATAATATGGTAGGAAATCGATCTACATATCGATGGAAAATAAGTTCGTCGAAGAAGTTAAATATTAAAAGGAATGAAAAATGAATTCATTAGAAACTGGAATTTCACAAATGTGTCGAAAAGGAAGCTATGTATTGCTGTCCGAAGATCGAAATTTAAATGCCTACCTAGACAAACTTCTAATCTTTTATAAAGATGCAGACGAATGCTTCAAGTCTGAGCATTAGAAGTATCTAAATTCTATACTGAGAAAAAAACCAATCAAATGTGCGGTTGCGGGTGGCGAAAGAAATATTTTGTTCCGTGAACGTAATAATAGTTATTGTGAATTAAGGAAAGTTGATTCAACTATGCGTTGGTTTGTTAAACCAAATATACATGTCCAACTAACCAAATGTTTATTTCGCCACCCGCAACCGCACATTTGGTTGGTCTTTCCAATTTTTTTTCTCGGTGTAAGAAAAGTGAGTGATCGAACGACAGAAATTGCATGAGCGAGAAAGATTAAGATTCTCATTTCCCTATAGTTATTAAAGCACCGCAGCAGAATGAAGCACCGACGGATATTTCCCCCAAAGAGAAAATGGTGTAACGGCGTCCATATCGCTATAAGAAGTATCCGGAACGAGCTTTTTCTCCACAAACGCTTGAAACAAACTATAAAGGAGGAGAAAATGGCATACAATGTGCAATTGAATAGCAGAATATCTGTACAGGAAACGCAGAGAGAAGTAGAAAAATAAGCGTAGCGTGAACAAATTTTTCGTATCCGGCAAAGTAAAATAAAGAAATGATTCTCGGTTCCGTTGCGTTTTTGGCTAATGAGTGCAACGAAGTGTTTGCTACGCTCCCGTCATATTTTCAACGAATTTTTACGTCGCACAGGCAAATGATACTCGAATCTGCACGACGGTCTTCACACTCCTTTCTCTTTATCGTGACGGCGCTGGTTTCGCTCAACAAAATTTTCCGGGCGTATAACAACATGCAGAATTGCGACTAACGTGAATACGACGACGGTCTGGTTGGAGAAAAATATGCACGTTTTTTTTGTGGACTGATTTCCTGCGTTTGCAACTTCAGCATCATAATTGCATTCCCTTTCATAATAATCCAACGCTACACCGAGAGATAAGATTTCATTGACGCCAAAGAAATGGGTGGATTGTTTTTGTCTCTTTGATTTCAAAAATATTTCTTTGATTTTGATTGAAATAGTACAATTGAATTTCAAAAAGAACATTTCATTGCCTGTAAAGAAACATTTACCTCGGGAGCCTATAATGAAGAAACAGTTTCATTGTTTTGAAGAGACGTTTTCATTGATTCAAAGAAAAAATATACTTGATGGCAGCAAGTGCGCCAACGGTTCGAGCAATCGCGTTAGTTGTGTCGCGATCCGGTGAAAACCCATCAAAATGGATAAAGACGTAGCGATATTCCTCACACTTGGTTGTTTCACATATGCCAGATAATCAATTTGTCAGGCTAACAAAGTTTTTAGTTAACATAACGAAGTTTTCTGGTACGTAACCACGAACTTACAACGCCTAGAGGTCTGTCTCTCTAGCACCTAACCTCACTTTTTTGTTTTCCGGTTCTCCCAAACGAACGGCTTCGTGTTTCGAAGAGTCAGTAGCTTAGTCTATTTCTGCCGCACTTCCGCACATTCTCTCAAAATTTGAGCTTTATTTGCCGAGTACTGTAGGAAAAAATAGGTTTCGAAATTTTCGAATCAGAGACGATTTCTTTGAAATCAATGAAAAAGGTTCATTGCTTTAAAGAGATGTTTCTTTGATTCAATGTCACTACTTTTCATTGAGTTTGAGATCATTTAAAGAAAAGATTGTATTGAAACTCACGTATTTCATTTCATTGGCAAAGATTTCCGCGAATCAATGAAACTTTTCTCTCTCGGTGTACTTGCGGAAAGAAGTTCGTAAGACAGGACATCGTTTCAACAGGATGCATTTCGTCACGCACAATTCTACAAGGTATAACTCGATAGAGCGGCAACTTGAAATAACCGCAGCCAAAGCAAAGGTCTGTCGTAACTGCGCATAGCCATAACTGTACACAAACGTAATTGTAGACAGACATAACTGTGGACAAACGTAACTGAACACAACCCGACTTTCATAATAGCAACTCGAGATAGCAAAAGTTGTACACAGTAAAGTAACTCTATACACGACTAAACGTAAACAAGCCGCCTGGCGGTGAAGATGACTCCACCATTCAGTAGCGAGTATTGCTATTGGCTTGTATCATGCTACAATATAATAGCAAGATATATATAGCAGCATATTTCACAAGCGGCTGGCAATGCAAACTACTAAATGATTCGTATCAACCTTACTACACGGAGATAAATAATGGTTGCTCCAACCATCTCGCATGGCCAAATATGCTTCAAGCGACACAGTTGGCTAAGTTAACCAATTTTTGCTTCCTTCTGGAGGAAGCTTTGTTTTTATGAAAAAAAAATTCGTCATTATTATGTCAGGACACTCAGAATTGTCCAAAACGTCCAGAAAAGTGATCTACAAAAAATGTCCGTAGAGGTAGCTTTGTAAAAAGCAAAAAATAATGGAGAAGCAATTTGCAAGGTACTACTTTGCAGGCTTTTAGTTCAGACCGAAAAACTAGTTGGTTGTGACATCCAATTGTTGTGAGGCCTAAGTACGGTTGATGTTGAGTAGAGTTTCAGTTGTCATACGGCATTTGACTGAATATACCCACGCAAATAGGAAAGTATTAAAATAGTATTAAAAAAGTATGAAAAGTATAATATCTCAAGTATGATCTGTTGGACTGAATTAATACTAAAAAGTATTAGACCGTATTATTAGTTTTAAGGGCCCGGGTCGATATGTCAACGGTTTTCGGTATCCAGGTCGACATCTTCATGGTTTTTTACATCCAGGTCGATATCTCTATAGCTTTTGGGGTCCAGATCGATCGCTCAATAGTTTTAGGTGTTCAGGTCAATTTTTTCATAGTTTTCGGTGATCAGATCAATTTTTCCATAGTTTTCGATGTCTAGATATACTCCCACTTATTTTAAATATCTAGACCGCACTGGATACTGAAAATTGAGGCGCGGTTAACCTACAGCTCGAAAGCTGTAAACGAATATAATTTGTACAACAAACATTATGAATCGATCGACCTGGACTCCGAGAACTATGAAGATATCAATCTGGACACCTAAAACTGTGGAGCAATCATCTAGACAACTAAAACTATGGGTCGGTCGACCTGGACATCGAAAGCGATGGAGATATCGACCTGGATACCGAAAACCATGAACATATCAACCCGGACCCTGAAAACTAATAATACGGTCTAATACTTTTTAGTATTAATTCAGTCCAATAGATCATACTTGATATATTATACTTTTCATACTGTTTTAATACTTTTCTTTTTGCGCTGGTAGTTCTGGCTGTGTAAAGTTGAAACCGGGTACAATTGAGTGTGTCGAGAGGTGTCCGTATAGAAACAATATTCCGTTGTTTATACGCATTTTATGTTATATAACATTTTTGATTTTGTCAAAAGCAGGAGCCGCTGCGAGCTACGCGTGCGCTATCGTAGCTATAATTAATGGTAGATTATACTCTCGATATAGTGCACCTGGTCTACACACCATTCTATGCAACATGTCTTTTCCAACGTTGGCCGTTGTTGCTCTGTGAAGAAACAGAAACGTAGTTTCAGGCGAGACTACGCGGCCCACGTAACACTCGAGCCATTATAATAAAACGCGATAGCGGAGAACCCCGGAGGTGTATGGGATAGTAGTAAGGGGGAAAGAATGCTGGAACGAAAACTAGGGAAGCGTACAGTCGTGCTTCCTGTATACGATGCTCTTTTCCTCGTTCCCACTTTCATTCGTTTTTCCTCCATTGTCTTTCTCAGTTTCACTCGAGCATAAATTCTCTACGTATAACGCGTATTAGCGTATTAAAACGTGTGCAACGAACAAGCAGACTTCACTTTGACCAGTAATAAATTATGACTTGAGCATTACATTAAAACCAAATGATACTGAAGATTCTTATTCTCGTTTAGCTTCAATATTGATAGCGTTGTAATCATCACTGCTGAACCGTTCACACTGTAAGCGATTTCAATTTATTTTGGTAAGAAAAAGACAAGTTCATTGTTGAGAATAAGGTGACCGAAAAAGAAAAGTTGATTAAGGTAAATGTCCCCATTCCCGTCCATGCTCCCTCTGCCGACCACTTCGATGGAAATAATTATTTACGCGAGTGCTGCGCAAAAATAATAACAATTGAGCATAGTACAATATTCCGAGGACCCTATGTGAGAGAGTATTGCAACGTAAAGAGTAAGTAGAATAATACAATCCGAGTTTTGTTCGTATTTCCAAACGCTTGTCGCGAACCCATCGTATTCTTAACAGTGAGGTTAAGTTGCGTTGACCGCTTCAATAGTCCGTACTGCATCCGGAATTTGTAAAAATCGAATAATTTTTAGTGCAAACGATAGATTATGAGTTCAATTACTGATCCAGCAAAAAAAAAGTTATAAATAATTTATTTTTCATTTTTTTTACGGTGGTCGAAGTTAGGCACAACGAAATGCCTGGCTGCCCCCATTACCGTAAACGTTATTTAGGCAGTCAAAAAAATTTCTTTATTACAAGGTTTACTTTCTCAGTGATAAAAAAGATTGATATAATTCAATTCTTACAGGATCGTTGCAAAGGACTTGGACTTTTTTCCCTCACTGATGAAAATTTTGAAATATCTCAATTTTTACACCATCGCAAAAAAAAAGTGTATGTGGAGACGGAAATGTAACATAAGTTCCGAAAAACGAAGTTTTTTTATAATTATGCAATAAAAATATTAATAGTACAATCCCGGATCATGTTTATTTATTTTTAAAAAATTTTATTACTCCTCGGGATCTCCGTTTCCCTAGTGGTCGAAAATGGGTTTCAATTTTTACAGCATCGCAAAAAAAAAGTGTATGTGGAGACGGAAATGTAACATAAGTTCCGAAAAATGAAGTTTTTTATAATTATGCAATAAAAATATTAATAGCACAATCCCGGATCATGTTTATTTATTTAAAAAAAATTTTATTACTCTTCGGAATCTCCGTTTCCCTAGTGGTCGAAAATGGGGTCATCGCGGGTCGGGATTGGGAACAGCTGTGTCGGCAGAGGGGACACTAATAAGCATGAATTAATCAGCCTCTATCTGGCGAAATAATTGGCGGAATCGATTGAATAACCCATTTTTAGAAAGAGAATTAACTGAATTTTACAGTGGTGCAAAAAAAATCTCCAAATTTACATTCGTCGCAACGAAAAAAGCCATACAGTTGTCTGGTTGGCCTTATAGGGTACGGGAATGGGGACATTTACCTTATTTTGATTTCCTTGTAACTTGGCTCAGCATACCGAAATGACAGGGAGAAGAACTATGGAACATAGGTTACCGTAAGTATTTATTAGTTATGGTAAAAATGGAAATACGAGAATACAACCGTTATATTTTTTGGCTTACTTATTAGCGAGAATTAATCATTCATACATGGAGAGAAGGATCTGGTAGAATTTACCAGATACTATGGTAAAAATTATCAAACGCGCCTGGTAGTGGGAAGCTGTAGCCGCCACCTGACGAATAGTACGAGAACTATGAGAATTTCTACCATATACATATCATTTTTTTACCATATTTCGTATCAGATCCTTCTCTCCGTATAGTAAAGGTCATAATATTCAAAGTAGTTGCGGGAGTATTTATAAGCGGTCACGACCAATTTTAGAAATATCGAATGGAAACTGTATCCATTACAACTAATGTTTTCTACGTGCTCTGAATTATGAATTAAAAACCCATTATTTCATAAATTTTATTTCAACAATTTAAGTTATGTTTTATTAATATATGATGAAAAACAATTTCAAAACGACACGGTTATTCACCAATGTATAACTCTTGACTCTGGAGGAGTGATATACCCTGGAGATCCATGGACGATGGGTTGTTCCTAGGATAGAGAATGGAGAGACAAGGGAAGCAGACAAGAGGGATGAAGTTGAAATAAGATTCCATGAAACGAATCAAAGTTTCGACAAGAACAGCTCCGGTTCTCCACGGACCTTCGACGGCGTGGTCGTCGTCGGTGTCTTCGGCGTCTCCGTCGTTGCCGTTCTCGTTGATAGACGTCGACTCTCGAACTCTCGTCAAACTACAAGCCCAGGGAGTAGCAGTACCAGAATCAGCACCAGCCCGCTTGTGACCTCGTTTCCGTTTTCCTCTGCGATCAAGACTGTGAGTAAAGAAGAAAAACGAAGGAAGAGAAACGAATGAAAGGTAGAGAAGGAGGAATGTAAGGAAACACAACTCTGTCATCGCGCAGGATAGTCGCTCGTGAAACTTTCCGCTTGTCTTATACTGCTACTCGCTTAGTCGAGTGGCGGGAAAGGAACGGAAGAACGGAAAAAAGGAAAAAGCAAGAAGACACGAACGACGAAAGAATGAAAGACACTGAGGGGAATGGTAGATAACTCTCGAGAGTGCGTCACTTCCGGAATCTCGGTTTCTAGAGTCTGCTCCTAGCCCCGAGGACACCGATCACCTTCAACCAGTATCGTCTCTCGTCTCACGATAAAATAAAAGTAAGTAGTGAACAAAAACAGCAATGTAAAAACGAAAGGGATATTGACGCTCTTTTTCTTAATGCATCCTTACTCTTTCGTCGCTATCGCTCCTAGTAACAGTATCGCTCATTGGATACCGATGTTCAACCCATCATCCTGCCTTCTCCGTGAGAGTTTTCTCGACAGTACTGCATGCGGACGTGAGCGGCAGGTCGAAATTCTCGATTTGCTTTCAAATGCACAATATCCCATGCCAGAGCATGAAAAGGAGATGTTGGCGAAGAGAAGCGAAAGGACTGTACGTTCAGTTCCAACAACTATACTTACTTTCCAGTCCTCGCAGATTGTCTGTTATTTTTTCGCTGTACTTGGTGAAACCTTCGTGACCCTCGTGAAACGAAAACTTGGTACGAATTTTTTAGTAGTTTGCAGAATGGCCTTTTGTGTTTTCCATTTGATTGACACGTACATCCAGAAAAAAAGGTTTAACTAAAATTATCTATTCAATACTTAATTATTTCAATTAACAAAAATTTACTTTCCCTCCAACAAATGTGTATTTCATTCAATTTCTCAGTTTTTTAATTTCCAACATATTTATTTATTTGAATCAATTTTCACTGTGCAGCGGATACTAAAAAAATATTTTATTTATTGCTACTAAATATTTTCGTATTACGGAAAAAAGATCGAGTTAAAACGACAAAATACATGTATTAGATATTTTTTAATAAAATCAATTAGAACTATCTTATAATCCAATATATATTTATTTCCTTTCATCATTGGAGTTTATTATTATCAATATGCAACATTTATCGATTTGATTTAATTCTTGTCGTATATTTATATAAAAACTAGAATTTTATTGTGGCTCGCGCGCTCGCAATCTCTCCCGCCGAACTCAGAATATTCACGGTAGCATGATACGCTACTGCTTGGTCGGTAAACCGGAACTGTAAAGTGTCATCCACAATTGATCTTTTGGGTTAAATATGAGAACTACTGACTGTATCTGAAGGACGGACGGAAGAATTGAAGGACTTATAATAATCCGGGCTCTGGACCGCTCCCCCCTCCAATACGCCCCTGCCATTCCCCATCCCCGCCCCGCCGCCGCCCTCCGGGGTCTCACAGATCCCCCTACATTTTTCTAATAATTCGAGCTTGGGGTCCATTGAGGGACTTGAAAAAATTCGGGCTTGGGAGTTATTGAGGGACTTAGAAAAAATCGAGCTTGGGACCATTGAGGGAGTTAGTAAAATTCGGGCTTGGGGCCTTTGAGGGACTTAGAAAAATTCGGGCTTGGGGCCATTGAAGGACTTAGAAATAATCGGGCTTGGTGACTATTGAGAGGGGCTTCATTTAAAAAAAAAAAGTAATTTTCTTAAAAAACAGGCCTAAACTTATCAAACATAGGCCTAAATTTGTAAAAGAAAGGCAAAATTTTTCAAAAATAGTACCAAACTTGTCAAAAATAGACCTAAATTTTTCAAAACTAGGAACAATTTTTCAAAAATACGCCTAAATTTTTCTAAAATAGGTAGAATTTAAAAAAATAGGCCTAACTTTGTCATACATAGACCTAAATGTGTCAAACATAGGCAATTTTTTTTTCTAAAATAGACAAATTTTTTCAAAAATACACCAAATTTTTTAACGAATCGGTCTAATTTTTAAAAAATATGTCTAAATATTTGAAAAATACGCAAATTTAAAAAAATATGCAAATTAAAAAAAAATACACCAATATTTTTCAAAAATAAAACTAAACTTGTCAAAAATAGACCTAAATTTTCTTAAAATAGGTATAATTTTTCAAAAATAAGCCTAAATTTGTCATACATAGGCCTAATTTTTTCAAAAATAGGTCCTACAGGCCATAAAGTATTTGGGGTCAGTACTTGGATGGGTGACCGCTTCTAGCTCGAATTATTCATAGTCCCTCGATTCTTGACATAGATATAGAGAGATTAGATATTCTTTAAATCGGCAGCAGTGGACGCGTGGTCGGTATGTGGCTTCGATACAGGAATGTACGAAGGGTTTTTTTCTGCTTATGTTTTTCCCATATCGTTATGGTGGTAGTCAAGCACCGAGAAAGTTCTGAGCAAAAAGCAAACTCAATAAATAGCATTATATAGATTCTTTTATTATTCATTATTTTTATAAAGAATATTGTTTGCCATCAAGAACCGCATTCGAGCGGGCAAACTGGTATTATATCAGAAAATATGGTTTTTATATGTTAAACGGAACCAACAGTAAAATGATTGTATCAAGGACTTTAATAAACATTAAAAAAAAAAGTTTCTGGCTTTGACGGTCTCCAGAGTTAAGCAGCATTATTTGCTGTCGTAACTTGGATGGGTAACCGCTTAGCCGCGCACTGGATTGCACGCCAACTGCTGAGCGGAAGGTAGTTTCTGAGCTTCTAAGGGATAGTGAGGAATATCCCAATAAAAAAAAATTCTTTTTTTTTAATCAACATTATTTAACTTCCGACCCAAATAAACGAGGGGCCATTCACTACGGAAATCACTGAAGCACCTCGTATGAAATCAAGAACCAAATCGTAAGAAATCGCCCGGAAATAATTGATTTAGGTTTTCCTCGAAATCACATTGAAATCATATGAATGCACGATATTGTAATCACATTACAATCATATAAATACGCGAAATCGAAATTACATTGAAATCCTATGAATGCACGAAATTGGAATCACATTACAATCATATGAATTCGTGAAATCGAAACCACATTGAAATCATATGAATGCACGAAATTGGAATCACATTACAATCATATGAATTCGCGAAATCGAAGTCACATTGAAATCATATAAATTCTCGGAATTAAATACATTTCAGTTTTTAACCAATACCCAGTACAGAGTAATTGTTGATGATAATTTATAGTTGAACGATGAAGCCCGCAAACGGTCATCATCCATGACCGTTATTCGATTTCAATACCATATTATTATTTCTCCTCTGGACATAACGACAAAAGGTTTGGCTATAAATGATGTTAACTTTAAGAAAATAAAAAGCCGTTTATAAGCTTCAAGTGTTTTTTTTTAAGACGCCATATTGAGTACTCTGTAAAAACAATTTTCTATTGAGTTTTCCGAAAATGGAAGCGATTTCTTACTGATTTCCACTGATATGATATCATAATTCGAAAAAATTAAGATCTTGTGAAATCACCCGAAAATATATTAGTTTTGTGTAATCGCGAAGTTTTTGAAATCACTGAAATCATACAGGAAATTGCATGAAATCAGATACTCATTGAAATCTTGTGTGCATTTAAATGGGAAGTGAATGGCCCCTCGCAAATAACTATTTCTTAGATTTGAATATATCTACTATTCAACAAGTATATTAATTACTAATAAAAAAATTTATTTCCAATGATTTATTATCCAAATATAAAAATTTATTTCGTAGGTTCTAGTCCCGTTAACAAGATCTTTTTTCTGGGTGTAGAAAATCGGATCTGTCATTTGGTATCATGCATCGCGTTTTGGTACCATGCATAATTCGAGATGCTTTCAACCACCATATTGAGTGTATGCAATTGACCAGCAACCGATAAAAAATAATCTCGGATACAGATTAATCAACTGGGAGAACAGCTTACATCATCATCATAAAAAAAAGGATGCAAAGTAGAACCTTGCACATTGCTTCCTCATTATTTTTCACTTCTTACAAAGCTACCTCTATGAGGAAGTATGTTATTCAATTTTTGGCTTCCTCATAGAGGAAGCTTTGTAAAACGCGAAAAATAATGAGGAAGCAATGTGCAAGGTTCTACTTTGCATCCTTGTTTTAATTAGATAAATATACATGTTGTGGATTCGCTTTTTCTATTTCGTTATTACGTTATTTCGTGATTATTAGAGCGTTTCCAAAAGTGAATGTGATAAAATTTTTAAAAATAATTCAACATTCCATAAAATCAAAAATTTCATACCGTTCGTCACTAAATTATACATATATAATGGCTGAATATTATTTCATTTATATACAAAATTTGAGCTCGCTATCTTAAGTTTTGCAAAAGTTACAATAGAGCGATAATGTCAATTTTTTGAAAAATTCAAAACATCATAAAATTTTAACGGTTCAACCGATGTTAACCACATTCAATAGCGATCACCGGCGTATGAAAGCTCAAATTCATACCAATTTTAAGATCAATATCTCGAAAATTGAAAGAGTTATCGCGTAAACAGACATTTTTCAAAAAATTTAAAAACGCGTAATAATTTAACGATGAAGTGGATTTTAACAAAAATCTGTATGAACGATGAGGCTTGATCCTTCTATCTATGGTCCAAATTTCAGCTTGATATCACAAGACATTCCCGAGTTATAAAGGTTTACATTTTGCGATCGTGTAACATACACACACACACACACACATACAGACATTTTTTATAAATCACTTTTCTCGACGTTTTGGCCCATTCTGAGTATACTGACATGAAAATCTCGAAAAAAAAATTTTTCATGAAAACAAAGCTTCCTCTATGAGGAAGCAAAAAGACTGACATAACAGGAGAAATCGTCTGGTTGACGTCGTCAACTATGTCGTCAACCTTGAATATTTAATATTCGTATAACGTCGTCCTATGAATCAAACTAAGCCCACTCCCAAATAGTACATGTAAGTGAAACACATGATTATAATGAACTTCAGATGCGTTACCAGCCGGTTTAGAACTATCACAAGATTATGAGCCGAGTATTTGAAGAAACATCGAGCGGAATTGCTTCATTTGACGTGTACTTCATTTTCTCATTTCATCGAACGTTACTTTGCTAGATGAGGTGATGCAAGTGCCTTCAATAGGGCAAGATGGAAGGATGAGTGCAACCCTGCATTTGGGTTCGTCATAACAAAGTGCGGTTGGTGTAATGCGGATAGAGGAGCGAAGAGTTGAAGGAGTGAGCTCAGAAGTACTGGAAAGGAATGGAGGAACGAGCACCGCGTGAATAGTACGAGCAACTACACAACCAGCGGCTGCTGGGGGTTGAGAAGATTGATTGCTTCGGATCCCATGTATAGCTGGTGCTGTGGACTGTGAAGAAAGAACCCGTACGCTAGCTGGAAGGACCGACCAATAGGGAAAGGGAAGAAGAATGCTACGGGGTTCCGCTCCTCGCGCACAGCCACTTTGCGGAATGCTGATTCCACATAGACGTCGTAGTAGTTGTGGTAGTTAAGTAAATGGCATAGCGATTGGCCTTGCAGTGGCAGATCAGTTTCTTGTTGTTGGCATCCCTGTGTCTTTTCTTAACCAATATGTCAGATAGGTTGATTACTACAGGATGGCTGACCAACTGTACCGCTCAAGTAACTCGCGGATGCTAGCATTTCCGGCGCTTCCGGTCTACGTCAGCTACGTATCTGTTGCCGCCGATGGCTAATCCCGTACATCGTACGGTAGTGTATTGTTGTGTAGGATCGTAACAAACTACGAAAGGGGAAACGAAAACGACTAAGACAGTAAACAGAACTCGAAATGAAAAGAGAATGGAAAAGTATTTCAAGATAATTCTTTCTTTCTCTCTCTCTCACTCTCTCTTCCTCCCCTATATATATATATGTATATATTGTGGATGTTGGCGGTGTTTGCGTTTTAAGGAAAGGAAGTAACTCCAAGGGTATACGGATTTCGGGCCAGAAGGTAGACATACATATAGGTAGACATTTCGTGGAACCGGAAGCTTCTCTTTCTGTCTCTTTTTCTCTCTCCCATGATGCTTCTGCTGCTCCTTAGGTTCCCTACCAATACTGCACTTCCTTCTCGGCAGTCGCACGTTCAACCACTTCGCGGAATTCCGGGGATTGAAATCGCTTTGGCAGACGGGCCGTTTCGACGGCGATTCTCGCCAACGCCCCACTCCCAGCTCCCATTCAGTTCGCCCAGAACGGGCGAGAGAGCACCGGCAACCACTACTACTACGAGAAGTGGGTAGTGGTCGTTTTTGTACGGCCGTAGCTACACAGCACCATACGTATAACAGTGTGGTACAACGCTCATCTCGTGTACATAGCTGCGTTTGCTTCAGCACCCGATGGAAATCAATTTGCTGTTTTTTTTTCTTTTGTACCCTGTAATGAAAAAACTTATATTCCGTTGAATACCGTTATATCCAAAAATTCTACTTTACATTCTATTTGATTTCTTTCTTTTTTTTTTAAAGGGAACTATTTTTCAGTGGCCTTCAATTTTGCTAATATTACGGCTACGAGGGTAAAATATTCCCGTATATAGATCATGAAAAAAATATCAAATGTAAGACAAATCAAAGACGAAATTTGTAATTTGATCATGACAATAAATTTATTTTAAAAAATATGTATATACAATATGTTATGTATATACGTATTTATTCTATATATTACCATTAATTATAATCAAATTAGAAATAGTGGGTTACCAAATTATATATTATATAATTATATATATTATTATATTATATAAAATAATTTTTCTGGTACTTATCTTATCTAAGTTTAGAGCGTAGTTAATTTACTAGAAGATCGATCGTGAGTTATACTTTTACAATAAATATTACACGATAAGCACGTCTGCTCATCCCGATCGTCACCAGAGAACTGATGTGCTCCTTCGATGATCCCGAGATCAAAATGACTTTTCGATTCACTTCGGGTTTCTTCGATGATTTTCGGGATTCTATCATTCATAGTATTAATTCCCGATTAATAAATGATCGATTACCGAATACGATATGTATCGCATTAGCTATTAGGCGTGAAGCGCGAAAATGGTTGATTGTAACTTTTATATTTCTATAACCCGACGCGCAAGAATGTCTTACGTTTTTTCTTATTTGAGGACTTAAAAGGATTTTTTTATATACGAAATTGTACGATGTATTGTATTGAAATAATATTTGTTTATGCCATTAAACCATTTTTCGTTTCCGAGATGAAAGTAAAGGATGCAAAGTAGAACTTTGCACATTGCTTTCTCATTAATTTTCATCATTCGCAACGCCGTCTCTATGAGGAAGTTTGTTTATTTTATTTACTTATTTTAAATACAAATTAAAGAAGTACGAAAACAAAAATTTTCATATATTCAGAATTCTATAAAATCTAAAGCGCTTTATGTATTTCGCTTAAATTCAATACCGATCGTCATTTTTCATTGCTTTTATTCGTCAAAAACTGTTTAAGCTCATTATCTAAAAAATTGTGGCAGCTAGAGAACATGCAGAGATTTTTTGAAAAATCAAATGTCTTATAAAAACTGAACCACTTTAGCAATTTTCACCAAATTCGATATCTACTACAACTGGATGGTAATTTAACTTTGCACAAGGTTTGAGCAGGTTTGGTCGAACTTAACTTGAATAAGAACGAAAACAACATTTTTTCGAAAATTCAAAATTTTATAAAATCTAAACCGCTTTATGGATTTCGCTCAAATGCAATACCGACCTTCATTTTTCATTTCTCTAGTTGTCCAGAACTATTTAGCTTATTAGCCGAAAAATTGCGGAAGCTAGAGAACATACAGACATTTTTCGAAAAATTGAAAGGCTTATAAACTTTGAATTTTTTTTTTTTCAATTTTTTCGCAAATATATACATAGGAAGGAGTGTCGCTCCTCTACCAGCGCGCCAAACAATTCGACATACAGTGGTTTGACTTTTGTAAGCGTTCCACACAAACACATACATACATAAATCCGGACATTTTTTCTAAACCACTTTTTTTGACGTTTTGGACCATTCAAAGTGTCCTGACATGAAAATTAAAAAAAAAAAATTTTTTTCTAAAACAAATCTTCCTCTATGAGGAATAAAAATCATTAATTATTGTGAGAAATTAGTTCAAAATATTGAAATCTGAACGAAAACAGGTAGGTCGCTCAGTGACCCTGCCCGACTAGAAATCTGGTAGGGCAGCCCTGCCGTCACATTTGGGCCTGATCTGGCATGGATAAGTTTGACCTGATAAGGTGTACCTTATTAGAACCGGATCTGGCATTGGAAAGGTTGCCCTGATACGGTGCACCTTATTAGGACCGGACCTGGCATAGGGAAGGTTGACCTGATAAGGTATTCCCTATTCAGGTCCAGATCTGGCATAGATAAGGTAGACCTGATAAGATGTACCTTAATAGGACCGGATCTGGCAAAGGAAAGGTTGACCTGATAAGGTGTATGTGAAGGCAACATTAATTTCTTTTTTAACTTGGCGTCGAGTCGCTACCGCGACTCTTGATCTTATTCAGGGCCAGATCGGGAAATATTAAGGTAGACCTAATAAGGTGTATCTTATTCAGGGCCAGATCGGGAAAAATTAAGGTAGACCTGACAAGGTATTCCATATTCAGGTTCAGACCTGGCATAGATAAGGTAGACCTGATCGAAATATTGGCGGAATTAAGAATATCATTTATAAAATCAAAATGTCGCATTCAATATGTTTTTAATTTTAAACCCGTCATTTTGAATTTACAAATTTTAAGTTCAAATTCCTAATTAGTTTCGTTAAAAACTGAACTATTATTTAAATAAATAGTAAATTGAACTATTATGGAAATACTGTACGAGATATCCACATAGTCGGTTTGGTCTAGTGGTTAGCGTGCTCGGTTAGGTAGTTAGGTAAATAGGTAGGTCCCGTAGGTCTTAGGTTCAAATCCCGCGTGCATCACTTCCCGAATGATGTAACGAAAAACCGTATCTGAAGACGACTTGTTTTTTTTTTTTTTGTAATATTAATAGAATATTATTGTTCATATTGCGGCATAATGCGCGGAAATTAATAATTAATTTTTTAATTTAATATAAAGATAAGTATATGTATTTATATATCTATGATTATATTTATCAGGCCCTTAAATGGTTATTTTTATCAGGTCCTTATGTGGTAAACTTGAACTGGCCCTGATGTGCCAAAGCGTTACAATTCCAATCAGGGCCGTATAAGGTAGCCAGACAGGGGCCTTGGATTTAGAATCCGGTTACCAGGTCCGGTCCTGATATTCCCCATAACTGAATTTCTAGTCGGGTGCTGTGACGAAAGAGTTAAATCATAATCATATCTGCCTATGTGCTTGAAACGAAAATTTGGCTCGTCGCTTATTTAAACAGAATTTAAGAAGAAACGGAGGGAAAGGGTTTGCTGTGGCATTGAAGGACGTGCAGTAATGGAACATTCTTTCAATTACGAATTCCAACTTGAAATAACTGAAGACATGGATGGACATGGATGGATTACTTCCCTCATATGCCGGGTGTTTCTAGTACAAAAAGTACTCATCCGTATACGGTCGAGCGACGGAAAAACCGTGTGCGTTTATCGTCCCGAGACCGTAAAAAAGTCTGGCCAAACGCCTTTGCGAACGCGCGCAACAGAGATCTCATGTTGTTTTGCTTCCGTGGGCGAACGAGCGAGTCCGAAAGTATAGGGGAAGAGAAAAAAAAAGATGGTTGAAAGAGAAGGATGAATAAAAACTTTAGCGGCAGACCACGAAAAAAAGGGAATGATACGGTTCGCGGAACACTTGTGTTTGTCTGGGCATTTGCCATTGCGATAACCGGATAAAATTCGGGGATATACTGGAATAACAGTTTGGGACGATAGAGCCACCGCTATCCTTTTTCTCTTTTTTTCCTCTTTCTTTCGTCGATACTCCAATAGCTCATGCTTCCGAAAAATCGTTTTATGAGTTTGATTCTCTATTCTTTCCGTTTTTCGTTCCGCTTCCATTTGAGCGAAATGGAAGGAATATGGTGATTCGAACAGCTTCTTTAATCGACATAGTAGTACTGCAATTCCGAGAAAATGAAGGTATCGTTTGGGAGCAATAATTTCTGATTCGCTGGTGTAATGAATGTGCAGAAGGCGGAGTGGAAGGCGAGTAAGTTCTCCGATTGGATTAATATGCTAATGTCCTTCGCGTACGATGGCAAGCACTGTGGAGGTCGATGGAGTTGAAATAGAAGTACGTTTAGGGTAGCGAACTTACGTCGAGCTTAATTCCCGGTTGCGGGAACGTCTGTATTTTTTCTTGATTGTCGGGCATGTAACGGAAAAATTCGTGATCGTCCTTGTACCACTTCACGGAGTAGAGATTTTTGCCACCATGGAGTTGCCACTCGCATCTCATATTGACGGTGCTACCCAGTTCTGCTTCTTTCGGCACAGTTATTTCCACCGTTATGTCACCTGCAAGCAGATAATTGAATTTTAATTAATATAATTACCAAAACTGAAGAAATTATATTTACATCGTTTTTAGAAAGCTATGACTGGTTTTTTCCTTCTGTAAAGTTGTTCTACTGAGTTGTATTTTATTTATTTTTTTCGTAATTATACGCCCGAGTTAACATCAAAACCGTTTCAACACCCTTCGTTGAATGAAAATAGGTAAAATATGCCGCTTTTGGAGGTCTATACAAGGGTCTAAGAACCTCATCTCACACTGTACATCCTAATTGGAGGTCCAAACATAAGAATTTCAGTCTGCATTAGACTCCGTTTACTCCATTCGGGTAATATCTGCCATTTTCGGAGGTTTTGACGAGTGTCAAAGGAATGGAGGAACCTCCGTTTACCCCGCGGGACTGCTACATTTAGGTTTTGAATAGTGATGCCGTCGAGACGAGACGAGACGAGTAATAGCGAATTCTCGTCTCGTCTCGTCTCGACAAGTTCAAGTTCTCGTCTCGTCTCGAACCGACGAGATCAAGTTTTCGTCTCGTCTCGAAAACAATGGTGAGATATATTTCTCGTCTCGTTTCTCGGAAATCTCGACAAATTCTCGAAACTCTCAACAAATTCTCGAGAATCTCGACAAATTCTCGAGAATCTCGACAAATTCTCGAGAATCTCGACAAATTCTCGAGAATCTTGAAAAAATTTCGAAAATCTTGAAAATTTCTCGAGCATCTCGAGAAGCGCGAGGATCTCGAACATTTTTCGAGAATCTCGAGAATCTCAAACAATTCTCGAGATAAGACGAATAATTTTTATTTCTCGTCTCGTTTTGTGAAAATAACGCTTGGTCCGTTGCAGTGGCGTAACGCAGACGGGGGGGGGGAGAACTGCTTTCGATGGGAGACGAGCCCTCGGGCCCACCCACTCACTACGCCACTGGTCCGCTGGCTACTATTGCAAAAAAATATTTTCACAATCTTGAGGTGAGTAATTCCAGAAAATTGCTTTCTCAAAGTTATCTTTCCAGTCGGAGAGAGATTTTTCAAGACATTTTTACTTATTCTCTGGACTTTTTCAAGGTTATCTTTCTAGTTGCAGAGATTCTTCAAGACAGTTTTTTTATTCGCTGAGCTTTTTCAAGGTTATCTTTCCAATGGCAGAGATTTTGCAAGACAGTTTTTTTATTCGCTGAGCTTTTTCAATGTTATCTTTTCAGTCGCTGAGCATCTTTGAGACAATTTTTTTAATTCGATAAGCTTTTTCAAACTTATCTTTTCAGTCTCAGAGATTTTTGAAGACATTTTTTTTCATTCGCTACACTTTGTCAAGGTTTTCTTTTCAGTCGCAGAGATTCTTCAAGACAGTTTTTTTTATCCGCTGAGCTTTTTCAAGGTTATCTTCTCAGTCGCTGAACATCTTTGAGACCATTTCTTTTATACGCTAAGCTTTTTCAAGAGCAACTTTCTAGTCGCAGAGTCTTTTCGAGACAATTCTTTTTATTTGCTAAGATTTTTCAAGGTTATATTTTCAGTCGCAGCAAAACTGCAAAATTATGTTCAAACACACAAAATAATGTGAATTCGAATTTCGTAAGTTTCGCCGAAAGTCTCGACGAGACGAGAATTTTTTTGTTCGAGACGAGAAATTTTTCGTTCTCGTCTCGTGTCGCCGAGAATTTCTCGTCTCGAACGGTATCACTAGTTTTGAAGAGGGTCTAAATTTCAACTCGGGCGAGCTATCAAAAAGGCGCTTTTAAAATCCAATCGCCAATTTTGAAAATTAGTTGTTTAGAAAATTGTTCAAAGTAGTGTCATCAAAGTGACATAATACTTCTGTTTTCACTCTGCGCTTAGGGTGAATTTTATTTTTCGTGGGGCCAATCTATTTTATTCGTTCATGAAAAAAATTCTACAACAAAATCCTACGTTTGTACAATGCCCTCTATAAAGTTATTCTACTGGGTTATATTTTATATTTGTTTCGTAATTGAATTCAATCATCAATTTTGAAAATTGGTTGTTTAGAAAATAACTTAAAGTAGCGTCATCAAAGTGACATAGTTCTTCTGTTTTCACTCTGTTTTTACGGTGAATTTTATTTTTCGCGGTGGAAAACAGATTTTATTTTATTCGTTCATGAAAAAAATCGTACAAGAAAATCTGTAAGCTTAGAGAAACCTAGCTGGATAGAGCAATGAAACAGATTCTTTACGGCTTCACGGAGAATGGAAAATCCTGAAAAAACAACGTAGCGACATCAGTCGAGATTAGCTTCTGGTGTGATTCCACCCATGTTGCTGCAATAGAACCTGCCTTCAGTATCCATATACACTACAATACGGTGCCACATTCCTATACAAGTTTCCTCAACGATTTTCTGATGTCTCTCGATGTACTCGCGACTTGGTTACTCCTCACACGTCACGTCCTTTTCCTCCATTTCCAGAGAGTCGCTTGCTTCAGTCGCCTCATCCGACATTTCGTATACCTATCTTAGTGTCTGTTACGTCACTTTTCACACTTATTTCAGGATATAAAGGTATTTGGAATGGCATTTCGGACAAACTCGATATGTACACCATTTGGGTTTCAAGCTTGAATCGTGGAACATGACTTTTTTTATCTTGTCTTACTTTTACTATCTCAATTTTTTGTGCATCGACAATATATTCTGATACTTTTGCCAAGATCATGTTACATTAAAATTTGTTTCCGATTCAACTATTACACATAGAGAATTACACGCAGAAATTTCTTTATGCACCGACAATGAGGATCGAAGGAATTCAGAATCTTTTCAAACACGGCGTGTTCTAATCTTGTTACTATAAGTTTATATTCGACTTGGAAGAGGGTTAACAAGACCAGCTTTGTCCAGATAATTTTTTAAACTTGGTTAAGGTACAAAACGTGGCTGTTTTCGTTGCCATTGTATGTGAACCGAATAGCTCGCTTAATATGGCTATGTGCTGCGAACGAGCGCGATTATAGCTGGAGGCTGACCAGGAATAGAGCCATGCCCTTCATCTCGCCAACTCACACAGTAACAATATAATAATATCGCAAACTGTAAGTCTAGAGTTCATATCGTTCACGCTACAAAACTTTCCTTAATCAGAATTCTCTCCAGAAGATTCACCGATCCGTGATGAGAGTCCTTCCTTCTCTCTCGCTTAATGAGAAACTCGAAACAGAGAAGTGCTTATAGTATTACAGTAGGAAGGATTTAAGTTTGGCGGGCCAACTTAAAGTACCGTTGAAGGAACGAGAGCTGCTGGTGGAATACTATAGTATAAACTACGAAGAAATAATTGAGCGTGCGAAGCAAAGACGTCAAAAATTAAATTACATTTCAACGAAACAGTCGATAATCATCCTGGATAGTACAATATTTGAAAGTTCGAGCAGTGTAACATGAAGATAATTAAACTTTTAGTAACATAAAAACCTACGATATTATAGGTCTATTCATTAACAGATTACTGCTGACGCGAGCCGAATGTTATGAATTTCTGGTAAGTCTAGAATTTTGGGTTACAATAGAAATACTAGATTTGCTTGAGTCATCTGCTATTATTTACATTTCGCTGACCTGAAGACTGAAATGTGAGCGGCAGAGCAAAATATACAAACCTGAAGCACTTCCAAGCTCAAATGTATCTTCGAAATATCTTTGTGTACTAGGACGTGATAATTGAAATAAAAACGAAAGTCAAATGTATTTTTGATCATTTCGAACACATGTTAACCTGTCGTATCCAGTGTGATCAAACACTCACGAGATTTATGCCTAACACAAAAAAACCGATTAAACCTATAAAACCTTTTTGAAAAAAAAGGATAATTAATCATGCAAAGGTGAATAAAACGAAAAAATATTTATAAAACCATCATGAAACCATTCCATGATGAAAATTTTTATTTTCAATGGAAAAAGTAGTATCGATACTAATTCTGCATAAAATAGTTATGAAGAGGTCAAATTGTTTGACATGACACCGTTGAAAGTTTTTTATTTTTAAAATATGATATGACACTCTTTTCGCCACGTATGACTTCTTGTTCATTGGGGCGTTGTGACGCGAGAGCGGCGGTGTGCGGATAGTGCCAACGTAGAGGTATAACATACGTGTGGTCAACGCGCAGAACGAACGAGCTAGTAGATAGGTGGGATGAGGCTAGCCGCGGTGCGAAATTGAATTATGCGACGCTACGTTAACGCGGTATAACGTCCGTACTGTATACCATGACGTAGGTAGATACATACGTACATGCATAGAGTATAGTGCTGCGGTGGTGTAGTCGCTTGGAGCGGGTGCGACATTTTCGCTCGTTCAAAACACGTCCGAGTTGTAGTTTACTCCCCCCTCTTTTGCTCCCATCTCTACCCCATATAATTTATCGTCCGCCAGTTATAATCCATCGGACACTCCACGCGGTCTGTATTTCGGTCGTGCAGCGAGAGTTATAAGCTGAGAACACGTTTTGCCTACGATGCAGGCATTTCTGCATTGCGCACAGCTATAAAAAAATATATATTTCGCGATATGATATTGCTCAAAACAATCAAGGAAGTCGTGATCAAACAGCATGAATAAATTGAATTTAATAAATATTTTGCAGCTGTGTAGTTTAAACACGCATATATGAAGTAAACATATAGAGTTTTCCATACACGATTGAACGTTTCATGCCGCTACTCCTCGCGAATTTTATGCCAGTCAGGGTAGATGGCATCGATTCGATTTCTCGAACGCTATGGCCGTCCGGTTGCTCGTAAACTCCGGAGGGATATCGTTGCGTTGCTTCCTTCCTGCTACTCTTTCCTTCCACCAGAAGTATCGAACTATCTCCTCAATACAATCAACCAGACCTTCACTGTGGTGTGGCAGTTTTCCTCTTTCATATTTTCTTCAACCCCTTTCTCTCTTTGAATCAATGTTTACAACAGTAACCACTTTTGTTATGTATCAAGGTTAAGAAATAGTCAAAAGCTTATCCCACAATAGATATGGGTGGTTCTTTGAAAAGTCGCCATACTCGTGGACCTTACGGTCTCTGAACGTTTTGTAATTTCAGAATATAATAGTGTGGTATTCTAAGTCGACTGAAGTTTTTTTCGGATTTTTAAACTTAACTATTTTTTTCATTTCGGAATTTGCAAAATTTGAAACTAGTGATGCCGCACGAGCTTCAAATTCTCGCTTCTTCGTTTGACCGAGCTCAGTCAAGATACTTTCTCGAATCGTATATATTGCGTTTACCTTTTGTTAAAATCGCCTTGCGTCGTCTCGAGAATTAACGCAAGGTTCGTCTCATAAGGTAAATGTCCCCATTCCCGTACCCTACAAGGCCAACCAGACAACTGTATGGCTTTTTTCGTTGCGACGAATGTAAATTTGGAGATTTTTTTTGCACCACTGTAAAATTCAGTTAATTCTCTTTCTAAAAGTGGTTTATTCAATTGATTCCGCCAATTATTTCGCCAGATAGAGGCTGATTAATTCATGCTTATTAGTGTCCCCTCTGCCGACACAGCTGTGCCCAATCTCGACCAGCGATGACCCCATTTTCGACCACTAGGGAAACGGAGATTCCGAAGAGTAATAAAATAAATAAAAAATAAATAAACATGATCCGGGATTGTACTATTAATATTTTTATTGCATGATTATAAAAAACTTCGTTTTTCGGAACTTATGTTACATTTCCGTCTCCACATACAAAAGTCCAAGTCCTTCGCAGCGATCCTGTAAGAATTGAATTATATCAATCTTTTTTATTACTGAGAAAGTAAACCTTGTAATAAAGACATTTTTTTGACTGCCTAAATAACGTTTACGGTAATGGGGGCAGCCAGGCATTTCGTTGTGCCTAACTTCGACCACCGTAAAAAAAATGAAAAATAAATTATTTATGAACTCATAATCTATCGTTTGCACTAAAAATTATTCGATTTTTACAAATTCCGGATGCAGTACGGACTATTGAAGCGGTCAACGCAACTTAACCTCACTGTTAAGAATACGATGAGTTCGCGACAAGCGTTTGGAAATACGAACAAAACTTGGATTGTGTTATTGTATTTACTCTTTACGTTGCAATACTCTCACACATAGGGTCCTCGGAATATTGTACTATGCTCAATTGTTGTTATTTTTGCGCAGCACTCGTGTAAATAATTCTTTCCGTCGAAGTGGTCGGCAGAGGGAGCATCGACGGGAATGGGGACATTTACCTTAGTCGATTGTATTGCGTGTCTGTAATATTGATGATGTATACAATATATAAACAAGCTTGCAAAGTATAAACATTTATTTTTAATTGAAATTGAGGGTTATGAAAGGAATTGCTCGAGTTTGTCGCATTGAGTTCTTCAAAACGTTGAGGAGGCGCTTTTTGCACATGATCTCTCACTGCAGTCATGTTGCTGTTCTTCATTTCTATTATTTTTTGAGTCTTCTATTCTTTGAAGCATGTTTTGCAAACATTTTTATCCGAGTTTTACTTTTTTTCGCTTTTGAGATGGCTTTTGAGTGGCGTCTTTGTGTTTTTTGTTTTCCTTCTTCCCGAATTTCTCAAATAATCTTGAATTGTATCGATATTGTCGAATTCTCGTGATGTCACCTAAGATCTCGACATATTTGACGAACTGGGTATCAGAAATATCGCACTTGGGGTTATCAACCTTGCGCTGGGTTGGATAATGAAAATCCTGAAAATGGATACCTCTAGATTGCTCAAGTTGTGCTTCCTACGTTTGGTACACCTTCAGTGCCGGATTTAGGTACCATAGCGCCCTAGGCGAGCTGTCGATTAACGCCACCCAAATAACAAAACAAAAATAGCTTTATGTCGAAGCCTTCACATCTTTATTAATAATCAAAAAACAAAATTTAAAAATGTTTGAAATAAAAAATTTCTGAAACAAATCGTCAATAGACGTATCAACGCTTTTCGTTGTTTTTCGCGAGCGCCCTAGTCGCCGCCTTCGCTGCGCTTGTGGATAGAATGTATCGTACCCGGGCAACAGAGACGCGTGATAATGCATGAAGAACATGTGACCAAACGAACGGAATGGATGCCTCACGTCCATTTATGGTACACACATTAAATGCTTGTGTTTCCCGCTCAATACATAGGGTAGAAGTACCGGTTGTGGCCACTTTAAGAATTTTCCCATTTTCAAGTATTTGTGATTGGGACCAAATATCATAAAACTGTTTTGAACCTATACTTTTCATATCTGAGAAGAATATAATTTCAGATTTCTAGGATTAAAATCTTCATATGTGTCGGGAAAACACTGAAAAATAGAAAAAAGTACGAGCATAGCCATTTCACCAGTTCTGGCCACTTATGCACCGGTTTTGGCCATGCTTAAAATTAGAATAACTCAATATTCATTGCACTTGAAACATTTTTAAGGCGTGTTTAATGAATCAAAATCGTATTCTTATGAAAGCATCCAATTCCTCTACACGAAAATGTCTTTAAAATACAGATGCCATCTGTGAACCTAACTAACCGTTTTAACATTCGTCTCTTTCGTTTTGCACTTTTTCATAGCAGCTTTCTTTGTCACAAAGAGTCATACATTATATTAATGTTTTACTCTTTACACTTTTATTTTTATTTTTACCAGAGTTTTTTCCGAAAATAGATTTTCGCATTGCATAACGATGGGAATCTTCAACATGAAAGGTGTTCCACCGCTTTACTTTCTTTTTTATTGTATATTTCTAAGGATATATTTTTCTTAGCGTTTTTTGGTTTTTTTTGTTTCTACTTTATGATTATATGAATTGATTGTGTAATAATTGACAAAAAATTAATGAGTATATTATCATGGCCATATCCGGGGCAACATGCTTATTCCATGCACCAGTTGTGGCCATCGTATTTTTGATAAATGTATAGCTTTATTTCAAACTTTTAGTACATCAACATTTGTAGTGATGCTTCTTAAGATTGATACGTGCAAAGCTGCATGCAATTCGCCAACTATATAACCTGAATATGTATCTAGAGCTTTCGTCAAAATCTTGTCGAATTACGTAAGGAGTTGACAATTTGATGAATCAGTTGATGCTATTTTAATTATTGATACAGTACTTTTTGTAATGGAGACGAACGGACGTCAAAATGACGATAAATGTTTCTAAAATACACACCGTTATGAAAAATCATGATTAAATACAGGTACAGAATAACAATAGCCACTAAAAACGTTTTTAAGTGTGGGGGTGGCCATAACCGGTACAGTGGCCACAATCGGTACTTCTACCCTATTAAAATATTATGTTATTATAATCAGATTATATAATTATAAAAAGTCTGTTCTTTGCCGCCCATTGGCAATCAAATATATGATAAATGTCAGAGAGAAAAAAAATTCATCGCAGTTTTTTTTTCTGCGTCGAATTTTTTTGTCTTGTCTTAATTTTTGTTTTTATTGCTTTATCGTTAGGCGCCCCTGCACACATGGCGCCCCTAGGTACTAGCCTACAGTGCCTAGGCCGAAATCCGCCACTGTACACCTTGACTCAGTCTGGCCCTCGATTCTGTACAACTGGGTTATGCAACTTAAGTTGCTTTTAGCTGCGGCTAATAGGGATAGCTTATGGACCAACCTTACAGCGGAACACTGGATTACCCTTAAGCCCACAGTGATTCGAGATGTCGAGCAGAGGCTTATGGACTCTGATTTGAGCGATTACACAGGATCGAGTTCCTATCAATTCCAGTTGGCTAGAAATGTATCGAACAATTATTTAAGTTTCTATCCTGCCCGCTGTACGGTTGGCCTTGTTAGAACAAGAAATCAGGTCAGACTAGCAACTCGGTATGTCCGCCGACTTGCCATAAACAAGACAACATACAGATACGACCCGACTCTAGTTTGCCCTCTTTGCGATCTCAATGAAAATGAAACATTAGCTCATCTTCTTCTACGTTGCCCTATTTATCTGCCGATAAGACTGCACTTTATAGATAAAAAAGATGTCATAACACTGTTAGACGCGAATGATATGTCCAGTATTAAGTGCCTTTTCTACTATTTGTCTAACTTCAAGCTTAGGGACTCTTCTGAATGTATAAACTTGGCTCTAGCTCGGCGTGTGTTGCCAGTCTTTTTTATCTACATTTATACGGTATTATTTATTCTGTGCGTTCTGTGTTACTTTTATCATATAAGCTGTGCGCGAAAAATGAGCAACTAAACAATTGTACCAAGACTCCCTTTGCATTATGAATCTATGTATTCTTATGTATGCAAAATAAATATATCTATCTATCTATCTATTTGACGATGCAATCTGAATATCTCGTATATCTTGAATGCATTCACACATGTCGAGATAGATTGAAATTCATTTGTTCAATACGAGGTTTATTGACTTCATGCGCCTCGACTTGTCTCGACTTTCTTGACATCACGATTTGAAACGTGTAATTTTGAGAAAACATTCTCTTTGAAAGGAAACAAAAAAGGGAAGAAATGTTATTGTACATGAAAATGTTCCAGATTTTCAAAAAACGTAGTGTCGATAAAATTCATTTCTAGAAAACGATGGAGATCTCAAAAAAGTAACACAAATTCATACCAAAGTGATTTTTAAAAAAATGTTTCCATGAAGAAGAAATTTGAAAAATATCTTCAATCATTTGTTGGTCGGCTTTTTACTCCACTATCATGTTTACCAAAGAGATCCCAGTTCGAAAATACTATAGTCGACGTAAAAATGTGTAACAAAACGAATGAAGACACTTTTCAAGTTTTTCATTAATGGAAACATTACAGAAAACCACTTTTTTTATGAATTTTTATAACTTTTTTGAGATTTTTTTTTTTTCAGATTTCTCCGGACAAACGGAATATGCAATAATCTACAACGGAAAGTCTTTGAAAAGGGCAAAATGGAATGTAAATATTGTAAACGCGACAAAGTCTAGACCCAGGTTTCTGAAATGTCAATTTTACTATCGCAAAGTCTACATATCCGTGTGCAATCTTCGCAGTTGGTCGACTTTACATAGACGACCTTGTTATATCATCGCAGGACAACGTAGAAATTATTATTTTTTTACTTAAGTAGGATTGTGTAACCTACTATATTCCTGTAGATATATTCAACCTCTCAGCGACTCTTAGCTTTTCCGTTCTCTTGGTCTCTTGATACAGCGAGATAGAAGTACAACTCATAAACGCAGACCCCGACACGCAAAGAGACGACAAAGTGTGAGAGTACGAGGCGGTCGGCATGCTCGAAGGAACTGAACTAGCTCCTCGTTTTTCTCTCTGCACATCTCTTTCCTCGATCTCGCGTCTCACCGTCAGTTGTCGTCTCTTATTCTCTGTAGTTCTGCATGCCTCCGGCGGTTGCTTCGTTGGAGAACAAATGGGCTCAAGGCGGAAGCACCATTTATTTCGGCACAGCAAGAGAAACGTCGCCCGGGTTTACATCCCCATGAAACAGTGTCATTCCGCGTGGAGAATAACTTGGTCTGAGGGCGGGAAAGGGACGCCTGAGAACGGTTACAACGCAGCAGCAACTCCGCCGTTGCCGTCACCACCAACGCCAACAAAATCGCCAGCAACAACCAGCTCTACTGCCGCATATATACTCTCGCTCCGTTTGCTGTCTCCATTGCGGAAAAACATTTTCACATTCCTCTCTGTACCTCTGAAAAAGCCTCACTCGCCGTGACTCCTAAGTTATTATTATATTTTCTCACGATTCTCATGACCTTGTTACATTTTATACGCAATATGCAAGTTTTTATCATGCACATATAAAAAAGTGTATTCACAAGGAACTGTAGTATACACTCGACAATCCGTGAAATCATATTCAAGTATGTCTAATGGGAGTTTTTAACCAACAGTTTTTCGCCTACGACATTGCATGCTTGGGATTTTTAGACTTTTTGCCATTGATGTTGGTACGTATTTAACTTTAGGTGCTCAATAATCCACCATATACTTTATGAACAGTATAATTATTGTTTTAAATCTGACCCGGCATGCTTACAGCTCCTGACCACCTCTCTCAACGTCGATAGTTTTGTTACTTTTCAAAAAGTACAATTTAGGTTTTTTTCTTTTATTTTCATATTACTATAACAGCTGAACCGGTGTATGCCATTGGACCAAACCGCGGCCGAATCTCGTTTGTGTATTATCAATTAGTTCGTTGTTGATTGATATTTTTCAACTAAGGTAAATGTCCCTATTCCCGTACCCTATAAGGCCAACCAGACAACTGTATGGCTTTTTTCGTTGCGACGAATTTAAATTTGGAGATTTTTTTTTGCACCATTGTAAAATTCAGTTAATTCTCTTTCTAAAAATGGTTTATTCAATCGATTCCACCAATTATTTCGCCAGATAGAGGCTGATTAATTCATGCTTATTAGTGTCCTCTCTGCCGACACAGCTGTTCCCAATCCCGACCAGCGATGACCCCATTTTCGACCACTAGGGAAACGGAGATTCTGAAGAGTAGTAAAATTTAAAAAAAATAAATAAACATGATCCGGGATTGTACTATTAATATTTTTATTGCATAATTATAAAAAAACTTCGTTTTTCGGAACTTATGTTACATTTCCGTCTCCACATACACTTTCTTTTTGCGATGCTGTAAAAATTGAGATATTTCAAAATTTTGATCAGTGAGGGAAAAAAGTCCAAGTCTTTCGCAGCGATCCTGTAAGAATTGAATTATATCAATCTTTTTTATCACTGAGAAAGTAAACCTTGTAATAAAGAATTTTTTTTGACTGCCTAAATAACGTTTACGGTAATGGGGGCAGCCAGGCATTTCGTTGTGCCTAACTTCGAACACCGTAAAAAAAATTAAAAATAAATTATTTATAACTTTTTTTTTTTGCTGGATCAGTAATTGAACTCATAATCTATCGTTTGCACTAAAAATTATTCGATTTTTAAAAATTCCGGATGCAGTACGGACTATTGAAGCGGTCGACGGAACTTAACCTCACTGTTAAGAATATGATGGGTTCGCGACAAGCGTTTGGAAATACGAACAAAACTTGGATTGTATTATTGTACTTGCTCTTTACCTTGCAATACTCTCACACACAGGATCCTCGGAATATTATACTATGCTCAATTGTTGTTATTTTTGCACAGCACTCGCGTAAATAATTATTTCCGTCTAAGTGGTCGGCAGAGGGAGCATGGACGGGAATGGGGACATTTACCTTAGAAAGAAGATGAAACTTCATAATACCTTGTATTGTGTGTAAAAACCCGACCTTGTCCTTTTCATACCTGCGTTTTGAAGAATTGTTGAAAATCGACCTGTTTTTTTTAACCAATCTTTACACTAGTGCCTTAATTAAAGTAATTGTAGTGACTAATATTAGTTGAAACTTGGCAAGCATAATATTTAAGATTATATGAATGAACTATCCAAAGGAGAAATGCTTTTCGTTAGTAATAACTGAATTCTGGCTTAAGGGGATGCTGGAGTAGATTTTTTTTACCGACTTTGGGCAGTACAAATAGGCGATTTCGTAGTATACACTATTCATCGAAAATATGCTACAAATACACGTAAAATTTTGCAGGGATGTAATCAAAACATTCATGCTTGGGTGTCCGGTCGAATTACTGTGCAAAACATACGAGAAATGTAAGAAATTGTACATTACTGAACCTCTCAAAAACCAATATGGCCGCTCGAAATGTCAACAAGTCCTTTGAGGTAAGATATAAACGTTTCTGGAACTCAGATGTGTTAAATCGGAATATCGATTACACAAACAAAATCCACGAACAGTGTATACTACGATTGAAGACTGTTTGCTTTTCGCACAGGCTCAGAGCTGGTAAAGAGTACGAATATAGTTCCGTCATTAGCAGACAGGTAGCGCTGTTTACTTTTGGCAAAAACGCCGAGCCTCTGCAATGCGACCGTACTATACACTACATATGGATTTGGCTTGTGCAGTTAAGGTTCTGATGGTTTTGGAATATTTAGAAATCATTACAGAATTTACGTCCGCTCTGATTTTAAATATCTAATTTCCAGAAACAATTATATCTTACAGCAAAGGTCTGTTGACATATGGTGTGCGGCCATTTTGCTTTCGGTATCTTTTGCCAAAAGTAAGCAGACTACTCGGCGCCACCTGTGTCCTAATCGGGAAACTTACCGACCAAAGTCGGTATCAAAATCTACTCCAGCATCCCCTTAACACAGACACACAAGTTGTGATTTCATAAAAAGAATGGAGTTTTCTCCCAGAATTTTATTGTTTTTCTTGTGTACATGGCTGTAAACTTTATGAGCTAATATTTTATGTAAAAAACAAGTAATCTTATAAATAAGAACACATTCGGTTCAGTGGTCCCTGACCCGTATAGAAAATTATTAGGGATACCTTTAAATACCCGTGCAGAAATATAGTTGGGGCTCCAACTTGGCCCTTTCTAGATTGCCCTAATTGTAGTAGGGGCCCTACTAGGCTAGTCACGCTGGAAAGTACTACCCTTTAGAGGCTCAATATGGGCGACCCTAGTGAGGGTTTAAGCCTGATTAGGCCCCGAAGTTTGTCGTGGCCGCCTCTGTTGAGCCTAGTAGGGTTCTAGAGTAGATTGCCTATTGTGGATGCCACGTTTATACCTAAAAAGGCCTCTTATTTAATCGCGGCTGCCCGAACTAATTTCTGCACGGGTAACATCGGGTCTCATTTATAATTCAATATTCGAAATGTCTCGAATATTTGATTCGATTCGATCACTATTCGTACACCCTTCTTAATTAGGCTTAATTGTGGAACCCCCAATAGGGTCAACCGTTACACTGCGCCACGTTGTTATCTTGACGCCGCTACCGATACCTGGATCGGTGACCGCCTCACGCCCAACTTCTTATTTTAAGTTTCCCCAGAATTACTACTTGGCAGGATGACCACAGGGAACATTCATTCCCAAATTTTTCGAAGTCCCTTGAGGGCCAGTACTTGGATAGGTAACCGCCCAGCTGGCGAATTTTTCTAACAATAAGTTCCTTGAGAGCCAGTAATCGGATGGGTGACCTCCCCACTGTGTACTTATGTTGAATATTTCAGTTCGCAATCTTATAAATAATGGATATAGTCTCGACGCGTTTTCGTTTCTTAATAGACAATAGATATGAAAACTATCTTCAACGAGACAACATACTGGAAAACACCAAAAAAATGTAGAGCAAAATCCTCTGCGGAAACATCACAAGAGGGGGAAAAAAGGAATAGCAAATCAAAATTGCCGGATCTGCAAGGCGCAACCGGAAACCCTCCAACACGTGTGGAACTGCGAAGAGCTCTGGAAGACCGCAAGGGAAACCTGGGGCGAAGAATGGAGACCACACTATGTAGGAGAAACCGGCTATCGTCGCTTGATAAATGCGCTCAAAGCGGAACCAGGAAAAGAAATTGTCGACTACATGGGACTCCTCATCGAGAGCAGGGCAAGAAGAATGAGACTCGACACAAGACAGAAGAAAGAAGGCACTTTTGATCAGATAATTCTGAGACCAAACACTGTACAAAAAAAAAACACGAATTATGAAAATGTTTAAAGCCCCGAACGGGTAAAATGATTGTAGGAAATAAAAATACATAGATACATAAAAAAAAAGAACATAGACAATAGATGCACAATAAAATTTAAAAATGTTAAGATATTAATGGTCAAGTGGACTAAAGCACTGAATAATTCCGAATATCCAATTGAAAGTGCGAGATCAATCGCATTCAATGAGCGCAGATATTTATTTTGTAAATCATTTTTTTTGTTTTTCTGGTAGGAGCTTAGTAGGGCAGCCTTTGAGGGTCCTCAATCGTTTGCCTTTAAAGGCCCTCAACACGTAGCCTCGATAGGCCCGAAATAAAAAAAGTGTTACCGTCCCTCCATTTAGCAGGTGTATCTTTTCGTGAAGGAGAAAGTAAGATGTCAACCATTCCAATCTGCCTAGTAGTTTGATCTGAATTATGCGCAGAATGGAAAACCTAAGAACTTTGCTTAAGATAATATTGAAAAGCAAATGCAAGTCAGACGACAGTAAAAATTCCTTTCATCGAGCACCAACAATATAGTGCGTTGGGCATTTTTATATGCAATAGGATTTGGATGATATTGAATTTCCAAAATCATTTTTTTTACCTGACTCCTTTCCCTTAACAACACTAATATTCTCATAGACCAATTATATTCTATCCGAACTACGACTCGACTTTACGATCATCTTGATCGTTTATCCGAGAGAGAAGAATCACTCAAATTTTAATCAATACTTTTACAAATATCTCGATTGAAAACAATACATAATTTTAATTTGCCTGTGTCAGTCCTATGCAGCTCAATCCGTTCTTCTATCCATTCAGATTTGACTTCTTTTCTCGTCATCACGGAGGGTCATCGAGATCGCAATTTTCGTTTTCTTTTCCGATTAGCCGTTATTTCCGAAGTCGTCGAGACTTCACTTTTGAAAAAAGAAAAGATCCATCCCCAAGTGGGAGCCATCAAGATCTCAATTTTGATTTCGCTTCTTCGTTGTGTGAGCCATTGAGGTCTCAATTTAATAATAATCCTCAGTTTCGTTTCACTATCACTCGCGAATAACCGAAAAATATCCTCCGTGGGATCGTCAAACACTTCTGACACTAATGTTACGACCGAGCGAATAAATAAAGCGGACATTTGTTTGTGGGGCGGATATTATAAATTACAAAGGCTTCTATTTATCTTGATCGCTTTCGTTTGCACGTCTGCTCGCAGTCAAAGTCCTGACAAGACTCACTTTGTAGTCTAACCTGTCATTTGTTTGTTGGTCCAATGTCATACCGAGTGTATCTGTCATTCCTAATCTTCATATTCGTAACAATATGATCAAAGACTGAGGATTAGAAGTTATGAAGGAAAGGAAGAAAGCATGGTTGGCGTACATAGTGGGGGAATTTTTAGTGGTTGCGATGCGGCCCAAAGATGCTGACAGTGCGCTGCACGCGCGGCAAAACTAACAAAATTATTCTATTTCATTCATAAAAAAATGAATGATAACATGGCATTATGACTCAACTGAAGCAGGAATGCAACTATATACGAAGTAACGGCCCGAAGCTGGGTAGTTGTACAACATGCTAAATAGTTGTAGACGGCGGGGAAATGAATACCTACTATCTAGAGTTTCTCTAGGCCGGACGTACTTTGTCCGGTATCTATATACCGGTGAGTACACAACCGTACTCGAGATGAGTATATCGTTAGGTCAGGCATCAGAGTGTGGTTCACAGTCCAGAGAGATCCCAGTGGCAATAGTAGCAGCAGCAGTACCTCCACGAACACAGAGGTGCAAGTTCGCGAACAGTATATCTGTCGCGAGCCGTCGTGTGATAAAGGGTTCTACCGGTGCGCCGGCTCGGCCATGCCGTTTCCACTGTTGGGTTCTGGTTCTGCGATGTTTCTGGTATTGCTCGAGGTCCAGCTAATTTATGGCTCAACGGCAAAATATTGTTCCCACCGTAGAGATTAGTACAGGAGGGTTGGGGACGTCGAGCGTTGGCACACGCGCATGGTGATGGTGCTGACCCACACAGAGCCTAGTACGTTCATTCTTTGGCCGAACCCCAACGAGCAAAATCCCTCGCGCTACTCTCGTGTCCACCCTGCGGCTCCCTTCAAACCTCTGTGCTCCCTCTCACCCTCTGGTCGACGGCAAGCCAGTTTGAAACATGGGCAGCGTGTGGACGCGCGATGGTACCGGTGGAATAAAAGCAGCAGCCCCTAAAAAAAATGTGTACGCACGAGAGGGAGTGAGCAACTCAGAGAGTAGGAAATGAAGGTGCGAGAGAGGGAGCTCCGAAAAATAGGTAAAAACCACGCACACGGACTGTAGTCAGTGGACGACCCAGGATCAATTAGGTCAACAATGCAGCCTGGGATCACAGTGTTTGTTTATTTCGTACATCATGGTCTACCCGCCGCCTCTATACACTGCTCGTCCCTCTCTAAACCCTCCCCTGTCCAATTTCTTTTTATCAATCCCATCGCCCGACACTACGTTACGTTATCCTGCTGCGTAATCGAAGTAACATACGTTATTTGCCTGCCGAGAATGCCGCAATTCGCTGTATCCCATATCCACGTGAATATTGTCCATCCCGTATCGTCCTGTGCAATGCCCCCAGTAGTGCCATAATAATGATACCACGTCGAAACATCCCGCTTTATTAGCCCCAGCGGTTGGCAAAAAAATCGCTTCGCCATTGCACCGCCGCTTCCGTATAACGGTTTATACCGAAATACAAATACAGTGCATTCAGGATTTGGTCTATTATATTGTTTACAAAGAGTAAATTCCTTCGTAACGCATGTATTTCTGTGTCACTGATATTGAAATAACTTTTATTCTGGGGTGAATCACTCAACGAGAAATGATAATAATCCTTTCATAGCTCTGATTTTTATTTTGTTTCGGATATTGTTGTTATTTATTAATTAACGGTCCAGTGGAATAGGCGTGACGTAGATCAGACTAGTAAAACCGCGATGGTCCGCTGGTTAAGGAGTTTCATTAAGACGTAATGGTGGGGATTGGTGCGGCGGTGCGCGAGACGCAAGGGGGTTATCCGTTATAAATATGTGCGTCACTCGCGCTCTACCTCATTCCACTTTCATTCCTAATATCTCCAAAACTAACGGTAAACCATACATGTTTAACCATATTTGTGTTATAGTCCTGTAAAATATTCACCTTTTGTTTTTATTTCTAAAATGTCAGGAAGATTATGGAACAGAAAACGTCTCGTTTTTGCATGTTTAGTATACGAGATACGAGATGTAAATTATGCCAACTTCAAGTGTAAATATCTTAACTTGCGGACGGTAAATCTAATTGAAATTGCATAGATGTTTAGGTAACATGTTCATGGGTATGTGCGCCAAGTTTTAATAAATGCTTGAATAAAGCCATTCCGTGATAGAACTACCTTAAGCTATGAGGTTTATTATTGCAATGGGACCCCCCGAGGCTGGACATAATAGCCGGAGTTGCGTGTATTACCAACGAAACTCTGCACCCGAGATAACAACAACGCAAAGCATGACTCTTGAGTGAGAACGCGCTTTTCACTACTCCGCAGTCGTTGCGTACATCCGGGTTCATATACAGTTTGCGCACTGCCATACACGCTATACATATTCGTTTACCTAATGGAAAACAAGTGCAGTGTGGATAGTATGAGCTTTCCAGCTGTCCCCGGACTGCCCCTAGGATTCCCTAGGGGCCAAAGCGCTCTTTTCCCTGTACAGGTCAACATAGTTTACCGTCGTTTTCATACCGTAATGCAATGTCGGGTACACAAAAATGAGAAATGTCTCATTTGGGCTTTCGGTCACAGAGAGCTGATTTATGTTTGTAGAAGGAGAAAATGATTCTAATTACCTCCGATACAACGAACAATGAAGCAAAAAATGAAATCAACCTCACCGAGATAAAAATCTGATATTGTTGACTATGAGTAGTAGCTTAACAACACTTCCACTATTTAAAAAATATATACTCGTATATATAACGGACGCTTATTTTTTTTATTTATTGGTTAGTCCTTAGTATGCCTATTGGCTTTTACTATCCCCTCTCCTTCATTCCCTATTCCATTCACACGGAGAAAAGTATAGTCCAGGATGGAGTCCCGGATGGAATCTTGACAGTCCGGGCAGGAGTCCTAGATGGACTCTCAGATCACTTCCGCATTTAATCCGATGGGGAAGTCAGCCAACTCAATCCCAGACTCCATCCTGGACGATCCGCGAATCTCGGCTGCTCAATGACAGAATCCATCCGGGTGTCCATTTTGGATTCTCGGCTGGACTGTCGTACAGTCCATCCTGGACTCCACTCTGGACGATCAGCGAATCTCGGCTGTCCAGTCGCACGATCCATCCTGGTGTCCATCTTGGATTCTCCCCACTGGACTGTCTTATACTACATCCCGGACTCCATACTGGACAACCTGCGAATCACAGCTGTCCATTCTCAGAATCTATCTAGTGTCCACCTTGGATTCTTCCCTGGACTATCTTACACTCCATCCCGGACTCCACCCTGGTGTCCATCAAAATGGTGGACACCAGGAACTCAGAGCTGCTTCCACCCTTATATACGCTGAGGCTTCAAAACACTTGCGAGAAACGTTCCGTCCGTTCGCCATCTAGTGGCATCATACGAAACACTGATGCACAATACTCCGCTAGATGGCGAGCGGTCGAAGCGTTTCTCGCAAGTGACTTGAAGCCTCATCGTATATAAGACTGGAAACCGGTCCAGAGTTCGACTACACACAAGGGGTCTACCCTTGTTTGACGTAGTAAGAGCGTTCAACAGTTGGTGTGTAAGTCGGTGCGCAGCCAAGCGGTCATCCATCCAAGTTATGGCCGCAAGAAATGCTGCTTAACTCTGGGGACCGCCGAAGCCACGCACCGATCGTGCGTACACTGGTGTCGGTAGTCGACGCTCATTTAACCTGCTGTTTATAAATCCCAATATTAGCTTTTTCTCTCATTGCGGTTGATTCACTTTTGTGTTTCATTGTACACTTCCTTGAATAATCGCGATCTAGCTTTTAATACAGATAAATATTATTGTTATAACTATGTTAACTATTAATAGTTAATCGTTGTCTCCTATAGTTGTCACAATAACCATTATTGCTCCCAGTGAAAATCTAGAAAATTTTAATAATTTACTATTCCGGGAAGACAGGGTAATAAACTTTTATTAACACATTCTAAAAAATAATTCATAGAAATTGTCAAGTACCGCGCTGTATTATTAGCTAGCGCAGCGATTAAAGTCCTCTAGGTAAACGGACCAACAACATTACTTCAAGGATTCATTTTTGTCATCAATATGTCGGAGGTTGTCTCATAAATATTCAACTTACATTAAAATGTAATATCATATTTTTTCGAACTACAATATTCTTTACAAGGAGTTTGATGACGCGCGGGGGTATATGCCACGGAGTATCCGTTGAGGGTGTTGCGTAACGACCCTTGAGCACTCGGCCCATTAGGACACCATCATCCCCTATCAAGCGTGCATCCAGCGAGCTAGTAGTACACCACTCACGTCGTCGTTGGATACGAGAACTCGAGCACTCCGGTTCGCCGTGGGCTCCCCCGGGGAGGATCGGGTTTTTGCTGGATACTTGACTAGCTACACTGTAGCTTCGGGTAATAACGTCACTCTCTTCAATAAAGTTGAGAACACTTAGAAAAAAAGGTGAAGGAACACTCTAGAGAGTTTCGCTGGTTTAATGAATAAAATCCAAAAACAAGGCAGCTCATTTATATTAAAAAAAGAAAACTCCTGCAGATTATGAAATTTCAGGATTATGGTTATTGCAATTACAGTTCAGTAAGAACGCTTCAGTTGTTTCGTCTTTATGTGGTTTCAGTTTCAATGTGTATATTCATAGGAGTCATTGCTGGCCGACTCGACAAGGGTTTAACCCTCCCGAATTATCCCGTGATTGTTTATATTATTTTAGGTGTTAAAAAAACACAAATCCTTGAAGATCTTGTAAATAAGCGATGTTTGTCTTGTAATCTAATTGTTGCCCTATTATCAAGACTTGGATAACGAATCGTTTAAACCTATCCAATAATTGTGCAAAATTCCAAACGGTTCAAAATATTACTTCCAAAAATAATAAGAAAATTAGAGGTTTTCAAGTATGTAAAATATTATAATAAAATCAGGTTTTCGGATTAATATTGGCTTATCGGCCCTAAATAAATAATTGAGTACAATTAAATAATCTTCCAATGACCATCTATAACCTGACAGATTCCCGTAATTTATTATTCTCTACAGTCGTTTTATTCACGCGGAAACAATCTTCCGATACGACAGCTCGAAGCAGCGATTAGCATCTTAACTATTTGTTTAATAAAGGGAATTACACTTTTCGTGAATTTAGATTTGAAGGGCGATACATAACCATTGGAAAACTCTGTTGGAGTATTTTTCCGGCACGATAGCTTAAGCCTTGATACAAACTAAAGAAAACGACAACGCTGTTTAATAATAAACCAAAAATGAAATCGATTATTACATGACAGGACAGCAAAATAATTAATTCTTACAAGAAAATTCAATTTAATTCACTGATAAATCCGCCATCAACATTACGACGCGACCCAAAAATTCTTCACATCTTTAAATAACAACGAAACGTACCCGAAGAGGATGAGCACTCGGGATAAGGTAATGAAGCACTACAGTGCTATGAAAGCGGCAGTCTTCAAAGCACTGCAGGAAATTCCATCGAAGTTTTCGTTGACCGTCGGTGGGTGGACTTCGATCGCCAATCAATCGTATTATGGTGTGACGATTCACTTCATCGATGAGCACTGGAAACTACAATATCTTCCCCTCGACTTTATACCATGTTATGGAAGACTCACAGGCCAAGAAATTGCCAATCTTATTCGTGATGTGTTGGACGAATTCGATGTGAAATCGAGGCTTCAAGGAATCACACTCGATAATGCGGCTGCGAATACGACGTTTGTCGCTGAGCTTGGGACCTTCTATCGGAGGAACGTATTCAGTTTGACGCGGTAAACGGCTACTTCGCGCACATCTTAAACCTCGGAGTGCAAGATACTTTGAGCACGCTCAACTCATCACCGATGGAACACGAGTCAGCGGAAGTCGAAAGCGATCCTGACGATGAAGAACAATTTAGAGAAGTTGAGGAATCTGACAAGAGGAACGTCTTCAACAAAGTAAGGAGACTCTTCTTAAAAATTAAACGGTCCGAACAGTGGACCATGAAACTCACAAACTGTTGTGACGCTGTCAATGCGAAGAAACTCTCTCCGACGATCGATGTTCGTACACGATGGAATTCCACCTACAGGATGCTTCGAACGGCGATAACAATGAGACTAGCACTCGAAGCACTCATTCACCTGAATAAAGAGCTTCAAGAGATGACGATTTCATCGGAAGAATGGGCCGTCCTCGAAATCATCTGTTCGTACCTGAAACCGTTCGACAATCTTTCGACAGTTCTCGGGGGTGAAAAGTACGTGACTCACCCATTAGTTATTCTTGGGTTCAACATGCTAATCGATAGAATCGAATCTGTTGTCGGTGAACTGGACTCGAAGCCCATACGAAGTTCAATGGACGAGCGTCTGCTACTGGCGTTTCAGGCTGGGAGAGACAAAATTCTAAAGCATTACTATAAAACCAACTGGATCTACGGTGTGGTACATCTTGGATCCTCGGCACAAAGTCGAAACTTTCTCGTTGACTTCTTGGGGCCTCGATTTGAAAGAAGGGTCAGTCGAGAAATTCGAAGAAATATTCAAGGAACACTACTGCCCCACTTGCACGACCGATGCCTTGGGTTCTCAAACGATATCGTCGCAGGATAATGATTTGTTTGATCTGTACGCCCTGTAGGAATCATCTTCACAGATCTGGCATAAGTCAAATTGCAACGAATGGAGAACGGAATTCGAAAGGTAGTTATTTTACTTTGATTTCACTTTTTCTTGAAAAAATTTTCGTTCTTACGGAACATTTTTTTGCCTGTTTGAGATTTCACAGAAAAAAAATCATTCGCGTTTTTTTCGTCAAATTAAAAAATGTGCAGGCAAACAAGTACTTTTCCGAATCGGCGAGAAATTTGCAATCGGATAGGGTTTACGAACTTTTCAAAATCGTTTTTTTTCGCAAAAAAAAAAAGTAAAAATTTGCGATTTTTGCGGTTTTAAATTTCTATAAAAAATGCAGGAATCAATTTATCGTGTTCTGCCTTGAAAAGAAGTAACCTCAATTTTAGTGAAGTCTGGAAATTTCAAAAAAGTGCGAAAACAGTTTTTATTTTTTTTTTTTAACACATAAATTCGATGTATTTTTTTCACGTAAATAACGAATTCGCCATTCGTTAACGGGGGGGAGTCAGGTCAAAAATTAAAAAAAATCGATTATTTTTTTTTTCTGTAAAAACATTCATTTCCATGTAATCTATCTATTAGTAAAGTTATAAGCCGGAATTCGCAAAAATGGCTAAGTTTCTACGGTACCATTCATATTTAATTTTCTCAAAAGTCGTAAAAATTACCAGAATATTATATTTGAATTTTTAATTATTTTATTTATTTATTTTTATTATATGCAGACATTATGGCCGATTTTTTGTTATTTTGCATAAAATAATTAAGGGTGTTGAAGAAAAAAAAATCAAATATTTTTTTTTTTTTTTTTTCTCTTCGGCAGTTTCGTTTAGTTAAGTATACCCTCTGAACCTGCAAAATCTTAGACCTGAATGCGAAAAAATGGCCGATTTCTGCAACATACCTGTTTTTTAATGATTTTTTTCTATATAATAAAAAGTTTATTACGTATTTGTAAATAAATTTTTATTTGTTTACCATTTTTTAAATCAGTTAGCGAAACGCAATACAAATAACGCGATGAGAGTGTGATGTCTTCAACGCAGCACGTAACACTTACATTATATTCGAATTCGCGCGAATAATGGGACATGCGCTGTGATATCTTAGCACGTATCGCATGCGCAGCGTGTTACTGCCTCGAGAAGTTACTTCTGCTACATGCGAGACGCATAACCTCGAATTGACGTTTTTATTTTTCGTGCATATTATGTTATTGGTTTGATTCCGTTGGCCATTTACGGTTTTTTTTCAATCAATAGTGTTTAAAACAGAATCAACAATCATCAGAAGTGATCAGATATGTAAATTTGTTATGAAGTGATGGTTTAATGTTTGCGCAGCACATTTGTGAATGTGTCAACACTGGATAAATTTTCAGTGATGTTGTCAATAAAAGTGATCATCCCCATATTATTTACAGGTTTTTTTCAAATTATGCATTCATTTACTTATTTATTTGTAAAAAAAAAAATATTTATTAATAACATTATTAATAATATTCTGTAATCTGACTTGCAAATAATATTTTTATTTTGTTCATTAAAGGTACTAAGGTGCCCCAAAGGTGAAAACAGCATAAACATTTTTATTTGAGTGGTAAGCTTTAGATGCCATTTGCCGAAACTTGGTTTTACACCTATTTTGCGCGTGATTCAGACCAAACTCCTAGGCAGATTGGGCTGGTTGACGTCTCATTTTCTTCTTCATGAAAAGATACACCGGCTAAATGGAGCAAAAGTTAATAAAAGGTAATATTTTTCAAGTGACATAATTATTACTAAATAAATTTTATGCTATTTTCTAAATCAGTTATTAATTTTGCTTTCAGAATGAAAAAAAAATATTTTGCTTCATTTAGCCGGTGTATCTTTTTATGAAGAAGAAAATGAGACATCAACTAGCCCAATCTGCCTAGCAGTTTGGTCTGAATCACGCGCAGAGTGGAAAACCTAAGACCTTTGCTTAAGATAATATGGAAAGGCATACGCAAGTCAGATGGGAGTAAAAAATCCTTTCATCGAGTACCAACAATATAGTTCATTGATCATTTTTATATGCACGAGAATTTGGATGATATTGAATTTACAAATTTAATTATTTTGACCTGACTCCCTCCCCTTAATTCGATTCGCAATCGCGTTTTTTTCTAAACTCAATAATTTTCACAAAAAAACTCGAAAGACTTGATTTTTTTCGATTTCTTAATGTTTTGTAATGAAAAAAAAAATTGTAATAAAATTTATATTTATTTTTGTTTGGTAGGTACTGCAAAGCGAAACGGGCTAGCCAAGCAGTAAATATTCTGGAGTGGTGGAGCGAACATGCGACCGAATATCCGAATATGGCGAAAATGGTCCGCGATTTTTTATCGACTTCGGAAACGAGCGTTCCCGCTGAACGATTATTTTCGAAGGCGGGACTAATAATCCGCAAACATAGAAGCAGATTGTCGAGAGAATCCGCGAGGAGCTTGTTTTGTCTCACCGGATGGTTGACGTACAGTATAGTTTCCCGAATTCAAGACAACATGAATCTGGGTGAATAATTTCACCGATTTTCGATCGTTTTTACGTAATAAAATATTTGACTTCAGGAAATCGAAAATATGTCCGTCTACGTTCTTAACCCTACATCCAAAATAATCGAGACTTCTCGATTTCTCGCCCGAGAGTCTCGGCGGTCGAGACGTATTTCTCGTCTCGGCGGCATCACTAGTTATTGTTGGATCTCATTCTTTTGTTTCCGGGAGAGACTTCGAATTTATCTCAGTCACGGGAGGATTCCTCTCTACTATTATTATCCGTCGCTGTTCCTCATTATGCTGTCCCTTTACGCTCGCTCAATAATAAACGTCGATGAATTCTTCACAATCGACAGCAAATTAAAATGCAAGTTAATGTTCGAGCTAATCTTTAACTACTTGAATGATGTAGAATTGTTAAACCATATGCAAGTTCTCTTGCATATGGTTTAACAATTCGTTCTTGCCAAAAGAGTTCTTCGACAACTTAAGGTGGCCCCACCTCAGCCTGCGGTGACGGTACCTCCAGTGAACCGGCCAACGATATTGTCCTGCGAATCTGGTGAGCATCGTAGTTAATAAAAGTGCTACATCTCAGCTCTGGAACATGGAGGAATAAGCATCCTATATCATTTTTTATTTTTATCTAGGTCAACACGATTAATATAATGTTAAAAAAAATTTAAACAATTTTAATATTGAACTACGTTACAAGAACAAAAAAATTAGACATTTTCTTTTTCGATAGCATGTTTCTAATTGTAGTTGATTTTTATCATATTGTTTATTTCATTTTTTTTTTTCATAAATGGAACATGTGTTATCGCCGTATTTAAGATATTTTTCATTACGAAATACGTTGCAGAACTTCGCGTTCGTGGTTACGACCAGCAGAAGGAAGCCCGTGGGTAGAGAAATTCGCAAGAACCGGATGGGCAGCCAACATGGGCGAGAGAAGCAGTAGTTGGTATTGCCGGTACTAGCGGTTTCCCGGTAGCGTTGACCGCGATATACAATGTGAGGGTCGAAGGGGGCGAGGACGCTAGACACAGAGATGAGAGGAGGATGGTTTCGCTCTGCAGGAGATAACGCGCTCGCGGCCAGGTTGGCAGTGGCCGACGATACCCACGGGAACTGTATCCGCAGGCGTGCCAATAGTGCGCTCCAGAGATAGTATACGCGACGAGCCAGCGATCCAGGCAATGCGTGGCAATCCCGTACTCCCAGCTTCGGACGAGGAGACCCGTGCACTCACGGGTCATGGATATTCCAGGTGGACGGTCGTAGGTTCCACGTTGAAGGATGTAGGATGTAGCGGAAGCGAGGAAGCTCGAGGGAACGACGCAGAGAGTAGCAGCTATGCTCCCCTGTGCTTGCTACAGGACCGCTTTCCTCTATATTGCCCTTCCGTTCGCTTCATCGCACACTGCTTCTAGCTATATCTACCGCCCAGTATGCGGAGGGTATGAGGAGATGTCGATTTTACGAGGCACGCGAACCTTTGGTTTTCATCCGGTAGCTGTATTAAATTTCATTCACGTTCCATGCGAGAGCATTATCTCTTGGACAATATTGACCATTAATTACTTACCTACATCAATAAGCGGAATAAAAAGGAATTTCTTTACATGTCCAATCAATAAATAATGGTTTCACAGATTCGGTGAAGGGATTTTTCATTATTAAACCAAACAGTTTGGTTCTCCAATAATGTACTCTTCCCATTACCAGATGCAGTGTCGTCTCTGATACATGTACTATCTGATGGACGATGTTTTGGATTGATATTTCACCTACTTAATAAGCCGAACCTAGCGGAATTATGTTTCATGTCTGTTTGCCGATATTTTAATGAATATTTTATAGCATTAAACAGTTTGGTATTCGAATATCGCAAAATAGTTATCAACAAATGCAACGCTACACCGCCGAGTGCCTTAAAAAAGGCATAACATTATTTTATTCAGAAAAAAAATCTTTTTCCGGTAACAATATGCACTACCCGTGCAGAAAAAAATAGTCAAGGATGGAATCTGGGCCATCCGGGAAGAAGTCCAGATGGACTCTTATATGGACGTCGGCTTTTAATCCGATGTCGAAGTCCATCCTGAATACCATCACTCCATCTGGGACGCCCGAAAGGATTCAATCTGGATTCAATCCTGTTCTCAAAAAACTTTTCCGAACTCCATCCGGAATACCAAATACTCTCCTGGACGATCAGCGAATCTCGGCGAATCCATCGCAGAGTCTATCCTGGTGGCTATTTTGGATTCTCGCCTGGACTGTGTTGGTCTCCATCCCGGACTCTATCCTGGACTTCATCCTGGACAGAGTCCTTCTTGATGTCCACCAGCATGGTGGACACCAGGACCAGACGGTATCGACCTTGGACATCTTGGTATCCCGACGGTCGATTTTGGATTGTCAACGAAGGGTAGACACCTCGTGTGTAGTCGAACTCAGGACAGCTTTGCAGTCTTATATACGCTGAGGCTTCAAGTCATTTGCGAGAAACGCTTCGACCGCTCGCCATCTAACGGAGCATTGTGCATCTGTGTTTCATATGTTTCCACTGATGAACGGACGAAGCGTTTCTCGCAAGTGTTTTGAAGCCCTAGCGTATATAAGACTGTTAAGTTGTCTTGAGTTCGACTACACACGAGGGGTCTACCCTTCCATCCGGTGCACACCAGGACCAGGATGGACTCTGTGCAGGATGGAGTCCAGGGTAGAGTCCTGGATGGAGTGTAAGGCAGTCCAGGTGAGAATTCAAAATGGACGCCAGGATGGAATCTACGATTGATTCGCCGAGATTCGCTGATCGTCCAGGGTGGATTTCAGGAGAGTATTTAGCATTCCGGATGGAGTTCGGGAAAGTTCTTTGAGTTCAGGATGGAATCCAGATTGAGTGCTTTTGGAAGTCCCGGATGAAGTGATGGAATTCAGAATAGACTTCGGGATCGGATTAAACGCCGAAGTCCATATGAGAGTCCATCTGGACTCCCTCCTGGACTGCCCACATTCCATCCGGGTCTCGATTCTGGACATCATCCTGGACTCCATCCCGGACTATTTTTTTCCGCGCAGGATCCAATGTAAACGGTATGAGGTATTTTTTATTTTACGCGATATGCGAAGCTTCGGTTTATAGAATGTCGTTATAGATCCAATAACAGAATTGTTATGCCATAGATTATTCATTTCCATTTATAGCTTTTGACAGTGAATAGTTTGATACTCTTATACATATAGAAAAAGTAATAATCAGATCTGAACATGCATAACATATCTGGTTCAAAACCATTCCGAAAAAGTACGTTGTAAATTGCATGGAAACTTTTTTCAATTTCACGTCACATCCGCAGATGGCCGTAGTGTCGATAGTGGTGTCGGTCGTGGACGATTCGCCTCTCAGGCGATATACACTTTAGGAGAAACGAGCCAGTGGGGCCAAGGGTGAAACTGGAAATGAACGCGAGCCGCAAAAGGAACCGTATCCGTGTCGGGTGTTTCGTTCCACTATCGTCTAGCAAGGCGCACCAACGATTGTCCCGCGTCATAGTGGTAGTCGTAGTACCGCTGGAAACGGAATGGGAGCCAGATCTACCATGGCGGGCACGAGATATCCTCGCCAACGAGATGGGATCGGAGAAATAGGGAGAGGGAAAAAAGCCATTCGCGGGATTCCCAAGGTATATATAGAAGTTCTAGTAGAAGGTACAGCATACAGGATACGAATTGTGTGTAGTATATCCGAGGCGATGTAGCGTAAAGCGAAGGGAGAAAGAGCATGACGTATTGAAGAAGCGAAAGGGGAACAGGATTCGAATTTACGAGGATCGCTCAATAAAATCCCTCGCGCATCCTTCTTTATTGCCTTAGCCTTTGCACGCTCCCTATACTCGATTGAGTCTCCGTCGATTCGGAGTGCAAAGGTCGATAGGAACGATATGTGTTTTGATGTCGGATCCTTGGCTCCGACTTTCCACCTTGAGGAATGACGAAAATCTCCATTTCCCCACTTTTAATTCAGCCTATCTCTGATCAAACGCCGAAACACATTTTTACTCATCGACATTCGAACTTTTCAATCTATTCTCAAATTACGGTTGTCGAAACGAATGATGTCGACTAATCTGCTTAAGATATCCGAAGCTTACCATCGCAGTATATTATCCAATTTCGTCTTGTTCAATAATTCCAATTGAACTGCAGGACCATCGAGGCGTGAAGTTGTGTTCGTACGAGAAGCTACAATTCCAGCGATTCCGTTCGAGCGTTGCATGCGAATCAGGCACGTCGTCGTATTCGAATGACGAATTTATTCGTGGTTCGAGTAACGACTGGCCGATCTATGCAATATTTCTTTACATGCGGCAAGTCATTCGTGTGCTATGGCGCTGAAGCAGAGTAGGTAAGCTCTTTTATACCATTGCACGTAGATTCAACGTGCCTGGTGAATTGGTACAACGTCCAATTTCCGGCTACTACACCAGCAGCGATCGACTTTGGTTTTCGCGACGAACACATATTACGTGGGTGTATATAAGCAACCAGCGCATCTAAAGTATATACGGACAGCAACCACGTAGTACAACGCTGAGCTTCTCCACTGTATACTTGTGCATGAGTTACGCGCTCGAAGCTTCGGGTATGGGATACTAGAGCGTAAATCACGGGCGTCTAATTTCCCAAGGATAGGGTACGCTTGTGGGCGGTTCGCGAACGTTACGGTCTATAGTATATATAGCTGCAGTATTATATATGTATAATGCTACCAGATACCTGTGGAAGGAAAGGGAGATGGAGTATCTACAGAGGCACCTTCCCCGTGTTTCAACCTCCTGTAACATTGTAGGTTATGGTCACGCGAGGAAACACGAGAGTGTATTCTCTGATAGTGTTGGACGCACAGAGTAGAATGAACATGAGAACCTGAACCCAGCTATGCAGCGTAGAATTCCATGGGGATAACCTATTCGGATGTGATTGCAGGCCAGGTACTAACCAATATATAGTCAGGTCTGGAGAATGAGGAAAGGGACTCCGTGGGATTGCCGTAGGAGGTCCTGAGATCTCTTGCAATCTGCCTGCTGTTCCTCTATCCCGAGAAGATAGTAGTTGAGATGATTCTACATTACTCACTTTACTAGCTGATGTCGCGAACAATTTGGATTGAAGAAAGAGCAATTACAATGAGTTATGTCATAATAGGAGTAAACTGATGCCATATATGAAATATGTTCATAATTTAGACATCAACTTCAACCATTTGGATATTTTTTTCGCCATATTTCGAATATATTATCACGAATATAAAGATTAGGAATTGCATATACACTCGGTATGACTGTTACATCCCTAAGAATGAAGCGGCTAGAGAAATGCAACCCTCCGCACACCGCTGCATGCTCCGGAAAAGGGCCCTGCAGCCGGTGGTCGCGATAATAGGGAAAATAGATATACTTACGCAGGAGGGGTAGATGAGGCTAGTCGTGAAAGAGGGGTGTGAGGCCCTCCACTTGTTCGCAGTTCAGGCGTTACCCTACGCGTTAGAACGAAAGTGGAAGACGGCAGCTATCAGCCAATAGAGGCGTGGAACTGGCCCTCTTCAAGTCCCCAAAAATGTACTCACTAGGCTTAAGACGAAAGAATCTGTCAAACGGTGAGAGAAGGGAGTTTTTCCCACCAATTGGAGTCTAAGGAAACTGCCCTCTCCTAAGTCTGCGTAACACCAGAAGGCAATTGTAACAGTATTTAAGGGTGCAATTTTCATATTTTTAGTCAGTCTCAATTTGTAAAATCAACGTTCAACATCTACACGCAGTCATGTGAATAAATAAGTGGTAAGATGAAAACTAAAAGATTTCTGGTACATCCTTCGGACTTAGTCAAATGTGCGAGATCAACCCCCAACATTTCTAAGTCCTTTTTCCTACATAGCGTGTGCGAGGTCAACCCCCGACACTCTAACAAACTCGTCCAATATTAAGAATACAAAATAAAAATCTCGTGAGTCTTTAAGAATTTAATTCTGTGTTCTTGGGACTCAGTTGAATGTGCGAGATCAACCCCCGACATTTATTCTGAGTTTTTTTGAACATTTGAATCCACTCTTATCCAACCTCCAACTTCCATAAATGGGTATTTAAATCAGAATTATCCAAACACTTCTAATTGGAATATCGTGTCAGAGAATAAATATAAAGTCATTGAAATTGATCATGCAATCAAGTTTCAAAGAATAAAGTATATTTCAAAGAATGATCAAAGATTAAATTACTGTTTAAAAATATAAAAACCTAATACTAAAAGACCATTTATTTTCGATCAAATCATTTAGCCCAAATCCCGGATTAATTAGCTTCTGCTCAGGTCCAATACAGGGCAATTGTTTTTGTTACCTCGGACGTAACATTGGACAAACAAACAAACGACAGGTTAGACTACGAAGTCAGTCTTTTCAAGAGAACGGACGGGTGACATTTCACATTCATAAACAATTATAATTAATAATATCGGCCCCAAAAACAAATATATGCTTTATTTATTCGCTCGGTCGTAACAATATCTTTCTTTGATTTTTTAATACACGTTAGGTATCGAAAAAGAATACTGGATATGAAGCTGGAAATATAAATAATATTGAGAACATGACGAACATCAAGGGAAACTGTGACCATAAAGTTGTGTGTGGATATTGTATCTAATAAAGTTCGTATCAGGCATATTTTTTCATAGTGTAACACGACAAACACGGGTCGACTTTGAACGCATAAAGTGACGACAAACGAGGCATACAATCCCGACGGATGACTTGCATTAGGGAATGGTATCGTTGCGCGTGGGATAGCATACGTGTAGCAAAAAGAAATAAGTTCGCTCATCGTTGTACAGTGTACATATGCATCTACCTACGCTATTTTCGCGTTCGCTTGCTTACTCGTCCATTCGTTCAGTCGTTCGCTCCGCTTGTAGTTCACACCCCTGCATACGACGCGCGAGAGAAGAATTTGAATTTCATTTTCTACTCAAGCGCTCTCACGTCGTACCTCTCTGCGTTCACTTCTCTATGCGCGTGCTGTCCTCCATACATACCTATCCATAGAACAGTTATTGCACGCCTTCGCATAGCCTTCCATGGCACGAATTTTTCATGGAAATTTTTTACTCTGACGCTTTATTCTCGACAATGACGGAGGCTCGACGAGAGAAAGAGAGCCTGTACGATTTGCTGACTAGAAAATGCTTACATTAAATTTTCAGTAATACCACTGCTTCATATCGTTGTTAATTCAGATGTAATGTATGCGAATTTGTCATTGGTTCTGTAGACATTATGCAACTATATTAAGCACGAGATTAAAGCCTAAAGCAAGCCTAAAGTAAAGAACCTAAATGAATTTGAATCATAAATTTAATCCGAAAATATAGTATAGAAGACCAATTTAGTATAGTGTTAGTGATAAATTTAATCCTCGCTGGTTTTAATTACAGCACTTATCATAGACTCTAAGATATTGTTATGTCGTCTATTGGCCGAGGCCATTTGGCAAAATGAAAGTAGAACAAATGTACATTAATATCTTGATTGATAAAGCCGAAATCTCTACCACCTTGATAACCTTTCTCGCTTCAGATTTCAATCACCTCCTTTAGCCATATCTAGAGGTGCTTGGGAACTTGCAGCTTATTATATACGCTTCGTAAATCCTGAGAAGGTTGTGAGTAAGAACTGCGAGACACGACAGGATTGAAAAGGGACTTTCCCTGATTTAGCCGGATTTCGTGTTCGTGCAAGGCAATGATTCCCGCAGCTGCTATATCCTTGAGAACTTGACGGAAGAATCGCTGGAGTGAGACTGCAGAGTGAGAGAGCGCTAGATAGGGTGGTTGGCGATTTTGTTGGTCTCGAGGCGCCGTATGGACCTACGAGACGAGAGGTGGGATCAGGATGGTTGAGCGTGCGGAAACTTTTATGATACATCGTGCCCAGGCGGTAATTAAAACTGGCGCTTGTACGTGAGCGGAGTAACGGATGATGATGGGGATAATAACAATAACGCGTTCTGGGTTAGGTCAGCCAAGCGCGTTCCAAGACGATAATGAAGATAAGGGAAGCCGCCGTGCGTGGACAATGTATGAAACTCTCCGTGAATCTCGCTCCTGTTCCTCCCCTTGCAACCCCGATTATCCCCCGGACTCCAATATACTTCTGTTTTTCTCTTCGAAATCAAAATTGATTGTAGAAATAAAAGTGTTTCGCTGTATCCGCTACGTGAATGATATATTTGATTTTTGCGCAAGAAGTGAAACGAACGAAACGGAGGCAAAAAGTACCGTAGCAGATGGATCGGTTTGTACGATAAAATATCGCTCAGAGAATGTGGATTCACTAAAATACTACGTTTTCCACGTCATTCATCAATCACGAATCTACTACGCTAGGTTTGATGCACTTGTACACATTGCGTTGTTCAAGTTCCCGAAATCTGATTGAAAAATGGTTTTATAGATTCTGTAATTTTTTTCTTAAATATAGAAACATACGGAATGCAGCACGGCGTTTAATTTCGAGTGATTTTCGTTTATAACTGTTTTGTGATATTGGACGTTAACATCGATAAAAGTATTGAATGGATTGTGAAGAGTGATTGATTCCACAAATTATAGTACCGAGTAGAATTTAATTCTGGAAAAATATGATAAGTCCCATAATTGCTGTACCGCATTGAAAATATAGATCAAAAAGACAGAATTCAATAAAATTTTCGTTACAAAATAATTGATTATACATATTTTCATGTAGTTCGAATCGAGTAAAAGCTTTTCATACTCGATACTGTCGATACGAAACAAAAATATGGGGAAGTTGTGGAAATAGATTCTCTCACCGAGCGCCTAATTTTAACTGACGAATCTCTCAAATGCGGCACTGATAAAAAATCAGATTTCATATTGATATCGCTAAATATTAAATAAACTAATAAGAATTGCATTGATCAAATAAAAAATAGGAGCCATGATAATAAAAAATGAATGTAATTTAATGCAAGCTTAACAAACCAATACATTTTCCATTTTATATAAAATCTGTGCTTATCGGTTCTCTGACGGTTGGCTTTGATATATGATTCTTAATCTCCTGTTTCACAACTTCAAATATCTCGATCAATTTAATGATTCGCGGAGCCATGGCGAAGAAGCTCGTCACGTCATTCGAGTATGACAAAAGTGCGGATAAAACGGGTGCGAAAATAGATAGGGAACTTACGCGAGATCTTACTGTATATCTATATCCTCTTTCGCTTTACTCACTTACGATCCTCCTAGGCGATGCAGCTATTCGCCGAGCTTATTAAGCTTCGCGCTGGTAAATGAACCAGAAACTCGAACGGAGGAACGAAGAGTGGGGGATGGCAATGTTCGCCGTACGCAGTCGTTTCTGACTTAGAACTCGACCGTGAAGCTTCATCTTCGTCGTTTCAAGTTCCGTTTGAACTCCGTTGCAGCAGCGCGGGTCCGCCCGTGACTCTTGCAGCACCGGAAGTCCGGGCTGACTCTTCCTCGTAGCCTCCTTTCACCTCATCATCGTCCCCTCACTTCTTCACCTCATACTTCGCCGTACCTCTTCCTACCCTTTTCTCCGGCACCTTATATACTATACCGGGAGCGCACTACCGACGAAAATGATTATTAGGGCGCACGGGCTCATTATCCTGTACGCGAGGGGTATATAACTATTTCAAGAAGTTCAAATATTAGCTCGAAACTCGCTACGGGGGTCCTGAAAACTTCTCAACTGGTGGAAATGGTGATGGTAGCGGTGGAAACGGTGCTGCTGCTGCTGATGTGTAAAGGGAATCGAGAAGTGGTGGTGGTAAATTACTGAAGCGCTGCTTTCTCGAGGGGACTTCCTCGTGACGCTCTTCTTCGACTCTTCGACAGTAGTGCCATTACTAATGCACATCCCCGTTCTGGAATCCTACGTATTCATCTATTCCCACCTGGAATTTTCGTTGAATCCCATCCAACGGTGAAAAGACGTGTTCGTCTTGCTAGCGGTTCTCGCACCTCCCCGTTTCAGGCAAACCGAGTCTTGATTTCTCGATACGCGGCTGTGCATTCGCGAGTTTCTCCGCAAGTTGTGCACTCCATACGTTTCGCACACCCTTTCTGTACGTACGTCTTTTTCAAGAGATAGTTCAGCATCTCCCGTGCAAGCAAAAGTCTTGCTGAAGTATGCCCGAAGCGTCGAAATGGGAATTCTATTGGTTAACAATATTCCCTAAAATTTTCTTCAAGCAAGAACTCGTGGGCAAATTTTTCCACTGACGTCACTCGTTTCAAAGTGCATGCATACACCGATTTTCAAACTCTGTCGTCAAAACTTTTGAATGAAAAAAACAAAAATCTATATATATGTTCTCGTTTATTTTCGTGTTTCGTATGGGCGGCTCTTTTTGCAAGTTAAGCCTTGAGAATGTTATATTCGGAATAAATAGAGTAGCAGTAGCGACCGTCGCGCCAGGAGTAACAGCCCGTCCAGTCAGACAGACAAATCGTAGTGTGAAGGCAACATTAATTTCTTTATTAACTTGGCGTCGAGTCGCTACCGCGACTCTTGATAAAAATTGATATCAGACTGTTGGCATTGAGATCGACTCCTTTTTTGACCAAAGAAAATTATTATTCTTTTAAAGAAGTCTTCACCTGGCGCGGCCTGGGTCAATGGCTGCCAGGGCTCTGTTTGACGAAATATTTTACTATTGACTGTATTTATGGGCGCCAGTTAGTTTTTACAAAACTAACAAAATACTCACAATAAATCTTAATTCTGCTCGGTTAGTTCTAGAAATATCCGACTATGAGACAACACAAGGGGGTTCGATTGGGGGACCCGAGTAGGAATAAATTTGCAAGTTCAATAAGAAGCTGAGAAATAGACAGGCAATATATAAGTATATTAAAGTTTCACTTACGTAATTTGACAATATATAATTCGATTCCTTGACAGTTTGTCTTAATAATCCGTACAACTTGCTCCACAATTCGACAGTATACAATACTGCGGTTTTAACTTCCTGGTTTAACAATTATAATACGTTTGACAATATTCGACTCCTCGAGGACTGACTGTCTCCGGGCGCTATCGGTAGACGAGTGATTTTCGATTCGCGATCGATTTGCCTAATCGCTGGCTTGTCGCGCGCGTCGCACGTGTAGCCCTTAGATCTCGTTCATCGTTACGAGTCGATATATGGCTATCTTTGTCTCGCATGTGGATGGAATATAGCGTCGCTCTCTCAGTTTCTTTTCTCGGAAACTCGTTTCGTTAGAGAAAGATATACACCGTCGCAAGTAGTGGGTGTGATAGACGTCGAGAATTCGGACTCGGCTCTAATTTTGTCAATTTTAATACTTCGCAAAGTGCTCGAGGAGTCAACTCGAGTTTTCGACGTCAAAGAAATATTTTCCGGTAACAGCATACTGCAATTGGGTATTCCTAGCGAGGAATAATGAGCGAGATGGACTGATTTCCGTGTGCTCCGTATGTGTATGTGTGTGTGTGTGTGTGCGTTTCGGGATGAGCGAGAGGCTCATTCACCACTCGATTTTGGGAAGTACCGCAAACACACCGGTGCGGCGTGGCAGCAGCCCCTCCGGCTACGACTTTGATAAATCCTCACCGAGAAGTTTCGATAGAGAGTGGGTGAGCTTCCTCATCGAGCCAGTGAGAGTATAGCATATGTACATAGGTATGGTAACGGAAATGCGAACGCCAGCCGGGTCAGCTAGAGAAACTTTGAGCCTAAAGCTGCGGATTATCGGGGCGAGACTCGACTCGAGGGGTTACGACGAGAGTTTCGCTCGTCGTCCTCGTAGTTTCCGTCGTAGTGCGTGCACCTACTCAGCTGTGTCTGCTTGAATTTATTTGCATCCCTCTGGACTCGGGAACTAACTCTTCATCATGCTTATTACTTCTATTCTATCATTTCCTTCATGAGGAATAATGTCATGTATTTTGAATCGATTTTATTTTCAATACATGTGCTATTTTATACAATACATGAATATTCTCAGTCCACCAAACTTCGGTTAAAACGTTGGGTCAAAACCCCTTGTTTCAGTCTTGAAAGTTTCATTTAAGATCTGTTTTAAAAAATTCTAAGTACCGTGACTTTATTATCTTAAGAGTATTATCCTGAGCTTAGGTTAAAAGTTGAAAAATAACAGAGTTATAATTGTTTTAGGACTTTATTTTTATGCTAGAGGATTATTTTTTTCCCAAAGTTTCTTATCTTAAGTTAGTTTAGTCGTTCCAAGCCGAAGTCAACGGAAATGCGAAATGGTTTTTATGATTATTTAAATTATTCATAGAAAATGACCAAACCATACAAAATATTTAAAAACTTTGTTGCTAGTAGTAATTTGTTTGGAACAAATGCACCGACGTTTAATTCAAGAATCTACTATACGTTGGGAAAGGATCAATTGTCAAATGTAATTATACTGAAAAAATTGATTTGCACCTAGCGCGGTCTCCAACGGGGGCCCATGTGCGGTTTTAGAGCTGGGCGGACGTTGGCGCGACGACGATCGCCTGCGTTACAAAGTCGGCCCGACTCTGTTCACCAACGTCGGTCCAGCAGCCAATTAACGCCGGGATGATAATAACGGACCAACGTTACACCTAAGCGTCGGGCCGCAATCAGTTTTCGAGTCGGGCCAGGGTCGGAACGACAATGACGGTCGACGTGAGAACGTCGGCGCGACATTGTCGCGACATTTGACACAACGTTCGCCCAGTGCTGGGTGTCGACGCTGAGCCGACATCTAATAAAAAATATTAAAAATTAATTAAAAAAAAATAAATTATCGATCTGCGCAATCCTCTAATGCTTTTTAATCATTCTAACCTGTTTCTTTAATGAATTTTTCTCCACTATTTTTTGGACATCCTAGAATAAATTTTTCCGGCGGTGATGGGACTCAAACCTGCAACCTTGGGATTGTTGTCCGCAAGCGGCCAAACTGTTTGCCTCCTGGCTTACAATTTTTTTTCTCCTGTAAAATAAAAACCCCGTCCTAAACTGAAATAAAATGTCCCTAACTTCCCGGGCCCCTCGAGTTGGCGACCCGCGCCTGAGCTCGCGAAAGCTCCCGCAGTTCCCGCTCGGCCGACAGATGGCCACGACGATGCGGTTTCTCCCGCAAGAGAAAGGAGTCCCGGCCATGCATATAAGCAGCGAAGATTCGGAGCTTTTTGTCCGAAACTTCCTGCCCGTTTCTCCCAGTAGCGATGACCGCAGGAGGTAAGGATCCGGGAATAGTGCTGCCTACGTACGATTCCTAATTTTTGTCCTATTTACTGCTCATAAGTAAATATATTAACCCGAGGTTGCTGTTTAAGTAATTTCTTTTCTTACAGAATTCACCTGACTGTCCATAAGTCGGGACTTCCCTTGAAGTTGTCTTCTTTCAAAGAGTATAAATATAGATGTAAAAAAATAACTTAAATAAAATATTCTTTTAACGTAAATTGCCCTCCCTAACAAATTTACTGCCCATAAGTGAATTTTTTCTCTAATAAATGACTGCTGACTTCAAATAGTCACCCTTTCCTTTTCCTCAGGAAGTCGCCGTCTCTAAAACTCAGCTTATGTTTCCCTTTTCATTTATTAACTTTTATTAATATGTTTTAATTGTTTGTTTCTCCATTACGGAGACACTTGTAAAAATAAACGAAAGGGAGGGAGAACATTCTCCTCGTTAAAACCTACAACGCCGTGTCATCGTTTACGACAGGATCAGTAGTTCACGATCTCACCCACTCGGTTATCCACATCTTGGAAAATTTAGTGTCGAATTGCGTATATAAATCACTCGTCTGTATTACTTCATTAATACCGTATACACTCTTAATGGTGTTATAATGGTATAACAGTTTTTAGAAGTTTATTGCAAAAATAAAACAATAGTGAAAAATAATGAAAATTATTTAACTCAATAAATTGAGTTATATACAATGATTTCGCCTTTTAAAATTAGAAACGATGGAGTTGCTTAAAATTCGTTTATCAATTACGAAAAATGGTATAAGTTTTATTATTTTATTAATTTTAATCCTACTTTAGTTAATTATGTTGACGAAATGTCGACTACCAGTGCTGAACCAATATTGCCGCGAAACGTAAATTTACGGTTAACGCGCCAGCGTCGGCAAAATGTTGGCAGCCAACGTCACCAGAACTGTGGGGACCATCGTCGTGCCAGCTACGGAGCCCAATGTCGGCGCAGTTAGGGATTCAAGGTTCGATCGACGCTGGGCAGTAGTCGGGTTCCGATCGTCGGCTGCCGACTTGCTGCCGACATACCGCCGAGTGTCGCGTTCCGATCGTTGGCTGTCGATTCGACGCCGCCTGCCAGCCAAGCATCGCTCGAACGTTTAGCCAACTCTGGGTCATCGTCGAACTCCGATTGTTGGCTACCGACGAGTTGCCTTGATTCAGCCAATCGTCGGCCGTAATCGGAACGTTGGCTACCCGCACATGGGGGATTGAATTTATTGAACCATTTCTTATATCGGCGTCAATTAGTTTAGGAGAACTGATATTCAACTATTTATTTATCCGACTAACCGAATCTAGATTCTATGAAAAATGAGTTGGAAAGGAGCTGAGATAGATTCATCATAATCTTGAAAGAAATCTGGGATAGATAGTCTGGGGTTTTTCAAGTTTGGGTCTAGGCCGCATCCTTGACTATTTGGGATTCTAGCCATATTCTCCTACATATCCCGTGCAGAAATTCGTTCGGGCAGCCACGATAAAATAAGGGGCCTTCTTAAACATAAACGTGGCATCCACAATAAGGAATCCATTCTAGAACCGTTCAAGGCTCAACAGAGCATTTAAACTAGAAAGGGGACTAACCAAGTAGGAGCCCCAATTCTATGGGTCAGGATGATTCGGCGCGGGCGATTTGGTGCGTCCGTTTTGGCGCGAGCTTTTTCAGTGTCAGGACGTTTCGGCGCGAGATCTTGCGGCACCAGGACGTTTTTTGTAAGGCCCTAATTTGTCATGCCTATTGTGGAATACCTGACAAAGTACTTTGTAATATTTTTTAATATTCCCTATGCACGTGTATCGAAAATATTCAAAAATCCAATTATAAAAGGCCTATAAAGTTGCCTATGCAGTGGCTATACGGTTGTCCATAAAGGGTATCTTTATAGGCAACGAAGAGGCACAATACGAAGACCCTATTAAATTCACGTTTAAGCCTGATTAAGCCCCGAAGTGGATATTTTTGACTATATATTTTGTCGTGGCCGGCTCTGTTGAGCCTTGCAGGGTTCTAGAATGGATTCCCTATTGTGGATGCCACGTTTATGTCGAAGAAGGCCCCTTATTTTATCGTGGCTGCCCGATTGAATTTCTACACGGAATTCTACGCCAAAATCCTCCAAGAAACTGGGTAAAATTTCTTTGCAACGATTCCCCTTAGAGAATCAACGCCCGAGTTAAAATTTAAACCCTTCGAACATCCTTCGTTGAATGAAAATGAGTAAAATATGCCACTATTGGAGGTTTATACAAGGGTCTAAGAACCTTATCTCACTCTGTACAACCTAATTGGAGGTCCAAACATAAGAATTTCAGTCTACATCAGACTCTGTTTACTCCATTCGGGTAATATCTGCCATTTTCCGAGGTTTTGACGAGTGTCAAAGGAATGAAGGAATCTCCGTTTACCCCGCAGGACTGCTACATTTAAGTTTTGAAGAGGGTGTAAATTTCAACTCGGGCGGCTTCAAAGTTGGTGATTGTAAGGAAATGTTTAGATAATTATTTTCTTATAATTGGGGTTAAACTTGGTACGGTGAAGTTTCCATTTAATGATGTAAGTCGATGCGGGAAAATGTACAATGCGGGGAAATGTATATGCTTATGTTTTTCTTAAAATTAACTCAAAGCGCTTTACCGAGAAAAGTAAAATAATGTAAAAGTTATTAGTGCTGAATTATTTTCTCCGAAATTACTTTTTTCAAATCACGTTACTATTAATTCTTTACGGCATTATTTAAAAAGTATAATCTACAATTTCAAAGTATCTTTTACAATTCTTTTGTGAGAATTGGATGGATATGTTAAAAATGATAATGCTCAAGTAATGAACACTAAATTCCAATCGTTTACATTGTTAATTGTAAGTGCAGAACTGTTGAGATGAGAGGAGATATGGAAAGGAAAGATCTAGATGTGCAGCTACTTCCAGTACGAGAAACAATCTCATTAATTATTGTCAAACCTGCGGGAGATTAACGCGCGCTGATGCGTCGAGAGGTGGTAAATCTTGCGTTGAATCCTCTTCGAGCCGGGCGTGCGGTAGTAGCGGTGAAAGAGAGCACGTATATGTACTAGAGTGCTGCGCCACTGGTGCGCCGTTGGTGGTATATGAGTTGAAGCAGGAACGACGACGACGAAAATCCTCATTTCGTAGAGGGCTGTTGGTTCGCCTACAAGCTTATACTCCCTCGCGCGCATGCACCTCGGGAACGAGAGAACGCTCGTGTGCAGAAGCCATTGTCCTGACCTTATTAACGGCCATTCCCTAAACTAATTAACGTCGAGGTAGCAACGGGGCTGCGTCAGCCGCTCGGTTAAGCTCGAGCACCAGCAGCAGCATACCGGCATCTATCTCTCTCTCTGTGTCTCTGTCTCTCTTTCTCTCTCTCTCTCTCTCGCGCGCTTTAGCTTTCCCAAACGGTTGCGCAGTCCTCCTTCCCTTTGCCTACTTCCTATCGCATCTCTCGCTTTACTATCTTTGTCGCCGTACCGAGCTACGCTCGCGGCAAACACACGCGCCAAGCCGGTCTAGAAATTGAATCGTATTATCAGTCCTTGCACGACTACGAGCTTATACTTGCCGACGGCTTTCACTGGGGTTGTGTTTGCTCGACTGACTCCATTTGCCTTCAATGTGTTACTGTTGCTTCCGCACTTGCACACACAGGGCAATATTATTTTTAGCCTCTCAATAATTATTAGCCACGCTGTACTGAGCATACTGTACTGCATGTGAATCTGAATGTATACATTGACTGAATAATGATAAACCTTGGGAGGTCAAGTAATAAGGTCGTTAAACGATCCACATATATATATATTTCGAGTTCTGATCTTACACTGTAAAAAAAAAAGACTGCAAATGTAATGTTCTTACGTATAAAAAATGTTCAAACATGGCACTTGAAACTGCTATTGAAGTACCAACCCGTGTAAAAATGATGTGTCCAGGATGGAGTCTGGGCAGTCCGGGATGGAGTCCGGGTAGTCCAGGATGGACTGGCAAGATGGAGAATGGGATTAAATCCGATCCCATTGTCCATCTTGGACTCCGTCCTGGACTGCCCAGACTCCATTCTGGATTCTGTCCTTGATTCCACCCTGGATGCCGCATCTTTTTTTACGCGGGAAGTACTGTAAATTTCCAATTCTTTTGCAAAATTAATGGACCTGACAGTAAATTTAAGCAATAACCAGGTGGGGTTGGCCGACATGCAGAAGACACCCGACAGTCGGCGGCAAGTTGGCAACATGTCGGCAGCCGACGTTCGGTTCCCGACTCCGTGCCAACGTCCAACAACCTATTGTTACGAAGTCTGCCCGAAATTGTGTTCGCGGCACCGCCCTACGGACGCTGTGCCTACGTCGGCACATAACCTAACTCTCGCAATGCAGGCATGCCAGCGTTAAGCCAGTATCGAAACGACATTTGATTGTTCCCGTCGATTACTGATACAAGGTCGGGATATAACGTCCTGCCGTTGTTATCATTTCGACATAATGTCGACATTACACCGACCTTGGCGACAATGTCGCGCCGATGTTCTACGTCAGCCACCGTTGTCCCGACACTCATCCGACTCTAAAACCGCACCTGGGTAGTTATTGTATATTTACAAAACTTGTCAAGTGATCGTTCAAAAAAATTCTTTCACACTGGTAATTGAAAATGGCAAAATATCTATCATTTTCAATAATGAAGAAAATTATCTAGCTTATAGTCAAAGTGGGGAAGATTTTTCTTCTTTTTAAACTAGTTTTTAAACTATAAGAAAAAAAATCTTACCCACTTTTCTTCTTATAGATTTTAAACCATAAGAAGAAAAATCTTCCCCACTTTGACTATAAGCTAGATAATTTTGTTATTGAATAAAGTATTTTTCAGAATTTTTTCAGATTTCTAAATTATGGGGTTTTTTTGTCACTTTAAAAAAATATATAAAAAAAATTTGCATAGTTCGGAAAAATCTGAACAATTTCCTAAAAATCTGAAAAAATTCTCAAAAATTCGGTTTTACATAAGTAAACATTTAATCAATCGCCTGTAGTAGATTCACTATTTTTTCTATTTTTTAATAATTTTTTAAAATAAAAAAAAGCTTAAAAACTGTAAGAAGGAAAATCTTCCCCACTCTGACTGTAAGCTAGATAATTTTGTTATTGAACAAAGTATTTTTCAGAAATTTATCAGATTTTTAAATTATGGGGTTTTCTATGTCACTTAAAAAATTTATTTAAAAAAATGGACTTAAAAAAAGAAAAAAAAACAATTTGTGCAGTTGAGGGTCCAACTAAGCCTGTAAAAAATAATGAGCCAAATCGGAGAGGTCGAGGTCAAATCCAGGTCGAAACGGGGTGGAATGCCTCATATTTATCTATCTGGGAGCTTACTCGATAAATTCGAAAGCGAAACTTTTTTTATCAATATATCTCGTAAGCTCAGTTACGGAACGGATTCTCCATGTCACGTTTGCTATATAATTCTGCTACAAGCATTCGATTGAGGCTTTTCGTGATCCGCTCGATTTTGCGGATGCTGAGATCTCGGCATCCATTTTGTCGATCGATCCGATTTACGATGAAAGGGAACCCCTTTTGTCATCTAAAGCTGTAGACCAGTAAAGCCGGTTGACTTAACTTTCGTCTACTTTCAATCTTGGATTACGCTCGCATATCAATATCATGGATTATTTAACAGTGGTCATAATTTTTATTGGATGCTCGTGTATATACACTGCGAAAAATAAAATGCTTGAATGAACTATATGGGCGTACACCCTCGTTGAAACAAATTTTTCGTTAGGACAACCAAATGTTTAATTTCTCCAATAATTATTGATTTAGTTGTCTAAAATACATTTGCGGTAACGATAGTATTTGTTACACTAACGAAAAATTCGTTTGGACGAAGTGTACGCGGATTTAGTTCCTTAATCATTTCATTTCAGTGTACAATCATAACTGTAATAAAAAATTGAAATTAATGAAGCATGAGTAAGCATAAGAAGGTTCGATTGTATGCAGATCCGCAGATCAATCGACAGCTGAGTCGACGAAATGTATACATTTCGGTCTCGTTCGGTCGGGCTTGTCGTTCGCGTTCGGTTCTTGTGGGTATTTTCAGCAAGCCCTGTTTTGTCGGTCACATAAGTTCGGAGGATACCAAAGATAAATTTTCTCATTAATGGGGTTACTGGTTGAAATTTATTCTGAAACTTTTTAGAATCGCCGGGAGTTTTTGAAATATCTGTATGTCGTTTAGTCATTACAATTTCAAACGTAACTGAATTCTGTCAATACCGCAATTATTATGAAAGACGATGAAATAGGCTTTTCATATGCGTCTCGAGAACCTACCCCTAAAAGGCTTACCTTAGGTGAGAAAGCAAAAGGAAGTTGAAGGCAGGCAAGGGATTAACCTGGATAGCGCCACTCCTTGTATGTTGGCACAACGTGCGCGCGACGTCTTCATTACGCCGAATGAACTCAAAGTTTCGGCAAATTGAAGCACCTTGATGGCAGACAACAACAATGAAGAGGATGAGACAGCGAAGAGGAGCGTCGCTGCGGTACTTCGAGCTTACGTACTCTCGGTGCTCCCGTTTGATTCACTGTCTTCCACTTGCTAGTATAGATTAGCATAGCAATATATAGCTATGCTCCTCAGGGTCGCAGTGTACAGTGCAGGAAGAACGACGTAGAGCATGGCAAACGCAGTATTTGTCTTTCAACAGACGTCAGACTTACCGAAGGTTAACATTCTACACGTTTATATACACAGGAGGATACAGTATATGTGCTTTCCTCGGAGGGATTCTCCCGCGTCGTTGACGACTATTGATGCCAAGCCGTACATCCGCAATACTACACTGAGCTTGAAGTCCCCGTTGAGAGGAAGGACTCCAATCAAAGTTTCGCGTTTGCTGCATACCTGAAAGTCTAAGTTGCTGAAAATGCATTAAAATAAGATTCTTGAGAAACTCTTGAGATCATGTTTTTACGTCGTTTTCACCATAATTATACTGCACTTTTCAGTTAACTTGACTTGAAGTATAAATTTAAAAAACAAGCCTGCAGAGCACAACCTTGCAAAGGGCTTTCTCATTATTTTTTGGTTTTTTACAAAGCTTCGTCTATGAGAAAGTATGTTGATAGATTTTGGCCTCCTTACAGGGGAAGTTTTGTAAAAAGCTGAAAATAATGAGGAAGCATTTATAAGGTTCTACTTTGCAGGCTTGTTTTGGCTCGAGAGACATTTTTCTATAAATTCAAAGTGTCATAAAATTTGAACCGCTTGACCGATTCAGGTAAAATTTGTACCTCAACTTTGTTCCATGTTAATCCGTATGTGCACCAAATTTAAATTCGGTTTTTTGTATAAAATTTGCTGACTTAGACAGCCGGGATTCACGGGTCGTCCAGGATGGAGTCCGCCGACTCCGGGATCCGATTAAAAGCCGGAGTCGGCGGACACCATCTGAGACTCCATCCGGTACTCCATCCTGGACTGCCAAGATTCCATCCGGGACTCCATCCTGGACTGCCAAGATTCCATCCGGGACTCCATCCTGGACTGCCAAAATTCCATCCGGGACTCCATCCTGGACTACTTTTCTCTGCGCGGGCACCAATGAAATGTGTCCGATACAACGCGTTTAACGGTATTTCGTTGTCGCCGATCCGGCATTCTGCGACAGGAGCAATGTAAGCAATATTACTAGTTGGTCTTTTTAACAGTAGACCAGCATGTACGTAGTTTCTGCATCGGACAGCATTTCAACCCTTCGGAAACCCTTTCCATTTTTCTCGATAACGTGAATATCTGCAGAACAGTTTTAAATATCAAGCGTCGCGGTAGCCACTCGACGCCAAGTTAAAGTAGAAAATTAATATTGCCTTGACACGAAAATTTGGATGCATATACCGTATATTAATTTTCAGATGCATTCGTCATTGACAAATACAATATTTGTATATTAAAATGAAGATTACAATACTCACGTACTGTCATTTTCAAATACCAGTATCGGAGAATACTTAACCTATTCTTAAATTTACTATAAAAGTATATTAATATGGAATTCATATACTCGTTTCATAAATCTCATATCGTTTGGTATATTAAATGCACGTTCATTTTTAACAGTATAAACCATTTTTGCTTCGGCATAGAGGAAGCTTTGTTTTCGTGAAAAAAAAATTTTTCGGCATATTCATGTCAGTATACTTAAAATGGTCTAAAACTAAATTGCCGTCTAAATAGCCATCGCAATTTTTAATATATCGGGCTCAAATTTGAACGACGAGTAAACTGTCGTTAAACAAGCTATGGGATTGAATTTGGTGTCAATCCGTTAAAGGGTTCACAATTTATGGCATTAAAAAAACTTAATTTTTTGTTCGTGCTCTAACTTTTACGGTTTTTAAGATATCGGGCTCAAATTTGGTCCACAAATGGACTGTTATTAAATAAAGTTTGGGAGTGAATTTGTCGTCAATCCGTTAAGGGGTTCAAAGTTTATGGCATTTTTAATTTTTTGTTCGTGCTCTAACTTCCGTAATTTTAAAGATATCTCGCTTAAATTTGGTACGCAAGTAAAGTGTGGGTAAACTAAACACCAGTTCGAATCTGCCAAGAATCTGTCAAGGGATTAAAAAATAATGCCATTTAAATTTGTTCAAAACAAGGCTGCAAAGTAGAACTTTGCAAATTGCTTCCTCATTATTGTTGGATTTTTACGCAGCTTCCTCTATGAGGAAGCCAAAATAGATTAACATACTTCCTCATAGAGGTAGATTTGTAAAAATCCAAAAATAGTGAGGAAGCAATTTGGAAATTTTTTGAAAGTTAATCGGAACAATAGCGTTTCTTACTGTAGGAATAATTTGTGTCGTTGTTGCATTATGTTCTTTCTACCAAATGATTTATCCTGCATTTGGATTGAATGCTTATATAATTGCTTTAAACTCCTTTACCACTGAAAGAAATAGACATGTTCTTCAAATGTATTAAATCAATATATCAATAATCTATTTATTTATTTGCAAACCGGGCATTATGCAATAATGTTAATATTATTATTTTATTAATAACGGAAAAAGCCGTTCTTGAAATACAGCGGCTTGAATTTTGCTAACCGGACATTTTTTCTAAACTCCTTTTATCGATGTTTTAGACCATTCTGAGTAATCTGACATGAAACCCCGGGATTTTTTTTTATTTTTCACGGAAACAAAGCTTCCTCTATGAGGAAGCAAAACAAATCATTCTAATTATTTTTTTGCCTGCACCTAGATATTTGATGGACATAATACAAAATTAGTTTGTATATTTGCTGAACCGTTTTTCAGTCATTGGAATTAATTAATTAATATTTCTCATTGAGAATTGAGAATGTATACATGATAGATTCTTAAAGTACACTCGAGAGCTTGCGTTGAGTTTGAGCTACTCTCTACATCCCACTAAACACGGTTATGTTACAGCAATGTAACCCAATGTAACAAGTAACATCACTTGTAACTTCCATGTAACTTACAGGTAAGTTATTATTTTCCACTCAACAATGTTACCATGTTATGTAACATGCGTTACGTAACCATTACACTCCAGTTATGTTGCCCGCATGTTACGTAATGTAACTGCTATGTTGCACAATGTAACCGCAATTTAACAGCAAGGTAACCGAAAGTTACCTGTAACATCACCTGTAACTTACATGTAAGTTATTATTTCCCACTGAACGATGTTGCCATGTTATATAACATGCGTTACAGAACCGTTACAATTCAGTTATGTTGCCTGTACGGGGCGTAATGTTACTGATGCAAAGTAACGTAAAAGTTACGAAACCGCAACTTCGAAAGGTAACTTCACGTGAGGTTCTTTTGTCGACTGAAAGTCTACAAAAGTCCACGGGTTGCGAAATCGCTACCCTTCGAAGATAAAAAAAATAGCTGCTACAATTAAAAGTAGAACAAGCTGTTGGCGAATAATGCCAACCAGTTAGGGCACCTCCGAAGAGTATCCCACTGTTTCTTTTGAACTGCGAAGTCGCTCAGTCTTATACACGCTAGGATCACGAATCGCTTGCGAGAAACTTTTGAGTCGTTAGCCACCTAGCGGACATATCATTCTGTATGAATATGTGCCGTTCTTACAACGTTGCCACGTTACATAACTGTAACATAACCGAATTATCGCCACAGTTACATTACAATCGTTACATACATGTTGCATTACAGTTACACACTTTCGTTATATAACTGTAACGTAACAACGGCATATAGCAGTTACATAACGTGGATGTTTACAATGTTACATAACCACTATAATATACATGTTACGTAAATGTTACATTCCCTTGCAATGTTTTTGCAATGTTGCCACGTTACATAACGGTAACATTGCCTTCCTGTCACAAAAGTTACGTCCCAATTGTTACTTGCACGTTGCGTTGCGGTTTCATAGCTTTTGTTATGCAACTGCAATGAGAATATGTCACATAACAGTAACATAACCTGCATATAGCAAATTAAACATCACATGTTACTCCTACGTTACATAGCCGCAACATAACGCAAACGTTACATTGTTACAATCACATTTAACTTCCAGATTACATTGCTGTTCAATTATGTGTTTACTGGGATGTTTCTCACACCATCTTCGGTTATTATTCATCAACTAAGTGTGCATTAAGTATTGCAAAGTAAGTCTCAGTGATTTTTCTGAGTATCCGCAAAGATAGAAAGCTGATTACGTTCAACAAATAATTACGTTCGAAAGGTAAATTTTTATAAAACGAATATGTTTTGTAAATACCGAAAGAAATTAATCTGATGGTGACAATCGATCATAAAAAGTATGAAAATGCTTATTTAAAAATGAATATGGACTTGACTTGAGAAAAGAACATCATTTGATGTCACAGAAAATAATAGACAGAGTCGTAGCACAGTAAAGAGCAACGCTATTATAGAAATATGCCTGAGTGAAACTCAAACGACGGTTGAAACAATGAATCAACAGTCTGGAAGAGTTCTTCTTATTTCCGTCGCAGCAAGCTCCCTCTCTGTCAACTTATTCTCGTTCTTCGCCCTCTCGTGGTGTATACGATCCCGTGCTCAATGCACGCTCCACACCGTTATCTCGTTATTCGAGTTGCATTCTGGTACTGTATACGGCAAGCCCCTCTGAATTGTAGCCTTGAACCTTGTCTCTCGAGCCACAATGAAACGTACTTTATGCCTTTTCACCTGCTGGTCCTTCCTTCTCACCCACACAGAAGTACTTCTGCATTCGCGTCGCAAACATGGCGAGCTCACAGTTACTGGCTATAGCGGACTGCAAGAGACGAAGGGTTCCAAAGAAAGCTTTCCACAATAGAGAAGCTTGGTTTATCATGCAGTTAAGAGTGAAAGAAAAGAGGTTATAGTATACGAAGAGTATGAATGCCACAAACGTAAAAAAAAACTCCCTGATGTGATTGTGCGCTCGTGATTTCTATTGTATCGAATAGTCAAGCACACAATCTCCCTCTGATTTTTATACCTCTCTTAAGACCGATATTGTTTGCTCAAACGTTTGAAGAAAATTAACTTTTAAATGTAATCACTTAAACGATTAAACGCTGCGCATTTAATCGTTTAACATCCAGGATGTTTATACCAGGTTTCTCAAAATGTCCAAAATATGCGAAAAGCGATTTGGAACAAACATCTGTATGGATGTGTGTATACCCGAGTTAAAATTTAGACCCTATTCAAAACCTAAAAGTGGCAGTCCCGCCGAGTAAATCGAGGATTATGAACCTCCGCAGATCCTTCGGAAATGGTATATATTGGAGTGAACGGAGAAAACTTTGGTAGAAAATTTATATGTCTGGACCTCCAATTAGATTCGACAGAGTCAGATGAGTTTCTTAGACCCCTGTATAAACCCTTAAAAGTGGTCTATTTTACCTATTTTTATTCAATGAACGGTGTTTAAAGGATCTGCATTTCAACATGGGTATAACAGACTTGCAACATTCAGACCTCTATATCCCTAGAATAGCTTCATCAACCAATCTGGAATTTGATACACGGAGAGAAGAATAACGCTTAAATTATTTAAAGTAAATAGCACCATGGTCGAAAAACCTATTTAAATTTGATTGAATATTTGATTTTCCGAATCGCATATATTTTTTTCCATGTCTTGTCTGTATTTATATTTTCCCAATTTATTTTACTTTTAACACGCTTCTGTATGCACTGTAAACATGTATCTGTAATCCTCGTCAAGCGTTCAGGCATTCGAATTTAGCCACTTTTTACCATTTCATTTTGCACTCTGTGTTTATATTTTTTAGCCTCATTTTATTGTATCGTTTGTTCCTTACTTCTGCCCACCGCGTGTATAGAGTATGCACGTTCTCGTTACACGTTTTAAATGTAAAAAGGACATTAAGAGGGATTTGCGGAAAAGATCGCCGCGTGTGCCCGCTCGGGTATGGGATTATTCCACCGCTAATTGCTAATCTCCCTCGGTGTACCATTAACGCCTTTTCGTTTATTCTCGCATCGGTAACATTCCGTAAAACCTAGAGCTGCCCTTCGCGCTCCGTATCGCTTCCAGCAGCCAACTATCATGGTTACCCATCCTCTGCAACCCCCTCCACCGTTCGACCGAGCACTTTCTAATTGGGGTCGCTCCATTGGGCGATCCATGATTTCTGAGCCAGACCTTTTCCTCCAACCCGCGATTTTCACACTCCCTACGAATGAATTCTCGTCAGGCGATTTAAAGCTTCGATTTTGCTGGACCACTTCCAATTTCTCGGGATTTCTCACGTCTAGTCTCACGTGACTCTTGGGTTCTCTCTGGCTTTCTTCATTATTATTACTTCTCCCAATGGCAGAGAGATTATACTTGTAGCGTCTCGCCGCACGACGAGTCGCAGTTCCGACGTTATTAATGTCGCTTAACGAGCTACGATGATTTATATCGGCATGACGTGTCCGCTTTTGCCAAGATTCGAAATATAGAGAATATATACATATGCGGGGAAAGATGATTAACGACTCTGTGACGTGACTGGACATAGTTATAGAGACAAGGCCAGCAAACCTTTCACCTGCTATTTATTTCACCGCTCGAACGTATCAAGTGTCCCCCCGAGTGGATAATTGCAATGTAATATCTTCCGACAAAAAAATCCTGGGTAGTAATTATTATAGCGCACCCTTATGATAGACTTGGGTCTGTTTTAATCTTGTCTGACATGAGTAACGTAAGTTTTTCTCTGACGCCTCGGATACGTGAGTTTTAATAGGAATTTCATAATATATTTGTTTACTCAAACATTCTGAGATATCTTTGTTTAAACAAATGTTCTGTCCTATCTTAGTTTTATTAGGGCACGTCGAGCTGTATTTTATAGTTATTCGGTAAGTGTGTAATGTTGGTATGCAGTTGTTTCTTTGTTTATTTGTTTGACCCGAGGGATCTCATAGGGTGATTCGAAGAATTAGTCACTAACCCGAGCAGAAATTAATTCAATTTGCCTCAGCTACCATCTTATTTAGCTATCCGTTCAGGATAGCTAAATAAGGCTCTGGTCTTGCCCGGATCATGTATCGGTATAACATTTCAAAACTGGCTAGCCTGAAATATTCCCCATCAGATCGCGATCAGGCATCGATCGGGCATTCCTGATCCGATTAGCTAAATGAGGTTCCGACCCCGCCTGGATTATTCATAGGTACAACATTTCAAATGTAGTTAGACTACAGTTTTCCATATCACGCCGGGATCAGGCATCGGTCAGGCATTCCTGATCGGGCTAGCAAGATGCGGCCCCGCTTTTGGCCAGAATATTTGAATATTCAAATCTAATTAACTTAAAATATAGACCACTTCAGACGAAATTATCAGAGTACTGGAAGGACATAACTCGCATTACTGTTATACAATAAATTAATGAGATATGTTTTCTATATAATATCGTTTATTATTGTAATACAACCGATTACAAATAGTTGTATTTTTATGTATGTGTCTTACACAATTATTCATGTATAAGGGAAAGCATATATTTTCTCGTTGACTGCATCACTTATATCCAAAATCATAATTTTGCGGTTGATTGAATCTATCGTCAATATTTTTCGACCTTGCGTTTTTTTACGTGCCACATTTAAAAAATTGATGAGTCGCATGGTTACGGGTACACACGTTTTTTAACACTCCACACTGTTCTTTTTGTTTTTATTCTGTTTTCGTCTTGAGTTTTGTAGTAGTAGTAGTTTATTCCATTGTATGGCTTCAATTGCCTTTTACATCCCATCCCTTCAAATTTCCATTTTTAACTCACATTTCCTGCGGCCGCAGCCGAATCCCCTCTCCCTGTATCGCATTTGCGCAAGGGCCCAGGGAAACTACGGAAAACCTGGGCCGATACAGTCGGTATTGGGTTCTTTCTCCCAGCGCCAGAGCTAGTCGCGCCCCGATGTGTGTAAATACTGAACTACAGACGTATATGTCGACCTATACGTCTGGAGCTAATCACGTTCAAGTATAGCACACAACGAGACTACGGCACCATGGATATTCAAACCCGCAACCTGCCGATGCTTCGGTTCTGTCCACCGGACGAGGCCTAAACATCGGGAGAGGATCTACAGTTTAAGGTCGGTTCAGTGATGCCAGATTCGAGGTAAAAGTACCTCCGCGGTACTTTTTTACCCCTTCCCGAGCGCCTGCGGGACTAAATTCTCCCGCGCGGTACCTGCGACTATTCGCCGTAGCGCGCGTAAGCCACGCCCCTCACTGACGCGTCAGGACCCGTCTCCCGCCCACCTCCCGGGCGCGTGACGTCACGCGCACGTTTATATAATAAGAATTTATTATTAAGAATAAATTATAAATGTTTCTCATTTATTTTTTAATTTATTCTTAATTTATATATGTTTGTGAAAATATATAAATATATATAAATATATATATATATATATATATATATATATTGCTTAAAGCTGTGTCTTAAACAATTAAATCAGTTGAATAATTTGGCGAAATATTGTTCGTTCGTTCAACTGTTTTAATAGTTTAGGCACAGCAAAAAAAAAAAAAAAATTTGCGTTTGCAAAAAAAAAAATATATATATATAAAAAGCATGGGATCGAACTGACGACCTTTCGGTTACAAATCTTCAGCTCTGTCTCTGCGCTGTCACGATTCATATAATACTTTTTAACTTTATACATCTTGTATATCTTGTACATTCAACGATTCCCAAGTGGAAAAATGATATGGAAACTCTATAAAAATTGTATATAGTGTAATATATGAAGCCTATATAGGAAAATGGACATATAAAATTTTTATATGTTGCATACAATACATATGAAGATTCTACAAAAATTATGTATAGTGCAATATATTTTCAGTCAAATAAATAAAATAAAGTAAAAAATCATTTTATAAAATCTGCAGACTATATATAATTTTCATATAAATTATATACAACTCATAGTAATTCTATATGTCCATTTTCTTATACAGATTATATATATTGCCCTATATATGATTTTCCACTTGGGTTAAACGTTGAACAGTGCTAAAAATTGTTATATTGTTGTATATTGATTTAAGCTGTGACCTAAACTATTGAAACAGTTGATTGCGATGCAGCATTAATTTGCGAACAGCTGCACGATTTTATGTGACTAGAGATTGGAATTTTGCCAATTAATTTTTCTAGTCACATAATTCATGATATTTTCCTATAAAGAAATTAATTTTCTAAAAAACGCGGTGAATCGTCACGCGTGACGTCACTAGCTCAACGGCTTGGTTGTGCGTGAGGTCACTAACTCGGTCGGGCGGGCGCGCGTGACGTCACCAGCCCGGTGGCCCGAGCGCGCGTTGCCACGCCCACCCGCCAGCGAGCGTCGCATGGTGGGGGAAGCTCGGCGAGCGTGCGGTACTTTTTCGAGGGAGCGTCTGGCATCACTGGGTCGGTTCCAAACCACCGGGGAATTGCAGAAAAAAGCACATAGAAAAATTCCATTGGTGCCCAGCCGGGAATCGAACCCGGGACCCACTGCGTGTGAGGCCACGACTCTATCTACTGTGCCATTGCCTTCCCCTCTTGAGTTTTGTATATATTTTGTAATAATTTCCTTTATTATCAGACCTGAATATGTCAATTTCCTTAGATAAAAAATAAAACTGTAAACCTTAATTTTTAAAGTTCCACGACTATCTACGTATGGTACCAGAATAAACTTCCAATATTTAAACGGGCATTCTCATTTTTTTATTATGGACCAGATCAGGAGCCTGATCATGACCGGTTTAGTAACCGGCCGAAGATGCAACATAACCTGATCGCGACCGGATTGGGAGCCTGTTAGCGGCCAGATGAGCAACATGATAAGGTCCGGATTTACAGCCTGATCGCGGCCAGATCAGAAATGGCGTTACATGCCATATCAGGATCGGATAGAGCCGCCTTATCCGGGCCGGATTACTAATTAAGGAAAACCTAATGAGGCCCGGACCTCAGCCAGAACAAATTACTACTCGGGAAAGAGGGAATTCATAAGAGATCAAAAAAAATAAATGGTGTCTCGAGAGGGATCTAATAGGGGAACTTAGAAAAATCAGTTTCTGCGAAGGGTCTCATAGGGTCTCAAAGGCTTTCATATGCAGACGAAGCTCATATATAGACGAAGCACCGAATACAGTACGTATGACCTATGACTGTAGCTGTGCGCCCGTTGTTTACAATCAACTAACGATTGGAATGGTTTCGGGACTGCAACGAGAGAGCTCGAGACCATGGGAATTGGAGTACAAAAATACTCTACTACTATACTACCCCCAAAAAAACACTACGTGTAAAAAATTGTGACAAGTACATTTATTGACGTGAATGGTATCAGATCTGCCTTTAAAAAAACAGCGTCAGAAATTTGAGCAGTAAGCTCTGATAGGTACAAAAAGTCATGAAATAAATTTAAAATACCTACAGCATGTCAAGTATAGTTCAATCAATGTAAGGGAAACCAACTTGAATTAATAAGAGCTTAAGTTCTTATTAATTGACATTGATTTATGGGTCGGCAAAGAAAAATATATAAAAATTCATATAGAAATCTTCGCATGAATTTTTAATAATGTTTCGTATGAATCCATAACTTTTAATTTATGTTTAACTTATCAATCTGCATGGTTATGTTTTGACCATTTAGTCATAAATTATTCTTGTATTGTTAATTGCCTTTGATTGAAACAAATCTTAAAGAATCTTAGTGATGCAGAGGTTATAATTTTTCATCACTAATTTTCACCATTGGAAATTTAAAGTAAAATCAAACTTCCCACTAATTTTTTATTTATCGCCTAATATGCCGTAGCTTTATTTATAATATGTTTACAAAAACCAAACACATTATTTAAATACATAATTTAAGATACGTTCTTGGTAATCACTATTACTATTCACTAATACACGTTCACGATAAGCATTTCATATTTACGGAAAAAACACTACGAAATATCTTTTATAATATTTATACACATTCACGGTTTGACCTGGCTCATGACTGTCTGTCGTTATCCACTAAACGAAGTTTGGTGGATTTGGAAAATCCCGGACGACGAAAATAAAACGAAATATTTTGTCACGTGCGACTAAAAATTCCTAAATCAAGATTCACTAACACTTATTTAGCCCAGATAACTAAGACTCACTCGAACAACACTTTTTCTCCGGATTCTTTTTTTTACCACAATATGCTACGTGTTACCTCTCTCACTGCACAAACGATACTAAACCGACTTCTATCCAAAAAGTCCGCACCGGCAATTATAAACAGGGACATTGATTCCGCATGTGGAAGCAATAATAGACACCAAAATTAGAGCAAGATCTCCTTCCGAGAAGCTTTTAAAACTCTTTCACGCATCGACCTCCCGGATCCTCAGCATCCGCGTAAACGCAGGTTGTCACCGCCACTGAAGAGGCATCATAAACTGTATAGATTATTACCATCAGCCGCGCTAGATAAAAGAACTGCGGCCTCCTGCTTACTAAGGAGCGTTAGACTTGGAACCTACTAGAATATCTATCTTTTTATGCGTAGTATTATAGCTCCGAATTCCAGCGACCAATGTAACCCGTTCAACTCATCCGATGACCAAAATTGTAAACTCCTCCCACCACGTTCTCTTTCCTGTATAAAAACCCTTGCCCACAAGGCAAGTCGAGTTTAGTTTAGTTTAGTTTTCGTCGGGTGTAGACACGATGCTCCAGGCCTTCGTCAGAAGGGAGCGAGTAGCTACTACCGTAGTAGTCATTCGGTCGCACAGTCTCTTGCTAAGTCTCCGTTTAATTCTACAGATCGCGACGCGCGGCTTCTCCGTTAGCTGAGTGCGAGTAGAATTATCCTATTTGTTTCTCAAAGTAAAAATCATTATAAAAGTGTTTAGAATCAATCCGTAGATTGTATATTCCGATAAAAACGCGACGATTATTTAAATTGTGAATTCTGCTAAAACGCAACGTTTATTGAAATTGTGTATTCCGCTAAAACGCGACGTTACTTAAAATTGTATATTTCGCTAAAAACGCGACGTTATTGATACTGTGTATTTCCGCGACAACGCGACGTCTTTATTATTTTCCCGCTGCGGCGACGAACCTCCGAATCGTACGAAAGCATCAACGTCTCTCCCATTGTCAAGGTATTTATTATTAAGAAACTTGTGTACTTGTATTGAATGCTAATAAACTCTGATGAAACTAAACAATTTCTAGTACTCTGGTTAAGAGAACAGGACTTCTCGAGGTCCTCAGCGTTACCCACGACACTCTACTATTTTTAATCGTAGAATTAGAGATACACTAACCGCTCGGTGTAATCTCGCATTTTCTCAACGTCTCCGGACGTCACAATTTCAAGGGAGTTTCAAAGTTCAAATAAGCATTGTAGACGAACGACTGAAGCTAAAATACTCGTTTTGGTCTTAACAAAAGTATTTTAATGGAAACTATTTTATCACAACTAAAAATAGCTCGAAAAACGTATAATTTTTTAGATATCATGTATTAACCTCGAAAACAAGTGGTCAAAATCGAAAACTCGAGTAAGAGAGTGTTGGAGCGCCTTGTCAGCTCAGTCGGTATAGTAGGTAGGTAAATGTACTTGTCTCGAGCCGCTACCGCGACTCTTGATACTATTTAGCATCATACTTGTATGTTAAATTGAATTTGATGCATAATATCTGGAAAAAAAACTTTTTGTACAGTGCATTAATTTTCCAAATATTTTTAATAGTGTGATTTTAATTATTTGTAACTTGCCCAAGAATAGAATAATAAATACGAATAAAAATCTCTATTTCAGTCTGGGACATTTATGTGGATTACCTATGTGCAGTTCCTACAAACACAACGGTTGCGCCGAATTGACGACATGAATTCACGATAAATGAACTCGCGAATAAAAGAGCTCCACGTGAAACCATCTGGAACTACCGGTATCAACAACTTTCATATGCTTCCGGCAAGAACGACCGATTTAAAACTTCAATCAGCCTTGAGGCAAGGACTGTTGAGACAGAAGAAAGGTAAAAAGGTAGGAAGGAAAGAGGGACGTTTCATCTCGCGACAAGGCCGTTACGTTGTACGATCCCCATGAGAGAAAGAGTACTCGTGGATTATGCAAAAATTCTCACCGCTACCAGCTCGAGGCACTATCCGACCGACGCCTTTGCGTTCGACAAAGCATAACGCAGGCGCGCGCGGCCGAAACGGCCAGCCGTTTAAAGCAATAAAACCGTGAAGAGCACAAGCGGGCCCTTGGAAAGGCTCTCTCGTGTCGTTTCATCGCACCCTTCTCTATCGCGACCCTTGCCTCTGATCTTACTCTACAATGAAACCTTGCTTCACTTCCTTGCTCACTTTTGTTCTGTTCATTGACTTCTTTAATTTGATCGGCCAAAATGAAATTTGGCCATTGGTATTTTTAATTGCATACAACTTGAACACAATTTTCTTTCAATCAATAATTCATGGTCCAATTCAGGCTCTCTAGATAACTAAAACTCCTTGATATATAGTCTTGTTCAGATAGAATTCCATGTCTCCATGGAGGGTTCTTCGTGGTCTTTGTGTGCGAAAATCAGAGAGATGATATTCGACGATCGATCTTCAAGGACTTTTGCAGGGTACACAGTCCCTTGTGCGACGTTTCCGTGCTTTGGGTAGATGCCTGGAGACTGTGTACAGAAAACACCTCGGAGATGATGATAGCAAGGTATGTACGTAGTCAGGGAACAGCGCAGGGATTCCTCGGGGCTCTGAACGAGGTTCAAGCTAACAGGACCAAGCTCACCCTCCATCTATGTATATACACTAAGAGTGTATATAGTAATAGATGTGGGGATTGTTACCGTTGCGGGGGATTTGGTTGCTGGTCGGTGAACGCTTCCCGGAGGGCTACGCCTTAATAAACACTAGCCTCGTTTTACCAGAGGTCGCAAGTACATAGCCAAAGCGAAAAAGGAGATATGGAGCAAAGAATAGAGAAAAAGTGGGACAGAAGACGGGCTAGAATCTCGTAGCTTGGCTTTTCTACTTGAGAAGCTGTGCTTCTGTTTATCCGGAGCGTCTAATGCCACCCCAGGTGAAGCGAGGTAATTCCAGAAGAAATATCGCGTTGCACAGCCCTGGGTATGCCATCCGCAGCAGAAGCTGGGTTTCGCATGGCGGAAAACGACCGGTCCACAAGCGCAGCTTTTTTTGCACGAGTCTGGCGGCGCTATTAAAAAGAGCAGGCTCTAAAGGGAGGATGATCGTTTAATACTACGACGACGACGATGACGACATAGACTATGAGGTCGGATGCTGGAGGTCTTCACGGCTGACTGGGAAATGGGAAGGAAAAATCGATCGTAATCGTCGCTCCCACTCGCTCTTCCTCTTTCACTTCAATTGCGTACCATTCGAATAAACGATTTTCAGGTTTTTAAAGAGAACAGGAGATGGAAGGTAATGAAAGGAAGGCACCAATGGTATGAGAATCCCATCGACGACACGTGCTACCCCAAATCCAATGGTTTGGAGATTTGATAAAAGCGAAGATAAAGTCAAGTTATATCGAGCCATTATTGAGGCCACAAAATTATTCCTAACTGTCGCGGGTTATGGGGTTAAAGGGAGGCCATTCGATTGTAGTAAATCAAAAAGGTGGTCATCGTTTTATTCTGCTTCATACCTTGAAAAATATATAGTATCGGGAGTTACGTGATATGAATGACATGGAAGGTTAATGCGCAATTTATCGTAAGTTATCTTCAATTTTATGAAACAATGTAGGCATCACCTTAGCGACGGGTATCGATGGCATAGCTGCCAAAGAAGATTATCGTTTAATGGCCTGGAAAGGGACAATAAGTTTCGGGAAGAGCTTAAGTGACTGCGCGTACTGTCATATAGTATCTAAATAGCGACATTCTAAAAGATCAGCTAAAGACTCCTATTCCTTTGTAAGCTTACCAAACAAACGAATGTACTGTACACTGTGGAACGGAGACAGTTCGTAGAGAATTAACCAGCAACTCAACCTTGTTAACAATAATACTGCTAAAGTTCCATCACAATACACAGTAGAGAATTCCCTTCTGAGACACTGAAATGCTTTTAAACAATTCTGGACAAACGACAATGCAATCATTTTCAAGATAGTAGTTATTGCGAAATAAGAAGGACAGTTATAAATTGTCGGAAAATGTTGAGTCGACGCTCATTGCATCTTTTGTCTTTTATCTTTAAAACAGCAAATTGATCTTGTTATTACAGAAAAGGGTGCGAGAGCGGAGTATAGTGAATCTCGGCGTGGAGATAACACGAAAGACGCGTCTCGGTGACAAAAGGAGTTGGGCTGGTGGGTAAAACAACTCTTTTACTTCTTCTTTCTTATCCGAAGTTGCTGAGGTCCTTCTCGTCACACCTGCAGCGGCGAGTGACACAGCAGCGGCATCACTAGCACGGCACGGACAGGAACCTGAGGACTAAGACGAAATACGAAAGCAGTGAAAAGAAGCGGTGAAGGCGTAGAGCCGAGTCAAGACTTGGTTCCACTATTGCTTCGAGCTCAACCACGTCTCAAGGCCTGAAACTTCTTGGCGGATACTCGACTCACGTTTCTCACGTCTCTTGCACGGTCACAATTATTTTCGGCTTTAGAACGAAGAAAGCAAGAGAGTGAGAGAGAGACACAGAAAGCGCGAGGAAACGTCTGAAATCTACAATCTGAGTGGAATCTTTCCACGGCCATTGCACAGGCTACGCTGGGGCGACGGTGGCACAGTAGTGCAAGAAATAAGGGGTAGACGCGAAGGGATTACCACCCGCTTGCAATACCCTCCTTTTTCTTTTACTACTTGGCTCTTTCTTATCTCTCTTGCGATCCTTCGTCCTAAGCCAATAAAAGAAAAATGTCTGGAAAATTCATTTTAAAGAGCCATCATTTTTTTTTCTAACAAACAGCAAAACATAACATCGCTTTCAAAGTCAAAGACATGTACAATACGCGCGTTTTATCCATCAGAGAAAGACAAACATTTGGATCCGAATGTATTCCGATGCTCTGAAGTAAAACCAATTTATATCAAACTGAAAGACACTTGCGATGATTATGATGATTGCATTTATGGATCGTTGCTGAGCAAACAAAAATAGTTCGTCCGCAATCCCGGCAACACACATTCCCGTGTTTACGAAGAAGATGAAGTTGACGTGTCTATGGGGTATTCCATACCAACTCGACCAACCGCCGAACCGCAACTTCCCAAATATGGTTGGCAATTTTTTACGTTATTCTTCCATATGAAAAATGCATGTTGAATTTTTTCAGATTATTTTCTAGCGTCGTTTTTTAATTATAAATATTTAAAGCTAAACAAAAAACCCTATTTTTTAAAAATCTGCCATTTTTGACATCATCAGCAACAAAGTTTTTTATCCCTAAGCCAGAGTGAAGAAATTTTGTTTTCTATTTTTTTTTGTACTTTATGATGTTTATTTTTTTTATAAATCTATCTACACAAAATCTTTGAAAATGATTAAAACTACGATGAACGGACTGTTATGAAAATTACCAATGGTCGTGATTTCACTTCAGGCTCTATGAGCTATCTATTGCGAATTTATGATACATAGGGTGCATTTCATGTCAACTCGACCAACGGCTGAACCTCACCAAACCAAATGTGGATTGCGATTATCCGAAAAATGCAATTAATAAAAAAAAAAATGCAGAAAAAATTGTTTCTCTACTTTGGCTTAGGGACCAAAAATTTTCTTGTTAATCGCAGTATTTTTAAAAAAGTCAGATTAAAAAATAATTGCGTTTTTTGTTTCGCTTTAAATATTTATAATGTTATATATTATAATGTTATAATAACAAAAAGACGTTAAAAAAATCTGAGAAAAATTCTACATGCATTTATTATGTGGAAGAATAACATAAAAAATCGCGAGCCATATTTGGGAAGTTGAGGGTCGGCCGTTGATCGTGTTAGTATGGAATGCCACCTATACACGAAGAGAAGGATCTGATACTTTTTACCATATTTCTAGTAAAAAGTATCGTAAATTCCTGGTACAAGGTCACATGATGCCACCTATTAAGAAGTACGAGAACTACGAGAATTTTTACTACGAAATATGGTAAAGAAATTTATGTATATGGTAGAGAAATTCTCATAGTTCTCGTACTTTTTGTCAGGTGGCGGCTATGGCTTCCCAATACCAGGCGCGTTTGACAATTTTTACCATAACGTCTGGTAAATTTTATCAGATCCTTCTCTCCGTGTAGAAACGCTTTGTCAAAGTTCTATACGATTTTCTCATAGGTCCCCTAAGTAAAAGCATGAAGTATAGGTATATTCATCAAGTGGATCGAACCGACCTTATCGTTAGTCAGCGACCCTCGATTCGTCAAAACAGAGAATCGTGGTACAAATCGACAGACATTTCACCCTCGCGCTCTTTCTCGTTATACCAATAACGTGAGTTCCGGGCCGCATCGAAGAAAATCTCGCGCTCACACGTGCAATCGTAATGGGATTTGGGGTATCCAGAAAAATCTTGTCGATGTCGTGGACGAGGGTTTAACACGATTAGGGGTGACGTTCGACGTGCCTTCGCCAATTTTTCCTGTTCGCAGTACTGTTTTTCGCTCTTCCCTTGTACCTGTTCTTAACATTTTTCAAAGCCAGAAATGAACGGAAGTCATCAATCACTACAATGAAGACATTTTTTATTTTCATGATCGCTCACGCTCAAAAAGAACAAGCCTACAAAGCTTACAAAGCTTTTACAAAGCTTCGTCTATGAGGAAGCTTTGTGAAAAGCGAAAAATAATGTGGAAGCAATTTGCAAAGTTCTACTTTGCAGGCTTGTTTATGCTCTAGACATTTTTCTCAAAATTCAAAGTGTCGAAGAATTTTAACCGCGTAACCGATTTTTCTCAAATTTGTACTAAAACCTTGTACTATGGTAGTTCATATGTGGAGCAAATTAGAACCCGGTATCTCATAATTTGTACGAGCCAGCGTGAGAATGAGATTTTTCGAGAAATTCAAAATGCCATAAAATTTGAATGGCTGGACAGATCTGCGTCAAATTTGTACTGAAATGTTTTTCGATGATAGTCCATAAGTGAACAAAAATTAAAATAAATCTACGAAAAATTTAAAAAAATAAACATTTCCGTAACGCCATTTTTTTCTGTTTTTCACCAAAATCGAAATTTACCGACATATCGATAGTTCTTTTAACTATATTCATTATTAATAATGAATAATCGTGAAATTATGTCGAAAATTGTAGTAGAATATCTCAGAATTTATAGGAGTTGGTCTTTGCAGCATTAAATAAATTGAAACTTCAATAAAATTAGAACTATCCTATTGATTCTCGAAAATTTTTATATACATCATGATTTGAGGGTATTCCACACGAACAAAAATAATTTTGTTGTTGCAGCTAGTCTTAGTTTGCTAGGTCTATTTTGCTGCAAAAGCCTTTCATTCAGCTCATGCAGCAGCTAATTTGGTCTCTCAGCAAATAAGCATCAGTTGCGGAAACGAAAAATGCATCTCCCAGATTATTTGCCGACCCAACTAATGATTTGTTGGTGGAACTTATACATTTTGCTGGAAAAAGAAATTAGTAAAATGGGCTTCGCATCGGTAGCAACTGAATATTTGCTGTAGCGACGGCGTTTCATTTATCGAAGTATTTGTGCATACAAACAAACATTTGCTACTACCACAGAAAATGTTTGGCACTCGAACGAATTCGTTTAAATTGCTAGCGTAACCAATCGAAAAAAGTTCCACCAATAAATGAGCTGCTGCAAAAAAGGCGGGTTGCGCATCCTAACACGTTATGCGCAGCGCCATTCTTCTGTCGCGATCTATTTTCAATACTGCTTTGTTAGTGCGAAGTTCGTTCATGTCCAGTTCGCATCGTCAGCATATGCTGTCTTGACGATGGATTTACCAAATGCGCCGGGATCCTTGCGATCTTTCTTCAAAACGTGGGGCATTAGTAAAGAAGTTATACAAAGAAGTTATAAGTGTAAACTGTTTAAAAAGTTCGAAGCTCAAAATGACAGCTGCAGAAACGACGTGTTTCGTGAAACTATTTGGGGCGATAATAGGGGATATAGTTTCGGAAAGTAATCTGTATTGGAAACTTTACGTGTCATTGCGTGAAATACTCGACCTCACTTATACTAAACGATTGCCGAAAAATGTTAGTCCTCTGTTGCGAGTACTAACACAAGAGCATCTTGAACTGTACGTCAAATTAGGTGGTCCAACCCTGAAGCCCAAACATCACATTCTCACGAGCGCGTTTGCGCTCTTAGGAAATCACTATTGCTGCAACATCAAGTTCTTTGTGTTACCAGAAAAATACTTTTGCTGCAACAGCAAACTGTTTGCGCTGTCAGCAAACTGTTTGCGCTGCCACCAAACTATTTTTGCTGCAACAGCAAACTGATTGCACTGCCAACAAACTACAATGGCTGCAACAGCAAATTGCTATTACTGCAATAGAAAATTGCTATTGCTACTGTAGCAAATGAGATACAGCAAATAAATATTGCTGTAAGAGCAAGTACTTTTGCTGTCACTATATTTGCTAATAATTTTTGCTGCGATTGCTAATCTCATGCTGCCGTTACTAATTATTTTTCTCCGTGCATTTACGTACGATATTTCAGTCCGATATCTCTTAACTTGTGAAAGTTATATCGTGAAAAGGATATTATCAAAATTTTAAAAATGCTGTAAAACTTGAATTTACCAGTCGATTTGCGTCAACTACAATCCCAAACACTGGTGTATGATAGCCTACTAGCGTGCCAAATTTGATGCAGATACATCTATAATTACGACAGTTATCGTGCTTACAAGGAAATCTGCACATACACACACGCATACAGAACCACTTTTCTCGACGTTTTGGATTATTCTAAGTGTCCTGACATTAAAATCTCGAAAAATAAAAATTTCACGAAAACAAAGCTTTCTCTACGAGGAACCAAAAAAAAAGTGAAGGTCTTTTCCATTTTTTATTGTTTATGGGTATTTTAGTTCTCATAGTAGATTAATCCTTAGTTACAATGGTATACGATCAAGAGATATCTTTAAATAAATAATTATTACTTTGAATAGTTGTATTTTAAACTCTTTGGTAAAATTTATAATTATATTCCATAATCGATAAGTATGCCGAGATGCACTTCATTTATTACTATGAATTTATTGGGAAAAACCAATAAATGATATTTACAACAATTAGAAAATCTATAGAGTCCCTATATATGTGGAGCAGAGAAGCATGAGGAATTGGAACACACACGGAGAAAACAGGTTAGTTGAGAAAGCTAACCTTTAAATGCTTGGAGCGTTAGATGTAGTTTGGCTGGCATTACCAATCGGTTGGTTGACATCCATCGGTTAGTTATCATTACTAATCGGTTAGTTCTGACACGCAATAACTTGCTAATGCCATATTTTACCATGCCTGTTCGTTGGCACGTATCAATTCCGTAGTTCCTACAACTACACCCTTTTCTCCGTGCACCCGTGCACCCGTGCATCCGTGTGTGTGTGTGTGTGTATACATATAGGGAACCGGCAACGAAGTCTACCAGTCGAAAAACGCGAGGACCTTCGCTGCTGTGTCTATTTTTGTTGCGGGTACATGTTTAAAAAAAAAGGATAAAAAAGCATGTGAAATATGGGATCAAAAATAGGACGGTCCTCTGGGTGGAAAGGCAGAGAACGAAAAAACAAGCGAGAAAAACCGAAAGAGAACGCAAGGTTTGCCTCGATGACGAATTGATAGTGTATACGATGTATGTAGCTACATTCAGATATACGTATACGCATACAGGAATATACGCACCACATCTATAGTATCCGGTTCGATTCGACAACAAGATATGACCCACATTACTTTCGGCTATCCTTTTTTGCTTCCTCATAGAGGAAGCTTTGTTTCCGTGAAATTTTTTTTTCGAGATTTTCATGTCAGGACACTCAAAATGGTCTAAAACGTCGAGAAAAGTGGTTTAGAAAAAAATGTCTGTATGTGTGTCTGTGTGTATGTGCAGATTCCTTGTAAGCACGATAACTGTTGTAATTTCAGATGTACTTTTTATTTTATATTTTTTATTTGCATTTCCCCCTGTCTGGAGGCATTATGCCTATTGCAGGGTCGGCCCAGTATGAAAGGCGCTATTAGCCAGTCCCCCCCTGAGGGTCTGGTCCGGATAAGTAACCAGGCCCCCATGCAGCCAAAATTTTGAAATTTTTCACAGATTTATCGTAAATTTTTTTCACATATGGACTATCATCGAAAAACATTTGTTTACAAATTTGACGCAGATCTGTCCAGCCGTTCAAATTTTATGACATTTTTAATTTTTCGAAAAATCTCATTCTCGCGCTAGCTCGTGCAGATTACGAGATACCGGGTTCTAATTTGGTCCACATATGGACTATTATGGTACAAGGTTTTAGTACAAATTTGAGAAAAATCGGTTACACGATTAAAATTCTTCGACCCTTTGAATTTTTAGAAAAATGTCTCGTGCATAAACAAACCTACAAAGTAGAACTTTGCAAATTGTTTATAAAAATGTCTAGAGCACAACCAAGCCTGCAAAGTAGAACTTTGCAAATTGCTTCCTCGTTATGATTCGCTTTTTACAAAACTTCCTCTATGAGGAACCCAAAATCGATTAACATACTTCCTCATAGAGGTGGCTTTGTAAAAAGAGAAAAATAATGAGAAAGCAAAGTTTTACTTTGCAGGCCTGTTTTATCATTCGAAGTTATGACTGAGGTCCATACATATACCGCTTCTCCGATGTACCAACATCAGTGCACTCACCTATACATACGCATGTGTCATAAACAGGTTAATAAAAATGTAGAACAAAAAAAGAAAAATCACAGACATAGAATGTCGATCATATACTGTATAGTTCACCAAAAGTGTCTATAAACGGAACCTGCGGATATAGTGGTAGTGGAAGTCGCTATGAATCCATTCCCGAGAGGGTCGATTTTTCGTTTCCGAGGATTTTAGAATTGGATTTCCATCGAATCTCTCGATGACGCGCTACAGGGAATATACTACGTCCAATAATCCTTGTATACCCAGCGGCAGTGTGAATGGAGCATTAATAATTGCAGACTTTTTTTAACGTCCGCTGTAGATTCCCATTGCGTATAACTTTTTTCAACGGGGGCTTTACCAATGAACGAATATTGTCCTCACGCCTCGTAAAGTATTTACGCATACTAATACTAATGTTCTAATCAATTCAGCTAGAATGTTATTCTTATTGAGTCTCATCGCTTGTCGTCATGTACACTGAGAGAAGAGTTTATGTAACACATGCATGAGAAATGCTACTTCTCGTGGCTGCCACGAGCCGCTTAAACTGCGTTTTATAGCTAAGGATACGATAAAAATGTTGCGCATGCGCAAATCGCCCCAATTTTACTTCTCGCACTAGTCTTTTCTTCTCGCACGCAATTCTCGCACTACTGCTTTCTTCTCGCACGCAGTTCACGGACGCTCCGCTCGGGCGCCCTACGCCCGATCGGAAACCGTTTTGAGACTAGCGTACATAACCCGAAAACCGTAGTGATGTTAAGGCTCTATGTCTAGGCGTTCGATACGACTACTGTCACCGTGATTTTACATTTGATATCAAAAGTTTTTATTTGTGTTCTAACTGCGATATTGACGAATCCATCTTGCGCTGCAATTGCAATCGCAGAATATGCAACATTCTCCAAGTTCCTAGTTTAGACTGCTAAGAAATAAATGTGGTTAAATGATGACAGTATTAAAAGATAAAATATTCTGTATCATCACTCAAATATTTGCATGTGTTTTTACTGCATTGGGGTTTTTTAAATTTAATTTTCGACCCATTTTTCAATATTTTGTGGGTTTTAGGTAACTGAAACATTGAAAGATTATATTTCTTCCTGTCGGGGGGCTACGCCTTCTTCGAGGGGGCCTTCGCCCCCCCCCCCCCCCCCCCCCCACCGGGGCTGCGCCCCTGGACCCCGCGCCCCCATACGCCCGCCCCTCCCTTCGACGCCACTCGAAGTGCACTTCTCATACATTTTTTACATAAAACAGTATGCGATACGCGTGCGGAACGGCGAACATCATACGACGGTTGTGAAGTTTGTCGCACCAACTTCGCAATCTGTGTATAATGGTCGCTGCCTCGCACTTGTATCGCAATATACTATTATTCACTACAACATAATATATGTTTAGTTCGGCTGTTTCTTAAAATATTTGTTAACAGTTACAAAATTTATTAACAGCAAATAAAAATGCGTGTTCTCATAACAAAGTCTTATTCTGACCGCATTTTCGTCAAATGAAGGATTTGCTTATGCAATTTTTTTTACATAAGTCGTTCGATGTTTGTTATAAATAAAGAACGATTTGGGACAACACGATTAAAGATAGTCAGGACACCTTCGGAATTGTTAATAGTTAACAAATCATCATTTGCCGTTACGCAGATTTGTTTACAGTTAACAAATCTATATTTGAGTAAAGTACCGTCTGTTTGGCGCGATCGTTACGTTTGTTTACAACCGTTGACCCTCAGAGGATTCGTTCGTTCTCGCGCGCTCCTCGACGCAATCACGCCATAGTTGTAGTTTGACAGTGCGAGTGAAACAGTGCATAAAATGGACGACCTCCTCATTTCGCGAGGCTTGCACGACGGATTGGAAAAAGTCTTCGAACGTAAGTACAGAAGTAATGTACTAATTAATAGGTTCGAGCAGATACAAGTAAGGAAGTCTAACGTTGCCACGTTACAATTGCATCTTACATATCGTCTTTTGAGCGAGATGGGGATTGCCGATTACATCGATGTCGGACGTATCATCGTAGAACTACTAATCGAAAACGTTGAGTACGTCAATTTGCCTGTTATTGAATCTCCAAGTTTCGAGGTAACATGGCTTCGAGTAAACGCATAATACGAAATGTAACCATTACATAAGAAACAATTAGATTAATGTAAATGTAACTGACGATTATATTGTTATAACCGAATCACAAAAATATTTATTTATTTAAAAGGAAAATATATAATAAATATATCCCTAATTAAATATACATTTATTTATTTGTAGTTTTACCTTCACTTGAACCAATACGATTGGAAAGCACATCGAACTAGATGTACCGGTCTGTTAAGATATGCATTAATTGATTCAAATTATTATAATGGTAAGTGTTAATAAGTATTCTTTAAATTAAAAGCCAATCCAATATTGAGTCAACTTAATGTTCTGTGGACACCAATAAGGGAAATATTCATTCAAACGTAAATTTATTAATTATTGACACATCATTATTTGGGCCAATTTAGGAGTTAAAATATACGTTTATTAGCTGTTAATAAATGACTATTTGTGCCAATTGAAGGGGTCAAATAAGCGATTTTTTAATTACAACAAAATATTCATTTCGCCATATTTAACATAATGATTTGTTAATAGTTAACAAATCCTAGTACCCACAAATAAACTCTTTTCTCAGTGTATCTTTTCTCATTCTGAAGTAAATGACGCTCTCGTCGTTAATAAAAAATATCGTAAAATGATAAATGGATAAGGAGTTTTAAGAGCAATATATTCAATATCATCATTGTGATCTGACATTTTTTAATTGCGTAAATAGAAGACTTGGAGATGTAGTTGAGACAATGTCACGCATTTTCTGGAAATGCAATCGGTAACGAGAACTTGAATTCAATTTACTCAGAGATTATTCATATTCGAGTAAAAAAGCAAATTCCGTTGATTTCTTCGTTGTGTAAATTTAATTACAGTTCCTGTTATCAAGCAGAGTTTCCGACGGTGCAACACTTCACCTTAATTACAGAGTGGACTGACGTCTCAATTCGCCGGGTGAATTAGAATATCTGAATTTCTTGTATCTAATTTATAGTTCCACAATTCCTCATGTAAATTGCGCATTGTAAAATAAACTAATACTATACTTTTGCACTTGTAATAAAGTTATCAATTTGGATATACAGTCGCGTACACGTCGTACATGTTCCCTTCTGTCAGTTGCTGGTACATGGTCAATGATTAGGCCATATTTATCCATACAGACCGCAAAATCGAGTGTGGAGAAGATTGATGCAACGAACGAGTTTTTGCGAACACGAGAGCAAGCGCAATTCGTGCAATAATCGTTGGACAGCATTGATAGTGGATGAGAGTGCGATTTCGGTCGCTTTCCATGCTCGTTGGAAGCGTAAAACGACGAATGTTCTCGTTAAACGCAGTTATACAGGGCTTGAAGGGTGCGTCGGTAAAATTGGTAGTTCTCGATGTGTGTTGCTCGCTGAGTGTCAGACTTTTCGTGTATTGGGGTAAAACGCGTTGCTGTAAGAGACGAATTACACCCGAGTGTACTCATATTTGGATTCGACGCAATACAAAAGTACATGTATTGGAGCGGTCGACAGATATGTTCGTATTCCAAATAACTGTTAGTTATGATACAGATAACAGAAAGATCCTCCAGTGGACAATTCAATCCTTATTATTATGACCACAGTGAAGTTTGTATTTCTATTTACATGGTGTATGTGAGTGTTTCCATGATTTTATGCTTTCCTATAGCCATTAAAAGCGTTAATACGGCTTAATTTGTATGCGCAAATAGAGTATCAAGCGATTCGGTTCATTTTAATTAATATTCATCTGACTGGCCCTTCCGAATCCGGTTTGCACATTATTTTTCTTTTCAGATGCGTTACCCATCTCATATGATGGATACTGCGTTATTTTAACAAATGAATAATTACAATGTTCGATTAATTTCCATTAATGAATGTTAAAGAATTTTTTTGTACAATGTGAGATATTCCGAAATTCCCGGCAACTACAAAGTGACAGCTACACTGAGAGAAAACTTGAAATCCTGACAACCTCGCGCGATGGTTGGCAAATATTACTTTGGCTCAAAGAAATAGAGGTTAACACAAACACCCATTCGTCGAGGCAATACAATGCATTTCTTTGAGACAATGCCGAAAAGTCGAACTGACAATGGAAACGATCAGTTAGTAACCAGCCGCCTAAAACGGAATCCTTTGAGAAAAAATGATTTTTCAGAGGCTATGCTATCACTACAATAAACGAGCAATATGATAATTTAAGGCTATCGGTGCTGGAGGCAGCAGCGCAAAAAACTGAAATGCTCAAGGAACCGAAGAGAAAAGGAACTAGCGCACTCTAAAAACCAAGCGTGTTGCAAGTGTGTTGTTTCCTATCTTTTACATTATGACGCGTTTTTACACACTTTCAAGCATGTTAGCATTTCCATGATAAGTGATATCTGAAAGGAACACGCCTGTAAGTGTGTAAAAACTCGTCATAATGTAAAAGATAGGAAACAACGCACTTGCAACACGCTTAGTTTTTAGAGTGCGCGTCTAATACAGGGAAACCTTGGTTCGACAACTAATGCCGCTCAGTAAAAAAGGAGATACAAAGGCTGTTAGAAATATGTCACGATACAAATTTCAATAAAAGTGACAAAGACGAATACCTGAAAAGTAAAAAATATTATAGGAACTTAATCTCGGTAAAAGAAAAAGAGTATATGGAGATTTTAAGCAATTAGTTCGCGAATATTAGAAACGTGATTTTCTGATTTCGGCCAACTTCAATACCAAACAGCATTAAATGTACCTGCACTTGTGGAGAACTATTGAGCAAGATATGCTAACATTTACGAAAGAGCACTCACGCTCTTTTTTTATTTAAAAAGCTATAAGACTCGAATTTAAGGATACATTTTGTCAAAACTTGCGACAATCAAAGGCGGGCTCCTACCATACTTGTGTATGAAATTTCAGCTCAATCGGTCGAGCGGTTCTTGAGTTATAGGTGATTTTTAAATTCCGGGGACTTTTTTTCCGGGGTAGTTTTTTTCCTTGGTACGTTTTTTCCCCTAATACTTTTTATCCGGGATTCCTCTCATTTTGCTCTGAGCTTCAATCGTTGCTCTATCACGCTTCGAGTTTATTGTTGCGGCTTAAAAGTCGATCACGGTAACATATCAGTTGCTTTCAGCTTGTTAAGCTCTATATCGTAACTGATAGGTGATATAGTATATAATATGGAAAAATAGAAACCTGTCTATCTCGTGTATACAACAGGTGGATGATGTTCCAAATCTGTATCAAACGGATATGCAAAAATAGCTTTGAATGTTTCCGATATCGATATTCCAATATTTGTCAACAAACTTACACAACTATCTATATATAGATTTTTAACAAGATTCTCGCCGGTATTCTTAGCGACAATCTCGGCGAGAATCACGGTTGCGCACCGAATCCAGATTCGTTTTAAATCTATCTGAGAATCTCGCTCAGCTTCTTACCAAGATTCTTTATTGGGTAGCTGAAAATGAAAAGATGAGATGAGATTCTTTTCATTTTCATTGAAAATGAAATGAATCTATATCAAAATAGATATTCACGAATATTAAAGGATTGCTAACACTAATTGGTTAGTACATCGACGAAGGTTAGACATGTGCAGTCGAACTCAGAAAAGGTTTACAGTCTTATATATATGCTGAGTCTTTCTCTTTTCTTTTTTCTTTTCATCTTCAATGAAAATGAAAAGTATCTCGCTGGGCGAGATTCTAATAGAGATTCTTTTTATTTTCAGCTATCCACTAAAGAATCTCGATAAGAAGTTGGGCGAGATTCTTTTCATTTTCAGCTACCCACTAAAGAATCTCGATAAGAAGCTGGGCGAGATTCTTCGATAGATTTTAAAAGAATCTGGGTTCGGCGCACAACCGTGATTCTCGCCGAGATTCTTAAGAATTTGAGTGAGAATCTTATTAAAAATCTCGGCCAGATTCTTTTTTTCTACGCGGGTGACTAGGTAGAAAAACGGTACGTGAACAAAGTGGATATGCTAGAAACATTTCGAATGCTTTAAATGTCGATTTAAAATGGAAAAAAACTAAGATATTATTGAACCCAAAATAACTAAGTTTCTCATTCATCAAGCTATTTTCTACACTGTTAGAAAAGACTGGATGTTTTTATCCATAAATTCGTAATCGAAATTAATATTAAAATGTGGTATAAAATTCATGTATTTTTCCAGTAAAATTAAAGCATACTATTAAAATTCCAGTACTTTTACTGTAAAATTAAAGTATATTATTGAATGTGCTGTACCATATATTCATTTCACTTTACACTTGTATATTACATTTAATATATTAGTTTATGTATAAAAACTTCCAGTAAAACTACATTAAATTATATGGTGGGCCTCGTTCTCGAGATTACATTACGTGGTAGTATCGCTGTTTGCTACTTGATGCACCAATTCGTATTAATAATTTTAGAAAAAAAGAGGAAGACAGAGGGCCCCCGCGCTCGCGCTCGGGCTCCCGATCATTCCTTGTTCTTTATTACGTTTTTTGGTGCTTGATGAACCACATCAAAAAAGAAAATATACAATATATATAATAGTCTTCTTTACAAAATGGGCAAATCCCATAAAAGAAGTCACTCAGCCGAACGAGAGAAGAAATTTCTGAAGAAACTACAGAAGTTAGAAGAAAAATACGGACAGAAGGTTGGCGTATATTCAGAACAGGAAAATAACGGACATGACAGCAACAGCAGCGAACATTCAGAAAGTAAGTACTAATATTATTCGGGCAATTATGTTACCCTTTGGCGGCCAAGCTCACACGAGAGGTGAGACGTGTGCTGACCACTTCGAGCCGAACGAGCTGACACAAGAGGTTAGACGACACGGAGCTAAACTAGTAGACGCAAAGAAATAATGTGAGGAAGTGGAAAGACCCGTTAAAAAATTGCCATCGTTCATATCTTTTCTCTTATTACACGTGTCCTAGGAATTACGGGGGAAGTCACAGAAATTCCAAGCAATTCCAAGGATCACACAGAAGACATAAATCCACCTGAAGACAAGCAGGGCAGCGACGCCGAAACTTCAAAGGAGATTGAAACAATAATGTTTGAAATCCCTTCCAATACCGATGGAAAACAAGCAGAAATTCCTGCAGAAATCCTGTCACTACTAGGTGAAGATCCAGAATCTCCAACACAAGAAGTAAAACTTCACACCAGCATAGCATCCAGATGGTCTAAGTGGATATCTACAGGATTGGACAAAGAAATTACAGAAGAACTCTTAAAGAAATATCCAAGAACTGGCAATTATCGTTTGGAGGCCCCGAATCTTAATGCGGAAATCCTAGCCTCCTGGTCAGTGACTACTCAGAAGAGAGATGCTCACTTCGTTCGAGCTCAAAACCTAGTAGGCTCAGCTATGTCAGCACTAGGCACAGCACTCTCTACAATTCTCTACGACGAGGAAATACCTGTCGATCGACTGAAAATTATAGAATATCTGGGTGATGCTGGAAAACTATTGTCAGTAGTTCACCATCACGAGTCAACAGCCAGAAAAGCATACATATCCCCGGGAATTTCCAAACAAATACAGATACTCCTGGAAAAAACGAATACAGGATCACTCCTGTTTGGAGATAACCTGAGCGAAAAAATCAAAGAAGCACAGTCTTTGGAAAAAATAGGATCCCAAATGAAAATTGCTCAGACACCGAAACCGACAAAAACAAAACAAATCTCTCCAAACAAGAATAAGGGTTCGGTAAACTGGAAGGCGTCGTCCGCAAAATATCAGGGAACATCTGAGACGACTCAAAAGAAACCACCGTTCCCAACGAAAACGAGCACGTCGTAGACATATTACAAATCAAAGAACCAATCTCGATCTCAGTCGCAGCGTCAAGAGACACGTCAAACGAACCAACGTCGCTAAAGGTAAACTGCTACGCCGGGCACTTACAAGGGTTTCTTTCTACATGGGAATCCATCACACACGACAAATTCCTACTTGAGTGTATTCAAGGTTATAAAATCACCTTCGAATCTCCAGCCACACAATCCGACATACCCACAATGAAGAAAATGACGACAGATGAAAAACAACGACATCTATCAGCAATAGAGAGACTCCTATCCATTGGGGCAATACGAATATGCAAACTCACGAAAGATCAATTCGTGTCGAGTTTTTTCCTACGTAAAAAATCAGACAGTTCGGATCGGTTTATAATAAACCTCAAAAAACTAAACAAGTTTATAGTCGCTTCGCACTTTAAACTCGAGGATATGAGATCGGTAAAAAGGTTAATATCAAGAGATTCCCTAATGTGCAGCCTGGACCTGAAAGATGCGTACTTTGCAGTTCCAATTCACAGAAACAGTAGAAAGCACCTACGTTTCCTTTTTAACGGAACTTTATATGAATTTATGTACCTGCCTTTCGGATTATGCACGAGCCCTTACATTTTCACACGATTAATGAAACCTGTCATAAACACCCTCAGGCCCCAAAGATTTATCTCCTCTATATATATAGACGATATTATTTGTATCGGCAGGAACACTGACTCGTGTACAAAAAATTTCGAAGCAACGATACACTTAATAACCTCCCTTGGCTTTACTATCAACTTTCAGAAAAGTAATTGCACTCCCAGTACGAGACGCGAATACTTGGGCTTTATGATAGACTCTAAGAGACTTTCCTTAGAACTAACCCCAAAAAGGAAAGAAAACCTCCAAAACATTATCACATCGTTTCTACAGAAGAAAATATGTAAAATTAGGGATTTTGCGATACTTATAGGCCAAATAGTTGCAGCCTGCCAAGGAGTCGAATACGGGGCGTTACATTACAAATCTCTAGAAAGAGAAAAATATCTTGCATTACTCGCAAACGGACAAAACTATGAAAAACAAATGAATCTACATGCGCCACTTCAGGCAGACCTAAACTGGTGGAAAAAGTCTATTCCAAATTCGTTTCATCCGTTTAGACAATTTTGCTTCACAATAGAAATCTTTTCCGACGCGTCACTAATCGGTTGGGGTGCATCCGCAAAAGGTGTTCAAACACAAGGCTTCTGGAAACCAGAGGAGAAGAAATTCCATATTAACTTTCTCGAACTCACTGCGGTATTCTTAGCGCTAAAGTCTTTCGCGTCGAATCTAGGTAACTGTGAAATTTTACTAAGAATAGATAACACGACAGCTATTGCATACGTCAATAAGATGGGCGGTATAAAATATCCTTACCTGAATGGAATAACCCGCGAGATCTGGTCTTGATGCGAAGATCGAAAGATCTGGTTATTTGCAAGCTATATCCCCTCTACTGAAAATACGGAGGCTGACTGTGAATCAAGAAAACCTGACTCAGACGCAGAATGGGAACTGAAAGACACAATCTTTAATCGAATACAGACCACGTTGAGCAAACCCGAAATAGATCTCTTTGCATCCCGATCTAACGCAAAAACTGAGATTTTTTGCTCGTGGAAAAGAGACCCTGATGCGCGGTATATTGATGTGTTCACTATACTGTGGACACCGTGGAAATTCTATGCCTTTCCTCCGTTCGCGCTAATTTTAAGGGTCCAACAAAATATTAAACTAGACAACGCACGCGGGGTCATCCCGTATCCCGCGGGGTAGTCCCTCTTTGGCCAACACAGCCCTGGTTCTCCATATTTATAGATATGCTGATAGGCGAACCACTACAATTCAAACCTTCTAAAGATCTTTTATTATCTCCATGCAGGACACTCCAACACCCGATGGCGTCGAAGCTTATTTTAGTTGCAGGCGAAGTATCAGGGAGTCCTTCCTCAAGCGCGGTATACCACTAGAAACAGCGGAGATAATGATCGCATCTCTGGTAGACAGCACAATTAAACAATACAATGGACCATTAAAATCCTGGTGGCAATTCTGTAACAAAAATAATCGAAATCCCCATGAAGCCGATGCCATCTTCGTCCTACGGTTCCTGATAAGTAAATACAAGAATGGAGCATCCTACGGCACCCTCAACTCGGCAAGATCGGCGATAGCCCTTGTACTATAAAATAGTATTTCAGACAACAAGGAAATTCATCGTTTTTTTAAAGGGATTTTCAGACTCAAACCAACAACTCCAAAATATGACAAAACATGGGATATCGAAATAGTACTAAAAGAGGTCACAAAGCTAGAACCATTGGAAACCATCGACCTTCGACAACTCACTGATAAATTGGTTATCCTGCTAGCTCTGACTACGGCTCACAGAATGCTATAAATATTGCGATAAATATTGACTACGTCTCCGTAACTAAAACAGGCGTCTCAATAAAAATAATCGACTTAATTAAGACATCGAGGCATGGATCGAAACAACCAATCTTCTTTTTACCATTCTTCGAAGAAAGACCTGAATTCTGTGTAGCCAGAACGATAGTTCAATACATTCAAACAATTGAAAGTCTCAGGGGAAGTACAAAGAACCTAATACTAACGACACGGAAGCCCTACAAGGCAGCGTCTTCACAATCTATTAGTAGATGGATCAAAATCTTCCTCATAAAGTGCGGTATAGATGAGCAATTTACAGCATACTCTACACGTCATGCAACAACATCAGCGGCCTACAAAAGAGGATTGGACATCAGTATTATAAAAAACTGTGCCGGCTGGTCCCAAAATCCAAATGTATTTATGAAGTTCTATAACAGACCAATCAGGCCAGAAAGAGGATTCTTTACGAGAACCGTACTTCAAGAACAGGCCAAAGACTTGTAGATACCATGCTAAAATAGTCACAAATCTTGTGTACTAATTTCTGTACGAAATGCAACAAGTCTAACGGAAAAAATAAAATAATTCCTGATGCTAAACAACTACCACGTAATGTAATCTCGAGAACGAGGCCCACCATATAATTGGAAATCAAACGAACTTACCCGTAAGTGAAGTTCGATTGTATTTATATGTAGGGCCTCGTTCGAGATGATTACAGCCCTCCCTATCCTATGAGAACACCCATCCCAATGTCAAGTGACAAATCATTTTATTTTTCCAAATGGGTTGAACAATATGAAGAAAAAGAAACGATCGGGAGCCCGAGCGCGAGCGCGGGGGCCCCTCTGTCTTCCTCTTTTTATCTAAAATTATGAATATCAATTGCTGCATCAAGTAGCAAACAGCGATACTACCACATAATATAATCATCTCGAACGAGGCCCTACATATAATTACAATCAAACTTCCCTTACGGGTAAGTTCGTTTGATTTCCAATTTCAAGTAGATTTTTTACAGTGTAAATTTCGTTACGAAATTTTCCGTAACGAGTATTCGTTCACTAGCTATTGTCCCGACGTTGTATGAGCGCTTTAAAAACCGGCACGTTTTTAAAATCGATCTTTACTTAATAGGGAAGACTTTTCAGGCTATTATTGAAGTAATGGAGTGTTCTAATTTGCGAGGGGCATCGGGAACTACAGAGCAGCTGAAGCAGCAGCATGAGAACTGAGATCGAGAGAACATGTCGCTGGCGGTGCACAATTATTAAAAAAATAAATAAAAACATAGCTACCGCGGCTCCACTCGTCTCCATTCACTTCTTTTTCATTCTTCTCGTTTGTTTAGTTCTTTCACGCTCCACTTGCATGCATCTCTCTTTACAACTCGGTTTTTCTTGCTCTTCATTCCAGGTCGGATAATTTACCTCTTAATTCCCAACCCCAATGACTGATCTTTCATCGGGCTCTCAGCGACTCCTCCATCGTCACGACTTTCCAGGTTGTTCTGACGTTTTAAGCGCGACTGTCCCGGACACAAACTCATTTGCGGCTTCGTCGGATACGTGACAGTCGTGAGATCGTGGAATGAAGAGAGGAAGAATCGAGTTAAACTAAACTCTCGGAGAACACCTCTGACACCCTGGTCAATCCTTGCCTCTCGAACCGTGCACCATACCCTGAGAGTACCGACGTTGTCCAGACGTCGACCTAATTACGAAATACACCGAGCGCATGCAGCTACAATGCACCATTTCGTTCCTTCACTTTCGTAACTGCCTAAGTTTCTAGTTGAGAGAACAATTCGACTGCGGCCGACCCTAGATTTATTTACGGGAATGGCAGACAGGAAACCGAGTTATCTTCTTGTCCACCAAACCTCCAGTTTTTCTTTACATCGCTCATATTGCCTCGTCCATATTTTACAATGTATAACAATTTATTTATTACATAAAATTAGAAGTAAGCCAAGATTGTGAATGATCTACACTGTAAAAAAAATCTACTTGAAATGTAATGTACACGTACTGGAAGTACTTGTACATTAAATAAACTTTTTATGCATAAACTGGTATATTAAACTGAATATACATGTGTGATGTAAAATTAATGTATGGTACCGCAAATTCAACAATTTACTTCAATTTTGTAGTAAAAGTGTTATACCACAATTGTACATTAAATGTAGATGACGAGTTTATTTATAAAAACTTTCAGTCTTCTCTAACAGTGTAATTAAAAGATTGCGAGGCTCTTTACAATTCGAAAAACATCATATAAAATCGTTGAGCAGAAAGATCGGGAGTCAGACTCAATTAGATTTGGCATGAAATGGACCATATACAACCTGGATTCATTTATACTCCAATAACTCTTTACTCCAGAATCGTACGAGCTATTTTATATATTCAGTTCGCACAATTCTATTGCTACACGATGATTAAATATTGTCAGATTTAATCCCACTGAGTGTTCAAAAATAGTTGAACATTCAAAAATAAAATGAACATAACAATCGTGACTAGATAAGCGGTAAGAGGGATAGCGTTCTGATCATTTTTCCTCGTGAGTTTATTGCTTCACCTACTCTCCACGGTGCTATACGCTTCGCGGGAAATAATTTACGTTGCTAATAATTCACCTACGTATATTATTGTTATTATTATGATTACGTAAGTCTGCTGGTCCATACAGACTGCTGCCACGTATAAGCTCTAGTCTTCACGGGTAAGTACTAGCGCTAAGATTGCTGGCCCGCTTTCCTTCTTATTTTTCACAGACGATAAATAATTCATTCACTTTAACTGGTTGAAGCATGGCAGTCGAGTACGAGAGAAAGCGGAAAAGGGAGAATGGAACACGGCACTGACGCGGGCCAAACCAAGTTTATTGCGAATAATGCCAACGAGGCAGTTTGAGAAAAGGCACAAGAGTCTGACAATGCTGTTAAATATTTTATACTTCTTTCTTACCGACACTCGTAAATCATTTATAATGCAGACGAATAAAGGTGCAATAGATGTTTGCCGATTTTACGAAAGGGTTTTCCCTAACTTCGAATTTCCGGATGTACAAAATCCTCGTCAATGTAAGTACAGCAAAGAGTGTGCCACGAAAAAAAAATTCTCGTGTGTACCAACACGCGAAATAAGATAAAATAATTATCCTGTTTTCTGCAACATGAACCGGAAATTACCGTCATTGTCCCGAGCGGAAATTTAATCGTTAATGAAATGTGTCACTGTTTGGGCGTGCCTTAAATTAACATCCTCCACCTATCAAGCCAACTGATTTGATGCATATCCGGGTCGTAACGGCATTGCATATGGCTTGGATCTGTAATTTAGGATCTGATCCGGTCCAGATTAGGATTCTGATCGGACCCGGATTACATACGAATTATTATCAGATCTGTCTCAACATCCAAGCGAACGATGAAATGGAATCTTTCAAATACTTTTTTTCGCTTTTATGTAATATAATTGTTATGAATATAGAGATTAGGTCTTATAGGAACACACGGTATGACAATCGACAAACGAATACTTGATATACTTCACAGTAAACGTGACAGAAGAAAGTCTTGACAGGACTTTGACTGCGAGCAAACGTGCGAACAAAAGTGTTGAAAGATAAATAGAACCCTTTGTAATTAATAATGTCCGCCCCACAAACAAATATCCGCTTTATTCATTCGCTCGGTCGTAACAATATATTTTTTTAATAGAATTTGAATTATCCTGCAGACAGTTATACTTTAATCACTAAAAGAACACATGCAATTTTTCTTACCTTTTGGGGGGACGAAATTCTGTGGATTGCGTGCACTGCGTTTGAGGCCACCCGACTATTCACATCTTAGAAAATGTATATTCTGATGTGTACTTGAACTACAAATACACTCAGAAAAAAGATCTTGTTAACGGAACTAGAATCTACGCATCGAAAATAAAACTTCTTATTTGGATGCCGACATACTCGACTTCCATTTACCTGAAATAAATTTTTTTATTTGTAATTAATAGACTTCTCTCTGAGAAATCTGAGAAATATTTATTTGGGCCGTCAGTTATATAAATGTTGATTAAAAAAAAAATTATTTTTTTATTGGAATATTCCTCACAATCCCTTAGAAGCTCAGAAACTGCCTCCCGCTAAGCAGTTGGCGGACAAACCAGTGCGTGGCTAATCGGTCACCCATCCGATGGATGTTGTGACCGCAAATAATGCTGCTTAACTCTGGGGATCGCCGAAACCACACACCGACCGCGCATCCACTGCTGCCTATTAGAATATATAATTTTTATATAAAATATACGACAAGAATTAAATCAAATCGATAAATGTTGCATGTTGATAATAATAAACTCCAATGATGAAAGGAAATAAATATATATTGGATTATGAGATACTTCTAATTGATTTTATTTAAAAATATCTAATACATGTATTTGGTGGTTTTAACTAGATCTGCTTTCCGCATTAAGAAAGTATTCAGTAGCAATAAATAAAAGATTTTTTTAGTATCCGCTGCACAGTGAAAGTTGATTCAAATAAATAAATATGTTAGAAATAGAAAAACTGAAAAATTGAATGAAACACATATATGTTGGAGGGAAAGTAAATTTTCGTTGATTGAAATAATTAAATGTTGAATAGATAATTTTAGTTAATATTACCAAATCTTTTTTCTGGGTATATGAGTCAAAAACCTCGAGACTTTATTACAGAAATCAGATCTGATCCACATCTAACGAATTTCAGGTGCATTTATGGTCCTGATCAGGTTAACATCCAGGTTAACATTCCTGATTTGGCTCAACTAATTTATCGTGCCCGGATAAAAAATCACGCTGTCTTCATATATTTCTGCTCGCGATAATAAATATTATAACTACGCTAGATTTTCTTTCATAAAGTTGTACATCAAGAATTTATTTTTACTCGTTTGTGTGCTCGTTGAAAAGCTATCACAGGTACGTTGCTGTAATGGAAGGAACTAAAACTACCTCCGCGGAAGCTAGGAGTTTACTTTTTCATAAACTCATAACAGAAGCACAACGACTCAGTAATAAGAAGTACGTATATCACATTAAGTGTATTTAATGTGGTTATTAATATTCGATAATGTAGGTTCGTATAATGAGGAAGGTTCGCCATGGTAATTCGAGTTTCGTAAAAGTTTGTTCAAGCGGATAAGCCGTCAAAGTAAGAAGAAGAAAAAAATAATGAAGGGAATTAAAACCCCATTATTTACGAGTCTCATGCCAGGCAGTTATAAGTTGTTGTATTGCAGAACTTTGATACACAGCATTGAGATACACTCACAAACTTCGAAGTGTCCATGAAGTTTATACTACTTGTTAGTTCCGTCGATGAGATAAACTGGAATCATTATTTATTGCTGCCAACGTGTACGCAGCAATGTTTGCAAATGTTCGTAATTCTGAACTTGCAATAAACGCTACTCAAAACACCATTGAGAAAAGAATATGTCCTATTCTTTTAACTATACCAATAGGGAACAAGCTAGATAAGTCTTGATTGCAGGAAAAAAAAGAAAAAAAAAAACATTGTAGCAAGAAAACAAACAGCAAAAGTCTACATGAACTCTCCCAGTTTAAGGATCTTTCGAAACCTGGATCTCTCAATATTTTTAAACTTTCCGCTGCTTTCCTCCTTACTTCCTTTCTTTACTTCCCTCCGACAACACTTCTCTTTCTATTTTTCTTCTCAGTAAGACTCGTATATACGTGGACGACGACTTCTCAGGGCTGTTCGAGTTAAAAGTTTTAGCTCCTTGGGCTCATGATTGAGACTGCCGAGAGCTTGAATCGAATTTTATAGATTTTCGTACGAAGTTTCCCATGGAAAAAAAAGTTTATGCAAATATACAGTTTTACGTATATTAGAAGTATTTCTGACAGAAGAAAACCGTCCTATTAAGATAAAACGCGCGACAGACAAAAAAACTATTATAACAAAAAATAAATTTAAAAAGAATAAAATAATTTTCCATATAATTTTAATTATTAAAACATTTGAATTAGAACGGTTCATTTCCTACCACCAGTACAGTCGGGTGACGTATTTTACCGCGTTAGCAAATGTCCACATTGCATATAATATACAATGTTTTTATTTTAATTATAGTCCAGGCTTCAACGTTTCTCTAGATATATATATGTAACAAATGATTACGATGTTTAAGACACGTCAGTGGCAGTGATACGCCGCTGAAAATTTCTTCGCCCAATATTAAACGCCTATAGAGCTGTCTCTCTCGCACCTCATCCCACTTTTCAGTTTTTCGATTCTCCTAAACAAACGGTTTTTAGTATCGAGAAACCAGAACTTCAGCCGAATTCTGCAATACTTCCACACATTCCTGCTAAACTTGAGCTTTATCTGCCGAGTAGTTTAGGAGAAAACAGATTTCGAACTTTTGAGATGTGGTGGGGGAAGTACCACACCTGAAAATTTCGAAAGCTGTTTTCTCTCAAAAAACAACACAGATTGGGCTTGTATTTTGAGGGAATACGCGGAAGGATGCTACAATTGGGCTAAGTTTCTAGCTCCCCAATCGATTCAGTCGTTTTTTGTGAGAATTAAAAGAAAAACAGTGCGGGAGAGACAGAGCTATGTCCGAGAGAGACAGACCTATAGGCGTTTAAGGTAGTTCTGTCGTGAAGGCAATCCAAACTCATATGCATGAATTTTTGACATGTTGTAATTTAGCTATTCAATTTTACTTGTACAAAATCTTGAAGGCTTTTACCGAGTATTTGAATGAACAATTAAAATTTGAAAATCGATCTTTTTACACGGCGCTCACGGGAGGGCTGGAAAGATTGATCTTTAAATCGAAAATTAACATGCTTAGATCAAAGATAGAGAAAAAATAAAAAGTACTATGGATTCGCAAATCATTCAGAATTTGATGAATTTGAAGTCTCCGGAATAATGTTTAATTGAACCAAGGTCAAAGTGCACGATACCGGGCCAAATGACGTTTCCTAACCTAATTATCGTAAAAATGAAGTCAAATTCGCACTAAACATATCAACTATTTACAAATAATTGTTTTAATTTGATGACGACAATTTCGAAGGATTCTCGATTATTTTTGATATTATTATTGAGGCAGTCAAAGTGATGCGTATGATTATTTTTTAATGTCGTATAGACTCTGAGATTTATGACTCCGGCGTACCGACAGAACTACCTTAACATGGGGCGAAGAAATTTTCAGCGGTGTATCACTGCCACTTAAGAGGCTGTGATACTCACCTTGCTCCCGCAGAAATTTCAAAAGCTGTTTTCTCTTTAAAAAACAGCACGGATTGCGCTTGCATTTTGAGATAATACGCGGAAGTATACATTTTTTGCGTGGGGGTTGCGTCAAATAATATTGGATAATTCTTATCCAGTGAACGTCCGTTAAAGTATAACAATAAACATACTTATAATGAGTTTAATTAATTAATCCTCAAATTTATTACTAATGGGAAAAAAAGTTGCGACAGTAAATATTCATTACTCTCAGAAAAACATTCGAGGGTGTCAACGAAGTAGGGAGTTACGTAGATCCTAGTATACTATGAGTACCAAACCAGTCGAGCAACGGCGAGAAGTTCGTCATTATTTTTTGCACGTACATGGTAGGATTTAGCAAATAAATTTAATTATTACGCGGTGCTTTCGCTCCCAACCTGGCCCAAAAGTTTGCATCCCCTATGTCCCTGCAGCAGTGTGCTAGAGTTACGAGTAATGGCGGTTTTCGTTTCCCTGCTTGGAGGGGTGCGACTCACTGATCCAACTGCTGGTGAAGTGTTAATGCCCTGCAGTGCGACGATATCCCTTCCTTCGTCATTCCACCAGAATTGTCTGCGCCCGCGCAAAAATGATGTGTCCAGGATGGAGTCTGGGCAGTCCGGGATGGAGTCCGGGTAGTCCAGGATGGAGAATGGGATTTAATCCGATCCCATTGTCCATCTTGGACTCCATGCTGGACTGCCCAGACTCCATCCTGGATTGTACAGAATCCATCCTATACAGCCCAAACTCCATCCTGGATTATGTCCTGGATTCCATCCTGGACACCTCATCTTTTTTACGCGGGCGGTCAAAATTTCCGAAAAAGGTCATGGGCTTTTTCATAGAAGAAGCTTTGATATTAGTGGAAAATGAGGAAACAATGTGCGTCGTTTACGTAGACATTTTAATATTTATTTTCTACTTCATTTTGCCATCTGAGATAATCTATAATTATTTTGAATAAACTAGGGTTAGCAGACCCGGGCGCTTCACGCCAATTGCCTTTTATATCAGCGTTACGGGTAAAAAAAACATCGGCTATTGGCTAAACTAAATGCGAATGCATGGGGCGAGGATGCAGTAGAAGAGCCGGTCATAATAAAACGAAAAACGACCGGGACGATAATATTTCGTTAACTAGGATACCTACCGACCTTAAAATCCCTAACCTCCATGACGAAAGGGAAAATTACGATTAATATAATCCAGAAAAGATAAATCCTCCAGCCAGTGGCGAAGAATCATCAGTGTCGGAAACTAGTATCTCGAATAACTTGATCGATCAATTTTTCTAAAATTTATCTGTGATGAATTTATGATTGAGATCTCCCCATGTCTTATAACCCCAGAGTGAAAAGACTAGACATATTTAACAGCCATCCACGGTTATCCCAAATTATGGATTTTGTACATTTATTAAATGAATCATTGAAAATTCGTAAAATGACAATTATTTGTATCTTACGTGAAATATTTCCTTGCTCCTTGCCATTGGGTAAAGTAAATTGAAAATATATTTATTAATTTTTTAAAGAACACTCCATAGAGCTTTTATGGCGTGTAATCATAAAGTACCGTCAGCTTTAAATAGCGTGACCTCTTTCACATTTATATGGATACGAGATATCTCGAGGCACCTACTTTTTAGAATAGGATTTTAGCGCTCACCGGTGTTTGGTGAAGCCATCGCAAGTTTTTTTTATGGTAAAGTAGAGAGAGGAAAAACGAGTTTAAATTAAAAAGAGAGCCTGGGGATTTATGTAGCAGAGTCGAGTCGAGACCTCCTTTCGTTTCAATGGTGCGCGAACCATTCGTTCGAAGACTTTTTTCCCACATACAATGTTTCTTTTTTATTCCTCCTGTGCGCTAAACTAATATTTCCTCAAATACACGTATTCATACAACTTCCTCCTTGCGTTATAACGCCAGTAGAGCCACGAGAGTGCATAATTATCGTTAAGCAAACTCGTACTCGAGAGAGTCGATGATTAAGCGCGCTGCGTGCTCGCCAAGTCCCGCTAATATTTATATTTTATGTTGTATGTATTCTCTGTTTATTCGGACAAAGTACGAATGTATTCACTGTACGAGGGAGCTAGGATCATTTTTATTCACGTGCCCTCCTCCTGGTGGTCTCAACGGGGTTGAAGGCTCGAGAGGGGTGAGACTCTTTGCACTTCGACGAGACGCAAAACATCCAATTAAGCGCGAAACAACTTGCTGTTTAATTGCGCCAATAGAAAGATTGATGTTGGATGGTGGAGCGAGAGGGATCAACATAGTCGAATGCACTGCGGCGATCTGCGTAAATTCAGCTTCCACAGAATTTCCATTGCTTTCACTTTCTCTCACTCGAAAATAGTTCATTCCCTTGTGAATATCCGAGTTTTAATTAATTTTACGAGCACACACGAATAACCCCGTCAATTCATCGTACGAAAAAGCATGAGGACGGTGCATGAAAGGTATATGAAACTGTTGGAATAACGAGAAAAGCACTCAGGGTGATGTTTAAGATACTACAATTATTTCTATAGCCCTGGAAACCTCGAGTGACCTGAAAACTGTGGACATACACGTTTACATTGCTTTTGATAGGAACTGTGCAACAATCTGTTGCACGGCGAAGGAAGTTGTTAAGCAAAAAAAAAATGCTGGGGTACCTGTCCATTTATCACAGCGGCAATATTCGAGGAATGAGTTTACAAGGCTTTTATAATACAATCGTATACCATATGTTACCTTGGAAAAAATCACACACAGAACTGTAAAGTATGCAAATAGAACGCGGCATTTGAAGAATAGGTAACTTTTTGTCGTCCCGTAAATCATACGTATCATGGCTACAAGGTTCTACAGCGCTGTATGGCTTTGAAGGGTTGGGAAATTGCGCGGAAAACGTAGAAGAGAGAACTAGAGGGATAGTCATAAGAGCGTTGAAAGAGTTTCATTCGCTTTCGAGATTCAAATCTGGTACCGATTCACATAATAAAAATTTCTATTTCAGGTAACGTACTATACTTTTCTCCTGATTTCGCTAAAAAATAACCACATTTCGTGTGTGCAACAAGGACGGACAATAAGCTCGTTTTTAACAAATACGATTTTTATTACTCTCACTGAGCAGGAATTATTACTTCCCGAGGGAGGTAATGAAAGCGGACTGCGCATGCGTACGTCATTCGTAACAAATGAGCGATTTCCCGCCCGTGTTGCGGACACGAGATGGGGTTTTTTAGCGGAGTCGGGAGAAAAAATTATTCCACGTGAAAACGGTCAGTTTATTTTGTGCACCGAGAGAAATATATAGTACTCTTTCCCAGATTCGTGTAGTAATCGGGTTCCAAAGTGGAAACATGGCATTTTTTTCCAGACACATACAAAGATTTACTAGGCGTCACCCGCCGTACTATTTACGCTGCTGTACAACGCTATACAACGCATCTCATACTTCTCTATATTTTGCGCCCACAAATGTTCGGAATAATCTTCATACGCATACAGGTTAAAGCAATTCACGTTACGAAAAATAACGCATAATCTATTGACAGCTTGCAAAATGTCTGTAGTTTAGTACGCCATGAGATTTACGAAAGATATAAAGCTCCCGTGTAGCGTCGATCGTTCAACGTTGCCGTCATAACCTCAAAGTTGCCCGAAAATGCCCAGACGTTTTGCGAGCGCCCCTCCGCGTGCATCGCGTTTCTATTCACGGTATAAGTAAACATTTCCAAACTTCCAAGATTGATCCCATTTACTATGTTGTCTGGATTTTCTTACCAAACTATTTTAGATGTCTTAACTATATTTTTCTCTCGGTGTGGATATAATTAGGAATTATTAGACCGTTTATCGATTACAAAGATAAGCATTGTATAAACTTATTATCATAACAAATTGGATTGGCAACAGAGTCGTAGTTAAAAAGATTAAATAATGTTAACATGTAAGTAAAGTAGTAAAAAATAGTATTAGAATCGGGTGAGTGTCGGGACGACAACGGTGGCTAACGTAGAACGTCGGCGCGACATTGTCGCTAAGGTCGATGTAACGTCGACATTATGTCGAAATGATAACAACGGCAGGACGTTATATCCCGACTTTGTATCAGTACTCGACGGGAACAAGCAAATGTCGTTTCGATAATGGCTTAGTGCTTGGCATGCCTGCATTGCGAGAGTTAGGTTATGTGTCGACGTAGGCACAACGTCCGGAGCGCAGTGTTGCGAACACAATATCGGCCCGACTCCGTAACAATAGGTGGTGTAGTGATTTTATATTTATTTTCTCTGAAACTGTTATTAATTCAAATAATTCTAATTTATTAAAAGAGATATTAATTTTCAGTTGATGACATTTATAAGATGACAAAATAATAATAAATCCGTTTTCTAAGGTCAGTGTATATAATTGAAATCAATTTTCAAATTCGCGTTATAATTGACAGACAAATTGATATAGTAAAACAACGAATAAATCACAAACAATACAACGATCACGGGAATATTTAGACTTATGGAAATTGGCATAATTACAAGACAATATATAAATATGACAAATTTATGAATCACTCTATTTCATATCAATGATATATTCTCTATATTCTCGTCCTAACACAATTAATCAGGTACAAAATATCGTTATTCATTGCATTACATTTACAAAGTCTTACAAACTAAATCACACCCACAATCATACACATGAAATAATCGTATCCTTTAGATTTGTCCAAACACGTTAATGAATTTATCAAAATATAATATCAAATATTGATGTATGTCGATTAATATTTGATATACACGTCAAATTTTATAATTAAGTACTTCCCTAACACTCACGAGAACGGTCATAATGACAGGGAAAATGACACAGTCGTTTTTGTACACTTTAATAACGGCGCGTTTTGCCGAAATAACAAAAAAAATGACGGTGACCATGAAAAAAGTCATGGTCACCGTCATTTTTTTACTGTTACACCATTATTATGACCAAAATCGCACCGTTATTAAGGTGTACAAAAACGACTGTCATTTTTTCCGTCATTATGGCCGTTATATAACCGTTATTGTGAGTGCTAGGGTTACCTTATAAACGTATAGTTGTTGCGCAATTTCTCGTAGATGTCTGGAGATCCTGGCCAGGAATTATTTCTCACAATATGACAAATACGTTTTCCAAAATATAATATTATATATGATAATGATCATGAAGGTACAATAATTTTCAAAACGTGTTGTCTCGGCGATCGCCCGAGAGTTTCTCTTATCGAGCAAGATCAATGCGATCGAACCCAGTGTCGATCGGAGAAATCCCCTCCAGGACCATGACAATTGATGGGGACGTGAATAATCTTCGCGCACACGTTTAGAGTAGTTCGTGCGTAGAGCGTATTTTAAAATCACTACAGTAGTTCGACGTTGGCACGGAGTCGGGAACCGACTTGTTGCCAACTTACCGCCAACTGTCGGGTGTCCTCTGCATATCGGCCAGCTCCACCTGGGTAGTCTTTTATTCACGAAATAAGTGTCAATAACAAGTGAAATATTAATATAAAGTGATAATTATAACTAACAAACAGAAATACTGATCTTATCCTTAGATCATAGATTTAGTGGAATATAACTTCCCGGACTAAGTACACGGAGAGAAGGATCTGATACTTTTTACCATATTACTAGTAAAAAAGTATCGTCAATTCCTGGTACAAAGTGCCATGACGCCACCTATCAAGAAGCTTGAGAACTACGAGAACTTCATCCACGAAATATGGTTAAAAATTCTATGTATATGTTAGAAAATCTCATAGTTCTCGTACTGTTCGTCAGGTGGCGGCTATAGCTTTCCAATACCAGGCGCGTTTGATAATTTTTACCATAGCGTCTGGTAAATTTTATCAGACTCTTCTCTCCGTGGACTTGCATTTGAAAGTGAGATAGCATTGAAATAGTACATTGTGCAACTAGTGCCGAAAATTGGCGATTCTGAAGAGTGCGAGAGTTGCCGCCCGAGCGAAGCGAGGGTGGCAATCGCACGAGTTGCAATCGCCATTTCCGGCACTAGTTGCACACCGTGCTTTTTTTAACGAAAGAATAGAAACGATCGCTTTCCGAGACTGTAGAGTATGAGCGTAAAGGGTCCCTAACCTCAACACGCCGTTGAAAAATGTGCCGGGCGCGTTAGAAAATGTTGCGGCAGCATTTAGAAAAACAAATATGCGTGTAGAAAAAGAAGAATGTAGCTGATGTGAGCATGTGTAGGAAATTTCCTCACGGCGTACGGGAACGGCCCACGTTCCGCCACGCTCTACAGTTGAGGAAAGCGGGAGTTTCTATTCATGAGTTTAAAAAATTACATATTCTGTTCCACAAAGTTGGTTCGAATATTTTATTAAAGGGCGCGTCACCTCTTTGATTGTGCTGTTCGTTTTGCGATTGTTTCTGAGACCGGGACCAAATTCGTGTTTTATAAACTCACCAGTTTTTGATGAAATATCGATGTCATCGTGAACACGTCATAATTTCATGATTTAGATTCTAAAACACTCTATCAACCGATTAACCCCTAAAGTACCAAAGACTTTGTATCAACTTTCTTAATGTTTCAAAATTATAACAAAAATGCGGAAGGTTACGGTTGTTTCCTTTTTTATCATCAAAGAAATGATTTCTTCAAATAATTGTACAATAGCGAAATATTTTATGAAAATACTTTTTAAAAATGGTGCACTGCTTAAATATCGCTATTTCTAAAAGGTAGTGACATATATTTACGAGTGCTTGAGGGGCTGAAAAATAGGGACGTGTACTATACATGCACAATGTACAAAAGACCTGCATCGTTCACCAGAATTGTTCCGTAGAAGAGCATGTGAGCGGAAGCTTTTGCCTCTTGCAGGGGTCTGTCGCGTACGGTATCCAATTTACGGTTGTTGGGCCGTTCTGACAAAGCCGTCAGGCTCCGAGAGTTGTGTAGGTAGAGCAAGGAGTTGATAGGCTACGCAGTGGCATAGCAGAAGAGACATATATGTAGTGACGAGGCTCTCGCGTGAAGTTCGGCTAGCTGGAGGCTACGTGCGACGTGAAATTTTATCGTCGCCTGGCACATTGTCAAGCTTGAGGGATAAAGACGAAGAGGGGCAATAAGAGTGCGGGGAAGTGGGGAAAAGAAGGAGGTAAAGTGCGAAAGAGATGAACTTGACTCCCTCCTAGAGTTGTTTTACTCGTGCCCCGGACGCCCGTAGGGCATCTTTCCTGCTCGACGTGAATAACGACGGAGAGTGCAGGAGTATATGAAGCGGCTGAAATTATCTATACCGACGCCAACAAAACAGAGAATTACACAGAGCGAGACCTCGCTCGCTGTACACTTGCCTTATTACGTGCGAGTCAAGGTTGTTTGCAGTAAAAATGATTGTGTATATTTTTTCGATATAAAGTAGACTGAGCGCTGTGCTGACGCGAAAAGCCAGAGTGATGTAGAAATGAAAAGGGGAGAGTTATGTCGAGAGGAATACGTGAAGACAACTTACAACCCCTCCGAAGAAAATGTGCACTTTATTTCTGAAATGAAAAAATAAAAAAAAAATATTATGTATATATTTCCGCAGGCACTGGGATATCACGTCTCAACGTTAAATTACTCCGAAAACAGAAGAATTTTGGTGATATATTATCCGCCTTGAATCATATTGAATTCACAAAGATTACACGATGGTGTTGCAGTATTAATCAAGGTCAGTAAATATACATCGTTAAAAATGTTCGCGAATTTACGTTACCCGATATTTTATTCATCTGCTGATGTATGAAATTTAGTACACGAATGAAATAAAATACAACCTTTCAGTAATAATATCCCAAGACCTCCAAAATTATCGAAATATTTCCCGATTTTTTCGTTGCTAAGCAGGGAAACTAGAGGGAAATATTACGATTAATTTGTGGAGGTCGAGGGTTATTTGTCGGATCTGGATTTCGGCTAAGTACAGAGCAGTATTCGAGGAAACATTAACCCAATTTTTGACAGACAAAAATGTCAATCCGAATGTTACTTTGGTTGAAAACAAGTGAAGAGCTACTGTGGAATATCCGGGTGAAATTACCGATGAAATTTTTAACAAATGAAACTCGATTATCGAGAATACCGCTCTGTGATTGGTCGAAATCCAGGCCCGAAAAATAATCAATATTGTTTTACAAATTTTCATAGGATTTAGTAGAATGTATTGTAATTGTATATCTCACTTGCAAATTAAATTTAATATACCAATTTCTGTAAATGAGCTTTATTTACCCGTAATGGAATTTTACTCTCTACTATGAAATAAAGTAAATATATGATAGATGCGAAGTTAATTTATTACAGGTGCTTTTTATTAGACCGCATGTAGGTCTTAATTTAGGAATTGAAATTTCGGCATGAGAATCCGCTTACACTTTGTAAATTCAGTGTACTAGAACGACCACATTATATTCATTCAACCAGGTATGAAGGATTATTCCATTTCCTCTTCTCACCGGAAGCACCAGCCGTTTCTCAATCCAGTCGTTCACCCGCCTATATATACCCGTTGCGATGTGTAGTAAAGTGTAAAGTATAACCCATAAGGCCTCTTTTCCAAACAGAGTTAACCAATGTTTCTGGCTCGACATTGCCGAAGTTTCCTCTCTGTGGTATTCACGAGAACCGAAAGCTTCTACGCTGTCGAATCGAATAATCTATTACGTATGCATAATACAAGTGCAAAGACCCTGTTCAATCGATATTCGATATTCAATCAACTGGATGACACGGAAGTGTGCGACAGCTTCAGCAATTCGTTGGCCACAGGTTCGATCGGAAATTTCTCAACTTCACTGCGCCGTCTGGCTATCGCTTTGTCGACAATTGTAATAATGGCCGACGATCCGATTATCTATGATCAGCTCGCTGATCGAGATGAGCCATTACTCTTTCATCGCTAATCGGACGGATTATTCGAGTGCTCGCAAACCTCCCGTCTAATGCCAATTTCAATTTAATTAGTTAAATACTACAGAGGAATTTTCGAGGCGAAAGATTTTACGGGGTGAGGGTGGAGATGTTACAGACAGGATTAAAAGAGGCGAAGGGAAGTGGAATAAGAACTTGCTAGACCAAGTTAGGTACGAGTTTATGATGGAAAACTGCGCATAATCAGCTAATGATACATTATCGTTTTAGCTTCAGTACTAATATTGCTTGTTTCAGATTTAACTGAAAAAATGGCACATTAATTGGTGTTTTCAAGAGGAGACTACAATGACTTTTTAAACTTCTACTTTTGTCAAGAATATTTTTCCAGAATGCATATTCATTAAAAGTTTCGATCCCCTAAAACACTGTTGTCCTAAAAAAAAAAAAAAAAAAAAAAAAAAAAAAAAACTTCAGCCGGGGCGGGGGTCTTGTTGTCCGCAAGCGGCCAAACTGTTTGCCTCCTGGCTTACAGTTTTTTCTGCCTGTAAAATAAAAACCCCGTCCTAAACTGAAATAAAATTTCCCTAACGGCCCGGGCCCCCCGAGTTGGCGATCCGCGCCTGAGCTCGCGAAAGCTCCCGTAGTTCCCGCTCGGCCGACAGATGGGCACGACGATGCGGTTTCTCCCGCAAGAGAAACGAGTCCCGGCCGTGCATATAAGCAGTGAAGATTCAGAGCTTTTGATCCGAAACTTCCTGCTCGTTTCTCCCAGTAGAGACGACCGCAGGAGGTAAGGATCCGGGAATAGTGCTGCCTACGTACGATTCCTAATTTTTGTCCTATTTACTGCGCATAAGTAAATATATTAACTCGAGGTTGCTGTTTAAGTAATTTCTTTTCTTACAGAATTCACCTGACTGTCCATAAGTCGGGACTTTCCTTTAAATTGTGTTTTTTCCAAAGAGTATAAATATAGATATAAAAAAATAACTCAAATAAAATATTCTTTTAACGTAAATTGCCCTCCCTAACAAATTTACTGCCCATAAGTGAATTTTTCCTCTAATAAGTGACTGCTGACTTCAACTAGTCACCCATTCCTTTTCCTCAGGAACTCGCCGTCTCTAAAACTCAGCTTATATTTCCCTTTTTATTTATTAACTTTTATTAATATGTTTTAATTGTTTGTTTCTCCATTACGGAAACACTTGTAAAAATAAACGAAAGCGAGGGAGAACATTCTCCTCGTTAAAACCTACAACGCCTTGTCATCATTTACGACAACACTATAATGACTAAAATACTATCGTAGTCTGTTTAAATTTAGGTTCGATGCTAATCATGGCCAACATCTGGATATTGACACTCCGTGTCCCCCACCACTTTTTATTTAGCACGAAATTTTTGGGTACGGTGTAATGCCAGCCCAAGAATAACAAAATATGACGATGAAAAGTTCGGCTTGCTGTCTTGGCAGCATTGATGCCTACGGCTGTCGATAGAGTGAAAATTGGTGGGGATGGACCAGCGGTGAACCGCTGCTTGAATCGCAATGTCATCAGTTCATGCCTCCGATCATATATTTTTATTTCATATAATTGAACATTAGTTATTACGTATTTTTAATAGCTCGTTGCAGAAATACCAATTGAATTGGTATTTTATCGTAGAGCCCGATTTAGTATTTTTTAAATAATATACATCTTCGGATATCTTAAAGAAAATAGCTGTCTCTTTCATTATTAAATAAACTATTAACACTTTGGTTTCAATACATTAAGATGAGAATAATATTAATTATTCGTGTTAAGGATGTCCTGCATTGAATCGGTATCCTCATATCTTGGTGAAAATATTTATTTGAAAGTTTTTTCTTATTTAGTACTTTTTCACGGTTTTCAAATAAAATAAAAGATTGCTGTGAACACGAACATTCACAATTGTTCTGAAAATATCTGATTTTCACGACTGAAACTGTTAAAATGTATGGAAATTCAAGATTTTCGTTACATATTTTACTTTATATTCGATAAAAACTAAATTGAAATTCTTGTACTTTTAACAAACGGTTTATGTCCACGAACTTTATAAAAAGTCGATGAAGTTTTCAGTTTTACAAAAACAAGTGCAGAAAAAATCCATTTAAAATTTGTATTTACAATTTAAGAAATATCTTTTTGTCATTTTTACAAAAAATATATTTGTCACTTTCAATTTAACAAAACAATATTTGTATGTTCGTAAAAAACGAAATTTAGACATTGCCAAGATATTTATAAAAACAGATTTTAAAATATGCAAAAACTAGTATAAATCGTTACAAATCGTGGGAATCAGTAAAAGTCAGATTATTATTTTTTTTAAATATTTTAATCTGTCTGGAAAACCCAAGGTTTTAATAACGTGAATGCAAAGGGCAGTGCGGTACCCCATCACCCGTCACCGCCATTTACGATCGAAAAGATAATACGGTGGATTAACTCAATAAAAGTGAGAATATTATTTTATAATGTCGGGAAAAACCAAGGTTTTAAGAACGTGAATCGAAAAGGCGGCGCGGTACCCCATGGTCCAACTGCTCAAAGGACGACATATAAAGTTTTCTTTTTTCGTCAATAAAGGTATCCCTATCTTTAATTAGACGCTAGAATTAAAAAAATATACATTTTTACGCATTGTTACTTGCATATTATGTCGAACAATTTCTTATCTTTTCTCCTCAAAACCGATATTTGAGGGTCACTGTAGTATTATTGCCAAATAACACGTCAAAAAGGTCCTTATATATTTGATTGGATGCTAAAAATGTGAGATTGTTCTTCTATAATTTTCTTCTATAATAAATTTTAAAAATTTCACAAATGTTGTATTCTATAAATGACTACGACCGGGAAGATGTATTTAATAAACAACCCTGAAATAATATAATCACTCCATTGACTTGTAATGCGTCTTAAATATATCCAGTTTTATTGAATTCATAAAAAAATACGTAATTTACAATTTCAAAGTTTCCAAGCAATGTTATAGGAAATTGCGTATATTCATGAGATATTCTCTGTTCTGCCACATTTACCGACCATCCCTAATATATGATTTCTTTTAAATTTTAAGATCTTAAGCAAACGAAAATATACGTTTTTACCTTGTATTTTTGAATAAATAAATCTTTAAAATCAGTAATATATTGTTAAGAAAAGGCATCTGAAAAAATACGTTATTTTCTATTTTGAACTTATTTATTTCGTTTCACTTGATAAATGTTTTTGTTTTCGTTTTGATACCCCTTTTTTTTGGCTGTTTATACAAGAGTTTGCATTTTTCTGTTAATATAAATTCTATTACAGCAGACAGTCTGAGCCGGCCCTTCAGTGTATGCCTATACGCACCCATACGTACATTATACGCATGCACCGTTGGAGTAATAAAGTCAGTTGATATATCTATCTTCGTCAGCCCGACTACTGAGACCATAGCCAACTTCGAAAATGTTAACTCGGTAACGGCGCCTTTGGTCGTATAACGTTGGCGAACATAGCGTACCCCAATCGCTCTCAGCCAATGAGCGTCGGCGTTAGCGTGCCAAATAAGAAACACACGGTTAGCATAGAGCAGAGCATCAGAGTGTCAATACCCTGCGTTGAAGTGTAAAACCGCTGATCACGGCCTTATATACAGGTCTGGGAAAGCGCCTATTGTTAAGTGGTGGGAATTGCCATCGTTAGTGTGACCGAACTGTTAGTTCCTCGTTTGTCCACTAGCTGCGCTGTCCCACTAGGGTATTGTAGATATAGATATATACTTGCAGATAATCTCATGCGCTAATAGTCGATATTACATAAAATTTTGTATTAGTGTCTCAAATGTCGTGTGCCTCAGCTTGGGATACACAGTTTGTCTTACAATTAATGAGCTTAACTTCTTTTGACGATAAAAAAGAACTATTCTTGCCACAAGTTGAGTGGAAAAAAATGAGTACATATGAAAATGTTATATTTCTAAATTTTTTTACTTTCTAAATAAACAATCATTATAACCCTACACGTATTTCGTTTTTATAGAAAAAAATCTTTTTTAACGTCGAGTCGCTACCGCGACTCTTGATATTAGGTTTTCATGAGTATTGCACTTTTTTAAAAATTAATTTGCTTTTTCCCCCGTCTGGAGGTATTACGCCTATTGCAGGGTCGGTCCGGGTCAGTAGCCAGTCCCCCCTGGGAGTCTGGTCCGGATCAGTAACGAGGCCCCCATGCGGCCGCATCCGACTTCCCCCTCTATATCGCATTCGTCATAGCATTTCTGCCATGGGCATAGGGAAATTGCGGAAAACCCATGCCGATATAGCCGGTCTCGAGTTCGCCTCACGGCACCGGAGCTACGTCACATTTCGTTGAGAACGTAAACACGGACTACAGCTGTATACATGTGACCTCTATAGGTAGAAATACCTGTGTGGGTCTTATGTATACATCTGCAGCTTCATCGCGCCCGTATTTATATTTTCGACGAAAATCGACGGCACCGGGAATCGAACCTGCGACCTACCGATGATTCGGACTATAGAGGCCAGTACACTGACCACTAGACCACCGCACTGGTTGAGTATTGCACTTATTTTTCATTAATTACTAATATTGTTTATGTTCTATCATCGCACAACTGTTCAAAGCTACTGCTCCCCACTCTAATTTGATTGGCTTACCCGAAGGTTGCACTGCTGCAAGTGGCGGAAATGTGCACTACGCTTTTGCCTTACTATCTGAGTCACCCCCTATCCTACGAGTTTCCAGATCTATTTGTAAGATCGTGCCGCTGATAGATCGTATGACGCCCTCCCAAACTTCCAAATGACCTGCCGGAAAAGTTAGGACACATCTGGCCTTGTAATTAGATATGAATTCTTAGAAACAAGTCAAGGTGTTCCTATGGACCCCCGCTACGCGGGTGTCAGAGGGGCAGATATCAATTGTTTTCCGTGCAAGACAAACAATGAACGCGTTGGTGCGAGAGAGCGCGATAGCCCGAAAATGCATGAGTCAGAGAGAGAACAGATACTTTCTCTGATGATATCTCAAACTAAAGTAGGCAATCGACTTGAAATTTGGACATAAGGTGGGGAAAATTCGAACATTCTATAAGAATTTCAGAACGACGGCATTTACAGTGCATCGCCCATAGGAACACCTTAAAAGAAGGGGTAAACAGTGGTATAAAAGAACCAGACAATAGGGTCTCGCCCCTCTTGTCATCTTCTCTTCGCGCATAACGGACTGCCGTTTTTCTTCATCTCGTTCAGAGGTCAATTTTTTACCCATTGTCACATAAATATTTTCCATGCTTTGAAGCATCACTAATAAAACTTATGTGATATTTCTGATTGTAACGCAATTCGTGGATTTTGAAGTCAAATATTTTACTATCATCTCGTATTTGAAGTCAATACCGATTTATGAAATCAGCGTTAATATCCTAAGTGCGTTGCAAAACTTTGGTGGATATCGGTTAAATATCGAATTATTTTCTTGCACTCTCGTTTTCTTGAATAAACAACTACTAAAGTGTAAAATAAGTACTTTCCGTATTTGATTTCTTCAACCTGCGATATTTCCAACATCCACGATTTCGACGGAATTTTTATCGAAATAAGAGACTAGAAGAAGAGGCCACATCGACGTCGCATAAGCATCAATTACACACGGAAAAAAAAGATTAGTTGCCATAACCAAGAAATGAGTTGACACAACCAATCGATTATACTATTTATCTTATAACTCAAATGGTAATACCAACGATTCAAATGGTAATACCGACGATTCCAATGATAATACCGACGATTCGAATGGTAGTCCCAACTATTCGAGTGGTAGTCCCAACGATTGGATTAGTTAATCTAACTAATCTCGCGAGAACTAATCGTGAATAGTTGAAGTTACTATTCGATATGGTTGAGGCAACTAATTTTTTAGACATTGTGTACAGCAAATCGAAAACGTAGTTGCCACAACCAAACATTTCTTTTCGTGCACGGAAGACATCACGTAAGTACAATTTATAATAACGTAATATAGAAAAGTATATTAACATAATTATACAACTTATCCTAGGTTTCACATCCTTAAAAGTAGAATATTTAGCCTAATCCTGAGTTTTTTTTCGAAAGATTAGACCTGAAAACAGGGTTAACGGTACTATCATCAGGTGTAGTCAAGGGAATATTTTACATTCCTTAACTAGCGCACGGTAAATTCCTTCGTTAACGTGCAAAACGTGTAAGATTGTCGAAATTAATTAATTTTTGCAAGCTTGACGTAACAATACCATATATTCGAGGATCATTTTTTCCAGTTCCGGGAGATGCTTTCAATTCTTTCGTTAGTATGGTACCCTAGAAGTTTACACAAGTGCCGAAGGGTAAGGGCTCCGCGATGTTTTCCATGAAAAATTAATCCTATTGATCTTGAAAATTCATCCCTCCAAGAGTTTCAACATTGGGGGTACTGTGGCTTCAGAGGGAGGGTTTAAAATCACACTGTGCAGGTGAGTGTCAGTTGTTCGTCGCTGATGAACGAGGTGAATTGCTGGAATCCCAGAAGTGGCATGAAGGGTGAGGCAAGAGCTATTTGAGACTGCTTCCTGCGGGGGTCCAAAGTGATGGCTGGTTAAATCTTATTGTTAGTGTGGGAGTGAGAGAGGGTTGGCATATACGGAGAAAGGGAGAAAAAATACGAAGGGCTGTGAATCGAGAATGATCATTCGCATTTAGGCAGCCGTTGGCGCTCCCAGTGTCGGGCTAATGGTATACAAACACAATGCTAGTGAATGTAGACGTGGTAACGTTATAGCAACAATGACAGAGATGACACGTACGCTTGTAGCTACAGGCGTCATGTACGGATATACAAGGGAGTGAATGAATACGCGAGGGGCAAAAACACTGGCCAATTATAAATTCACGAGCCTCGTGTGTTATTTTCACGGGGTGTGGTTCTCCAGATGAGTCGGTTAAACTCTTCCACACTTGCTTACTGCGAAATTTATTCCCCTTCCATTGCCTCTCATGCGAATCGTATAATTCTATGTATTAATAATTTACATCACTGCAGAATATCGGCAAACACAACTATGCGTAATTTCGTGTAAATATTAATGGTATCAATATTTTCTGGCATTTTGCGGTATGTGCGAACCAACGCCACTCAACGCGTTAACTATGTATGTATACTGGGCTGCGCTGGATATACGGACGCTCAACCTGTACGAGCCTTAAATTCACAGCTTCCCGATTATTCTGGTGCGCTGTTTTCGATGTAAAAATAAAACCATTATCATAGTCTGAAACCGGTCGCCAATAACCTAGGTGTTGACGCGATCCTAAATAAACGGAATAAAAAAAAATCCATTACCATGTCCACTCACAATAACGGTATTTTCCAAGATTTTCAACATCGAATTTTTTTTTACGCTTCTCTATGGTATTCAATATTAAATATACAGATATACAGAGAGGACAAAATTGGTAAAAAGCAAAATGAACAGCGTCATCAAATGTGGAAATGACAAAAGTGTCAATAGAGATAGAAAATGAGTGGTAGTACCCGTGTAAAACAATAGTTGGGGCTCTGACTTGGCCCTTTCTAGTTTGCCCCCGTTCTATTAGGGGGGCAGTGGCTCGATCCTACATATCCCAACTAAACACAGACGGTATTGAACATGGGCAACTGCATACAAATCAACTGGACACGTTACCAGTTCGACACGGCAGAACTAGACACAGCAATAACTAGATACGGTGCAACTCGACACGGCAGAACTCGACACAGCACTAACTGGACACGGCGCAACGCGACACGGTAAAACTCGACACATCACCAACTGGACACAGCAAAACTCGACAAACATTAGTTCGACACCGAAAGACTGTCCAATGGCTCAATTGAACACAGACCTCATTGGACACAGAAGAGACGTTTGGTAATCCAGCTTTGTTCCAATTTAACACAGACTTAAAAGGACGCACTCGTCAATTGCGTCTGTTCTTTTGGGTCTGTGTCCAATTGGAACAAAGCTGGATTACGAAATGTCTCGTCTGTGTCCAATGAGGTCTGTATTCAATTGAGCCAATGAACAGTCTTTCGGTGTCAAACTGATGTTTGTCGAGTTTTGCTGTGTCCAGTTGGTGATGTGTCAAGTTCTGCCGTGTCGAGTTGCGCCGTGTCCAGTTAGTGCTGTGTCGAGTTCTGTCGTGTCAAGTTGCACCGTGTCCAGTTAGTGCTGTGTCGAGTTGTGCCGTGTAGACCTGGTAACGCGTCCAGTTGATTTGTATGCAATTGCCCGTGTTCAATACCGTCTGTGTTTAGTTGGGATATGTAGGATCGAGCCACTGCCTATTTTTATTTTTTTTATTTTTATTTATTTATTTGGTAAACGGGGCAAGCCCCTTGACAACTACGGCGCCATGGATATTCAGGACCTACAGTTTTAGGTGGGTTCCGAACCACCGGGGATTACAGAAAAAGCACATAGAAAAATTCCATTGGTGTCCGGCCGGGAATCGAACCCGGGCCCCCTGCTTGAGAGGCCGCGTCTCTATCCACTGCGCCACTGCCTTCCCCTTAGGGGCCCTACTAATTTCTAAGAACTAATTTCTTCACGGGTACCGACGCATCGTGCATATAAGATGTGTGTAGAGCTCTTTCCGGTGTTGTGTCGCGAATTTGTGCTAAATTCTCTCAATGTTCCGATTGCACAACGATCACTCGACTTATGCTGGTTTGTCAAAACCGCACGGTCGTCTGACCTGGTTTGACTGCGGCTTACAGAAACAAATTTCTAATTCAGCAATTTTGGCTATTTCAGTTGGGAACTGCGATATCCAAAATTCGGTCTTCATTCGAACATCAGAGTAGCCAGGCGGTCTCGGATCACACTCGTTCATAAGTAACGGCATCGAGACGAGTTCGATATTGTAATAGAATTAATTGTTATCTGTTTAAATAAATCTTCCTCAATTTTACGTAGTTTACTTGAGTCTAACTCTTTATTGGCAAACGAGCCGATAAATAAAATATATGTTAAATTGACCCCTTGCGGGCTTAATATCGGAATGCTTTTGGTCCTCTAATGCATCATCATATCGATTTGGAGATAAGATGATCAAATTGTTTTTCGAAAACATGGTCTGTGCTAATTGAAAGCATCGTGATATTAGATTAGAAAATTTAATGGTGGATTATATATCGATATTGTTGCTTTTACAATTTTTTTTCATATAACTTTATTATGAAACTATTTTCGGTATACTAAAAATGTGAAATGGGAACTTGCAATTTTCATTCAATGTTGTAGTAATGGATTTCGAAGACTTGTTAAAAAAAGTTGCCGTTGTTCCTTCGTAACCTTGACTTGCGAATAAAAATGCTCCAGTTAACCAGCCGATACACGACCTCGGAGCTTTAATATCCAAGAAATAGGATATAATTAGAAAATCATTTTTATCTCGTTCAGTATTTATTTTTTCGTATTATAAATAATTACAAAAGTACAAAATATACGAGTTTCCAGTTACGATGTGTCTATAAAATCGCGTTACTCCTGTATATGCAATTTCCGGCCGTGGTACCATTTCGTTAAGCTCAAATATATATTTGCAAATGTGATACCATTAATGCACGTTCATGAAATTGAATGTATTACAAATTTTATGCCCTTATTCAGATGAATAATCTTAGTGCACAAGGCAAAACTGTTTTCATACACAATAATGATAAAGCCGCAAATTAAAAGAAAAATATAAAGAGAATGAGGAGAAAAAAAACTCAGAAAATAACTACACTGGAATTCGTCGAGAAACGAAAATACTGCAGTGGAATGCGTGACCTGAATTTGCGGTTTTCGACTGTTGTGTATCTTCCACATTTACTACATACTCTTGGACTTTGGCGCGCCTGTGTCATGCTTCGTGTATAGGTTTGGTGCTGTGCTCCAGTGGTTCTGTTCGCCGTACGAAGAGTTTTCCAGTTTCCACGTACTTCCTGCAACTGTGGTTGGTTTTTTTTCTCGGATATAAAGAAATGGAATTGCAACCATCGTATATATATATATATATATATATAAATGCACGTAGCGATATACAATATATTATACGTACATGTACGTAAAGTATACGAATGTAGGTTCATAGAGTGGGATGCGGTAGCTAAAGCATTGACGTAGGTGCATTGCGTTCGCTTACACGGAGGAGATAGCGCAAACGAACAATATCGGGTTACATACTCTCGAAACTATTCTAAGTACAGCTTTAAAAACACCGTGGATCCCGTGAAGAAAAGTATTAGGGTTGTCCTAAGATAACTTAGGGCCCTATCGGGCTGTAATGTGGACACCATAAAAGGGAGTTCCATATCACTCCCAATTAGGGACCTACTAAGGAAACTGTAGGGTTTCATGCCGATATTTAATGGGGCTATATTAGGGCAATTAATTAAGGGCCCAGTCAGGCTTAATCATGGCACCAAGTAAATAAATCAATAATAATTTCGCCACGTAAGGGCCTCATAAGGTAATTCTAGGTTGCCACGGTGAAGTTTAATAAGGGCTTTATAGGGTAATCACTTAATGGCCCAGTCAGGCTTAATTATGGCATCAAATAAACAAATCAATAATAATTTTGCCAGATAAGGGTCTCCTTAGGCAATTATAGGTTTCCATGTCGAAGTTTAATAAGGGCTTGATAGGGTAATCACTTAAGGGCCCAGTCAGGCGTAATCTTGGCACCAAGTAAACAAATAAATAATAATTTTGCCACCTACGGGTCTCATAAGGCGAATCTAGGTTTCCATGGCGAAGTTCAATAAGGGCTTAATAGGGTAATTACTTAAGGACCCAGTCAGGCTTCATCGTGATACCAAGTAAACTAATTAATCATAATTTTTTCAAATAAGGATCTCAGAAGGCCATGGTGAAGTTTAATAAGGCCTTGATAAGTTAATTAATTAAAGGCCCAGTCAGGCTTAACCATGGCATAAAGTAAACAAATCAATAATAAATTTGCCAGATGAGGATCTTATATGGCAATCCGAGGTTACCATGGCAAAATTGGTGGTCACCTATCCAACTAATGACCGTCAAAGTCAGCCAGGTGGTCACCCACTCTAATACTGGTCCTCAGGTCAGTCAGACAGTCACGCACCTAGATACAAACGAACTAGTTCGCGCAAACGATAAAACAATCAATTTTGTGGAATATAATTATAGATGACAACAACGATACAATGTACCCTATTCGATATAACCAATTTCTATTTTAAAAAAACTGAATGTGCTTTTATTTTTACACATCAGACGCAGTCATGTAACTCTATCAAGTTTTGACTATATTACATTAATTTTATTTCATATTTCATATTACAGTCATTCAAATAGACAAAAAAATGCATATTCATATGATTTGAATGGCCAAGAGAGCTAAGGCGCAGCGCAACTACACCATCCGGAGGGTTCCTAAGTTCGATTCCCGTCAATGTAGAAAAAAAAAAGTAATATGTTTTTTCAGCGATTAATATGTACCATCGTGTAGAAAAAGACGAAATATGTAATTAAAAGTGCAGCATTACTCAACTAAATAATAACAAATATATATTTTTTAATTAAATTTCTTTATTATTGTAGTAAGGACTTAATAGGGCAGCCTTAAAAGGTCCTCATTAATTTGCCTTTAAAGGCCCCTAACTTTTAGCCTTTAAAGGTCCCGAAGAAAAAAGCATGACCATCATTTGGGAAACCTTATGAGGCTTCCACATAAGGCCCCTAAGAGAATTAGGGAATATTAATCGGGGCCTTGGAATAACGCTGATAAGATTTCTTCACGGGATCACCCGAGTGCTATCGGTTTTACACCGCACATGAGGCACTCTTCTGAATGAAAAAAATCATACAGCAAAATTCGATGCAATTCGCAATGGGGAAATATCTATGTATATACAACACCGTGAAATAACATAGTGTATCTACAACCTTGGTGTTTTGGATTGGAAATCTGAGAACACCAAGTAAAGAGGTAATGTAGAGTACAGGTGCTCTACATGAGGAGTTGTATACGGAAAGATATGTATGGTTGTAACAACTACGTTTCTAATTTTCTGTGCATATAAGGTCTCAAAAATTAGTTGCCCCAACCATATCGAATAGCCACCTCAACCATTCACACGATTAGCTCTTGCGAAATTAGTGAGCGTGACCAAACCGATCGTCGGAGTTACCATTCGAATCGTTGGCACTGTCATTTGAGTTGTAAGGGAAATAGAATAATCGACTGGCTGTGTCAACTCATTTTGCTTCCTCATAGAGGAAGCTTTGTTTGCATGAAACTTTGTGTATGTGTGTGTGTGTGTGTGTGATGAAAGGCCAAAAATTCATATAACTGTATCTTATAAAGTATTCGACCGAATCAGCTAAAATTTAAACAACATGTACAGTGCTGGCTAATCTTCAATTGGTATAAATCTTACAAAAACCGCTTAACGCATTTCATTTTTATAACAATTTTGAAATTTTGAAAAAGTTCGTAAATGCTCTAGCTCGGACGAATTTTTAGCTATCGGGCTGACACTTCGTATTAAAATTGAACAAAGCGATACGATCTTTGGTATTGAATTTGGGCCAAATCGGTAGAGCGGTTCGGTTATTATGATATTTTGAATTTTGCGAAAAATTTTCGTTTTGCTTTAATTCAGGTAAAATTGCAACTAATCGACTGAAATTTTCTGCACAGGAAAAATAATATTCGGATCTGCTACGTACCAAATTTGGCGATGATCGGTAAAGCGGTTAGTATTTTACGTGATTTTGAATTGTATAAAAAAAATTTATTGGTATCTCTCTGGATTTCGTAAAACGTCAGAAATCATCAACTTCGTCAATAATTTTCATCTTTCGCAAAGCTTCCTCTATGAAGTAGCCAAAAATGAAATAAAGAAGCTTCCCCATTTGTAAAAAGCGAAAAAGAATGAGGAAGCAATGTGCAAGGTTCTTTTTTGCGTCCTTTTTTTGGTTATGGCCACTAACATGTTCTTCCCATGTACATGATGTGAATTAACAAAGGGTAAATGTTGTTACAACCAGCTTCGATACGACGCCGAGCTGAAATTTTTTGCGTTACATCAGACAGAAACCAGGCCCTGACGAGGTGATGATAAGGGCCTGATAAGACCTCAGCAGCGCCAGATTCACGCCTGATGTAACGGTCTAAGTATCTACTCGAGACGAATGTCTGTTGATAATTAAATCCAACACACAAAAACTGTTCACAGTAGCAATTGTTACAACGAAAGTGTATACAAACAATCCTGCATACTATATATTTCTACATAGACCCAGTTTGACACAAGCCATCATTCTGTAGAATTCAAGTGCTGCAACTAAATAGTAGAAGCGTTTAAATGATAATGAATGTTCCGAAATAATTTTCATTAATTCTATCGTTATTATACAGAGAAGCAAAACTGCGAACCGTCTACCAATTGTCGATCGAATTTAAGATGTATGTAACAAAGTATCGCGAGGTGCGTTATATGCATCTGGAGATAACTTCGAACCTTTGTGAATCTAAAAACTCTTTAATAATACAATGAGATACGTATGATAATAGTGCAGATGGATTTATATCTAAACACGATTTTCCTCCCTTTCTCTCCATTTACCATCCGAATCTAGGAATCATTACGAGCTTTACCTCGCCGTGTAGCTGAAACTGAATATTTTTTGACGATCGGGATACCTTTATGAATAATCATTCGCATAGAATATTCCACACGATTAATAAAGTAAAACTCGCCTTTCGCCTGAAGCCGGTAAAATTCCAATACATAGATCGTGTTACCACACTGTTAATAGTATATTACACCACTAGAGGGGGACAGTAGACTATGTCCAACCGCGTGGAAGATTACCACCCGAGCCGAAGGCGAGGGTGGTAAACACGCGATTGGAGGTAGTCTACTTTCACTCCCCAGTGGAGTATACTATTTTTCACCATATCTGCAGCGGAAAGTTCGAATTACGTAAATCCCGTAGGGCGGGAAGTCGAACTTTCCGCGCAGGTATGGTGAAAAAAATTTGTTGTAAATTTACAACACATGTGTATGAAGTTTTTTTTGCCAAAATGGACGACAAACATTTCTGTCTATGAAACTGCACGGAGAGAAGGATCTGATACTTTTTACCATATTTTTACTAAAAATTATCGTAAATTCCTGGTACAAGGTCACATGACGCCACCTATCAAGAGGTACATGAACTACGAGAATTTTTACCATGAAATATGGTAAAAAATTCTATGTATATGGTAGAAATTCTCATAGTTCGCGTACTTTTCGGCAGGTGGCGGCTATGGCTTCCCAATACCAGGCGCGTTTCATAATTTGTACATTATTAAAAATGCAAGTGAATTTAATGTACAAAACGATATGAGATTTACAAACCGGGTATATGAATTCCATATTAATATACTTTTATTGTAAATTAAAGAATAGTATAAGAATTCTCCAATACTAGTATTTGAAAATTGCAGCACGTGAGTATTGCAATCTTCGTTTTAATATACATATGTTGTATTTGTCAATGATGAATGCATCTGAAAATTAATATACGGCATATGCATCCGAGCTTTATATACGGTATATTAATTTTCAAACATTTTTTTTTACAATGTACTATAGCGTCTGGTAAATTCTATCAGATCCTACTCTCCGTGTGTATTTTTAAGAATTTTTTCAGATTTTTAAATTATGGCATGCTGGTGCTAGAAACATAACTAGAAAGTCTGAAAAAATTCTAAAAAATCGGAGTTTACATAAATAAGCGTTTGACCAGTCGCCTGTAGTAGATTAACTTCTTTTTAATTTTTTAATATTTTTTTTTAAATAAAAAAAGCTTAAAAACCATAAGAAAAATCTTGCCCACTTTGGCTTAAAAATTTATTCCATTAAACAACAATTAGACGATCTCGACTGTCGGCTATCCAAATTAATAGTCGCAAAATATATCCAAAATCTATCCTTATCACAGTGTTTTAATAAAATATGTGTTTTTGGATAACAAAGTAGTTGTTGAAAATAATTATTTATTTCAATAATTATTTATTCAAACACACTCCGATCCCTGAGGGGGCATATTAAATGTAGTAAATATATTTCGTCTGTTATTTCCCTGTTGGAAAAACACAACCTGCGAGGTAACAATCATATTTGTGCGTTTAAATTGAATATACCAATTTGTGCATAAAAACTTTCAATCATGAAAATTAGCTTACATATTTTTTTACCATTGTTTCCTCTCTGCCGCTATTTTTCTCTGTCTTTCCCTGACCTCTGCCTCATGATGTACTGGAGCCAGAGGTAAATTATTTTCGATTCTAAGAGCATTCCGTTCAATTATTTGTGTCGTCTACGATTTTTATCCTACACGGCAAGCAGTTCGACTGAAGTACGGCCCGTTTTTTATGCATCACACTTCAACTCAATTCGCTCTGCCGGGCTTTTACAATTTTTCTTAAGCGTCCTTACGCGAAAAAGTAGCAGTGCCTTTCTCGAAATAACCTCAACAAATCCTCAAACCTCATACGCCCGAGAACTGTCAAACGTCGTTAATACGTCTGAAGCTGCTCATCAGTTAGCACAAATTTTAGTTAATCTGACAGCCAATCAGAGAACGAATAAACGACAACAATACTTACATCGAAAGTTCGAGATATGTTATCCACTGATTTTTTAAGGAAGGGACTAGGGTTAGCGAACTCGAACGCTTAAGCACCCGAGTTTCATTACATAAGTTTTGACATTTGACATAAACAAATAAAAATGAATGTATGCTTTTGGTCCCGATCGCAATGTGACTGACTACCGCCACCGCCGACCAATCACAACACTAATAAAACGATGACAATGACTGCGATATTTTCGAGATTTTCGGGATTTTCGAGATATCTCGAGGCACCAACTTTTCAGAATCAACTTTATAGAATAGGACTTTGTCTCCATTTACTATACACATCTAGGTATCATTACCAGATTTTCCGCTTCGTTTAGCTGAAAGTTGAATATTTTTTTATCGTTAGAATACATTTATGAACAATCAGTATTTATTTCAGTATATGTTCCTATCCTTCTGTTCTCGAGGAATCATCCATAATGGATTCTATACATTATTATAGTGTATTGTGTTGCTTGCTGCTGGAGACATGATCGAATCGATTTTCGACTCTGTAGCCAGTGAAGCCAGTAATATCGTTCTCTTTCCATCTCGTTCCAGTCTGCGTAACATGGAAATGAGAGTATACTAGACGCAGCCAGCGAGCAAGCGACCGTGGCTAAAACCACCCCTAATGAAATTTTTTTTCACTATCCATCGCCATTAGCCGTCGGACGTTGTGAAGACCAAGCGCTTCTCTGCTTTTCTCTCTCCTATCATCCTTCTCCTCCCGACCACTCTACATGTTACGTTACTATACGTATATATATATTACGACATATCGTATAACTATACTTTTTTCGCACGTCAGACAAAAAATGTAACGTACCAGCATTGTCGACCCTTGTCTACTGGCATAGAAATGTTAGCTATATCAAAACCTCCGATGAGAACAGCAGAGCCGGCCACACTCACGCCACGAACGCTCAAAAACTTTTCCACTATCCTCTTGCCTCTACCAACAGTTCTTTTCCCACCACTCAACCACTTTCTCTCTCACACACAATCTTACTCTTATAAAAAATTTTATGAATTATATCTTCAACGCATAACGTCAAACTTGTAGACACGTAGAGTGATAAATAACTTAAAAAGTTAAACCCTTTTATCTCTGTACACATTCAGTATTCGAAGTGTATGCGATGCAAGGATGAATAGTCAATTTTTAGTTGAGTGCAGCATGAATAGTGTGATCTTCGTGTACGATATTACTTGCTCTTTATTGTGCAAGTTCTGAACTTCTCACCGTTCGCCTTTAGAGTAAAATTTCACGAAAGTTTCATGGATATCGAAAAGTTGGGACGGATATCGTTTTCAATTGTTTGGCTTATGAGGTTACATGCGTAAAATTGCTGGTGGTAGTTTAATCCTATTGATATCTTTATCGATACGTAGTTGTAGGTCGAAGATGAGCTATGAGAATTGAGCACCCGCCCGGCACTGGGACTGTGAGTGAGGTCAATGGGATATAGTGACCCAGCAGAGACACATACAGAAAGAGCAAACGCTAGAACGATAGGGCGCGTCGAGAGCTCGTATATTTCGATACGAGCGATATCTATTACAGCGTGAGGGAGGAACAAAAGGGGTGGCGGACGAGCGTGAGCGGGTGGCCGTTTATGGAGCCATACTTCACGCAGAATTGAGCCCCGAACGTTCATTGTGTTGATCACAATGGACGGATTATAACGGCCATTGAACACTGACCATTTCTCCATTCAGGCGATTGGCCGATCACTAGAGAATGCCGGTGATTTCTTCAACACGGTTATAACATCTCATCTCTGTAACACACTTATTCTCGAGCTTTTTACGTACCTTGCATGAGGTATCTCGTTGAGCCGATGACAAAAAAAGACGCAACAAATAGAAAGATAAACGATCTGACGATAAAAATGATTGATTGGATTAATTATCGGAGATTATTAATAGTTACGAGGCTGATAACAGGGACTGCACTACGCTGAAACTGCACAGGAATTGGGAAGTGAAATTGAGCTGAAAATTATAGTTGGCCCTCCGGTAGAAAGGAGATTTATCGTCGGCATTATTGAGAAATGAGATCCGCACAACGTACGAACGAAAGTTTTCGAGACTCGTTTTTCTTCCGTGTCCAAGTTGACTAGGAGACGCGAAGGACCGGACAGACGCGTAGTGAGAAAAAGAAAATCATCTTTTCTATCCGAAAGCCCGGACACACAGCCTCTCATCTCTCGACTCGTCGAAAAATGACTCAAACTGTGCTGCTGCTCTATGGGGCTACGAGCTTTTGCAGCACGACCAACTCGAGACTATTTTGTTCACGGCGAAGAGTGTCGCATGGAGCAAAATGTAGCCAGAGGTAGATGGACAGGAGAAAGCGTTATGGAGCTTTTCCTTCAAAAAGCAGGATTAATGGAGTGGAAGAAGAGATGATTTTCTTCATCCTGACGACCTGGTTACGTCAGACCTTTTTCACACTGTAAATAACCGTGTGTTCTTTCAAACGATCCAACTATGCCGTCACTTGTAATACCGACTTCCACTTTCTCGTTAACGGTGCAAAAACGGACAGAACAATTTCGTCAAAGGTCCCCTTTGACGACGGCGGAAAAAGGGCAATCTATCGACATTCTCGTGGTGATTATGCTGAGATTAAAGTCAGATGAGCTTCTTCGCTACGAAATGAAAATCGAAAGAAGTTGGATTCATTGTTATTGTTCCCAGGTAGACATTTCTAGCGTTACAAGCAAGAAAAAAAAATGTAATTAAATTCTCTATAACATTTATGGTCGAAGTACTTGCAAAGTAACAACTATTGATTGTTGGTTCGTGCGAATATTTTTATTTTTTTACATATCAATTTTTAAGCTATAAAATTGCTACACTGAGAGAAATTGAGATGGTTCTAGTAACTAACTATGCAGTGATGATTATATTTTATTAGTCGAGGTGACTATTTTAGTAGTTACATTAACTCTCTTCACTGTTAATGTAACTGCGAAAATAGTCACCTGAACCAATAAAATATAATTATCACTGAATAGTTACCAGAACCATCTCGAGTTCTCACAGTATCGTTACTGCACATAACTATTGTAACTAAATGAATATGTATACCTTCTTACAGCATTCTGATTGAAAAAAAATTAGTTCCATTACAGTTGTACTTACCTTCCAACAATTCTAAGTTTATAAGTATATATGTATATTTTTTAAATACGCTGTAAATAATGTGTTTAATAACAGCATAAAATTACATTATTGTATATGTTAAAAGTCTGGAATGCTTATAGCCCTTTAAATCTAGGGTATTGAGTCCGTCGAAAAAAGCGATATTTCAGCACACGTGGTGCTAATTGCTTTTCCGCATGCTGCATCTATATACTATTTTTTTCAATTACCATTTGTACTGCCAACACTAGATTTTTTCAGTGTAGAGAATCGGCATATAAACAAAACGTATATATTGAAGCTTACAGGGCTCTAAACAATTTTATTAGACGTTGAGTTTTCAGTCTAGTATCAATCATAAACATTGTCTGTAAGGAAATTCTGGAAATATTTAATACGATTTACGAGATCGTCGTTTATCAAACATATTGCAATTGCTCGGTAATTGTCCAATGAATTTCTTGGCAGGTTCTGCGGCATCTTTATGACGCGACAAGAGCAGATAGAGGAGAGAAAGATGCAGAGGATCCGACGAAGACAGGATCGTTTTCTCGTTTTCCAGTTTCCAGCCACATCCGACTATCGTTCCAGAAACCACTGCATAGCGGATAGTATTGCCGACGTCGTATTCGATGCGACGTGTAGTTGGTTTAGTGCGCAAGTGGGACGAGGCGAAGAAAGCAAAGAAGAAGGAGAAGGAGGAGCGACAGTAGCTTCGTGAGGCATAGCAGTGCAGCTGTGCACGGATTTCTTCGCTTTCTTCGCCTAGTCGTCCGGGCACGTATGTATGCGATTCCTTTCACGTCATTTTATTTTCACGCGGACGAGGCGCGTCGTCGCCAATTTCATGAAACCCCACAACACTCACGGCGCAGACTCTTCTGGCGAAGCTTCAGGATGTGTACTCGTATTCGAGGCGTAGTAGTCGTTGAAATACAAGGCCAAGCGAACACGATCCCGTCCGCACCGAACGCCAGGGAATATCCAAGAGCCTTAATAAAACATCCCAGTCGGACTGGCTGGCACGCTCAACACGAATTTCTTCGATCTCGAATGATACCCCATCTTCTTTTATCGACTTCAAGAATATGCCGTGAGATCCATGGTATAAATACATATTCACTTCGAGTGTAGAAAGGAAATTAAGCAAAGGGTGTTTGACGAGAATCCCGAATCTACAGGCTCAGTACGGTGTTTTCATATTACGAGATACAAAATTATGGTATAAACCAGGATTTTCGGACGTGTATAGTAAAAAAAAAGAATTATTGGACATTTTAATAAGCATTTTATTGTCAAATAGTAACAATATAAATAATAAACACAATTGAAGCTAAATTGTATGAAGAATAGTTTTGACATTTCCTTGATCCATTTGAAGTATTTTCGATTTCTATTATACGAATTCGTGAATTATAAAAAACTAATTTTACTTTAATTTAATTTATTTAATTAAAATTAATTTAATGCAAAAAATACTCGTTCGGTGAAATTGTTATAGGATAATAAAAGAGCAGAGATATTCGTTTATCAAGGTGAGCTATTATGCCTTGTGTTGAGTCCTTTGGCAGTAGATATTGGATTTTGAAACTATCGGTGCCCATGTAGAAATCATACTGGGCGTCCCAGTTTGAGGCTCGATCATGGTCGGGATAGGCTCGGGTTTCCTTAAATGGTTTATCGAACTTGGAGTCCGAGTAGATCCTGAATGGATTTCCACTTCCTCAAAGGGACGTCCCATTTGAAATCGGAATGGATATCAGATCGTGTCCCAGTTCTAAACGGCGAGCAGTATTACCATATATCGGGATTTGTTAGGGGTGACTTGCGCGGAACAAGTTAAACTTTACACTTAACGCGGTAAAATGTTGTACAATACGCATTCGACAATTTTTTTACTTGTCTCGTGCGACTGCAACACCCGTCATAAAAAGTTCTACCGCACTTCCCGCGCAGAAAAAAGTAATCCAGGATGGACTCTGCCATCGGACAGCCGAGATTCGCGGACCGTCCAGGATGGAGTCCAGGATGGACTGCGAGACACTCCAGGCAAGAATCCATAACGGACACCAGGATGGATTCCGCCATTGGACAGCCGAGATTCGCGGACCGTCCAGGATGGAGTCCGCCGACTTCCGGATCGGATTAAAAGCGGAAGTGATCTGAGAGTCCGGCATTCCCACCTGGACTGCCAAGATTTCATCCGGAACTCCATCCTGGAATCCATTCGGAACTCCATCCTGGAATCCATCCGGGACTTCATCCTGTAATCCATCTGGGACTCTATCCTGGAATCCATCCGGGACTCCATCCTGGAATCCATCCGGGACTCTATCCTGGACTACTTTTTTCTGCGCGGGTTATATCGTAATGTACTATTATTCTGAGGATTCGGCGGAGAAAATCTAAGAGAAGGGATCATTATAGAAATTGAAGGGAAATATTTTATCTATCCTACCGCGTCTGACAAAATGAACATGTGGGAACTTCGTCAAAATTGTTCCTCAACTAACTAACGTGTCCCATATATTATATTGAACAAAAAAAAATAAACTATAAAGTCATCGTTGCATCGCGTACACTTTACTTATTATTTACTTTCCATAAACGCAATCTATCCGATAAGTATTACGAATTTTCAAGTTTTCAAACGCGTTTATATAAGTTTGATGCACGGAGAAAAAAAAGTAGTTGGACAAACCAATAAATGGGTTCCGACAACCACTCGAAAGAGTTGAAATAGCGTCACTACTCAGTGGGTTATGACAACTACTCGTTGGTTATATGAACCGCTGTGGTTGGTTATAGGAACTCGCTGTTGGTTGCGCCACCTATTGTATTGGTGAAAACAGCACTGCGATTGGTTACAGGAGCGAGTTAGTTGCTGCAACTATTCAGCGGTACAGCATATGCTGGAGATGGTTTTCCCAACTACTTTTTTCTTTCAGTGTGTAGTGCGGACTTGTAGATAACATATTAATTAGAGGTTCATATATTTCATCATCCTCCACGATTGGGATGGTCGTTGTCCAACATAGACACAGTGATCTTTTGTTGAAGCCGTTTTTATTGCAGATTTTATTACAGTTTTTGTTATTATTGCAATTTAGAATAAAGTTACAGATTCTTATGTAATTTATGCATTCATTTATTTAAATTAATTCTAACCAGGCCCATGAACAAATTTCGACAGGGATCCAGCTGGATTCAGCTTGGTATACCCATCTTTCGACAAGGATCCAGGTGGATCCATCCTGGTAGACCCATTTAACGGTTGGAATCCAGTCAGCCATCAGAACGGATCGCAGTTCGAGGTCCCGATCGGAATCCAGTTTCCGCTCGATATCTCTCAGGTCTGGAATCCGATCCATGACTGGAGTCCGACCGGAAGATGGGAATACAAGGCATGATCCAGCTGGAACCGTGCCGAAATTTTTGCATGGGTGTAACATAAGGGGTCGGGGGGGGGGGGGGGGGGTGTTTAGATTGTTTACTCGAAAACCCAAGCTTCCCGATACCTTCAAGTCGACGACGATAGACCGAGTGAAGTTATTGCTGGTTGTACGTACGATCCGCAAGAACATCGTAGGAGCACCAACGGATGCGCTTGGTGCATGGTTATTAATAAGCCATCTGTCTAGTTCTGGCACGCTTGTAGCTCGAGTTACGACGCGCCACTCAGCATCTGCGCTGCTGTTACTGTAGTTGGTCTCCGGGCTCCGCGGCTTGCCAGAGCTCGGAGTATTAAGATGTAATAGGATATACGTCTACCTCTCGCTCCTGGCAGCGGCTCAACCCTCGCCCCAAGGGCCGCAATGCTTCTCACCATTTTCCCATCCCACTGACTCATCGCACTGTCTGTCCTTCCCTTTCCTAAATACACCCAAGGTGTACTATACCTAACTTAGAATCCCGGAGCGGCCATCGCAGAGACTGCTTCCATCTGTGTGTCCACGTCTGACCAGTCGCGTCAATTTCCACTTCCCGCGTACGATGCCATGATTGTAACATATAACTTTGGATTGCACATAGCATAGAACGGTCCTTCCTCTCCTAGTGTTGCTGTCACTTCGCGGAATATTTATGAGGTCAAGCTGGCCTGGGACAGCGCGATGCAACTGTCGCAATAGTAATGTATTTGGAGAAATTTGCAATAATCGACTAGCGGTGTCACGCTAATAGCGGAAGCGGCTATAAATTAAAGGAGCTTTTTAAGTTGTTATTGTTATAGTTGCCATGATAAGTAAATATGTAGCAAAAAGGAATAATTAACTTATTCCATTGTATTACCCTGTAGAATAATTTCACGACTATACAAACAGATATTTCGACTGATGGATGTGACTTAATTAGTTAAACTGGCATTTGGTTGTCATCTTTACATACAGATTGGCAGTAGAAAATATTAGATATTGGTAGAAACGAAAGACAATTGTCGGCAGAGTACGAATAATGATGACGAAAACCAAATATTAAGTGTTTACGTCTCGAGACGACGAGACAATGCATCTTATTATTTATTATTACTCGGACAATTTATTCAATTAGGAGTAGAAACTCGGATTTCGAGTTGACATGTAATTTAGGTTTATTATTATTTAGTTACAATGAGACTTGACGAGATTTGATTCTAACGTTGTTATAGTTATAATAGTACACTTATATAAACTTAACACTCAAAAATAATTTAATGTTAATTGTCTCAAGTTTGAAGTAGAACTTTAATTTTAACTTTAACTAATAATATTAAACTTATATATTTAACTTCAACTTATACGATCTAATACGTAAGAATAATCAGATTTTAATTGTTCAGGAGATGTCCGATGTAGTTGGGAACTTTGCATTGGATGATTTATAAGGAAGAAAATTATAATTAACTGTAAAAAAAGGGGAAAAATGCCAGGACGTAACATAAGCATTGATTTTGATCCCAATATTAATATTTCGAGCGAATGCATCTTTCGACAGAAAGAAATATGTTCAGGAGGGTTGAAATTCGTTAATATGAGAACCCGTCGAATTACGGATAAAATGCGTTTCTTTCTAAAAATGAGTCTTGGAAGCGCTAGTACGGTAGGCAGGTAAATATATTTGCTCGAAGTCCCACTGCGCCTCTTGATATAAGATAATAATAATTGTCTTAATGATTTGACTGTTTTTGTAATTCAGACTGTTTTTGTAGTACGTCATATAGCTTGCATGGAAATTAATGATAATGAAATGGGATGCGAAGAGTTTCTTTCTCGAAACCAGATTTGGGAAAATGCATTATTTTTTAAATGCGTTATCGTTTTTTTACCCATTACTTTAAAATGCATAATGGTATTCGGAACCATTACCCATTACTTTATTAATGAGTAATGGAACTCATATCCGTTACCCATCATTTTTTTATAAGGGATGGAGCTCATATCCATTACCCATTATTTTTTTATAAGTAATGTAACTCATATCCGTTACCCATTACTTTTTTAATGAGCACAGAAAAAAATGTTTGGTTGTGGCAACTACGTTTTCGATTTGCTGTACACAATGTCTAAAAAATTAGTTGCCTCAACCATATCGAATAGTAACCTCAACTATTCACGATTAGTTCTCGATTGGATTAGGTAGGTTAACTAATCCAATCGTTGGGACTACCACTCGAATAGTTGGGACTACCATTCGAATCGTTGGTATTACATTTGAGTTGCTAGGGAAATAGAATAATCGATTGGTTGTGTCAACTCATTTCTTGGTTATGGAAACTAATCTTTTTTTTCCGTGAGTAATGGAACTCATATCCATTGCCCATTACTTTTTTAATGAGTAATGGAACTCGTATCCATTACCCATTACTTTTTTAATGAGTAATGGAACTCACATTCATTACTCATTACTTTTTTAATGAGTAATGGAACTCACATTTATTACCCATTACTTTTTTATTGAGTAATCGAACACACATCTATCACCCATTACTTTTTTAATGAGCAATGGAACTCACATCCACCACCCATTACTTTTTTAATGAGTAATGGAACTCAAATCCATCACCGATTTTTAAAGTAATTGGTAATGAACATAGTAATGGATATATGATAATCCTATTACTTTAGAAAAATTTGCTTAATAAATAAATATATAAATAAACAAATCGGAAAATCGTTCAAAAAGTTAATAAATAAGTAGATAAATAGCAAAATCGTTAAAAAAATCGGAAAATAAATTAATAGATATAATATCATTAGAAGTCTGTGGTTAAAACAGGTCGCGATAGACAAGCAATCTCTCAGAGATGATATACACAGTGTTGTAAGACCCCATTAATTTAAGAAATAAATTTTACAGAACAGTTTGTATTGTGGTAAAGATTTTGTAATGAAAACCGGTAGCGATTATAAAATGATATGTGAACTTTTGAACAGCTGTAAGGAAAACCTCATTTTTAATTAAATTTTGGAAGAAAATGTGAGAAAAACGGACAAGCACAGTCCTTCATTACTTTCGCAGAGCATTAACAGTATTTCTTCATTTTTTCAATAACATTACTATTAGGGCTCTCACATCAAGCCGGGTTTCACGGGTATCCGAACATGTTCGGATATCCGGATAATAAAATTTGATACTTGGAATCCGAACATATGATCTACCCGAGCTATCCGGATACCCGAACTACTCGAACTATCCGAGTAACCGAACGTCTCGAACTATCCGGATAACTGAAAATCTTAGCAATAGTCCTTTGCGACCTGTTTCTTTTCTAACTTTTGACTAACTGTTGACTAACTTTTAACTAACTTCTAACTTTTGACTAACTTTTAACTAACTTCTAACTTTTGACTAACTTTTAACTAACTTCTAACTTTTGACTAACTATTAATTTTTGACTAATTTCTGAATTTTGATTAACTTTTCAGTAACTTCCAACTTTTGACTAATTTTTTACTAACTTCTGACTTTTAAAAATTAGAAGTTAGTTAGTAGTCAAAAGTTAGTGAAAAGTTAGTAGTTAGTCAAAAGCTAGAAGGTAGTCAAAAGTTAGAAGTTAGTCAAAAGTTAGAAATTAGTCAAAAGTTAGAAGTTAATCAAAAGTTAGTCAAATGTTAGAAGTTAGTCAAAAGTTAGAAGTTCGTCAAAAGTTAATTATACGTTAGTTAAGAGTTAGTCAAAAGTTAGAAGTTAATCAAAAGATAGAAGTTAGTCAAAAGTTAGTAAAATGTTAGAAGTTAGTCAAAAGTTAATTATACGTTAGTTAAGAGTTAGTCAAAAGTTAGAAGTTACTCAACAGATAGAAGTTAGTCAAAAGTTAGAAGTTAGTTAAAAGTTAGTAGTTAGTCAAAAGTTAGACGTTAGTTAGTAGTTGGTACTGAGAAAGTACTAAAAAATACCCGGACACTCCGAACAGTTCGAGTAACCGGGTAATCCGTGTAGGTCGAGTTACTGAGTAATCCATATCCTGAGTTTGGGTATCCGGATACTCGAGCTTCGGGTAGCTCGAGTATCCGCTAAAGTACAAGCACAAATCCAATTATGACCGACCAAAATGTAAAATTCGTAATTGATTTGATTGAAATTCTGTACTCGGGCCTTATTAAGGTCGCTGATTACGAATCCGAACATAAATTCTGAAATTCTAAATGATTCAATATGGCCGACTTTGTATCTGTCATTTAGAATTTATGCATCGGTTTATCTATTTATCTACTTATTTATCAATTTTTGAACGATTTTTCTATTCATCTATTTATTGATTAATTTTTCAAACGATTTTTCGATTTATTTATTTTTTTCAACGCTTTGAGATTTTTTTAGCAGAATTTTCTAAAGTAATGGAACATTAACTATTAATTTTAAAATCGGTGATGGATCTGAGTACACCGAGAGAAAAGATTTCATTGACGCCAAAGAAATGGGTGGATTGATTTTTTTCATTGATTTCAATGAAATAGTGTATTCGAATTTGAAAGAGAACATTTCATTGCCTGTAAAGAATCATTTACTTAGGGAGCATATAATGAAAAAAAAAAATTCATTGTTTTAAAGAAACGTTTTCGTTGATTCAAGGAAAAGATATACTTAATGACAGCAAGTGCGCCAACGGTTTGCGCAATTGCGTTAGTTGTATCGCGAACCGGGTAAACCGGCAAAATGGATAAAGGCGTAGCGATATTCCTCACGCTTGGTTGTTTCACATACGCCAGATGATCAATTGGTCAGACTAACAAAGTTTTTAGTTAACATAACTAAGTTCTCTGGTACGTAATCTCGGCCTGTCTTTCTCGCACCTAACCTCACTTTTTTGTTTTCCGGTTCTCCCGAACGAACGGCTTCCTGCTTCGACGAACCAGAAGCTTAGTCTATTACTGCCGTACTTCCGCACATTCTCTCAAAATATGAGCTTTATCTGCCGAGTACTGTAGGAAACAATAGATTTCGAAATTTTGAATCGAAATTTTCGAATCAGAGACGATTTCTTTGAAATCATTGAAAAAGGTTCATTGGTTTAAAGAAATGCTTCTTTGATTCAATGTCACTACTTTTCATTGGGTTTGAGATCATTCAAGGAAAACATAGTATTGAAACTCATGTATTTTATTTCATTGGCAAGGATTTCTGTGAATCAGTGAAACTTTTTCTCTCAGTGTATAGTTATCCATTTTTTTAAAAGCAGGTGCACGATGTGAGTTCCATTACTCACTAAAAAAGTAATGGGGTATGGGCGTGAGTTCCATTACTTATTCAAATGTAATGGGTAATGGATGTGTGTTCCATTACTCATTAATAAAGTAATGAGTGATGGATCCCTGCTCCATTACTTATTAATAAAGTAATGTGTAGTGGATCCGAATTCCATTATCCATTTTTTTCGTAAAAAATATTGCATTATTTTCACATAAAAAATTTTACAACTCTACTAGAAACTATGAGGATCTCAGAAAAGCAGATAGAGTGGAAGAGAGAAGTAAGGCTTATTCAACCCCTCAAATAGGGAGTCCGATAAGCATCATTAAAATGCATCTAATGCGGCGTTTCTGAGAATTATGTTGTCTACAATTAGCGACAGTGATGCGGTACACCGAAACTAAGGATAAAGAACAATGGTAGGAGATACACTAAGAGGGAGCGGGGGGAAGTAGATTATCCCTAGAGGTAGATACAACGCACCGTCATAGAGCATTCTAACGGGAATACGAAGCTACATTGAGTTTCGTAATTCCGTTTCAGTCGCGTTTACTCTACTTCTGGTTAAAACGTGAGCGTCATGGTGTACTCATTGGTCGTTAAAGGAAACATGAACTGGCTTGGCTCCCATTTCGCCAGGAATTAAATTTGAGCACGTGTGCCTTGCTTTCTCAAGCAGTGACATTACAAGCGAGTGTACATGTTTTCATAATTAGCCTCCGAATGACATTCTGCCAGTGGTTGGAAGATCTATTCACTCAACGTTTGAACGTTTCTTGAGGTTCTTGTTACTACCTAAACCGTAAATACTCACCTAATTTCAAGCTTGTAGTGTAGTAGCACGCAATGTGATCCTTTCTTTGAGTAATTCCATAAACAACATCGCTAAGATTATGTTGAACCAGCTCCATATTCGATGTGTTATCATTGCCAACGTATGACTCGCCTAAATTAATTGGTCATCAGTTACGTGCTAGAGATAAGTTCATATCTCGTATAGTGAGAGAATTCGTAGTAGGGGTGAGCGGGGTAAAATGTCAACGCGGGGTATTATCACTACGGGGCTGGAGGAAATAGGGGCACAATGGCAACGCGGAGCATAATGGCACGGATGGAACCTGATCCGTCCGGGCGGGAGTACCAGATGGACTTTCATATTAGGACTTCGGCTTTTAATCCGATCCCGAAGTCTATCCTGAAGTCCATCACTCCACCCGGGACTCCCGAAAGGACTCAATCTGAATTCCATCCAGAACTCAAAAAATTTTCCAGTCGGGATGCCAAATACTCTCCTGAATTCCACCTTGGACGATCAACGAATCTCGGTGAATCAATCGCAGAGTCCATTCTGGTGTCTATTTTGGACTCTCGCCTGGACTGTCTTAGACTCAGTCCCGGATTGTACCCTGGAGGACCCGCGAATCTCGCCGGTTCAGCCGCAGAGTGCATCCTGGTGTCCATTTTGGATTCTATTCAATTAAAAGCAAAAACAATAATTCTTTTTCTTGTGCTTGAAGTTATCGAGGTGGTTAATCGGTACAGTTAATTTTCGATGTTCGTTGGGCAGTTGTCGAAGTAGTTTTTCGGTGTAGATAAACAGTTACAAAATTCACAAGGTGGTTATTCTGAACCGTGAAAAACCGTTAGTTTTGGGCAAAAATGAACCTGGTTGTTTGTACGGTCATTTTGTACGGTCATCGGACCTGCTAGGGCCATCCGCGAATCTCGCTGGTTCAATCGCAGAGTTCATCCTGGTGTCCATTTGGGATTCTTGCCGGGACTACCTTAGACTCCGTACTGGACTTCACCCTGGACGCTCCGTGAATCTCGGTGATTCAATCGCAGAGTCCATCCTGGTGTACACAATACAATTTAATTTAAAAACAATTTAATTTAATTTAAAAACACAATACAATTAAACCATCATATAATTGTTTTACGATTTCAGTGAACGCTGGTGCGATTTTGACGAGGTGTCCAATTATGCCCTTGTTCCATCATGCCTGGTAGCCATTATGCCCTGCGTTGCCATTTTGCTGTTGTTACAATGTTCAACGACTGATCAGTGATAACTACAAAAACTGTACCGACCCAGTGATTAGATTAATACAACCAACATAATATCCCGGTGACAATGACCCGCGATATAACGTGCTACAGTATTTTGCTTTGCCCGGTACAGTGCGAAGTAGGAGGGCAGACTAGAAAAATTTTTGTTTCTGATTATTTTATTTTGATTTTTGCGTTGATAATTGGCAATATTGTTATGGAGGTTGTGTTTCATGATCGGCTAGGTATATTCTTTGCAATTTTGAATACCCTTAATGGCCCCGGATATTCGTGGTATCGAATAATACAAAAGTGGTAGGGTAAGTTGAAACGATTTAGAAATGTGTAAAAGCATAACGAAAATAACATTTTTTTTTGTCGAGAAGTATACATTTATGTAGTATTAAGTATAAAAGTTTACTTTCGCAATTCGAGTTGCAAAATTACACTTTTATCAACGTATGTATTACCTTAGTCAATAGCAAGTCAAGGTTATTCTCTTGAGTTTACTTGAATAATTCGCTGAGTGAGGTAAAATCCAAATATGATTTCATCCTTTTCAGATTTAAGAACAAATAGGCCTTAAAGTCGGTTCTTGTCCTATGGACTAACACAATCTCACGTGCAGTCTACGCTTTAGGAAAGGAAGTTGCAAATTTCTGACAGGAGTAAAACTGCACTTTTAGAATATAATTCTAGATGTATTTCCGAATTATAAATTCCCATGCGACGTCTGTGATTGGATCGATGGAATCTTGAATGAACGATAATGTTCACATACTGCGGACTCCGCATACGGTCAGTTGTTCGCGAATGTCCTGTACTTTCGACGTGGATTCTCAAATCCCATAGTCCGCGTGCTCAAACGAGGAGAAACGCTGGTGAAGAGGCATGAATTACTCGACGTTCACTTCGCAAGTGGAATTCAACGGAATATGAAACCCCCTGGGTCGTTCGATTCCGCGATGTGGATTAAATAGGTTTGTAATCAATCGAATACCCACTCAACTCGAAAGTAGGATAGTTTGCCGAATGGGAAGTATACGTTAGATATTCCTGGAGCTACCAGGGGACGTGCTGCTGCTCATGCCGTTGGCGTCTAGAGCAGCGATGGTGAAGCGCAAAATCTAATTTGCATAGGAAACTCATGTTCAAATACTCAGTTAACACTACTAGTAATTGAATTAATTAATACTAGTAGTAGTGTTTTATTGCAGCATGCGTTACCTAAGTGGGTGTATACCTTCTTTTTTATTAGAGTGTGTGATCGTTAGTGTTCTGAGCCATGACTGGTCATCAAAGTTCTTTATCCTCAAATTAATTAAATATAATATGTAGTTAGAATTGTACAATTTCTTTATTAACCATATTTGATACGATATCGGACGGGGCAGTGTATCTGTGATATGAATTTTTTAACTCTTTTGCGTGATTCCATGGCTAATACACTGTAAAAAAAATCGGTTGGTGTTAACTGTCACAGTGTACGGGGTAGAAATCCGCGTTTTTATTGATAATACTATTATGAAGTAAAATGTAATCGATGTAATGTGTAAAGCCAGAAGCAGGTGTTAGAAGCAGGTAAATCAGCACTATATGCGGCGTAGCATTGCCACAATCCAGCGTTAAAGAGACCACCATCTTCACATCGTTATCGGTGTACATATAGGTCCATCTATTCGGTGGTAAAATTAAAATCACTTGAGCATTGTTTTTGCTGTACACACCAATCTATTCATTCAGTGTTAAAATGAATATAATTTAAATCCTGCTATCGATGTACATATTCGTCTATTTATTTAGTGTTGAAATTAATATAATACATTTTTTTTTTAATTTTTGTTTCCTCATTGCATCCTCGAGATTTTCAGGTCAGGACAAAATGTCTGTATGTGTGTGTACAGATTTCCTTGTAAGTAAGATAAGTGTCGTAATTTTAGATGTATCTTCTCCAAATTTCCCGCGCAATTGGATAGTCATACAACATTTAACATTGTAATTGACGCGAATCGTTTGGAAAATAAAAATTATTCAGCATTTTGAAAATTTTGAAAAAGTCGTTTTCACGCTATACCTTTCGCAATGTCTACCAAGTTTGACGAGTATCGATTGAGTGGGTCTAATTTTATTGACATTAAAATTTTTTTAAATGTCTGCACACTTTAACTCCTGTACATTTTTTCGACATGATTTCACATTTATTGATTATCAATGATGAATTTAATCAAAGGAATGTCGATATGTCGGTAAATTTTGTTTATTGTGAATAAAAAAGAGAAAAAACCGACACAAAATGTTGGAATTTTTCACAGATTTATCTTATATTTTGTTTCCATGTGGACTATCATCGAAAAAGATTTTATGGCATTTTGAATTTTTTGAAAACTCTCATTCTTGGTCCGGATCGTATTCGGAAAGACCGTTGGCCCTTCAAGATGAAATAAATTTATCATGATTAAAAAAAATTGACCTTTGTCCGTTTCTGATTTCTCAATTCGCAGATCCGACTTTCGGTTCGAAAATTCAAGCTAAATTTGTTTTCTTTAAGATCGATTTTTGGCTTGTATTATCGTTCTCAAGTCGCATATTCTATCCCAAACACCGGTTACAAGTCAGTTTACCATGATTAAAAAAAAAGAACGTTGCACATTGCTTCCTCATTATTGTTCGCTTTTTACAAAGCTTCCTCTATGAGGAACCCGCGCAGAAAAAAATAGTCCAGGAAAGATTCCAGGATGGTGTCTCGGATGGAATCTGGGCCGTCCAAGCGGAAGTACCGAATAGACTCTCGCGTGGACTTTGGCATTTGATCCGATCCCAAAGTCCGTACTGGAGTCCATCACTCTATCCGGGACACCATCCGGGATTCCTTCCGGGACACGAAACTCGCCCAAACCTCGTCCAGGACGACGCAAGAATCTCGGCAATTCGATGGCAAAGTACATCCTAGTTTCCATTATGGACTCCATCCTGGACTGCGTCTGGGTCTCCATCCAGGATCGCATTCGGGACTACATCAAAGACCGTGTTCGGTGCTCCATCCAGGACCACGTCCATTCAGGTTCGCGTCCGGGACGCCATCCTGGACGATCCAAGAATCTCGGCCGTCCTGTTGCAGAGTCCATGTTGGACTTCCGGGAGTCCGGCAGTATGTAGTCTAAAAAATTGCAAGAAAGGTTAGATTACGTTGATCGCCACTGCGAATAAATATACCCGATACCATTTCCAGCATCTTAATTCTTATTACTTATGGTGATAATTTGTACATACCTAAAGAATATTCACGTGCAGATGTTGTAAAAGGCCTTTGAGTCATCTTTTCAATGATTTAATACATTTATCGGTGTATCTTAGTCTTCGGTACGCGTTCCATACTACACGATGTTGTTCGTCTAGTTGGTTTCTTCGTTGCTCGATTCCAATTAGTCTGATGCTGCTACTTGTAACTTTCAGTAAGTAACGCAAGAACACGAATAATGTCTCCAATAAATAAATTCGTACGTGTGACAGTTTCCAAATTTCATCTGGCAACTGAAAACATTAGAGCGCATCGACAAGACGTTGTCTCTGCTCCGTTCTCGTTTGTCAACATGTCGAATAACATTGAGAGACTTTCACACAGATTTATTCACGAGAGACTTTATTAGCATTCTTGCGTTACTTACCGAAAGTTACAAGTCGTAACATCAAACTAATTGGAATCGAGCAACGAACAAACCAACTACACGAACAACATCTTGTAGTATGGGACGCGTACCGAAGACTAAGATACACCGACAAATGTATTAAATCATTGAAAAGAAGACTCAAAGGCCTTTTACAACATCCGCACGTGAATATTCATGAGGTATGTACAAATCATCATCATAAGTATCGGGTATATTTATTCACAGAGGCGATCAACGTAACCTAACCTTTCTTGCGATTTTTAGACTGCGAACTGCCGGACTCCCGGGAGTTCAACATGGACAACAGGATGGAGTCTGCAACAGGACGGTTGAGATTCTTGGATCGTCCAGGATGGCGTTCCGGACGCGAACCTGGATGGACGTGGTCTTGGATGGAAACCCGGGCCCGATCTTTGATGGAGTCCCGAATGCGATCCTGGATGGAGACCCAGACGCAGTCCAGGATGGAGTCCATAATGGAAACCAGGATGATTTTCACTAAAGGTAGCGAGAGCCAATAGTCGGAAACGTTTTAACAAAATGACAAAGTGTCGTTTAGCCATTCAGTATTTACATTCCGAATATAACAGAGACAACGTATGGAAGCCGTAAGACGCAAAGAGAGCACAGATTGTTGATCGATGCTCTTTTATAAGACGCGTGTATGGCATGGATAACGAATGTTTGCGCGAAACCAGCGTTCTCTCATTTTCTCGTTCTTCAAGTCATCCGTCTTCGTTGTTCCATCGCCGGCGGCAAAATGTTCGCGATTCTGCTAGATGTCTCACGGCTGCGGACCAAGCAAGCGTTCGAACTTCCGGAAACTACACACGTGATGTAGAGAATTTCCCGTGGGATATTTTGCAATTTAACGGGCTGAAAAGGGAGATGAGAGCGAAGCCCAGAGACTGCAGGGTTTATCCTCAACCTTCTGTCATGATGAAGCTCGGGCCTGATCCGCATTCGAGCTTGCTATACGCTTTCTGATACCAGAATATGTGCCAGAAAATTCTGGCCATCGTTCACAAAAATTCACGTCAACATCCGGAGGGAACAGTTTCTCATAAACTCAACGCTTCTCATGTAGAAATATGTAAAAAAATGTATAACTACAATATTTTTTGCAGCCTTTCGGAATATTTAGGATATACTTTTTCATTTCATTTCATTTTTGTTTATCAAGAGTCGCAGTAGCGACTCGACGACAAGTTAAAAAGGAAACTAATGTTGCTTTCCCACTAGGATTTAAATATATATGGCAGGCCGATGTGATATTTTATTGCGTACAGGAATAGAAATATTTGTATTTCAAACATAGAGAATCATACACAAGAAAATCTAAATTAATATATAATAACTATTTCTATATAGATTTAGACACTTTCGCGATTCACATTTGAATTGAGCAGCAGCATCGTTGTTGCCATCTATAAAAATATTCGACGAAGTTGTTTGTGCGAATTAGTTCATTAGTATTTGGGTGGATGACCGTCTAACTGACTCGAGGGTCAGTGCTAGGATGTGTGATTATCTGGCTGTCTCTGGCGGTCAGTAGTTGGATAGGTGACCACCGGGATGACTCTAAAAGTCAGTACTCGTATCTTCAGAAGCAGCTTAAACAAACACTACACCGAGCTTCTTTCAAAATCATAAAACAGTTCTAGTGACCGTTTCAATATAGTTGCTTCATAGAAATCATTTTCCTGATTAGAATACCCGCGCAGAAAAAAATAGTCCAGGATGGAGTCCAGAATGATGTCCAGAATGGAGTCCGGGATGGAATCTGTGCAGTCTGGGAAGGAGTCCAGATGGACTCTCATATGGATTTCGGCTTTTAATCAGCTCCTGAAGTCCATCACTCCAACCGGGACTCCCGAAAGGACTCAATTTGGATTCCATCCTGGACGCAAAAAACTTTCCCGGACACCATCCGGGACTCCATCTGGGATACCAAATACTGTCCTGGACTCTACCCTAAACGATCAGCGAATCTCGGCGAATCAATCGCAGAGTTCATCCTGGTGTCCATTTTGGATTCTCGCCTGGACTGTTTTGGTCTCCATCCCGGACTCTACCCTGGACTCCATCCTGGACTCCATCCTGGTGTCCACCAGGATGGTGGACACCAGGACCAGACGGTATCAACCTTGGACCATCAACGAAGGGTAGACCCCTCGTGTGTAATTAAACTCAGGACAGCTTTGCCGTCTTATATACGCAGAGGCTTCAAGTCACTTGCGAGAAACGCTTCGACCGCTCGCCATCTAGCGGAGCATTGTGCATCTGTGTTTCATATGACGCCACTAGATTGCGAAAGGACGGAGCGTTTTTCGCAAATGTTTTGAAGCCCTAGCGTATATAAAACTATGCTAAGTTGTCCTGAGTTCGACTACACACGAGGGGTCTACCCTTCGTTGACGGTCCAAAATGGATCGTCTGGACACCAAGGTGTCCAAGGTGGATACCGTCTGGTCCTGGTGTCCACCATCCTGGTGGAGGATGGTGGACTACCTGGTCTCCATTCTGTCCAGGATGGAAGCCAGGGTAGAGTTCGGGACCGACACCAAAACAGTCCAGGCAAGAATCCAAAATGAATAACAGGATAGACTCTGCGATTCAACTGGCGAGATTCGCGATTCGTCCGGGCTGGAGTTCAGGATTGAGTCTAAGGCAGTCCAGGCGAGAATCCAAAATGGGCACCAGGATGGACTCTGCGATTGAGTCGCCCTGATTCGCTGATCGTCCAGGGTGGAGACCAGGAGAGTATTTGGCATCCCGTATGGAGTCTGGGAAAGTTCTTTGAGTCCAGGATGGAATCCAGATTGAGTCCTTTCGGGAGTCCTGGATGGAGTGATGGACTTCAGGATGGACTTCGGGATCGGATTAAAAGCCGAAGTTCATATGAGCGTCCATCTGGACTCCCTCCTGGACTGCCCAGATTCTATCCGGGACTCCGTTCTGGATATCATCTTGAACTCCATCCCGGACTATTTTTTTCTGCGCGGGATGACATGCGTGATTGGCTCAACCACTCACGACACGCGTATTAAGTATCAAAAAATTGTTACCTTTACCCCACACGGGATTAAGTCAACTGCACTGCCAGTCGCTCAACAGTATTTAATGTCCAGCCAAAACATTCTTATGTTTTGGCTTGTCATTGTCCAGCCAACTTGCATGTTGCGTTGCGCTTCGACCGCTCGCCACCTAGCGGAACATTGCGTATCCGTGTTTGGACGTCACCAAAGTGACGTCCAAATTCTTACTTGCACGTTGCGTTGCGGTTTCATAGTTTTTGTTATGCAGCTGCAACGAGAATATATCATATAACAGTAACATTACCTGCATAAATGAAACATCACATGTTACTCCTACGTTACATAGCCGCAACATAACGCAAGCGTTACATTGTTACAATCACATGTAACTTTGAGGTTATATTGCTGTTCAATTATGTGTTTACTGGGTAGTCGAATTCAGGACAGCTTTCAGTCTTATATACGCTGGCGCTTCAAAACACTTGCGAGAAACGATGCGTCCGTTTGCCATCTAGTGGCATCATGCGAAACACGGATACGCAATGTTCCGCTAGGTGGCGAGCGGTCGAAGCGTCTCTCGGAAGTGACTTGAAGCCTCAGCGTATATAAGACTGGAAAGCTATCCTGAGTTCGAATATACACGAGGGGTCTACCCTCCGTTGACGTAGTAAGAGTAGTCCAAAATGGATCGTTTGGACACCAAGGTGCCCAAGGTGCCCACGTAAAAAAGATGCGGTGTCCAGGATGGAATCCAGGACAGAATCCAGGATGGAGTCTAGGTTGTGTACAATGGATTCTGAACAATCCAGGATGGAGTCTAGGTTGTGTAGGATGGATTCTGAACAATCCAGGATGGAGTCTAGGTTGTGTAGGATGGATTCTGAACAATCCAGGATGGAGTCTAGGTTGTGTAGGATGGATTCTGAACAATCCAGGATGGAGTCTGGGCAGTCCAGGATGGAGTCTAAGATGGACAATGGGATCGGATTAAATCCGATTCTCCATCCCGGACTACCCGGACTCCATCCCGGACGGCCCAAACCCCATCCTGGACACATCATTTTTACGCGGATGGACACGGTCTGGTCCTGGTGTCAACTATCATGGTGGACACCAGGATCTTCCAAGATGGAGTCCGGATTGGAGTCTAAGACAATCTCGGCGAGAATCCAAAATGGACACCGGGATGGATTCTGCCTTCGGACAGCCGAGATTCGCGGACCGTCCAGGATGGAGTCCGGTATGAACTGCGAGACAATCCAGGCGAGAATCCAAAATGGAGATTCACGGACCGTCCAGGATGGAGTCCGAGATAGAGTACGCCGACTTCCGGATTCGATTAAAAGCGGAAGTGATCTGAGAGTTCATCTGGTATTCCCGCCTGGGCTGCCAAGATTCCATTCGGGACTCCACCCCGAACTCCATTCTGGACTACTTTTTCTGTGCGGGTAAATATTGTCGCCCAATTACAAAGAGTAGTTCTCTCAAAACAATGCATTGCATTGCCTCGACAAATGGGTATTTATGTCAACCTCTATCTCATTTCAAGTTTTTTTTTTTACTGTGTAAATTATACAAAAACGTTGGTATTTATTTTATCAATAATAATATTAGAGACTCCAATTAGTCTTTACAAAAATAAACGAGCATGTCCCAGGCAGATCATTTTTTAAGTTGAAGTAACGTAGTTGACAATTTGATACTCCTTCGGTCACTGATTTTGTGGGTTGATGGCTACGACCTATAGGCGTTGCTTTTGTACATAAATTGGCCTGTCCGGAGAGCGCTGATGGGTTTTGTGCGACGAGGATGTCGAGGACGGCGACTAGCGACTGTAGTAGAAGACGAGGACAAGGGTTGAAGGGGTTATGTAGGTGTTAGAGCTGCGTGTATATATACAATACGCGGCTCCGTAATATACTTTGTGCCGTTCAACCGACGGACGTCCTGCTGGCGAGAAAGGTGCTGACGTTGCCGGGCGCAGTCTCGTCGAGCAAATTACAGTTGTTTTCCAAATAGTATAGAAGTACACACAAAGCTTTCACCGAACCTCAGTAGAAACGTGTACAAACGATGAAGACTTTATACCGCGATTGAAATAAAACATGTTGTAGCGCCAATGTTGCTCATTCATGTTTGAAAGTGAAATTCGTTCGTGTAAGGCTGATGCCAAAGTTGCTCATTTGTGTTTGAAACTGTAAGTTGTCTGATTTAATTTAGGATATTTAAACTTTTATTTCCGGGATGCCTCAATGAATTATGAGGTAATCGTTAGCCCCCAGCATTGGTGCACATGTGATTTCAGATTTGGAGTCGATTTCGTATGATTTTCTAAGTGGTATCTTTAAATTTATACGTGCTTTAATTAATTTTGGAAACCATAATTGGCATCAAATTTCAAATGTTTGCATGTATTTTCATTTCAATTTAATCGCCAGTCTTTTTTTGAGCGAAATAATAACAAATTAATTTTAATTGTACGCAAGAGTGAGAGAAAATAACTTCGTTTTTGATTTTCTTGAAACATATATTTTCATTGTATTTTAATGAGGTTGTGAAACATCCTAATGTTTATAAATATATTAAAGTAATAATTATTGATAAAGAAGAACGAATTTTGGGCATGCGAGAGGAGAAAACATGAAGAGATTTCATATTATGATAGAGTGAAGCTATGTATAGAAAGGTAGGAGATTACGATATCTCCAATACGTGACGTCACATTGTGGCAACGTTACGTGCAATAGAGATCATGTCGACGACCACACGTGACATCCATCCACGTGTACGCGTAGCCACTCATCATTATCTGCTGTAGCGATGGTGGCATTGTGCGGCGTCCATACTGCGGTACTGCGTTCTCTACCTTGTCGTTCGCAGCTGAAATTCGCACTGGGATATGTGGAAGCTGATGATAATAATGAGCCTCGAGGTGAACTCCCCCCCCCCCCCCCCCAATGATGAAGCGATAAACGATAACCGCCGGTATAACTAAATACAGATCAATATTCACTCTACCGTAATTTATCGATCGCTTGAATCCATTTCTTGATCGTTGCCAATAATTCTCGGCATGTAGTTCCCCATTATAGGAGAACCTATTGCTGACTTGTCTTTCAACTTACAGAACTGTCTGCGTTTTGATGTTTATGTTGATCTAAAGAGTTGATCGTACAGCAACATTACTGTTATCTGAAATCAACGTCCGTGTATATTGCCATGCAATTATACGAGTTAATTATAGTAAAAGTGTAAATATATCAGGCCGAACAATTGCATGGCTGCAGTGATATATTTATTACGAATTTGAAAATTATAGTGCAGAAATCATTAATTTTTTTTTCTAAAGATGCGAATGAAAAGTTATTAGCGCCGCAATATTCAATCTTAACTCGTTCATCCATGCGCGGGTTTTTTTTTGCTACGTGAGTGTGCAATTGAAATTCTTTATTCTTTAATCTATTATAATAGAATGGCATTAATAATTAATCTAATTGTAGATCATATAATATAGTTAAATCGAATAGCTCGAATTTGATGTTGATAGCTTTCTAGAACACGAGAGTTCGGTCCATACGTGGAATTTTGCCACATGCCGAATTTTGATGAATGATTGATTGAATTATTCTATATTCTATAGTACTAGTAACGTTAGAATAATAATGTATATTCAAATGTACGTTTGAACGTTAATATTAATTAATATTCAAACCTACGATTGATTGTTAATTAGTTTGTTTGTTTCATACGAAATCGACTCCAAATTTGAAATTACATATGCACCTAAGCTAGTGACTAACGATTACCTCATGATTCATTGAGGCATTACGGAAATAAAAGCTTAAATATCCTGAATTAAATCAGACAACTTACAGTTTCAAACGGTGGTAAAATCACGGTACTCGTTCTTTTCGATTTTTCTAAAGCGTTCGACTCAGTCGATCATGGTATTCTAATCCAAAAGCTTCCCGCGCAGAAAAAAGTAGTCCAGGATTGAGTCCGAGGTGGAGTCCCGCATGGATTTCAAGATGGAGTCCCGGATGGAATTTTGGCAGTCCAGGCGGGAATACCAGATGGACTCTCAGATCACTTCCGCATTTAATGCGATCCGGAAACAGGCGTACTCCATTTCGGACTCCAACCTGGTGTCCATTTTGGATTCTCGCCTGGACTGTCTCGCAGTCCATACCGGACTCCATCCTGGACGGTCCGCGAATCTCGGCTTTCCGATGGCAGAATCCATCCTGGTGTCCATTTTGGATTCTCGCCTGGATTGTCTTAGACTCCAGCCCGGACTACAACCCGGACTCTATCCCGGACTCCATCATGGACGATCCTGGTGTCCACCAAGATGGTTGACTGCCGTCGAATATTCGCTCTGCTTCCTCACTAAAACACGCTAAAACCCGGCTTTACTCCTTCCTGCGTTTGAACCCGGAATTTCATATTGTTTAGGACGTCGCATCTTTATAGGCTTTACGTCACACCTAAAATCTACACACTGTTTATAAACCGACACGTTCATTCATTACTTACTACTTCTGTATCTATTTTGTATTTCGCAAACCTCATTAAAATGAGATGAACCTTCTGTATAATTATAAGGTTTAATTTATTATTACTATAATCTCTCTATATTATAAAAAGATCTCGCCGCCGTCGCCGCCGCCGCCGTCGCCGTGTCAAGAATCGATGGACTTAGAATAATTCGGGCTCGGGGCTTGACGGAAGGGGGTGCGCTAAAGGCTTGGGGCTAGCCCCACCCCTTTCCGCCAACCCCCGAGCACGAATTAATCTAAGTCCTTTTCCAAAAACATAGGTCCCCCAAGGGTGGGGGGCACCCTTTGGGGGGGACCCTTTGAGGGGGTGGCGGGCACCCTTGGGTGGGTGGCGGGCACCTTTGGGTGGGTGGCACCTTTGGGTGGCGGGGCACCCTTGGGTCGGGGGCGATTGCGAGCGCGCGCAGCATATATCTCTCTATATTATAATAAGATCTCGCCGCCGCCACCACCACCGCTGCCATGTAGGATAGTGCCTCATGGGTCCCCGAGACTGGATTATTCGAAGTCCCTCAAGGGCCCCCGAGCCTGAATTATTCTAAGTCCCTCAATTGCCCCGGAGCCTGGATTATTCTAAGTCCGTCATGGACACCCTGATTACCCAGAATCCCCTGATTACCCAGAATCCCCTGATTACCCAGAATCCCCTGATTACCTAAAATCCCCTGATTACCCAAAATCCCATGATTACCCAGAATTCCCGAATCGCCCAGAATTCCCTGATTACTCAGAAAACCCAGATTACCCAGAATTTCTGAAATGGGGATTCCCGAGGAATATGTAGTTTCCGAGGCGATCTCGAGACCGGCTATATCGGCATAGGTTTTCCGCAGTTTCCCTATGCCCATGGCAGAAATGCTGTGGCGAATGCGATATAGAGGGGGAAGTCGGATGCGGCCGCATGGGGGCCTGGTTACTGATCCGGACCAGACCCTCAGGGGGGACTGGCTACTGGGAGAGCGATCCGGGCCGACCCTGCAATAGGCGTAATGCCTCCAGGCCTGGGGAAATGCGAATAAAAAAAAAGAAAAACACACTGAAATAAATTATATGTCGATATAATAATACTTATATCTCTCTATATTATAAAAAGATTTCGCCGCCGCCGCCGTGCACAAGACGGTAGTTTAGTCAATCGGCTAAACTCACGGAGTGGCCAAAGGCACGGAGTGGCTAACTTCATCGGATTAATTGAAATTTCAAAAATGCATAAACTTCAAATTTCAGAAAATTTCAAAAATTCAAACTTTTCAAATTTTAGATAATTTCAAAAATAAAAAAATTCCAAATTTCAGAAAATTTAAAAAATTAAAAAATATCAAATTTTAGAAAATTTCAAAAGATTTTTTTAAAAATCAAAAATTTCAAATAATTTCAAAATTTCAAAATTTCAAAATTTCAAAAAATTTCAAAATTTCAAAATTTCAAAATTTCAAAAAATTTCAAAATATCAAAAAATTTCAAAATTTCAAAAAATTCCAAAATTTCAAAAAATTTCAAAGAATTTCAAAATTTCAAAAAATTTCAAAGAATTTCAAAATTTCAAAATTTCAAAAAATTTCAAAATTTCAAAAAAAATCCGGCCGCCGCCGTGTCAAGAATCGAGGGACTTAGAAAAATTCGGGCCGTCAAGAACCTAAAGAACTTAAAGAACTTAAAGAACTTAAAGAACCTAAAGAACTTAACGAACCTAAGGAACTGAAAGAATCTAAAGAACCTAAAGAACCGCCGCCGTGTCAAGAATCGAGAGACTTAGAAAAATTCGAGGGGGCTATGGGATCCCAAGCCCATATTTTTCTAAATCCTTTTCCAAAAACATAGGTCCCGCAGGGGGGCACCCTTGGGTGGAGGGCACTTTTTTGGGGGCGATTGCGAGCGCGCGCAGCGCGCGAGCCACAATAAAATCCTAGTGTATATACGTATAACTATCGTATAACTAAATATGTATGAGAAGATTCAGAGTAACAGTAAGAGGAAAATCGAAACTCAATCAGTCGTTGAAACCGAAATGCGGTTAAGGTTCCGAGTGGCTACAATAGCTGGCTTGGTACAAACAGTGTGGCGAAAGTACATTCGGAAGGTAGAACTTCGAAACTAATCTTATTCTCACTTAATGCACTCCTCTAACACTTGATAGTATTATAACGCCTGCTTACGACAATAGTGTATTGTGCAACAAGGGCCGAAAGTTGGCAATTGCGACGAGTGTGAGGTTTACTGGCCGAGCGAAGCGAAGGCTGTAATCACACGAGTCGCAAACGCCAATTTTGGCCCGTGTTGCACACCATATATTTTGTAACAAGTGCATGAATAGTGGTGCTTTGAATGGTAGTTTTGCGGGACGAAGAGTGAAAAGTGAGGTTACCAGCTTTCCACCCTAGGGTCGAAAGTGAAACAGCAGGGTCGATAATGAAGGAATCGTGAACTGCGCATGCGCCAACCTATCGTTTCAACACTGCTATGAAACTAGCCACTTTCGGCCCGCAAAACTGCCATGAAAAGCACCGCTGTTCATGCACGTGTTACAAAAATGTTTTTAGACCACAGTAAAAATATGATATAAAATGTGTATAAAAATGCATTTAAATTATGTCTCGTTTATTCTACCTCATCTACCTAATTAATCAACGTACTCTTATTATCTTCTACTGCACGCGGCTATGTACATTCCTAAAACTAAATTTCGCAGAGCAAGAATAAAATGAATATGAGTACACTGAGCAAGTATTATGCATACTTACGGTGCAGAGGGGAAAGAAAGTGAAGAGAGCAACCGTAAAGTAGTAAAGGAGTAAAGCAGTATTTGCTTCATAGAGGAGAATTGTAGGTATCTGTACGGTAGTGTTTGTACTCATCATATTGTACCCACAATGGTAGTAGAATACACTACGGAGTGGTACTGAAACTGGAGGAACTGGGCGAGAAAGTGGCTGCGCTGTTGATGCTTCCATTGCTATACTAAAGCACAGTAGAGAGACGTGTCGCTGCGAACCAAGGGAGGCGAATGCGAAATAAGACAGTCGGAGACACATACGAGCACAACGATACATGTAGAGGAATAGGTAGTTGCGCCAGAACGTGGGAAAAGGATAAAGAGTGAACGTGGAACTTGACTGGGACCGAAGAAGGGAAGTGAGAGCGTCAAGCCTGGTCATTGTGTAAGCATGAAGCCAGTGCAGCAACGTAATGCACTTAGCGTTATCTATTCTACTGTACGAGCGGCGCTGCCCCGACTACTCGGCGACTGTCACTCCATTTCTCCTGTTTTCTCTCTCTGTCCTTTATGCCTCAGTCCTTTTCACCGAGCAATACCCTGGCCTGTAACAGCAGCAGCCATCCTTTCACGTCCCTAGTGGTACCACATCTTCCTTTCCATCGCGATCTCTGCCCCCTTACAGTTCTCCCACCTGTCGTCAAAGGCGACGGTATATTAGACATGTTTTGCTACCACCCTTGCGGCAAATGCGTAACATCGAGTAGAATCATGTTCCACCAATGCTATCACCAATACCCGTATGTACCTTAGCTCTCAATGTCTTTTTTATGACGGCTTTCATCTTACGCTCGTTGTGGGCCAATTTAATTGAGTGAATTGGCACAGCATCCTTCAGAATGGCTCACACTGTAGCTGTGAGTAAGTTACATTTTCGAAAAGTTTTTCACAGAAATACTCACGAATTACTAATATCATAATTTTTGTTGCAAAATACGGAGTGCATGGAATATTTTTTCTAACACCATTTCAGCGAAGTTTTATACGAGTAAATCCGGTCCCTGGAATCGAATACCATCTCCGACATGAGAGTCGTGGAATTTCACGTTACGCACGCATTCTCATACGCGTTTCGGTTCGATTCATGGCACACAATAAACTATATTAATGATTGTTTTCCTGTTGCATATTATTCCCTCAGGCAATTCTCGGTATCCCTAAAAGACACGGACATAAACTACAAATTCCTTGTCGTGGTGCGCGACCACGGAAAACAAAACTGATGACACCCAAAAAGATATATACTCTACTATATAGTGATGCTTCAAGAGACGAGTTTTTTGAGAAGTTTGATCATTTTTTTATGCATCTGTCATTTGTTTAAAATTTTCGTCTCGGTCGTTTGACATACCGCTTGAATATCGCCCCGTTTCGTAATATCTCAATTGACAATTGATATCCGAATTGGCGAGATCGAGGAAAATCTTGAAAAATTCCTGATATCATTTCGAAACGACGATTTGCAGTTGTATACATTTAGGTACAATTGAGCTCAGATGTTGTGGTTTTCGTTGACTACTAAAGTTACTTTTGACGCAGACTTCTTGGTGCGAGAGAACGACACCGTTCCGAGGGTTCCAAGACAACGGCTTTTTAGCATACAAAAAGTTCGGCAGAATTTGCTAAATGCGATCGCTGAGCGAGAAAAACCAAAAGAAGAGGTTAGGGCGAACGATTCACCAACAAGGACATTATCATGTGTCTAGTACAACAGCAACTTTCTTTTGCCCATCTACTGAATAAACCGGTCACGTGTCTCCCGAGTGCAGTATTGCCAAGCCGCGGACGCGGCGGGGATGTGGAGGCGAGCAAACAATTGATATAATTTCGGTTGCAATAACTCAAGAAATCTTTTTCTAACATTCGTTTACTCTATGCTTTTCACTGACCATCTGAAAGCCTGTAACCTGGTGAAAAGAATGGCCGTTTAATTGTTTATTAAAGTACTATTTCTGTATATTTATTACTAATAGACATTGTATTCCCTATACCAGCTATGTTAAAAACCGATTTTTTGACTGACTATATTTAAAAAAAACGGCCGTTAACATACGTTGAAACTTTACAGATGCCATAAATAGTGCTTTCGGAACAACATATTAAAAAATCATGTAATTATTTACTAAGTACCTTAGCGCTAGGACTACCTTAAGCGTGGTGGGGGCGCGGCGTCGCCACGTTGAACGCTGTGAATAACTCAACTGCATTTTATTGGCGACCGTCGAGCTAATATTTTCTTTTACCAATATTTTGGGAAAAATTCAGTCTACTTTATGTTCGTTTTTTATTCAGATCGAACAGAAATTGCCCGAGTAAATGGATTTATTCGCGTGTTTCGGCCCGGTTGCCCTACTCAATGCGTGTTAAATTTCCCATTTTTGAGAATAACTTATTCAAAAATGCAACCGTGAACCCAATTTTGGAAGACGACTATCGATAAAACTCCCTTTTCTGTACTCTTTGTAAAAATTTCATCAAAATTGAACAGAAATTACTTTTGGTAAGTATATCCTCAAACGATCACCCATACAAGGTACCGCTGCAAGATATGCTGCTTAATTGTCGGCTCCCTTAAATTAATAATTATTTCGAATGTTTAAAATAATGCCCTATGAGATCGCATAAAGGAAGTTATCGAGCACGGTTGTTGCTCAGGAAGAAAAAGGCTGTACCTACAGCTCTAATTATAACGCGTAAAAAAAGCATTACAACATATAAGATCCAATTAACATATTTAATATCCATGTAATGAGATATTCGTCAGTTTTTATGGAAAGGGTTGATGAAAGCCAACGTTTTACTGTGTGTATACAGATATTACTATCGTATATATAGAGAATATACAAAACTTCGACGTGATGAAACTACTCAATGAGTGTAATCTTAGAGGATAGGAATTGGATTTATAAGGGAAGATGGATGCGAGCACGTTGTTCCTTCGCAAACGTGCGATCCTGCAGCTAGGAATAAACGAGAATAGTGAAATGACTCAGAATTCTGGTGTGCACTTAGATCTTGCATCACAGTGGACTCCGATCTGTAATTAAAAACGTGCCGGTGATCAAAGAACCCGATGTCTGCTGCACCAACTCCCTTACCGCTTAATGCAGCTTTATGGTCCAGTACTGATGTACCGGTTCTTCTGCCGTATACGAAGTAACGCCTTTCTCTCTCCAACGGAATAGCGTCTAATACATAAGAGGAAGTAAACACGTTTGCGCCGCCTCTAATCCACTGCATTGCTTCGTTTATTACAAAAAATGAAGGTAGAAGGTAATCCCTGCAGTTTTTGCTAAACATAATTAATCCTCTTCGTACACCTTGTGCTCTTGATTAAAAATAATAATGAGATATGGAACGGAGAATAGTAGAACATAATAGAACTGCTTTATTAAAAGATTGTGCAGACGTAAGAAAGTCTTGTGAGTAAGCCCTAAAAAATATTCAAAGCTTGTCTTATAAACTCTGTTCCAAGGTATCATGTATACAAAAATATCCCACAAAAGGGTGACGAGGATCAAAGGATAATAGACCGGTCGAAGGCAATACTTGAAAAACCAGTGATTATAAATTTTCATGTATTCATTTATATTGTGTATACAGATCTGCGCCTGGCTCCTTTAAACAAATCACTTTTTGATTAATCATATTTAATACAATTTCTGAATAGGGGGTCTTGGCCATTGATGGTAGAGTGATGCGCCACATAAGTTCTGTTTGTGCTGACGTCGGGCTACGCGTTCAGTAGTCATATTTATACGCTATGCTCGCCGTATAGAATTAGCTATTTCTATCTCTATAAGTTTCTGTAGGTAAAACTTTTTCACCGCAAATACAACCCTGGGCGTCCGCAGAGTGCTAGGATCGTTTTCGTTTACCGTGAAGTGGAAGTATACAATACTTTAGACTGCACCCGAAAATGGTTCAAACGCTCGGTTCCCCCTCATGTTTCCAAAATTGATTTTATTTTAATTATTTATTCAATCAATTACTGAAAGGTACTCAAGATACTTTATTACATTGTGTCCTTCGGCTAAAAAAACGATTTCAGCACTCAGCTCGTGCTCGGGTTTCTATTTTGCCACGATAATGAACAGACCTATTATCACACACCCTGCTCCACTTTTTTTTGGGAGGCGTTGGTATCACGAACGCCCTACTCATTTTTTTTCAAGCATGCCAGACGTTTTTGGATTAAAGCGTAACGCCTTGTGTTGTCCCAGCACTGACATAGAGCTGGTATTCACTAAGCTATTCGCCTTGTTGGATAGTTTTGTGTATTCTTAAAAACGGAATTGCATTGTACCCTGACTGATTGTACTAATTGTATGCGTATCAGTCACGTCGATAGGGCGCCGTTTAAATCACTAGGATTATAGTGAGAGTGCGGATTAGACAGGAAGAGTAGATCACAGTAGCGCGCCGCTTTCTCTCTTTTTCTATCACGCACTATTCTGGCGCGTACGATACATCGCGGTGCATATCGCGGAAATTGGCGTATGTTCGTTAACGAGCCATCGAACCAATTATCGAGGGACGAGAATCGCGACATATACCCACACTGCAATGCTGTGCTTTAACCCAGCGGGCTAAAAATATAGCTCCGTCGTTCCAAAACAAATTGCGACACGTCTGCACACACGCACAGCAGACAGCGCATATACAGAGGTTGTTCGGTGGTAATTGATTGCTGGTGTACTACATAGTTGATGTTGACATCAACCCCTTATAGTTCTGTGACAGATCCGCTGTGAACGCGGGATATTTATTTGTCCTTTTATCAATGACAAATTTACGTTTTCCATATATACTTTTTCACGTTACAATAACAAAAGGGTGACCGATCTGTGCTGGAATCAACGAAAATATTTTATAATGATTTCATTTCCATATTAGTAAGATTCAAGATATTAGTGCCGGCATTGATGTCAGTTCGATTTTTGATAATGAAGTCGAAACCGTAAACATTCTAGTTCATGAGCAACGCATGCTCAAAATTACATAGTTTTATAACTATGCACGGGTTTAGTATTAAATCCTAGTTTTTTCAAGCCGCCACTGTTTCTTTTTCACTCACTGACTCGCGTTTTTATATTCCACATGATTCATAAATATATCACTAAGATTATATGATATACAACACCATAACCAATAACTGTTTACCTATTTTTTCTAACGGTACTGGATGTTTCGGGACAAAAGCAAATAAAATTGATCCATTGAATGGATGCATATGAGGGATTCCACGGGACTTTCGCCACCCCGAAAAAAAAAAAATCTCAAATTTTATCTAAAAATCAGGTTCAGCGGTGTCTATTGATGGACCAAATTTCAAAATTCTAAAAAAATAGTTGACCGGAATATGCAAATTTTTTCGTTTTTTTATCGTTTTTCATTAAATCTGTAATATCTCAGAAACTATTGATCGTATCGAAATCATTAAAAGACGAAAATGTGCATTTTTTTATGGCCAACAAGAAAAACATATATTCAAAATTAATTGCTTAATTTCAGGTCACATTTTATGGAAAAAACAACAAAATTATTTTTTTTTTATGGTTGGACTTCAGATTTTTTCATCGGACAAATTGTCTCGGAATCTTTGAGTGATCGCCGAATTTTGAGTATTTTTTTTTTTCATGGGATGGCCCAATGCTGTGACGTTACAGCAATCTGAATGTTTTTAATATATATAAAAAAATCCATATTCAAAATTAAAATTAATTAAAATGGTTGGACTTCAGATTTTTTCACCGGACAAATTGCCTCGGAATCTTTGAGTGATCGCCGAATTTTGAGTATTTTTTTTTTCATGGGATGGCCCAATGCTGTGAGGTTACAGCAATTTGAATGTTTCAAATTGCCAAACATTCAAATTGCTGTAACCTCACAGCATTGGGCCATCCCATGAAAAAAAAATACTCAAAATTCGGCGATCACTCAAAGATTCCGAGGCAATTTGTCCGGTGAAAAAATCTGAAGTCCAACCATTTTAATTAATTTTAATTTTGAATATGGATTTTTTTATATATATTAAAAACATTCAGATTGCTGTAACGTCACAGCATTGGGCCATCCCATGAAAAAAAAATACTCAAAATTCGGCGATCACTCAAAGATTCCGAGACAATTTGTCCGATGAAAAAATCTGAAGTCCAACCATAAAAAAAAAATAATTTTGTTGTTTTTTCCATAAAATGTGACCTGAAATTAAGCAATTAATTTTGAATATATTTTTTTCTTGTTGGCCATAAAAAAATGCACATTTTCGTCTTTTAATGATTTCGATACGATCAATAGTTTCTGAGATATTACAAATTAAATGAAAAACGATAAAAAACGAAAAAAATTGCATATTCCGGTCAACTATTTTTTTAGAATTTTGAAATTTGGTCCATCAATAGACACCGCTGAACCTGATTTTTAGATAAAATTTGAGATTTTTTTTTTTTCGGGGTGGCGAAAGTCCCGTGGAATCCCTCATATATACAGACTTAATTCGGTTTTATTAAGGAACCACCACCATTAACAAAAGAAGAAAGTATTTTTTTATACCGCCCTTTGTATGTAACGACCGTAAAGGGAGAATAGTACTCCAATAGATGAGCGGATACGAAAGAGAACAGTACAAGAGGGGACACCCAGACGAAGAGAACAAGCCATGATAACAAGCAGTCCGGTACTTGATAGTGACGCTAGAGTACGGTTCATGGTTCAACAAGGAAAATGTATCAACCTTGTTGCACCGTACCAACACCAAGTGGGACGATATATACCATACTCAAGCCTGCACGCGTCCTCGTACATTATCTCCCTTTGACATCGTCATGGGTCCTCCACGCCCCAAGCTGCGAAATGATCATTATCGCTATTATAGTATTACACCACATAACCCAATTACCGGGTAACAGTCGCGTCAACCCTTATCTTCCCGGCCATTAGCGTCGACGTGCGAATGCCAGGCAACACTCTTGCGGGGATGAGGAGCCCTGTTCTCCTTGGCAAATTGTCCGTAAGCGACTTCGTGCTCCACCGTACGTCGGCAAGACCAACGGGCAAGTTAATAACCATGTACTACACGTTGTAGGTAAGTTAAATATAGTTATAGGCAGTAAGAGGATTCAGATCTTTCATAGAGTCGTAGACTCTACTACAACAAGCGGCCATTGCAATATCTTGTCACGATAGCCCAAAATACTTCACATTTCCTGGGGTAAATATGAAGATTCCGCAGACGATAAATTCCTCCCTCTGTCGAAGGGAGGAATTATATTTCGGTCTCATCGTTCATTCGGGTCGCATGCTTTAGTTTTGGCCGATGAGGAACCCGCGTAAAAAAGATGCGTTTTCCAGGATGGAATCCAGCACAGAATCCGGGATGGAGTCTGGGCTGTGTAGGATGGATTCTGGACAATCCAGGATGGAGTCGGGGCAATCCAGGACGGAGTCCAAGATGGACAATGGGATCGGATTAAATCCCATTCTTTATGCTGGACTACCCGGACTCCATCCCGGACTGCCCAGACTCCATCCTGGATACATCATTTTTTACGCGGGAAGGCAAGGTTGGCTGACCCTGTCGTGAACTCTTGATGTGGCCGCTTGTCAAATGTTACGCTAACCTTGCAGGAACCTCCCGGGAATAATTGATAATTTTTTCGGCTGAAAGTTTTTCATGATGTTATTATTTGTCGTAAATGTGATGGTATATCAGGATAAATAGACTCTTTAGCATGTCTGTCGGAGAATAGTACCAACTCATTTGCATACGAATAATCAAAATGTTACAATAGAATTACGCGCAGAAAAAGATAATCCGGGATGAAGTCCCGGTTGATATCCCGGATGGAGTCCTGGATGGAATCTGGGCAGTCCGTTAGGGAGTCCAGATGGACTCTCATATGGACTTCGGCATTTAATCGAATCCCGAAGTCTATCCTGAAGTTCATCACTCCATCCGGGACTCCCTAAAGGACTCAATCTGGTTCCCATTCTGGACTCAAAAAACTTTCCCGGACTTCATCCAGAACTCCATCCGGGATATCCAATACTCTCCTGAACTCCACCCTGGTCGATCAGCGAATCTCGGCGAATCAATCGCTCAGTCCAACCTCGTGTCCATTTTTAGGCACTCACGTATTGAAAAACCGCACAGGAGTGCCTATTAAATTTTGTCTTAGAATTATATCTAGAATAGAATTAATCTATTTTTTTACAGCAGATCTCTTCAATAAAGTCAAATACATATTCTTGGTGTAACAGAATACATGAATTTTATTATTTAGTATTTTTTTATGGTTTCAGATCATTTTGTGTTACCTGGACGTCCGTATCAATCAGGGGCTCTGGATTGAAGAGACCGACCAAGATGAAATTTGCAGCGTTTCTTAATCTAGCATTGAATAGTATGCCCATGAATTATAAGATATTTCCTATTTATTAATATAGGCATTTACCTTTAAAAAATGGCACTTTTTAGGAGGAAATTGTGTACCTGCCAAAATCTTTGCAGTGAGCGGAAGGATTATGCTCAAATTTGCAGTGTACTCCTGATTTACCTTAATGCAGATGTATCTTTTTTTAGTTTTTTTTAAATATTAGATTGGTCATTACCTACCACCATAAAATTTAGATATGTGGTTTGAATAAATTTGACACTAATGATAATATAAATCCTTTTTTCTATGAAAAATTATTGCAACCTTTTGTATTATACACCATAAAATAATGTAGTCATTATTTCCTGCGTATTTCGTTATTGTTTCATTTATTCAGTGTATTTGTACACTTTCATTACAATGAAAGTTGATAATCAATATTGAGACGATATCAAAGTGCCACGACCACCATAAAAGAGAAGTGCAACATGAAACCGCCACACGCGGCCTCCAGGAACTTTAAATCTACCGCCGCGACGACGCCGACATCTACCAGGAACCAAATGGACAAATAAAGCGACCGACATTACCGGCCGTCTTAGGAACGAGTCCAGGGAGATGCCGTCCAGCACCGGCGCTACACGACAACAAGAGTGGGGCGAGAAGACCCCACCAGCGACCAAGATTGCATCAGCCCGGATTTCGGGTATAAAAGGGCCTGCGGAGCAGCCAAAATCACCATTCGTCGGCTCCCTTACGGAGCACACAACCCTAGCGAAAGCTCTGATGGTCTGCTGCCTTAAAATAGGTTTCTATTAGTCTCTGACTACGAAACTCTGCAGAAATTCCTAAAGATTTCCTTACTCCAGCATCGGGCAACTGCTAGTGGAGACGCTAGCGACCGCTCCTGTCTGGTCACCAATACCTCACCATAAATTAGTTTTCTCCTTATTAAAAGTAGAATCATTTTCCTTTACCGAACGCCAGCATCGGGCAACTGCTAGTGGAGACGCTAGCGACCGCTCCTGTCTGGGTTACCTTTTTCTTTAAAAATACTGGTTAACAAACCATTGGGTCCATACCATATTTGATATTTAATTATTGTAATAAACAAAAGCAGCAGATCTTCAATGAGCTCTTAGCATTAGAATCTTCCTTTGGTCACGTCCAGCGGGACAAATGAGAATAAAATAAAGATAAAACGCTTGTATTTTGCAAATAATTTTGGTTTATTGAATAAATTAAGAATTTTCTATTTTTATAATAATTTTCTTCTGATCCACCTGTCCCAAGAACTCACGACGTTTCACACACACGGCGTATCCGACCGATTTGGCGGGGCGCAAATAGTGTGAACGTTACAATATACAATGAATGGAGTATGACTGAACAGAACCTATACATAAAAATCATAAAGCATATCCATTCTCAACATATAACTTATTTTTTAAAACTTAATGTTCAATATGTATATTCTGAAATTAACCCTGTTTCTTTGTTAGGTTTCACTGGTACTCGTTAATGTATTAACTACTGTTCATGTTTTCATTTCTACATGTTTGGCTGTCAAAAACCAATTTGTCGTATGTATTTCACTCAACCGCACTAACAATAGCATTTTTAGTAACACGAGTATAGTCTTTTAGAACAATAATAAGAATTCAACTGTCCAGATGTACTCTTTCTTTAACAATACACTTAACAAATTTTGTTTTCCCTTGTTATGCACTTGACACTTTAGACCATTGATTTCTTTACCCCGCAGACCGCAGTGACCGTCATTTTTCGGTTGCTTTACGGTTACTTATAAAAGTGACCGTCTATATAAGGTCCCGTTTTCATGATGCAATAAAAGCCAATCAGCTATGATGTGATGGGCGAAGTATTTAATGAGCAGAAGCAATAGGCCTCAGGCGTATCTTGGTCTAGCGGCCGCTGAGTGCGTAACATGATGATCAGCTGTTCTTAGTTCGTGCGCACTTTTCCAAGCTCTAAGGAAATATGGCGGACTGGGCAGAGCTTGGAAAATCGGACCAATGTGCGCCGAACTAAGAACAGCTGATCATCATGTTACGCACTTAGCGGCCGGTAGAGCGAGATACGCCTGAGGCCTATTGAAATGTCAGTCGGGATTTTTGATGATTTTGAAATATTTAATTAGAAACTGAAATAAAGCGTTACATATTTAAAAAATAAATTCTGTGGTTATGTTCACTCAGTTGCAGTGGTTCTTTTGGACTTTCGTAGTTTCGACATTTGCATGCCAGTAAATCTTTGATGTGAAAAGTGGTAAAATAGTGATTGTATATGGGGCATTCCATCCCGCTTCGACCTGGGTCTGACCCTCGACCTCCCCGATTTAGCTCGAAATTTTTTGTAGGATTGGTTAGACCCTCAAATGCACCAGATTTTATTTTTTTATTTTTAGTATGCAATTTTTTTAAATATTTTTTTAAAGTGACATGTCGAATGCCCCAATTTAAAAATCTGAAAAAATTCTGAAAAATACTTTGTTGAATATCAAAATTTCCTAGCTTATAACCAAAGCGGGAAAAAAATTTCTTCTTATGGTTTTTAAGCTTTTTTGATTTAAATAATTATGAAAACATAGGAAAAAAAAATTAATTCACTACAAGCGATTGGTCAAACGATTATTTATGTGAACTCGGATTGTTTAAAAAAATTTCAGATTTTTAGGAATTTGTTAAATTTTTCTGAACTAAGACTATTCTAGCACCATACATGCCGCATTCTAGTACCAGCATGCCATTTTTAAACATTTTTAGAAATGATTTGAAAGAAAAGATTACCAAAACTGTTTTGAGGGAAAAAATGTCATGAAAGCAAAGTGTTTTCGATTAGTATGCAAACGGACAATCAACATTATTCGAACTTACTATGAAAATTATTATATACGAAACGCATACTCAATACACAAAGTGTTGAATAGTAATTAGAATTCATTCATATGTGTTTACAATATTTTCTTGGAGCGAGATAGTGTAACATATATATATATATATATATATATATATATTGTATAGCGCGCAGCAGTACAACATGCAAACTATACGGAGCGCACAGCGCGACGTCCCCGTCAGTGCCTAAAAAAATGGCCCGAAAGGCCATTTTTTGGGGGGTTTGGGGGCGGAGCCACCCAACAACAACAACCGGGTTGTTGTTGATTCTCGCCTGGACTGCCTTAAACTGCATTCTGGACTCCATCCTGGACGATCTGCGATTTTGGGTTCTCGCCTGGACTGTTTTGGACTCTATCCTGGACTCCATCCTGGTGTCCACCGGTGGACACCAGGACCAGATGGTATCCACTTTGGATACCTTGGTGTCCAGACTGTCCATTTTGGACCGTCAACGAAGGGTAGACCCCTCGTGTGTAGTCGAACTCAGACCAAGTCGAACGCAGTCTTATATACGCTCGGGCTTGAAAACACTTGCCAGAAACTCCTCGTCCGATCTTCATCTGGTGGCATCGTACGAAACACTGAAGCAGAATGCTCCGCTAGATGGCGAGCAGTCGAAGCGTTTCTCGCAGGTGACTTGAAGCCTCAGCGTATGTAAGACTACAAAGCTGCCCTGAGTTGACTACACACGATGTGTTTACTCTTCGTTGATGGTCCAAAATGGACTTTCTGGACACCAAAGTGTCTAAGGTGAATAACGTTTGGTCCTGGTCCATCAGAATAGACTGTCCAGGATGGAGTTCAGGGTAGAGTCCGGGATAGAGTCCAAAATGGATCTCAGGATGGACTCAGCGATTGAACCGGCGAGATTCGCGGATCGTGCAGGATGGAGTCTAAGGCAGTCGAGTATCCAAAATGGACACCAGGATGGACTTTTTGATTGATTCGCCAAAATTCGCTGATCGTCCAGGGCCCACCCTCGCCTGGACCCCAGTATTCGGCATCTCGGATGGAGTCCGTACAAGATTTTTGGATCCAGGATGTAATTCAGATTGAGTTCTTCTAGGAGTCCGGTTGAAGTGATGATCTTCAGAATAGACTTCGGGATCGGATTAAAAGCTGAAGTCCATGTGAGAGTCCATCTGAACTCCTCCCGGACTGCCCAGATTCCATCCGGGACTCTATGCCGGACTCCATACCGGACTCCATCCCGAACTATCTTTTTCTGTGCGGGATGGATAGGGTAAGGAAGGTGAATATTGCTTTTATATCTATGTTGACACTTAGCTCTGAGAGCATCCAATGCAAACACTTTTTCTTTCAACCATTGAACCAGTAGGGCGTGGCAGAGTCGACGGAGATATATAGATATGTGGACGAGCGTGGGATCGTAGAGAAAGCGAGCGATCTTGAATGGATTTAGCGGATTTAAGGAAAGTGTTGTTACATTGCAGTAAGAGAGACGGAAAGTTAGAAAGCGAAAGATAGTGAGAGTGAGAAAAAGGAAAGAGAACCACTGACCGGAGCATCACGCAGGCCCCCGGCGGGCTATGCGGGAAATGGTGATAAAGTGCAGGAAAATAATGTGTGTCGTCGGGACAATGAAGAGAAATCGTTGCGTCTGGGACCGTAAGAAAGAAAAACTACCATCCACGCCTGCCATATCCATGCGCGCGACTATATCCTCCTTTTTTCTCGCTCAATCTGCACCCTTCTCCCAATCTTACGGCAATCATCCCCCTAGCAAGTTTGCCTGACCACGTAGGGTGATTTTAGGCATGCCTTTCTTCACTGCGAAGGTGCGTGAGCGAAAACGGGAAAACTTTCATCTCCAGCTGTGACTATAGTATAGTAGAATCACCCATAGAATCCCTTTTGTCTCTCCCTCGGTGGATCTACACGTCTACGATGGAATATCCACGTTGATATGTGATGAAGACACTGCAAAAAGTCAACTTGACAAAAAAAGGAAAAAGATATTTTACAATACCGATGGTTGGAAAGCAAGTTGATGATATTATTGAAACGTAGGCATACCCGCCGAGGGAACTACAATTAAGTACCAATTTGGTAGGTCCCATGAGAGCCCTCGACTAATTCCTTTTGTCCAGCCAACTGTTTGAGACCAATACGCTCTTGTAGCTCAATGCGTTCATTCCTTTTTATTTCTCTCTGTTTCTCTTTCTCTCTTCTGTTTCGACCCTCATCGACGGTGTGGGTACGGCGATTGTAGCATTTAATCGTCGTTCAACACACTCCAATCCCTTCAATTGTCTCGACGCATCCCACCTCGCGCTAGCCTGAATAAAGAAGGAAAATGAGAATGCACTTTTGTTTTATTGCTGTGACTGCAGTTGAATCAAAACCGCTCGTCCATACCCGGTTCGTGTTCACTCGCCGCGGCAGACCAAAAATGCCAGCTACGTCAACTAAACATTGCCTTTTCGAGCTATTATTATCGTGTTGTACTTCAATTTCTTTTTCCCTCTACATACTAATAGTATGAATAAAATGAACACAGGTATCTTGCTATACAACGATATTGAATCAGTAATAATGCAGTTTCTAAGTGATCAGAAGGTTTAGTTTAATTTTCCGCGCAATTGCAATAATTAAAGTCAAGATGTAACAACCAAACGTGGGAACGCCAAGCAAATTCCAATCAAAAATTACAAATTACACACAAATAGTGTATTTAGGTGATCAAGTAAATCAAACTTTATTTTCTAAATAAGAGTCAGAAAAATATGATCTTCTGCTACTAGAGCATTTGTTATGCTTTTCTTTATAAGAGGTGGATCTATGTCACATTTCCGACTATCAGGCTATCGTACACTCCATCATATACAAGCAGTTACGCTCCTGGGCAAACTGATTATTCTATAGAAATTTTCGTATCCCCATATCCTCCACATCTGACGCACGAACTCAGACTTCTCGGAAGTTGAACCCGCTCCGTAATTCCGTCGATACGTCGATAACAGCACACGCAGAAATGTCTCAGGAATCAAGGTAGACGACTGGCGTACGAAGAAAAAGAAAAGGAAAGTTTCGTATTGAAATGATCGGACAAGAGAGTGAAATGTAGTAAAAGGAAGCTCAAGACATCTTTGTTTTTGTTCCCCGTAGACTCGTGTACGCTTTCTATTCGCCTTTTGACCCCAAATGTCCTTTCGGATTCCCTTGTGAGTCATCATCGATGTTGCCTCACGTACCGTCCGGGTTGCGAAACCATGACCACAATGGTGAGTTTTTTTACGGTCTATCTCCATCTCTTCAAGTCCTATGGCCTCTCTTTCGGTGACTCCTCGTTTACCGAAGAACACGGAAACCTCTCATCAAGCCTACTTTTTCCAAGACTGTGCAAATGGTTTTGCATGTATGTATGTTTTTGGACACTGAACCCCTTTAGAGTCACGATGCACTTTGAAACATCCTTCTTCTCTCTTCGTCATACAGCGGTATCGAGCTCTCTCACTTGGTACCGAAGTGAGTCTAAGCGTTAGCTAATGGTAAACAACGGATGCATAGGTACAATCATAGGTCGTGTATTTGAACCTCCGTCGTGGCCCGTTAGTTTTCGACCAGTTTTCGACAGTCCAGACTATTCTGTATTGGGAATCGAACCCTGGAAACTTTAACCATAATTGGCCCATGCCAGTTGTAGAACCTACTTTCATTTTACGGTGGATTTCTGTACCGTAGATTCGCGATAGTCTTTTGAAAATCCACGGGAGTTGTAAATTCCCGTGCGCTGTTGCGATGATCTCTAAACAATACGTGTTGCAGTTGAAATTAATCGACTACAACTGGTTTCGCGTAAATAAAGTTATAAGGATCCAGGTTTTGTTTGACAAATTTAATAAACCGTAACTCCAAACTTCACATTAAAAATAAAATACAAGTGATGGTGTGTCGAGAAGTAGATGAATGTCTTGTCTCGAAGTTGACTCGGCAACTACTCGCTCAATACTAACTAAAAAATGTAAACTCGAGAGACGCTTGAATTTGAACTTCCTCCTTTTGAGAATGGAAGGAGAAGCCTTCTCGGGTTTTGAGTCGCAGATATCGATTGGCTCTAAGGGTTGGCGTCCCCCGCAGGTAGATAAGATTCATCTCGATGCGAAGGCGTCGCGTCCCGCGGAAAAAACCCCTAACGGTCAACTACAATAAAATATCTGCTCGCCACACTACCTACGAGTTTTTCGATCATAAACCCTCGGTACGTAAGTTCTTCGCGTCTTGCCATTGAAATGTTTTGATGATTGGACATTCCAAAAAACTCTTGAATATCTGCGACAATGAATGTTAACTATTTTTTATGTGTTTGTGTTGTATGTGTGAAGGTGAATGTATGTCTTAATTTTCATCATTTTCTATACATAATTCCATATCGTCGCCATCGACGATCCAATTTCGAAACGCCGGAAGGAGCGCGAAAAAAAACAGAAAAATTCCATGGGTGTCGGCGGGAATCAAACCCGGGTCTGCGTATAAGCCGAACACTCTACCACTACACGGAGAAAAAGAAGTAGTTGGACAAACCAATAAATGGGTTCGGACAACCACTGGAAAGAGTTGATATAGCGTCACTACTCAGTGAGTTATGACAACTACTCGTTGGTGATTCGAACCGATGTGGTTGGTTATAGAAACTCGCTGTTGGTTGCGCCACCTATTGTATTGGTGAAAACAGCAGTGCGATTGGTTACAGGAGCGAGTTAGTTGCTACAACTATTCAGCGGTACAGCATAGGCTGGAGATGGTTCTTCCAACTACTTTTTTCTTTCAGTTTATGTTAGTGCTCCTCTCTTTCCGCACATACGTTTTTATAGGTGTATATATGTGGGCACATAGAAAACGAGTAGTTACTGAATTTCGAAGGTCGACTCACCCATACCTCTGTGCATTATGATACACTTTTTCTCAAGCTCCTGATGTTGTTGCTACTTTTCGTTGTGCTGCGGTTCTTACTCATGTTTCTTACTTCACGGGGTTTTAATGAATGCAGAACTCGAAAAGATTGGAGAAGGAACACTGACATAAAATCTTCATCCTGAGAGGATCATTGATAGTCCCTGCTCAACCCCATATAGTAACGGAGCACAAAAGACGATACCAGCGAGGTTATCAGATCATCTGTTTGGGTTGCTCCTATGAATGTGCTATATCGTTGGCCCATTATATCTATATATTTTGTGTACGCGATAGTGTTATCATCTTCTTTGTAAAACTCTTGAATGTATGCGAACACAGAAAAGGAAACGTCCTTCGAATAAGTCAGGGATTAGCCAACGTGAATGCAGAAAATGAAGAGTAGGAAGTTCGGAAAAATAATTGGTAGTGGAAAAAAAAGTCTTGAACGGATATCATGTTTTGTATCGTCCATAACGTAACATATAGTGGAGGCAAAACGCTTCTTTGTTGAACGTTCGTAATTGCTCGCTCTCACCGGAAACCACTTTGGGATTAAATGTAGTGTTTTTCTACATTGTTTCCTTAATTGTGTTACATAGATAGCTATCGTTTTCCCTCTCTACTTTCGTCACAGATAAATCGTGTTTGAATTACTCCAGTAGTTTTTTCTTGTGGACAAAATACTTTGTAAGACCTTCATTCGCTAGACTGCTCGAAGATTGCTCGTAATAATTCTTGCTTATCCACTCTCTCGTCGCCCCTCTATTTCTGTATCTCAGCACGGCAGACGTTATTTACTCACTCAATGTAGGGTCATAGGGAATAGAATGATGAGGGGGGTCGTTCAACTGTCGGATTCTTGGAAATCGATGCGGCAGTTACAGGATGACCCTGTAGTAGGGTCATCATCAGAAGGGAATTTCCTCGAATTCCCGGCGGCGCGTCGAGTTACCACGAGATCGAGGTCGCTGCCTTCTTATTATACCACACTACTATCACGACCTCCACGACTTATAGGTACTATAATGGTACCATTCGTCGAGTTATGGACGCAGGGAGGTCGAAAGTGGGATGAGAATTGGCAAGCACTCTTCCTCGCCTTCCCAACAAGGCCAGCAGCAAAACGAGCAGGATGGAAAGTCTATCTTTTCGCTCTCCGTTCCTCTTCGCTTACAAATCGAAGGATATGGGAAAACGCGGTACGCAGCCGGAAGATCAGCATCGTTATCATTCTATTGGATTGCGGGTTTCGTTCTGTCGATTGATCTGCTAGGGAATCATAGCTTCTATTGCATACACTTTGAAACGACCACTATATCTACAGAACCATCTAAATGCACCATAGTGCAGACTACTGAAAACGACAAGCAAAACGCGTTGGCCAAGTTCTCGCTCTCTGTTTCTCTCTATGGCTTGCTCCAATCACAAGTGAGAAGTTTACGAGGCAGTCGTCGTTGAATCGCTCGACGCAACCCAGTAGCACGCCGCGCCAGCCCGGAGGCCGTAAGAAGAGTACATTTCGGTAGCGACCTTACGACTTCACGGAAGCCGTTATGCAGTTGAGTTACGAGTACTGCGACGGCCCGTTGAATGGCTAATTCGACTGACGATGTTATGAGATAACGAGTGAACCTCTCTACGACTTAAGCCAACAGAGATCTATCGAATGAAGAAGAATATAAGAATTTCACTGCTTGTACGGTGCAAGATATCAAACTCACGGAGGGTAGAAGCTGTGGTGTATGTTTGCTCTGTTTTTGGTTCCGATGCCATGGCCCTCGAACAATGAAACTTTGAACATATATTCCTCAAATCATGTCAAATAAAATACATCATAGTGAACGCCATAGTGATTACATCTCTTGAACAACTAAGTAATGTCCAACTATATACAGGGGCGGTGTAACGGTGCAAGAGCCCTAGGCCCGGAGATCCGAGGCGCCCCCTTCGTTCCATAAAAAATCTTAACGCAACGATTTTTTTTTCGTCTTTACAATAAGTTAAGAAATTGGAAAAATAATGTTCAGACGCTTGCGCTACCGAGACTGCGGCGCCCTAGTCCTGGGCCTAGTCGGCCTAGTCGGCCTAATCGTTAAACCGCCCTTGACTATATAACTGCCATTGATGTAGTCAGTTCATTACGTGCAAGTCAAGTTGAGGTTACGTACAAATTCTGTATAAAACAAAAACTAATGAAAGTTTTAGGTACTTAAAAAATTCGTCTAACAATCAACTAGTATATGTATGTACCCAATAGGGAATCGATATTACTATCTTACTTTCATGCATGAAATAATTCTTTTATGGCTGAATTGAATTAGTTTTGACATACCGGATGGACACACGTCTGTAACAATTTTGAAGTCTTGTCTGTCAATATTTCCATTAAATGTAATTGGTGAACCATATGTTTCATTGACGTAACACAAAACAGAAACTATCTTCTCTGATACAGTGCGAGCATTTTTCAGTCAAGATTTCTAGCTGAAATGCTTGTTAAAAGATCGTACAACGCTATGCAAGGTTAATTAAGAATACATGGCAGATTTAACAGTTTATTTAATAATTAATGACATAAAACGTTAAACATAGATAGTGCTGTCGCGTTTCTCTACAGCGTACGAAATAGCAAAACCAACATCAACAGAAGCGGACGCCCTGGTTATCACGCACCGTGTAGTGTTAGCACTTAATCACCTATATTATTTAATATTAGCGGCAGGAAGCCTCAATGGAGCTGCTCGGGTAGAGGAAGTAGGAGGAACTCTATGCTGGGTCGAGAAATACCACGAGCGGGTTTGTGCTACAGGATCGTTCAGTATTCTCCGCTATATACACAGCTAACATCTCTATCATATACACATATACAGGTACATGCGTCGGGTCGCATCCCTCTGGTGTCCCACCAATCTCTTCCATCTCCACAACTTGGTTGCACCGCTGCAGCCACGAAGAACAACCCCGTGTTTGCACCTAAAATACATGTATATGTATTAGGCATTATACGCAAGAGACTATGGTAGTTCGCACGTCGCACGTTTCGTGTCTGCGCGGATTGTTTCGCGGTAGCGCTACTGGTGCTACAGCTACTGTGGATGCGGTATTCCGGGCACATTATGGTCACGCAAACTGCTGTTGGCTGGTGCTGGTGTTGCTTCGCGGATCGGAGAGCGACTCCGCGACGATTAATGACCTTCTGGAAATAAATTCCTATGCAAACTCCTCTCCATACCCCATACGTTAGATAAATGTATTGGTGCTATGTATAATGATAGAAGTATACTAATAAGATATAGCGATGGGAATAGTCTATAGCATCGCATTATACGTCCCTACAAGTCATCCGATACACATGAAATGTATGAATGTATCCATTCATACATTTATGCATGAAATCAGTTCACATATTTGGTGCTGGATGGTGAGTATTTCTCCCTTTAGCGAAAGACTAATTTTCATTAAAATAACGACAATGATAATGTAATTTACGAATATTTGCATAACCATATCGAACCATGTGGTATTTGACTGCCGGGTAGCTTCGTAAGATGGAATATCTAAAAACGGATCGTGAAACATCTATGTTTTACGTTATATAGAGCTTGAAGGTTGAGTGACCAGCTGAACTGGACTTCTGACTAAACTTTTTTTGTGCCGCTTGACCTAGTTTTTCGTCCACTTTCAGCTTATGTGTTTTTTTTTTTCATTTTTTGATATACCAGAGTTCTTAATACTGGTGTCCTGTGTCTTTCTCTTTCTATTTTCGTGACCCAACTGTCATGACACGATTCCCGTGTAAAAAAAAATTTGGAGTCCGAAATGGAATCCAGGATAAAGTCGGGGCTATCCAGGATGGACTCCAAGATGGACAATGGGATTGGATCAAATCCCATTCTCCATCCTGGACTACCCAGTCCACATCCGGGACTGCCCAGACTCTATCTTAGACTCATCATTTTCACGTGGGTAAATATTAATTTCGTCGCTTCGATACTCGAGTAGAAACATCAGTAAAATGACGCCAAACTTTTTTTCATCCACTGAGCTTAATGACAATTTTTAACAAACTACGTTCTTCGCATGGGTAGATCGGATTCAGACAAAAGATTTGCCCGATACTAATGCATTTTACTGATGTTTCTACTCAAGTATCGAAGCGACGAAATTAAATTCACGATCTACGAATGGGTTACTTTATATATAGAGTGAGAGTATTAACTGAACTGACAGAAGGTTCGTCAATAATGGAAAACCCGGTCAGAAAGAGGAGAAAAAAACCGGAAAGTAAAAAAAAATGGGAACGAGCGTGGAATCCTTCTATCGAATGTCCGTTTTCCTGTCGTTCCTGATTGATATCAAGGACGTGAAGCGCTCGACTTATCGAAATACACGACCGAATGTCATTCCCATGCCCACTCGCTGTATCCATTCGCCCGGGATACATTCCGCGTGAACACACTTTTTTAACGAGACCGAAACCGTGATTCGTTCCCATCGCACTGCACCGTAAAAATTCACGCTTGCAGTAACGAGCTTTTACTATTTCCACGCCATCAAGGAAATTCCGTAAACGTTTTCTGATTTTTTCTTGGCACGCTTTGACTCCTTCGTTAGTCTGCTAATGATTTTGAGTGTACTTGAGCTCCTATTCCACAGTGATATTTTGCTTTACGCTTTGCGTACTTGGTATCACAACCACAGTAGTCACTCCCTGCGTTTGGTCAGACCGCAATGCTTCGATAGTCAAACGATTTAGACCGACGAGAGGTTGCCGCAACGATCTAATGCTATGTGCACATAATGCTTACGCTTCACTATTTTATGCTAACTAATATTAAATATTAAATCTGTCATGTTAAAAGCCTCGGGTCTTATTCGTAAGTGCATAATCAAAGTTTTCATAGTGTAAATGAAATTGGAGTTTCAGTCAATGATGAATGAACGTTGCTACGAGTTTCTGGTCAAAGTGCAACGTTTCGACATCAAATAATTTAAACAGAACGAACGTCACTGCTCGCTAATCAAGATATTGCAGTGAGACATGTTACAATCAATTTACGGTTTATAATTTTTTAAAACCAATTTTCAAAAATCACAGCCTCGGATCGTATATGTTAGTGAATCATCAACGTTATCATTTATATATATATATATATATATATATATATATATATGTATGTCAAAGGGTACATTCCAGGTCCATATCGGAGGTTTTGTGGTACTTATGGGGACATTTGGCACATATGGGGACGGTCCCGATATTTTTCTATATGAAAGGGATCATTCCGGTACCGGTCCCCACAATTCCATTTATGTATATTGTATATTACGGGGACCTAGTTTATTACGTGTAAAAAGGATATTATGGGGACCGATCATATTTCGGATCACGGGGAGGTTATGGCAATCCAGAATCTAGAAATTAGTTCTGATGTTACCAAACGTATCTGAACGTGAACTCATTTTACGCTTAATTTAGAATTACTAGAATTATGAACAAACTGCCCCTCGGTCTGTCGTATACAGTTTCATCGAAAACAGGCTGTTTTAACAGATTTCTTTCGCATATGGCAAATCAACCTTCGATATTGAATGGGACCTCTATATGAATGTCAAATATCTTGAGACAGGTTTTTAAATTTGCTAAAGAATCAGTTCCTCTTGAACGTCGTTCCCAATAAAATGTTTAACTTTTATTTGCAATTAATCCCCGAAAGCATCTGTAACTTAAACCGTATATTCGTCATTCTCCTGATATCACTTTCGACTTTATCATATACACAATTATAAAAGAGATCGAGCACAAAATAATTAGTTTTTTTTTCATTCCATGCTTGCGAGCAGAGAGATAAACCATTGTACGTTCTTATATGTAATGATATATGTCGGTACCGATCCCAACGTTGTAACGGTGTATGTCGGGTCCGACCCTGAAAAAAATAGAAAACGGTCCCCGCAATTACCCTTACAACGCACTAACTGGTCCCGACATGTACCACTACAATACATAACGAAAATATTCTTTGGTAAATTGCAAATAATATAAGCCTAATATTAATTTTTAATTGTGAATGCATGGTGTAGCTATTTGTCCATATAATATATATTATATGGACAATCAATGTGTTATATCAAAGACTTTATTTAAATCAAATCATAACTATCAAATATATTGTTGCAACTTATCCATATTCTGATTAACTATGAATAACGCAGCTTTAAGCAAATGTTTTCCTCGTTCGTATCGACATTCTTATATTACATTCCTATATTAAACAAATCTTGAAACTTTGCGAGCATTAGTGTCCATATATTAAACAAATCTGGAAATTTTACGAACATAGGTATCGATATATTCTTACACTTGCTTAGCTCAATAAGCGTAGGCCAAAACAAGTTCAGTTGCTCGATCGTTTCGGCATCGGCTCGATTAAAATCTTATAATATTAGCCATTAGACAATGGTCGTGTCTCACAATGGTAACAAGTCGCAAAGAGACTTAATGAAGCGTATCCACTTTATATGCTTGTGAGCAGAGAGATGATCTATTGTATGTTCTTATATGTAATGATACATGCCGGTACCGATCCCAACGTTGTAACGGTGAATGTCAGGTCCGACCCTGGAAAAATACAGAACGGTCCTCGCAATTACCCTTACAACGCACTAACTGGTCCCGACATGTACCATTAGAATACATAACGAACAATTTCTTTGGTAAATTGCAAATAATATAAGCCTCATTTCATTTTTAATTGTGAACGCATGAGGTAGCTATTTGTCCTTATAATATATATTATATGGACAATCAATGTTTTATACCAAAGACTTTATTTTAATCAAATCATAACTATCAAATACATTGTTGCAGACTTATCCACATTCTGATTAACTATGAGTAACGCAGCTGTAAGCAAATGTTTTCCTTGTTCGTATCAACATTCTTATATTACATTTCTATATTAAACAAATCTTGAAACTTTGCGAGCGTTAGTGTCGATATATTAAACAAATCTTGAAATGTTACGAACATAGATATCGATATATTCTTACACTTGCTTAGCTCAATAAGCGTAGGTCAAAACAAGTTCAGTTGCTTGGTCGTTTTGACATCGGCTCGATTAAAATCTTACGATATTAGCCATTAGACAACGATCGTGTCTCACAATGCTAACAAGTCGCAAAGAGACTTAATGAAGCGTATCCACTTTCTATGCTTGTGAGCAGAGAGATGAACTATTGTATGTTCTTATATGTAATGATACATGCCGGTACCGATCCCAACGTTGTAACGGTGAATGTCAGGTCCGACCCTGAAAAAATAGAAAACGGTCCGCGCAATTACCCTTACAACGCACGGACTGGTCCTTTTTTTAAATAAATTTAAATAAAGTCTTTGGTACACTGCAAAAACAAAGCGTGTTGCCAAGTGTGTTGTTTCCTATCATTTACATTGTAGTCACTTTTTATACATTTACAAGCGTGTTCTTTTAACATATCATTACCATGGATAAGCAACACGCTTGAAAGTGTGTAAAAAGTGACTACAATATAAATCATAGAAAACAACACGCTTGGCAACACGCTTGTTTTTGCAGTGTATAAAACATTGATTGTCCATATAATATATATTATAAGGACAAATAGCTACATGATGCGTTCACAATTAAAAATGAAATGAGGCTTATATTATTTGCAATTTACCAAAGAATTTTTTCATTATGCATTGTACATACATATATATATATATATATATATATATATATATAAGTATATATATATACTGAAATAAAAATTGTATTTCAGCTTAGTTTTGAATGAAATATTCCTTGCTGAATATACGAGAAATGGACGCTCACGAGTTTCGCAAACATATAGCATATTAATAGCCCAAACGTCCTCTAATTGATGATTAATTAACATACGAATGTTGATTAATTGCAACTATGGGGCATTAAACACCGATCGGGCTATCTTTTACCACGACCATCGGCGATATAGTTTATTATTTTTTTAGTCATTCACCCCAATGGATGGAGCGTGCTCCATTTTTTTTTTCAAATTTTTCATCGCATGTTTCGCGCACTTCTGAATTTCTAAAAATTGCGTTTAAAAACTTTCGAATGCACGTATCTTCTTGGATATAAGTCGTATTGTAAAAAGACCGACATAAAAGTTTTTTATTTTGAAGTACACTTTTATGTAAATTTATTTAAAAAATTCTTTAACTGGTCCGAAGCAACAATGTCGTACTCACTATTTTTGTCCCAAAGTGGAACAATTTTTTCCGAAATTTTATGAGAGTTTTCATTCTTTATTTATTTTTCAGACTCTCATAAAAATTCGAAAACAAGATTGGCCCAATTTCTGTCTAGGCTTAAAATGTTCGTCTTTATGAGTAGTATTTTAGAGATTTTTTCGGAAAAAATAAGAAATGTCCAAGTTTTTGAAAAATTGATTTTTATGGTTATTAATTCAAAATCGATGATTCGGAGAAGTTAAAGAATTTTTTAAATAAATCTACCTACTTCAAAATGAACAACTTCTATATGCATTTTTTTACGATACTACTTATATCCAAGAGGATACGTGCATTCGAAAGTTGTTAAACGCAATTTTTAGAAATTCACAAGTGCGCGAAATGTGCGATGAAAAATTTGCAAAAAATGGAGCATACTCCGTCTATTGGGGTGAATGACTAAAAAAATAAACAATTATATCGACGATGGTCGTAGTAAAAAGTGGTCCGATACGTGTATAATGCCCCGTATAAAGAGATCTATTAATTATAGATAGAAATAAGCCATAGTGAACGTTTTACAAACCCAAAACGTTGCGTGTTCCACAATGATGAATAAATACACGGTCCATGTTGTAGGTCTCATGTGACACGGGGTAATTGGACAATATTTACGTGTTTACAAGATATACCGACATAGGAGAACCAATATATTCATGATAATCAAGAGACGCGGTAGCGTCTCGACGCCAAGTATTAATAGTAAATATTCGGATTAAAATGCATGATATTAAGTCAAAAAGTATTATTAGCGGCAAAGTCTTTAGAATGTTTCGTGCACGACAATTTACATATTAGGAAAACTCTATTAAAAGATTGCAGCACCCGACTGTAGTGGCGGTTTTGAATAAATATATACAATGCTGATAATTAGTTAACAAAAGTTTTGCAACAAAAATTCTTTTGCAAAATAATTTTTTTTCAGTCGGGAAATTAAAACAAATTTAAATTTATTTTTATTTCACTCTGTTTAAAAAATCCTATTGATCCCATTTAAACTCATAACAAATTTAGCCAGTGTATCTTTTCATAAGGAAGAAAATGAGACGTCAACCATTCCAATCTGCCTTGTAGTTTGATCTGAATCATGCGCAGAATGGAAAACCTAAGAACTATGCTTAAGATAATATTGAAAAACATATGCAAGTCAGACGACAGTAAAAAATCCTTTCATCGAGTACCAATAATATAGTGCGTTGGGCATTTTTATATGCAGTAGGATTTGGATGACATTGAATTTCCAAAATCAATTTTTTTTACCTGACTCCTTCCCCTTAAATAAGAGTGTCATTTGACTCAGATTGTCCAGCCGGCCGCCATTTGGCCAATCAAGGAACGCGTGGCTACGCTATACTCAACTGTTTTCCGGCAGTTTGATGCCGGTTCGCGAAAACTCGTCAATTTAATCGGTGATATCTATTCGAAATATTCGGTAACATATATTTTTTAAGGGACGTACGTGTTCGTAGCAGTTTTCTCGGTATTTCGAGCTTTTATTTACGGAGGTGTCTGAATTTGAAAAATGGTTATTTCGGTCTCAAAGTGTTATCAGGGCAATTTCCGTATATAACATGTACTAAATTTCCCAATTTTGCACATTAACTATTATTGTAAATGGTGGGTAAAATGGTTTGAAATTTTACAGACAGCATCCCCTGAACCTATTCTATAGCATATTAAAAAATCACTTTTCTCTCTGATCGTGAAGTTTGTGCTCATACTACCTTAAGAATTAAAGTTTACAAGTCTCATTCTCTTCGCAGTTACACTGCACACCATATAACCGAAGCAATTTATTTTAAAGGCCATACTTTATTGATGCAAGGAATATGCAGTGAATCGAGAATCAAAATCTATGGACCAGCTTGATCTGAAAGTGACTACGAGTTCTTTTTCATTTGACGCTACATGTGTTTACACGGGTCAGCAGATTTTGGTTCTCGACTCATTGCATATTATTCTCTACATCAATAACTATAATCCATTAACCAGCTTGATCTGAAAACCGCTGCGAATGTTTTTTTTTGACCCTAGTTATGATTTTGGTTCTAGCCTCAATGCATATTCATTAGATTAACAACCAAAATCCATTGACTGGTCCAATGACAAGCAATGTCAAGTACAAAAATACTTGCTTTCAAATCAAGTTCGTCCATGGATTTTTATTCTTAACTCACTGCATATAGTTTGCATCGATGACTATAATCGATTGACCAGCTTGATCTGAAAGCCACTGGTAGTGCTTTTCCATTTGACAGTGCTTGTGATTTTGGCTTTCGCCTCAATGTATATTCATTAAATTGACAAGCAAAATCCATGAATTGGTGCAATCACAAGCAGCCATATGGAAAAGTAACCACAGTGACTGTTAGATCAAGCTCGGCGATGCATTATAATTGTCGATGTAGAGAATACGCAGTGAGTCAAGTATAAAAATCCATTGACGAGCTTGATATGAAAGCCACTGGGAGTGCTTTTTTTATTTGACATTGCTTGCGATTGGATCAGTCAATGGATTTTGCTTGTCAATTTAAAGAATATGCATTGAGTCTAGAACCAAGATACTAGAATGACACCTAGCGAAGACCAATGCTTGGAGTTAATCTTATAAGTTCTCAATGCTTAATAAGCTCTGTAAAAGTAAATAGTGTCTTTGCATTGTATTTACTTATTGGTAATTTATTATGTCTCTGCAGTAGATCAAGCTCGGATTGATTACAAATTAAATTAGAAATATTTGAAATAAATGAAGGAAAAATAGTAAATAAAAGTATCAGCATTATCAGTGCCCTTACGGATAAAAACTATTGGAGTCGCCAATATACTATTCACACCAAATAATAACTACTAATTTTTAATAGTTCTCACTATTAAATATTAATAGTAACTATTTGGTCTCAATAATATTTTGACAACTCCAATAGTTTTTTACTGTACGGGTGTCTACATCTTCGGTGAAAGTTATCGACCATAATTATCTTAATTATAAAGTAATGGAGAATGGAAATAACAAGAATTCACATTATACAATAATGATGCGAGGCAGAGGCACTGCTTAAATATTCGTTGACGATTCAACAGTTGAACAGGGTAATTGGTCTCTCAATTCAGGCGACGCGTATATATTATTTTGAGAACGAACAAAAAAGTTATGAGGTTGCATAACATTTTTTAATCCTTGCAGTATGTATATTAAGGCTGTTGTCAGTCGTTTCAAATATTAGACGAAGCATCTTGTAAAATTTCTCGCAGCCTGTACTCCTTGTATATATTTAATATGGTATATTACCTTTATTTACTGATTACTGATGCAAATAAACTTTACAATTTTTTTTTCATGACATTTTGACTTTAAAAAAAAACAGCAAATCTACCCAAAAATGTTTTTTCAAAACAACAATGGTACACCAAGTATTAAAAGTGTAACCATCCCTAAAAAAATCACTTGAAAACAAAAAAATTCTTTGCTGAAAAATCTTTTGCAAACAAAAAAATTTCTTTCAAAAATATTAAACCGAAACGTAGTAGCCGAGTAAAATGCCTTGGTAGATGTTCAATAGCTGAAGATGTTTTTCTACAAAAAACTGGGCGTGCCTGTGACTAACTCCCCTACACAGTCCATTGAAGTAAGGACGGGAGAACAATGGTGCCTCCAATTATGACCATTCGTTTAATGATTATAAAACTTCCTGAAAAAGGACCGAAGGGTCAGTTTAAGAAGAAAAGAACAACCAAATGGGGTTAAGGGGGGAGAGTCAGGTCAAAAAAGTAAAAAAATCGAATTTTTTTTTTCTGTAAAAATGTTCATTTCCATATAATCTCTGTGTTAGTAAAGTTATAAGCCGAAATTCGCAAAAATGGCCAAGTTCTACGGTACCATTTCCATTTTATTTTCTCAAAAATCTTAAAAAATTATCATAATATTATATTTAAATTTGAAACTATTTTATTTATTTATTGTTTTTATATGCGGACATTAAGGCCGATTTTTTGATGACACAAAATAATTAAGGGTGTTGAATTTTTTTTAAATTTATGTAATAATTATCTTTTTTCTTTACTTTCTGCAGCTTTGTTTAGTTAAGTATGATCTCCGAACCTTCAAAATCTTAGACATAAAGCCGAAAAATTGCCTATTTCTGCAATATGCCTGTTTTTTACTGATTTTTTTCTATAGATAAAAAAATTAATTACGTATTTGTAAATAAATTTTTATCTTTTTACCATTTTTAAAAACAATTAGTGAAACGCGATATAAACGATGCGATGACAGTGTGATATCTCCAATGCAACAAGTAACGTTTATATCATATTTGAATTCGCGCGAATAACGGGGCATGCGCTATGATAGTTTGATGCGTATTGCATGCGCAGCGTGTTACTGTCGGGAAATTGACTTCTGCTACACTCGAGCGGTATAACCTCTAATTGACGTTTTTATTTTTTGTTCATACTATGTTATTAGCTTAATTCCATTGGCCATTTGCTGTTTTTTTTTAAATTAACAGTGTTTACAATAGAATCAACAATCATCAGAAATGTTCCAATAAGTATTATTTGTTTTGAAGTGGTGATTTAATGTGTTTGCAGTAAATTTCTGAATGTTTCAACGCTGGACAAATTGTCAATGATGTTGTCAATAAAAGAGATCATCCCAGTGTTATTCACAGGTTTTAAAAAATATTATGCATTCATTTACTTAGTTATTTGTTATTAAAAAATTACATTTATTTGTAAAATCATTACTAATATTATGAAATCTGACTTGCAAATAATATTTTTATTTTGTTCATTAAAGGTACTAAGATGCCCCAAAGGTAAAAGCAGCGCAAACAATTTTTTTTGAGTCATAAACTTTAGATGCCATTTGCCGAAACTTGGTTTTCAACCTATTCTGCGCGTGATTCACACCAAACTGCTAGGCAGATTGGACTGGTTGTCATCTCATTTTCTTCTTCATAAAAAGATACACCGACTAAGCGGAGCAAATGTTAATAAAAGGTAATAGTTTTTATGTGACATAATTTATAATAAATAAAATTTATGCTATTTTCTAAATTATTGATTAACTTTGCTTTCAGGATGAAAAAAAAATATTTTGCTCCGCTTAGCCGGTGTATCTTTTTGTAAAGAAGAAAATGAGACGTCAACTAGCCCAATCTGCCTAGCAGTTTGGTCTGAATCACGCGCAGAGTGGAAAACCTAAGATCTTTGCTTAAGTTAATACTGAAAGGCATATGCAAGTCAGACAACAGTAAAAAATCCTTTCATCGAGTACCAACAACATAGATCACTGACCATTTTATATGCAAGAGAATTTGGGTGATATTGAATTTTCAAATTCAATTTTTTTGACCTGACTCCCTCCCCTTAAGGGCAGAAGAAATCGTAAGGAAAAAAAACCGAGCCGGTGTCGTAACTACCGGAATACATGGTGTTAAAAAAATTATTAGGCGACATCAGAATTCCCAAGTACTTAGTTCTCAATTGCAATCTTAGATCATCAACAAATTTCAAATTTCAAAAATTGTAAAATAATTAACGCGCGTATTCCGTATAGAAGGTGGATATTAAAATCAAAATACATACTTTTGCAGTAAAAAAATTACTAAATATATTAAATTGCAGTAAAAAAATTACTACTTATATTAAAGCTATAATTAAAACTTAATCAGACTAAATACAAGCTTAACAAAATTATTATAGCTATATATTATAGCTAAGTCTTCGAGAGTCTTTTTACACTTTTCCTTACTAAATTGTTACATCACTGATTTGTAAAGATTTATACCACCATATTTCGTTTGTAAAAGGGATCTTCCCGTTGAAATAAATAAATAAATAAATAAATATAAATAAATATATACAAGCAGTAAAATCGAATTTAGTTATAAACAGACTGGAAGAAGATCAAAATCATAATTTCCTTGAACTACAACAAAGCCCTTTTTAATCGTGTTCTATTGTGAAGACGATAATCAATAAAGTTACAGAAAGGATCTAATCCGAATCGAATTTGTTATATCCGTCAAGGGACCGACCGTTGTAATAGCCAGAACCGTAATCGAATACAACTCGTCGACTGCATCCTGTCCTAATACCAATAGTTAGTTACCCTCAACGACAAATTTCTGTGAGTTTCTCCTAGCCAATACCTGCATAGTCACGGCTTGTTCCATCGCTTTCCGGATTGGAAAACTCACTTAGCCCGAGGAAATTATTACAGAGAGGAGACTGGAAGATACGCGGGTGTACACGTCATTTCGTTTCGCGCGTCCTCTCCTTTCATCTCCCTTTCTTTCTCACTCTCTCTCTTACGACCTCCAGTATGCCATGATTGTCTCGCATTTGATGCGAGTACGAGACAGATAGCTACAGACAGTGTGAGAAATACCAGCCAGCAAGGATCTGAGCAAAGCCTCTGAGCTTGGAGCTGCGTATTTTCAACGCCATTTATATTCAAATTACTGCATAAATAAAACATCGTTGCTCACCGAGACTCTGGGCTTTTGACGGATAAACCATAGAATCAGAGGTAAGATAAGAAAATAGCTGTTGAATCTAGTCTCGCAGCTCGGCTTTAACAATACGTTCTTCGTTCTAATTCGTGATAAATGAGTGAATGAGTTCACTTTACTTTGTGGATTGTTTTTATTCATTTAATTGGTTTTTTAATTCCTTAATAACAATCTGGCGTTATTAAAGAGAGGGAGTCAGATCAAAATATTGATATTTTTTAAATTTTCGGCAGATAAATTCAGACGAATGCAATCTATGCTTTACTAAAGCCATAACTTGAAATTTGCAAAATAGCGAAATTTTATAACGTATTACTTTTCATGTTTTTATGTTTTAAAAACTGTCCGTTTTTAGAGTAAATAAAGAGAATTAAAAAAAATTACTACCTATTTTGTACTAACATTTTTTTGCAGGTCATTTTTTAAGACTTGCGTGATATCTGGCTCAAAATAAACTACAAAATTTCATGAGTGGAACTCAGTAGGAGAACAAGAACGAATAAATGTTGAATAAACAAGGATGCGAAGTAGAACCTTGCATATTGCTTCCTCATTATTTTTCGCTTTTTACAAAGCTACCTCTATGAGGAAGTATGTTATTTAATTTTGGCTTCCTCTTTGTAAAAAGCGAAAAATAATGAGGAATCAATGTGCAAGGTTTTACTTTGCATCCTCGTTTTAATTAGATAAATAAACATGTTGTGAATTCGCTTTTTCTATTTCGTTACTCCTTATTTTTTATTTTGCTATTGTTAGAGGGTTTTCGAAAGTAAATGTGATAACGTATATTTTTAAAACTAATTCAACAAAAATTTTGTCGAAAACTGCTACAATTGAAGAGGGTCTGCTGCTACACTTGTGTAGCACGCACACGCACACGCACACGCACACGCACACGCACACGCACACGCACACGCACACGCACACGCACACGCACACGCACACGCACACGCACACGCACACGCACACGCACACGCACACGCACACGCACACGCACACGCACACGCACACGCACACGCATACGCACACGCACACGCACACGCACACGCACACGCACACGCACACGCACACGCACACGCACACGCACACGCACACGCACACGCACACGCACACGCACACGCACACGCACACGCACACGCACACGCACACGCACACGCACACGCACACGCACACGCACACGCACACGCACACGCACACGCACACGCACACGCACACGCACACGCACACGCACACGCACACGCACACGCACACGCACACGCACACGCACACGCACACGCACACGCACACGCACACGCACACGCACACGCACTCGCGCACGCACACGCACACGCACACGCACACGCACACGCACACGCACACGCATACGCACTCGCACACGCACACGCACACGCACACGCACACGCACACGCACACGCACACGCACACGCGCACACGCACACGCACACGCACACGCACACGCACACCCGCACACGGTCACACATACATATGGACATTTCCTCTATGAGGAAGCAAAAATATGCGTAATAGGGCTTACAAATATGTAGCTACTTGGTAGTCTTGACGCTATCTGGTGCTTTCGACAAACAAGTTAGCATTCTGCCTCTGCTATCACAAACTCTATAAAAAATACCCTCGCTGAGATAACGTTGACGCAAAACTCGGTGGGGTGTTTACGGAGGTCGAAAACGGGCACCCGGAATTCAGCGTACGTCCGAACGTACTAGAGGACACGGTGCGATACATCTACTGTAGAATATGTGTAGAAACGACGAGAGAACGGAGGGAGAAATTTCTGGCTCGGGGCTCACGAGCTGGATGGCTTGACATCTGTCCAAACGAGTTTCAAGCTATCGGACTAGCCCGGCACAAGAACCACGCCTCTGGTCACGCCCTTAACGTAAATCCTAGTGATACCGCATTCAACGATAGTCACATGCTGGGGCACGCAGAATCGATGCAGGAAAAGCGCCAAGCGGAAGTGATAACGGATCGAAAGACGAGCGTCGTGGGATAGACTGCAATCTTGAACCCTGCAATGGCCAAGTTCTTTTTCCATTGAAAAAACATTAATATGAAATATTAAAACCTTTACGGTATCAAAATACTTGAATAATAACAATTTGTTTTATTATTATTTTAGGCACTCACTCATAAATACAAAAAAGTTCCTGTTAACCTATTGACCCTTTCTATCCCCTTGGACATCCATATGGTGTCATAGCTCAGGAACCATTGAAGCGATTGGGTTTTAATTCATAGGAATACTTTTTTTCCATAATTTAATAGCCCACAAAATATAATATAATAATACAAGGAAACAAGATATTTTTTTTTGAGACTCTTTTTTTTGCCAAAAACATAACTTTTCTTTTCGTATCAAGTCAGAATTCAGTAAGGCCTGAACAAAAATGCTCCTCATTTCGAGAGTTCCTTCTAATATATTGTTACGAATATGAAGATTAGGAATAACAGATACAACAGACTTTACAAGCGAGCATACGTGTGACATTTCACAATCGTAAACATTATCAAGAATCAATAATATCCGCCCCAAAACCAAATATACGCTGTATTCAATCGCTCGGTCGTAACAATATATAATAACCACCGTAATCACTTTCGTAATCGATGTGCCAAATTTGGTTAAACCAGTTGTTTTGGTTTCGGGGAAATTGGCGACATACTAAATCACATCGATCAGTTGATCACCGCTAAACGCATAACACCTCTTATAAGCACCTTTTAGCCCTGCGGGCAGTTGGGAGTAAAAAATAGCATAACATCGACGGAAAAAGCAAATTTTTAAATATGAATGAAAATTATAAATCCTAAATGATATCAACTTCCGATTTTTATGTAACTGTTGATAGTTTTCGCGTTAGATAATGAACTATAATTGTTTTTAGTATACTTTAATAAAAATGGTTATCCAATGAAAAACTCTCGAAAAATTTATGAATTCTTCAATTAGCTAAAATATCATTTTAATTATTTGCACTTTTTGTCGACATCAAGAATCTGAGTGGCCTTAACGTGTTTTGCCTCATATATTTCTACTGTACGATTTCTACGAGGTTAATAAATAGTAATTTTAGTGAATACAGATAAGTTCTATTAAAATAGTAATGTTACTAAATGTAGATAAGCTTGACTCCATTTTCAATTTACTTTTTTTTTCACGAACAGAAAGTTCTACTGTATCAGTATTTAATTTAAAAAACTAGAGACATCGGATAGTTGAGGAGATACGTTCAGTATACCGTGACGCGCCCTAGCTGCCAGTCGTCCGATGTACTCTACTCTCGATATACGCAACGGTGCTACTCGACTTTCAATTAATTCAACGTCCACGCTCAATCGACGTATAGCTCCTATGCCCCGTGGGTATGAGGTATTGGAAGCAATGGGGGGATTGAATCCCTTTTCGGTCTCGCCACTTCTCCCTGTCTAGTGTAGTGGCTATAGATACCGCTTGTGGCTGTAGACCATTCTATGATACAGACCCACGAGCTTTTCAACGACCTAGAGACATAGGGAACCTAGATCATGTTTCGACTAACAGACTGGTGATCACCTAGGCCATGGTCAATGGAAACAGTCATATTTTTTGCATACATTATGAAGTGGCTACTGTAACTCGAAAAAATTGCACGTTACAATAGATTTTTGTTCTTCAGCTCAAGGACGATATCGCAGGGTCAATATAACTAATTTTCACAATTTGATTCAGATGAAAATTTGTCGATTGTGGCTGCTTGATGGATTAATTTAATTGATTAAGCAGCTACGGTCGATATTTGTAAAAGATTCGCATTAGTGAAATTTGAATTGGGCTTCGGTTTCGCGCGCTTTGAATCTATCGATCACTGTCTCAGACCCGAGATGTACTTCGCAAAATTCCATCATTGAAAATATTGATAATAGTCGCATACGATGAAAAATTAATATTAACAATACACGGTCGGTACCTATAATATACTACAATATAACTAAAATTAAGATATGTATTGTAACGCCAAAATATCCAAAAATTTTCCCATAAAGTACACTGTGTACAAAAACCTGCACATCATCAAAACCGAATTATTTTATTTTTATTTATTTTCGGGGTACGAGCCACGTTCGTCGTGTAGACCAATCGAATCTCGGAAGCAAAAAAAAAAAAAAAAGAGAAAAAGTAAGGGTTCGTTTACTCGGCCAACCTAGTATCCTACGAAAACTGTTAAAGGATTACTTCAGGGGCTTGAGGCCCGTGAGCAAAACAAGTCAATCAATACTTTACGAATCCTGGAAGGTAAAACATAATGATAATAATTTACCACGCGACCCATATTTAAAATTTAAAAAAATCACTCATTTTAGGCGAAAGGCTGCAAACCTAAGAAAGCGATGATGAACGCCTTCCAAGAGAACACAGTAAGTTCTTGCATGTGGTGATCATATAACCGAAGCATACTCCAGATGGGAATGTACAAGGCCATTGTAGAGAGCAAGCAATGCATTTGGGTTGTCGAATTTCGCAGTTATTCTTTTTACGTATCCTAATGTTTTCAAGGCCGTAGAGATGATAGTTAAGATGTGGCTCGTAAAGGAGAGTGAGCTGTCCATTGTTTCATCAAGATCGCGAGTCGCTTGGAGGCAGATGCCATTTAACAAGCAGGCAGTAATGATGGGTTGAATTAACCTAGCGTAATGCATAATCTTATATTTGGCGACATTCAGATCCATTTCATTCATAGAGCACCAATCTGCTACTGCGTCTAGATCGGCCTGAAAGTCAATCGCATCTTGTGTTGATCGGATAACTTTAAAAATCTGTATGTCGTCAGCGAAGAGAAGTGAGTTTGAGTGCTGTATCACCCCCACTATGTCGTTAATAAAGATGTTAAATAGTGAAGGCCCCAAATGGGACTAGTGTTGCCACGAGACGAGACGAGACAAGAATTGGACATCTCTCGTCTCGTATCAACAAATAGCGATAGCAATATCGTCTCGTCTTGTCTCGAAGATCGATAGAAAAATATTCTCTTGTCTCGAAATATTCTCGAAGATCGATAGAAAAATGTTCTCTTGTCTCAAAATATTCTCGAAGATCGATAGAAAAATGTCCTCTTGTCTCGAAATATTCTCGAACGACAAGATACATTTCAAAGGTATAACGTTTTGAAGAAAGTAAAAGGAATTTAAATGAATCAGGTTTTAAAGAGAGCAAAAAGATTTTGAATGACTTACGTTTGAAGAAAGTGAAAAAAATTCATATGAATAAGATGGCGAAGAAATTTTAAATGAGTAAAATTTTTAAGAAAGTAATTTTTAAGAAATGTTCAATAATTGAGACTGTGAAGAAGAGTAGAGATTTTGAATTAATGAGATTTTGAAGAAAGCGAAACGGTTTTGCATTAATGAGATTGTCAGGTAAATAAAAATTTATTTACTTTCTTCATAATCTTATTTATTCAAAATATTTTCGCTTTCTTTAAAATCTCATTCATTCACAACGTTTTCACTTTCTTTAAAATCTCATCTGTTCAAATTCTTAAGACTTTATTTAAAATTTCATTTATTAAACATGTTTTTGCTTTCTTCAAGATATCGTACGTTAACAATATTTTTTTGTTTCTACATAATCTCATTCATTTAAAATATTTTTACTTCTCTATACTTAAATTACGTCGGGGGAAAAACATGCTTAAATTCGTGGGTTCAAAGTTTTCATATACGTCTATGATAAAAGCTGAAGTACAGCCTGTGCATACGTGAATTCAATTGTAAGCAGTAATTTACAAAAATATCGAGACAAGTTTATATAATTCAAAAGAAATTATTGTGTAAATGTCTTCAACTGTTGGACCAACATTCCCGAATTATGATAAATTATGGTTTACTGTTTCAGTAAGTCGAGATTCTCGAAATTCTCGCGGAGCCTCTCTCGTCTTGTCTCGAAAAAACGATAAATGAAATATTCATCTCTCGTATCGTCTCGAGTCTGTCTCGACTGATTTTTTCTCGTCTCGTCTCGTTTTTCGCGTCTCTCGCGGCATGACGAAGTGGGACCCGCGAGAAACTCCAGAGAGGGCGTGGTATCGCCTCGACCCGTGCAGAAAAATAGTTGGGGCTCCTACTTGGCCCTTTCTAGTTTGCCCCAATTCTATTGGGGCCCAGTATGGAAATCTAAGTACATCCATACTAGGCTGGTCACGCTTCAAAGTACGAGGCTTTTATAGATTACCCTGTTAGGGCCTAGAAAAGCTGCCCTATTAAGCCCCTACTATAATCATAAAGAAAATTGATTGAAAAATATTAATTTTTGCTCATTAAATCGAGTAATCCTGTATTTTAAGCAGATATTACATCTTCCTCTACATGATGGTACATATTAAGGTAGTTCTGTCGGTACGCCGGAGTCATGAATCTCAGAGTCTATATGACATTAAAAAATAATCATACGCATCACTTTGACTGCCTCAATAATAATATCAAAAAAAATCGAGAATCCACCGAAATTGTCGTAATCAAATTAAAACGATTATTTGTAAATAGTTGATATGTTTAGTGCGGATTTGACTTCATTTTTACGATAATTAGGTTAGGAAACGTCATTTGGCCCGTTATCGTGCATTTTGACCTTGGTTCAATTAAACATTATTCCGGAGACTTCACCTTTTTTCATGATGCATCAAGTCCTGAATGATTTGCGAATCCGTAGTACTTTTTATTTTTTCTCTATCTTTGATCTAAGTATGTTAATTTTCGATTTAAAGATCAATTTTTCCAGCCCTCCCGCGAACACCGTGTAAAGAGATCGATTTTCAAGTTCTAATTGTTCATTCAAATACTCGGTAAAAGCCGTCAAGATTTTGTGCAAGTAAAATTGAATAGCTAGATTACAACATGTTAAAAATTCATGCATATGAGTTTCGATTGCCTTCGCGACAGAACTGCCTTAATCACTGAAAAAACATATAAAAATTTATTGACATTGACGGGAATCGAACCTGCGACCCTCCGGATGATGTTGTTGCACTGCGCTTTAGCTCACTCGACCATTCAGATCATATGATTATACCATTTTTTTTGTCTATTTGGATATCGGTAATATGAAATAATAAATGAAATTCGTGTAATATAGTCCGAACTTTATACATTTATATGATTGCATCTGCTGTGGTAATAATAGAAGCACATTCAGTTATTTTTCACGGCAATCGGTTATATAAAAAATAATACCTTGTATCGTTTTTGTCATTTATGAACATATTCGACGAAGTTGCTTGTTTCATTGTTTGCGCGCATTAGTTCGTTAGTATTTCGGTGATCTGAGGGTTAGTACTAGAGTGACCGCGTGGCTGACAACTGATGGTCAATACTTAGATGGGTGACCGCTTAGCTGACACTGACCTTCAATAGTTAGATAGGTCATCACCTGGTTAACTCCGACGGGTTTCAATAAGGGAATAATCTGTCATACCTATTGCAGAATACGTATCGGAAATATAAAAGAATCAAATTGTAAAGGGCCTATAAAGTTGCCTATACAGTGCCTATACAGTTGTCTGTAAAGGGTACCTTTGTAGGCAACGAAGAGGCTCAATATGGGTGACTCTATAGTGAGGGTTCCACATTTGAACCTGATTAGGCCCCGAAGTGTACATTTTTTAGTATATATTTTGTCGTGGCAGCCTCTGTTGAGCCTAGTAGGGTTCTAGAGTGGATTCCATATTGTGGATGCCACGTTTATACCTAAGAAGGCCCCTTATTTAATCTCGGTTGCCCGAACTAATTTCTGCACGGGGAGTAAGCAGACCCATCTTTGACCATTTGTTTTCGCGCGCCCAGATAGGAACGAATCCAACGAAGGAGAGTGCTGGAAATACCGAGAGCTTTAAGCTTCTCATTAAAGGACTTTGTGACGTAGTTTGCAAAGAAGGCCAAGTTTGTTAAAGTCGATCTGCCTTCACAAAAACTGTGTTGTTCATTTACTGTAACGCTTTTTAATGCTTCTGTAAGTTTATGCGTAATAATTGACGCGAATAGCTTGGGAATTGAGTCAAGCGCGGAGATTGGACGATAGTTCGATGCTTGACCTTTGCCCTCGGACTTCAACAGGGGTTTGCCAAAGCTTAATTTTCAGCAGAGAGGGAATTTACCAGTTTCTAGAGACCTCGAAAAAAGTACATGAAGAGGACGCGTAAGACCGAATTTACAATGATTGAGTATTTGAGGCGTTATACCATCAGGCTGATAAGAAAACATCGGATAAATCTGTCTTTTTAATATACATCATATTCGTCTTTGATATAAACTATATTTAATATATATTCTAGCCCTACCATTACAAAGAGCATGCGCAATTTGCAATTCATCTCACCATGAATATCTATTCCACTTCTTATTATAATGCGCGCTATACAATAATGCTCAAACGAACTTACTTTCTGAACTGCTAACAACTAATGAAATTACACTCACGACGTTCAAAATAGGATGATAGTACGGCAGCAGCATCATTCTACAAAACCAATCTCGACACAAACCAAGTTCTACACGAATAGTTGTATATCGTTTTTTTTTCTATACACTGTACACCTACACATCTACACTGTAAGAAAAACTCCTAAAAATGTAATGTTCAATTACCCATGTAGAAATCAGTCTGGGCGTCCCAGTTTGAAACTTGATCCTGGTCGGGATTGGCTCAGGTCTCCATAAATGGGTTATCCAACTAAGAATCTGAATAGATCCCAAATAGATTTCCTAGGGTTACCCAAAGAGAGCCGTCCTATTTAGAATCGGGATGGATTCCGGATCGGGTCGCAATTCTGAACGACGAACTGTATTACCGTGCATCGGGATTTGTTAGGGTTACCCTAAGAGAGGTCCTACTTGGATTCTGAACAGAATCCAGATCGTCTTCCCGTTACTCGACGATTTGTGCGGAACTAATTTTACTTCACCCTTTATGTAGTAAAATTTTGAAGAATACACGTACGAAAGACTTTTCCTTAACTCACGTGATTGTAACAACGTGTGCGGTTCATGTGTCCTCAGACGCTGCCCATGCAGAAATTTCTGCCCATGCAGAGATGGGGATCCAGGCGGATCCAGCCTAGTATGTCCATCTAATGGCTGGAATCCAGTCAGCCATCGGATCGGTCCCAGTTCGAGATCCCGATCGGAATCCAGTTTCCGCGCATTACATCCCATGTCTGGAATCCGATCCGATGACCGACTGGAATCCGACCGGAAGATGGGAATACGAGGCAGGATCCAGCTGGATCCCTGTCGAAATTTCTGCATGGGTACCGGAAGTTTTTATGCATTGGCTGGTATATTAATTTAATGCATTGGCTGGTATATTAATTTAATGTACAAGTGTGATGTAAAATTAATGTATAAAATAATATGTAGAGTCAAAGTATTTGAACTTTCATAATTTGATTTAATTTCGCCGCAAAAGTACATTAATTTGATACCACAATTGTACATTAAATTTACCCGATGTGTTTATGCATAAAAACTTCCAACCATTTCTAACAGTTCAGTTCATCACGATGAAATTGTACATGACATTAACTCAACACTGTAAAAGTAGGCACAGTCAATATTAACACGACGAAAGTCTGCTCATGAGCATATTCAACACACAATAACTGTTCACATCAGTAACCGTCACGACGAAAGTTTTTACATCAAAATCTGGACACGAATAATCTGTACATACCAAAGGTTCAACATGTCAAAGTTCTGCACGGAAATGAACACCCATCAAGAAACGTACCAGCGTCTCGAAATAAGTATATTTACCTAGATACCGATCGAAACATCAAGACTCTCTTACTTCAGCCAACGAATTTTAGCCACATTTTGATAAGTTCATCTTGCAATTAGTAGGTTTACGAATATGAGTCATCCAGACCATATTTTTTGCTGTAGATTAATTGGACAAAAATATTTGGCGAGTCCATGAAATATTGTAAGTCATTGTTTCTTTAAACAGTATTTATATTTCAATTTTTTTACCACTTAATGAAATAAAATAATTCAAACTAAAAATATATATTGAAATATTTCCACATTTTTGACAAATGTAGTTAATTTTTTCAAATGTATGCATTTGGCTATTCGTGCTTCAGATTTTCGAAGTTTACGTCACAACTTTTTGTAACTATTAGTAATCGCTTATGTAACGCACTGGGCTCAAGTTGTTTTTACACATTGCGTTTTTTGTCTATCCGTCTAATATCAACTATAAAGCATTTCCTGATAGAGGTGGATCAACATCGCGCCTGTTATTTTTTACGGATAACACAGAAAAATGAAAAAGTGGATGTTAGCTTTAAAAAAATACAAGTTAATTAGCATTCTATCATGGCAGACTTCACGTGATACGTTAATGAAATATACCAATTGCTAGGTCGTATTAACTGCAGCTAATTTCTTCAATTATTATTTTCGTAATTATGTTACAAAACCCCATTTTAAGTCTTTTTTTTCTATTTCTATAAAAATGTGTCTCCCAAATATTGGATAGGTGGTAGTTTGCGGATTAAAAATGAACACAACTGATCCTCATGTATGTTTTACTATAAAATTTCACTTTTATATTGTAGGGAACTTGTTTGGAGCGCACCGAATGTCCATATTATTTTTTACTCTCTGTATGAAAAAGGCGATGCTCACGAGATGATGATAACTTTTCATCGCTCACCACGAATCCCAATAGTCGTATATCAACATACCTTCCTCTAGATACTTACATTTCTACGCATTTTCCACGTATTGTAATTTGGAACAATGCTCCATTCTGTTATGGATTCTATTATATAATATTATTCTGCTAATGTTTTCAGTTTTTAGAAAGGGATTCCTATTTTATTTTTTATGTTTTTATTCTCTGTACCCCTCTATTGTATTCTGCATGAGAATTTAATGTGAAATTAAAATGATCTATACGCTCGTTTATGAAATGCAATTTCACATTTTACTGCTAAAGGCGCATGCGTACTTAAGGCGGTGCAGTCAACTAAATAAAAAAAACCATAATTTTTCTTTACTCGTGCATGCAAAATCCTCGTTTGCCCACCGTTTACAGACATGTAAAATGGCCGGTTGACGCACCCTCATTTTGCACACTGTTCCTTGGATTTTGCTCATTGCTTGAAGTTGCAGCTCATTTTGCATGTTTGTAAACGTCGGACAAACTCGGATTTTGCATTGCACTCGTAAAGAAAAATATTGTTCGATACACGAGGAAAAAGGATCGTTCTGAACACTACTCGTACTGTCTTCGCCCGAACAGTGCGCAAAAAGCTCCTTTGGCCTCTTGTATCGAAATATACTATTTTTAAATTTGCATTTCCATTCAATATTATGTGTAAAACATACTCACCAAATTATAGATTGAAATTTGAAGAAATAAAGAAATTACAAGCACTTGAATGATTTTATGAAATAACATATTTTTACGCGGCTACATGCATATCTGATTTTTCAACCACCATATGAATAAATGAAATAAATAAGGCCCTCTCTTATCACAATGTCAGAAAGTCACAGTAACTTAGACAAGGAACAATGAACATTGTTCATCATATCACATATCATATGAACAATCTCATAATTATTTATATGCCATGCGAATAACTTTAGCACAGTGTACAAGTTTAATACACTGGAAAAAGTTCTCTGAATCTGGCCTGAAGTGGTAAAAGATGATCGGCTGAAAAGATAACCTCTTCGCAAATGTCAAAATAATACCTTGGTATTTTGTGTGTATTTGTAAGTGGAAGTGTAAAAAGTGGGTTCTCCATTTCGATAAAAACTAAGGATAACTATTGGAATAGATATACCATGGGCGATTAGTAGATTAGAAATGTTATTCTAAATGAATTTTGATTTCCAATACTTGAAACTTATGTTTTCCCCGGTTATAGTAACTTCCAGATTGATTCAGAGTCTATAGATATTGGTTTTCAAAGGATTACTTCGTTGGTAACAGAGTGCTGTCCTATTTGAGCATAAGAATTCAGGATGCACTGGAAATTGAATCAACCGTAGCCCAAAATTTGGTAAGTTTTTGAAAAACAAAGATGAAAAAAAATTCCTATACTTGGACTGAAAATCTCTTTTTTGGCAATAAAATAATCCTTTGGAAACCAACATCTGCTTTTTGGGATGATCCGAAAGTTATGACAAGTGAAAAAAAAATTATATTTCACCTCACAATGTTGTAGTGCAACATATGCTGGTAAACATCATGAGAGCACTAAATGCTTTCTTCAAAATAGTGGTATTGTTATGAATAAATATTTTATAATGTTTTTTTTTAGGTGACTGGGTCGCCTTAATTAGTGATGCCCTCAAGAAAGTCGAGGCGCATAAAGTCAATAAACCTCGTATTGAACAAATAAATTTCAATCTATCTCGAAATCTTTCGTGACATCACGAGAATTTGACAATATCGATACAATTCAAGATTTGAGAAATTCGATAATGAAGGAAAACAAAAAACGCAAAGATGCTACTCAAAAGCCATCTCTAAAGCGAAAAAAAAGTAAAATTATGATTTTTATTCGAATGAAAACTCGGATAAAACTGTTTACAAAACGTGCTTCAAAGAATAGAAGACTCAAAAAATAATAGAAATGATGAACAGCAACTTGACTGCAGTGAGAGATCATGTGCAAAAAACGCATCCTCAACGTTTTGAAGAACTCAGTGCGACAAACGTAAACAATTCCTTTCAGAACCCTCAATTTAAAGTAAAAATAAACTTTTATACTTTGCAAGCTTGTTTATATATTGTATAGGGTAGAAGTACCGGTTGTGGCCACTTTAAGAATTTTCCCATTTTCATTGGGACCAAATATCATAAAACTGTTTTGGACCTGTACTTTTCATATCTGAGAAGAATATAATTTCAGATTTCTAGCATTAAAATCTTCATATGTGTCGAGCAAACACTGGAAAATAGAAAAAAGTAGGAGCATAGCCATTTCACAAGTTCTAGCCACCTATGCACCGGTTTTGGCCATACTTAAAATTAGAATAACTCAATATTCATTGCACTTGAAACATTTTTTAAGATGTGTTTAATAAATTAAAATCGTATTCTTATAAAAGCATCCAATTCCTCTATACGAAAATGTCTTTAAAGCATAGATGCCATCCGTGAACCTAACTAACCTTTTTTGACATTCGTCTCCTTCGTTTTGCACTTTTTCGTAGCAGCTTTCTTTGTCACAAATAGTCATACATTATATTAATGTTTTACTCTTTACACTTTTATTTTTATTTTTACCAGAGTTCTTTCCGAAAGTAGATTTTCGCATTGCATAATGATGGGAATCTTCAACATGAAAGGTGTTCCACCGCTTTACCTTCTTTTTTACTATCCATTTCTAAGGATATATTTTTCTTAGCGTTTTTTTTGTTGATTTTTTGTTTCTTCTTTACGAATTTATGAATTGATTGTGTAATAATTAACGAAAAATTAATGATTATATTACCATGGCCATATCCGGGGCAACATGCTTATTCCATGTACCAGTTGTGGCCATCGTATTTTTTATAAATGTATAGCTTCATTTCAAACTTTCAGTACATCAACATTTGCAGTGATGACTCTTAAGATTGATATGTGCAAAGTTGCGTGCAATTCGCCAACTATATAATCCGAATATGTATCTAGAGCTTTCGTCAAAAACTTGTCGAATTCCGTAAGGAATTGAGAATTTGATGAATCAGCTGATGATACTTTAATTACTGATACAGTACTTTTTGTAATGGAGACGAATGGACGTCAAAATGACGATAAATATTTCCAAAATACACAACGTTATGAAAAATTATGATTAAATACAGGTACAGAATTAAAATAGCCACGAAAAACGTATTTAAGTGTGGGGGTGGCCACAACCAGTACAGTGGCCACAACCGGTACTTCTACTCTACATCAGCAATGTAACAGACACGCAATACAATCGACTATGAGACGAACCTTGAGTTAATTCTCGAGACGACGCAAGGCGATTTGAACAAAAGGTAAACGCAATATATACGATTCGAGAAAGTATCTTGACTGAGCTCTGTCAAACGAGGAAGCGAAAATTTGAAGCTCGTGCGGCATCATTAGCCTTAATGTCTCAGATTTTTGCAAAATGTTCTTATTTCCATTGCATTGTCGATACATTGTCCCTGATACAAATATTCGAGAGCTCTTTACGGGAGTGACGTTCCAATCACTTGTCAAACGGGCTCTGATTATATTCGTCATATTTGTCGAGGGTTTCGTCGAGGCCCCGTGAAAAATCATCGCTCATTCTCACCGCCCGCGCAAGGTATGAAAGGCAACGGAAGATTCAAATCTATTTACCAATAAATATATCTATTGACGTCATGTTCCAGAAAGTATGACTAAGTACGATGTAGAATAGAATACTTTATTGAAAGGGATACAAATTACGAACTGGCTGACTAAGTGATCGTGGATAATTGAGGATTATGGGCAATGAAGTGAAATTACGCAAGAGTGACAAAAATTAAACTACATAGAATAAATCATAAATACAATAAAAAAATCCAGCAAGTAGAACCTGGTACATCGATTCCTTATTACTTTCGATCTTCTGCAAAGTCATTTCTAGAAAAAATCTGTTGGTCAGATTTCGACTTGAAAAATAGAGGCAAATAAATATACAATGTTCCGTTTAGTCATAAATATTCTATAATCTAAATTTTTCGGTTAAAATTTCTGAAAGTTTGCAAAGTAATAAGTTTTGCAGAAATTTGAAATATTAAATTTTTCATGAAATTTGAACCACTTGATCGACTCTCGGAAAACTTTCATGCCAATAATCATCACGAAATTAGCTTGTAGGGTTTATTCGGTATTGAATAATAGTCAACTTGAAAAATCAGCCAGAGACGTAATAACCTAATCAACGGACACACACACACATATTTGCACTCAGATACTTTGTTTTCAACCACTTTTATGAACGTTTAGGTCACTTGGAGTATACTGGGTATAAAAATATCATCAACAATGTTTTAATGAAGATATAAATTTCTTATTGAGAAAGAAAAGTTTTTAGAAATCTCTGAGTCATGACCGTAATAAACTGACCATTAATAAAGGCTATGGCTGTAGATCCAAGTAACTATTAAAATCTTTTGCGAAAATTTTGTTACAATTTTTCCAAATATCGTTAAGAAGAAGGAAATTCTCATCTTCAACTGTTGAAAAATCGATAAAACCATTTGTAGATGAAGGTTCAATCTAAGCTCCGATCAGCCGTACAAAAAGTTAAGAACGAAAAAGAAGAAGGAGATAAGAAGCCAAAAGGAAGAGAAATCTTCGTGAAACGTGTCGACCACTTTGCGCTCTCTTTCAGCATCAAGAGTATCAACAACGCTTTCCGGCACATTCTCGATCGCTCTTCCAATCTCTATCTCTGTCAGAGAAGCCGCTGCCTGTTATACGAGGCGCCGCTTAAGTCCCCACCTTTCGTTACAGAGGTAGCATTAGGTATAGGTAGAGAATGTAGTACGATGAATACCAATTGGTCGTGGGTGGTGGCTCTCAGGCTCGATGTCCTGAACGACGTCACTGCGTCGGTGACTGCTCAGCGCACTCCCCTACGTAGTCACGTAATCCCGTGACTCGTGGCGTTCGCTACTGTGTACACTACCACCACCAACTCCAGCTGCAGTAGCCAAACACACGCCAAGTACAACCGCGAGATCCAAGCAAACCAGGAAATCCCAGAGAGTAAAGGAGTGAAGGAGCAAAGAGCAAAGAGCGGATGCACTGAAATTCGCGGGGATAATCCTTAAAGTCCCCTCCACCTTTGGGTGGTAAGTCCTCCCGAGAATCCGGCTCGACACTACCTCGAAGCCGTTCGAGAATAAAACCGACGGGCTGGAGGATAGTCGAGAGGTGACTGGTTTACTGCTTTAGTAGTGCCGAATGAAGAGAATGCGAAAAGGAAAGGAAGGGCGGAGAAGTAGTTTTGGTGTTGGTGGCATTTCTCTCTCATTCATCCCTTGAATAAAGATGATAAAGTAAACAAAAGAAGCTTAACTCTGAGAGATTAATCCTCGACTACTATACACTGTGGTCTGGAAGACGGTTTTCCCAATTGCGTTCCTCTCGCAAACTGATAATGCATAGAAATCCATAGTCTCGAAATATTATGAATGGTATTCATCATTTCTTTTTACCATCAAGATTATAATCCCATTAGCAATAAATAAAAGCGTATTTTTCGAAGAAAATGTTCATCATATTTTATTTGTATTATTTTATAAAATTTCTCACTGTAATACTGCCAATTCTATAAGATGTAATGAAGTAAGGGATAATCATATTTTTCTCAGGATGAAGAAAAAATGCGAGACCGTTCAATGTGAGACGTTGACAGTTAAATTCGGTCGTGTCTTGGATGCAATCAAAGTTTATTATTCGCAACAGTTGTTATTATTTACGATATTTCCTCAGTGAATCGATATTTCTGTAGTCCCGCGATTGATGGATGTTACGATTAAAAGAGCACTCACCTTTCGGATTCGACGCCGCAGAAACGAGAAATCCCGCGTTGGCAAGTAATGAAAGACACGCGAAGAACTTGGCGATATATAAACCACGTTTCACCATTGCGAGATTTTTTATTTCACGTTGCCGTATCAACGAGACTGATTTTCTGTCAACAAAAATGCAACCACGATCAGCTATGTTAAAAATACGCGTAGACGTTGCACCGATAACTCTTGAACCACTTGTTTCACCAATAACATTTACAATTTTGTTTTCACTCGCACCGCCGTGACCCGACTCGAGCCTCGACAAAACTTCGCTCACTATCATAATATCGAAACTTCCTTTCCTTCAATATTTATATATGTATATATTTCTTTTGCGTGTTATTTGTAATAATATCACTCGTAGATTTTACTTCATGTGTTTTATGTATTATCGTAAAGTATTCGTATCCTCTTTAAAGACAATTGCTTATTTTTTCAGAGTATATTCACCTGGGGTTGAATTAATAAGTACACAAGAATTTTTTTTAAGTATTCACACTGGCACTTTATCGTCAGTGAATTTGTCACTATTCAATTGATGTTAATAATAATATCCATCATTATTATTATATAGATAAAAAAAACAAGTTCGAAAAATGACGCGCGAGGTCCAAGGCGCTAACCTTACGGACGATCGTGTCACCGAAAGTACAATAGTGACGCGCGCGATACGCGTACCGTAAAACCCAACTTCGGAATGCCGTTGGCGCGTATGGGGTAGTGTAGTAGTAGTTTCGTGGCTCGGGCTCCAGGGTGGGCGGATCCCGCCAGCGAGTCGGGGGCTCGTGAGTCGGCGTAGGAGAGCGCGGCCACCACCGCGACTCGCGGGCTATCGCAGGAGCTGCACAGGAGACGCCGCACCAAGAGAGGACGGTGGCTGCTGGTGACGCGGAAAGCGAGGGTAGAGGCACCCTTGCTCTAACGGACAGACGGACGGAAGAACGAATGTGGAAAACGAGATGAGACTAAAGGGGACGCAGTGGTACTGTTGGAATGATAGTGGATTGCGAGAGAACGAGCAGTAAGGTGTAAAGCGCAGCCCTATGAACGTGCTGCTGCGGCCAGACGCCCAGCGCTACTGACCGAGCCAAAGAAGGATCTGAAGCTGGTTCGAGCTTTGCCACTCCCGACATCCTCTGCAACGCCGGAAACACGCTCACTCCACTCGCCCTGAAAGTGAAGCTCTCCCTACCGGCACAAGCGGCGTCAGCCACCCACGAAGGTGGCATTGCGGTGAGTGGTAATCTGGACCCTTACACGAGGGGTTAAGGCAGGCATGCAGGTGCAAAACGAGAATATTTCCGGTTCGAACTCAGGTCGTGACGGAATTTTTTTCACAATATGTTTGAGATAAAAATTCGTCGATTGTGGCTGCTTGATAAATCAATTTAATTTAATAAGTAGCTACAGTCGATATTTGTAAAAGTTTCGCATTAGTGAAATTTGAATTGGGCTTCGGTTTCGCGCGCTTTAAATCTAGCAATCACTGGCTCAGACCCGAGATATGCTTCGCAAAATTTCATCATTATAAATTGATCGGAAATAGTGGCATACCATGAAAAATTAATAGTAACACGAGAATAATTAGACAGGAACGATGATTTCGTAATTTATTAAAGTCATCACTTGGACTATAATAAAATATTTATAAAGATGACTTTGTAAACAAATTAGCAAAAATCGAATAGTCTAATTAAAATTATAAACCTAAGGGTGCTTTACGCATATTCTAGATTCAGCGGAAAAATGATCTCAGTATCCTACAAAAACTTTATTTGAATGAAGTTATGCCGAAGGTTCAAGAAATTGTAGTTCATTTAGAAAATTATATTAACATCTCCAATATTTCTCGCAATAAGAGTAAAGCAGAGACAACAGTAAACTGGGTCAATTATTTAATGCTCTAATTATTAAACTATATGAAATTCAATTACTACCTAATGATTATTTGCATTTCAATGATGTGCAATCGTGAACACGACATAATTTTCGCCTGAACGCATTGACGGTGATATCATTGTTAATAAAATGGAACGGAGTGCGGTTTTAATCGTATTATAATTTAACTTTGGTCTGCTCACACCCGAACCATTTCTACTTATGACAATCGATATAGTACTGAGAAATAGTCCGATAGTAGAATGCAGCAATCAATGCCTCTCGAACAAAGCTCTGTTCGAACGAAATAAAATTTCCACTCGGTGGAATGTTTGGTGGAGGAAGGGAAACGTGAGTGTCGTAGACACCCGGCGACCAGTACAGTTATCGTGTTGGCGCGTGTGCCTCGCCACTCCCCTTCAATCGCCTGGCAAGCAATTCTGTTTCCATTCGAAAGCACACCTGGCCCTCGTACACTCGAGCACTTTGCCGCTCGAAACCTAACACCCGATTAACACGTTGCCCGTGATCGCATTTGTACTGCGACGAATTGCTCAACAATATCCATAGAGATGTAGTAGTTGAAGCTATATCTAGACGGATCCCACCTAGACTCAATATTGTTTGCAATAACGTAGAAGTCAAAAGCCGCTGTATTGATAATGGGTATACTAGTACATTGCCGTATCCTCTACCAATACTTCCCCGTTGTATTGTTAAAACGGTTGTAAACATGTCTCCAAGGAGAACGAATGCTATCTGCTTTGTTCGTATTGCGAACACTGATACACTCATAGTTGTGTCTGCGATTCTCTGCAAACAAAGTTGCCTCCGCCACGATACACGTATAATTTTGAATTGCATGGAGGCAACACTCACATCCCCTATTGTTATGTAAGATTTTCATACATTAAATGAACAATCTGTTATTGATTAACAGACGTAGGCGATTAAGAAAAAAGTTAAACATGCTTTTCCAGTTAACATAGCTACCGTCACGAGTTAGTAATTACCGTAAACATAGTTTGAAAACTTATTGCACTGAGAAATATAACTGGTTGCCCCAACCATTCGCATGGCTAAATACGCTCCAAACGACTAAGTTGATTGGGTCAACCAATTTATTGGTTAGACCGACAAACTAGTTGGTTGTGATTTCCAATTAGTTAGTTGCCAACCACTTACTTTGCTGGCCCATGCAACTGGTTTGTTGCCCCAACTAACTTATTTATTTCTGTAATCAACTATGGCCCTAACGAATTTTGTCGGTTGGAGCTTATTTAACCATTTTTTTCCGTGAGGAGCTATATACAAAATGTCGCGTGAGCAAAAATGTATAGTTGTCAGGATCAACGCGTTTGCTCTCGGTACACTACGGGCACACCGAGACAAAAGATTTCATTGACGCCAAAGGAATAGGTGGATTGATTTTTTTTCATTGCTTTCGACGAAATATTTCTTTGATTTTAATGAAATAGTGCATTCAAATTTCGAAGAGAAATTTGCCTGTAAAAACATTTACTTAGTGACCATATAATAAAGAAACGGTTTCCATGTTTTAAAGAGACGTTTTCATTAATTCAATGAATTGGTTTCCTTGATTCAAAGAAAAAATATACTTGATAGCAGCAAGTATGCCAAAGGTTTGCGCAATCGCGGTAGTTGTGTCGCGATCCGGCGAAAGACTGGCAAAATGGATAAAGACATAGCGGTATTCCTCACGCTTGGTTGTTTCACATACGCCAGATAATCAATGTTTCAAGCTAACAAAGTTTTTGATTAATATAACTAAGTTCTCTGGTACATACCCGCGCAGAAAAAAGTAGTCCAGGATGGAGTCCGGAATGGAAACCCGGATGTATTCCAGGTTGGAGTCCCGGATGGAATCTTGGCAGTCTAGACGGGAATACCAGATGCGTACTCCATCTCGGACTCCATCCTGGACGGTCTGCCAATCTCGACTGTCCAATGGCAGAATCGATCCTGGTGTCCATTTTGGATTCTCGCCTGGATTGTCATCCCCGACTCCATACCGAATTCCATCCCGAACTCCATCCCGAATTCCATCCTGGACGCTATCCTGGTGTCCGCCAGGATGGTGTACATCAGGACCAGACCGTGTCCACCTTGGGCACCTTGGTGTCCAGACGTTCAATTTTGTACCACTCTTACTACGTCAACGGAGGGTAAACCCCTCGTGTGTAGTCGAACTCAGGACAGCTTTCCAGTCTTATATACGCTCAGGCTACAAGTCACTTGCGAGAAACGGTGCGTCACCATGCCATCTGGCGGCATCATGCGGAACACTGATACACAATGCTCCGCTAGATGGCGAGCGGTCGAAGCGTTTGTCGCAACTGACTTGAAGCCTGAGCGTATATAAGACTGGAAAGCTGTTTTGAGTTCGACTACACACGAGGGGTCTACCCTCCGTTGACGTAGTAAGAGTGGTCCAAAATGGATCGTCTGGACACTAAGGTGCCCAAGGTGCATGCGGTTTGGTCCTGGTGTCAACCTCCTGGTGGACACCCGGATCGTCCAGGAAATAAATCGTCCAGGAAGTAAAAGCGGAAGTCGGCTGAGAGTCGAGGATGGAGTCCCGCCTGGACTTCCAAGATTCCATCCGGGACTCCATCCTGGAATCCATAATGGAATCCATCCTGGAATCCATCCGGGACTCCATCCTGGACTGTTTTTTTCTGCGCGGGAAGCTGGACAACAATTCAATGTCATCCCTGGCAAGGGTTCTTCGAAGTTGCAAACAACTCGTGGCTATACGTTTCGGGCCGTAAGAGATAAAACATACTTTGGCGGGTAGACAGAGAGATCGGGGAGAAGAGAAAGTGTCACAAACTCGCGGTATACCTACCAGGCCACTATATATTTGTAGAGACGTTATAGCTGGGCCTACGTCGCGTGCAAGAGGGTCCCAGCTGTCGCGCAAAAGTTTCACAGAGGTACACTCCAGCCGAGGCTTTTGCGAATACCGAGGGACAAAAACTTTTTGACGTTCCGACGGCCTGAAGGAGAACAGAGGAGCAGAAGTTCAAGGGATGTGAAGGCGAAGAAAGTGAAAGAGAGGAAGAAGGACGCCGATCAAACGTCAAGAAGCGGCCGCGGATGGACACACTATGCACGAACAGGCATACAAGTGTTGGAGGTACAAGAGAGATAGGTGGGAAGTGAAGAAAGATATGATCTCGCGTGAGAATGTTAGAGAAGATATCTGGGGCGTTCTCGTCGCAAGTGTGGGAGATACCCCGATGTCTACGGCGGTCTCTTCGGCTTGAATACATTTTTCTGAAAGCGCCAAGCCTCCTGCTGTCTTCCACATAGCATGCAAAATAAAGTACACACATACTCCAGGCCACGTTCCAGATTTTTCCCATACAATACCCATCCAGAAGATACAATATGGACTTTGCACTATCCCGTGAATCAAAGTCAGACTACGACTTCAAGAGTGAGTACAATAAAAGAAGGCGGAAAGGAAGGTATGGGGAATGGAGGAGACGAATTTGAACTAAGTATGAGTTCTGTGCAAAAATTTCTTTTTTTGTTTGCTCTGTATGACGTGGGATCTTCATATTTGCTGTCAGTCTATAGAGAAACGAATGGCAAGTGTAGAAAAATTACCGACAACGAAAAAACATATATCATCGTGGACGGATTTACGACAGTGAAAAAGGGATAAAGAACGTCTTTACTGCTAAAACAACTGCGATACACGGCGCGATTTCGCACTATCGAATTCACGCCGAATAGGGCACTATTTGTGGACGTAGTAGAGTACAACAGTAGTATACCAATTCAGGGAGCTTCCATGCTTTACAGCCGGTTTGCTACGGCTGGAAGCCATTCGTTTCCGGCGATTTATTTCCGGCGGATACTGTCGATGATAGGGCGTCGAAGGAACCCCTGGATTCGTTCCTGATCCGGGAAAGATCGTACTGCCGTGACGCCCCAGCTGGGAAAGCTAAAGGAGAGCAAGCTTGTAAAGAGACAGCGAGTGTGTGTGGCAAGGTCGTGTAGAGATATTTGTGAAAAGGTGAAGGGGAAGGTAGCTTTTCTGGACGAGAAGGGAAGACAGTGAGGCGATATAGAATGCGAGAACGGTTTGAAGAGAATTACAAGGCAATGGGTTCATGAGTTGGCAGCTATCCACTTTTTGAAACCTCTGCAAAGCCAAGTTATAAAATTCGCTGTTTCACATATATCGTAACATCTAGAAAGGAAATAAAAGACTATGAAAGACCTACTTCTGAGAGACTCTACTGTAGAATGAATCTCGATGTAAAGAGGGAGAGACGGAAGCAAACGGGCAAAGAAAATGGAAAAGTGATGCAGTGAGAAATATCGTGTGAAAGGGTGGAAAGATATAGAGGATTGGAAAATGTAAGCAAGGAACGGAAGATCTCAGATGCAGGGTAGAGGAAATGGAGGATGAGTAACGAGGGTAAAGAGACGAGGTAATATATATATGGCTGGTGATGTGTGGATGCTTCAATCCCTCTCAGGTAAAGATACAAGCGAGGAGAAAGACCTACACAAAGAGTAGATGCTTTTATAATTATCATACGACATGCTGATTATGTAGAAAAAATATTTTATTTCACTCAGTGCGTAGAACGCGGTTTTACGCACGCTTCGCGTGCGTCAAACGTCGTTTACACACCTCGTGAAATAAAATTTTGTACGATACTCATGCGAAAAACGTTTTCTTAACTCGTGTGATTGCAACACTCGCCTTCGGCTCGTGCTGCAAATTCACACTCGTCAGAAAAAGTTTTTTCGCACTCTTATCGTAATGTACTATATCACAAGCTTAAGGACTTCCCGTGCATAAATTAGTTCGGGCAGCCGCGATTAAATAAGGGGCCTTCTTAGGTATAAACGTGGCATCCACAATAGAGAATCCACTCTAGAACACTACTAGGCTCAACAGAGGCTGCCACGACAAAATATATAGTAAAAAACGTCCACTTCGGGGCCTAATCAGGCTCAAATGTGGAACCCTCACTAGGGTCACACATATTGAGCCTCTTCGTTGCCTACAAAGGTACCCTTTACAGACAACTGTATAGGCACTGTATCGGCAACTTTATAGGCCCTTTATAATTTGATTATTTTTATATTTCCGATACGTATTCCGCAATAGGTATGACAAATTATTCCCTTACTGAAACCCGTCGGAGTTAACCAGGTGATCACCCATCTAACTATTGAAGGTCAGGGTCAGCTAAGCGGTCACCCATCTATGTATTGACCATCAGTCGCCAGCCACGCGGTCACCCTAGTACTAACCCTCAGGTCAGTCAGACGATCGTCCACCCAAATACTAACGAACTAATGCGCGCAAACAATGAAATAAGCAACTTCGTCGAATATGTTTATAAATGACAAAAACGATACAATGTATCATTTTTTATATAACCGATTGCCGTGAAAAATAACTGAATGTGCTTCTATTATTACCACAGCAGACGCAATCATATAAATCTATAAAGTTCGGACTATATTACACGAATTCCATCTTATATTTCATATTACCGATATTCAAATCGACAAAAAAAAATTGTATAGTCATATGATCTGAATGGCCGAGTGAGTTAAAGCGCAGTGCAACAACATCATACGGAGGGTCCTAGGTTCGATACCCGTCAATGTCAAAAAATGTTAATATGTTTTTTCCGTGATTAATATGTACCATCATGTAGAGGCAGATGTAATATCTACTTAAAATGCAGGATTACTCGATTTAATAAGTAAAAATTAATATTTTTCAATCAATTTTCTTTATCATTTTAGTAGGGGCTTAATAGGGCAGCCTTTATAGGCCCTAATAGGGAAATCTATAAAGGCCCCGTACTTTGATGCGTGACCAGCCTAGTAGGGCTGTACTTAATTTCAATACTGGGCCCCTAATAGAATTGGGGCAACCTAGAAAGGGCCAAGTAGGAGCCCCAACTATTTTTCTGCACGGGTTAGATCGATGGCCAATTTGCAATGAAAGCGTTAAAAATGTGAAGAATATAATTACGTTATGTAATCTGTTAAGAATGTAAACTTGTCCCATGCTTTATATTGTCAGTAAACTCACTATTACTAGTATTTATCACGAAATTTCACTATAGTAAAGTATTTCACGAATTCGATTGATATAATCGGATAAATAAGTCATAAAATGAAGATATTTAACAAATGTCTCTTCTCTGAATCTTCATACATAATAGGTCTCTACTTAGAAAGACGAAAGAGAGTGGAACTTTAAACCTTTTACGTAAGTATGTACGCTTGACTACGCTGGTGACTGGTACATATAATTTCTTTATCGTTTTCACTCTCGAAAGATAAACAGAAAGAATGAGGGCGAGCTCGCGGGAAACCGAGTGAAATATAGCAGACGAGAGAGTCTCGCTCGATGCGAACGGCTATAGCATACCCCAGTGACTAGATGAGAGTGGAATTTAAATAACCGGGATGGAAACAGAAACGAAAGAGAAAGCTAAACATTGGAGGGAATGAGAGTTATATGTATTTTCACGAAAAACCATGGATAAGAATGGTCTGAGAAGAAGAAAAGTGGAAGGAGAGAAGAAGTGGAAAGAAGGGCCTCATTCTCTCCCTTCTTTTATGCTTCCAGAAGTTACTTTGGTGCTTTCCAGACCCTATTCCCATAGATAGATAGCTATACTGCCCGTAAGAGCCAAGGGTACTTCCGAAACCCCAAACAGACCGTGGTGGCGACCTCATGTGCGGAGGGTAACGGGCCAATGCGGCGTACAACGAGGGGAGACCAGGGGAATTTAACACAGAGAACGGCCCGGGACACCTGAGAGAGCCAACTGCTACAGTGGTGTGCGGAGGTTCCGTGGCCGTGTCTGGCGGCAGGTTCACCGTCTCTGGAGGGTTGAAAGTTGTACGCGGCTGGCACAAGCGAGCCTCTGTGCTTCGGCGGTTATTTGGGAGAGGAAAACCAGTTCGCATGCTTCGGACCTTTACACCCTCACCCACGTTAAGTTTTACTGTCGAAAATACTTTCAATGCATTACTTTATATTTGCACTTTTTCCGGTCATACGAAATATGTAAAAACAGAAAGTATCATAATTTTTTTTAATCGACTCAAATTTTGTCTTACAAACAGATTGAACATTTTCATCGGAATCGAAAAGAAAATTTGCATCTCACTTTCTGACAACGAACGATAAGTGTTCCCGGATCAGAAATTTTGAAATCGCCAAAAAAACAATAATTTAAGCCGCTGACATGTATTATGTCCTGAGATCACTCTTGCTTCCGATATTGACTAAAAGATAATTGATGGCCCGACTGTAAAGTAAGTGGAAAACGCTATTTCCTGGGAACTGAAAAGTATACTAGATAATTTTTTTAACAAACTATGGATCGCAATTATATTTCGTATTTATTTTATATATATTATAGCGTCCTTAAGTTTGAGTCTTTGGCATGACAACAACGACTAGCAAATCCATAAGCCATATTTAGGAAATAAAGCATAATTTCTAATATGAAAAAAGTTATTATGTACTCCCAGATTCACGCTTTGATCACGCTCAATGGAGAATTTTGTCGATCTCGAGCCATAATCTACGCTGACATGAACTTTGCATTCTCGATTCTACTCTGGAGGACAACGGAGAGCATTCCGTTCCATCATCATGCGTCTCGTCGCCACCACCGGCTTCCGCTGCGCTGCGTTTACCATACGCGCATCGACTGCGGATTTTGCACACCAGTGGGACAAATGTAAAATCGTTAATCGTAGTTGCGATTTCCCGACTGCTCATTTCACGAAAGCCCGTGCTTCCGTCATCGATATATCTCAAAGCTGTTCCAATAATACCAGAAGTAAAGAAAAATTGCACAGCCCGTTTTTTCGCATTCTTCGAGTTGCGGAGAGATTCATCCACCCCTTCGGCAGTTTGGCATAACTGGGATCTTCCTATCCAATCGTCATCCCGTCATGAGTAATACTAGTTTAAAAAAAAGTTCATTCTTTTTCGGAAAAAAGTCGTAAACGATGGGAACAGATCCACTTCGACTCGGATCTTTTCTAAAAATCTTTTGCCAAAACCTTTACTTTTGACAAAACACTTTTCATATTTTTTTCCGATTTTTTAAAAGTGTCGAACGATATTTTTGTTTTTAGAAATCGTAGACAATTCAATATTTTTCGACAAAAAGAAAACAAATTCGGTGCTTCAATGAGATATATTAATTATATAAAAAAATGTGGGTGCAATCCGAGGGGTCAAAGGTCGGACCTATAGGTCGAAACGGTATGAATTGCTCCATATTTATACTGGATTCTTTATTATAAATTGGGGAGTTTTTCGCATTAACCAGAATAACGATATTCATTTAGTAGGATATGAAAGATACTATCATCGTTCAATTTATTATGGTTTCATTATTATCATCTATCGTTTTATTTGGTGCAGAATATATAACATGCGGATGGTACCAATATATTATGTAAACTTTCGTTTACAAATAAAGGTAAATTGCCATTTCGATCGTAATATCGACGATTTTTATATGTGCAAATTAAAATGACCTTATTTGTACGTTACTACTCGCAAACGGTGACCCCGAGTGGTCTACCTCACTCATATGCAGATATTATTACAAATGAATGGGCATGTCGATACTGCGATAAGAATCAGCATTCCAATTCAAATTATCGACATTGCCTGCAGAGATATTGTACAAATGGAAAATACGATTTAACCTTTATAACTCGATATATTCTGTACAATATACATGGTTAAAAAAATGACATACATACATCTATTGTATTCACATATTATTATTCGGAATATATCGTTTGGGGAGCCCTGGAAAACAATATCGATTATGTTGCACAGCGATACAGTGATAAGTGCGTGCGTGTTGGACCGACGTTCCTATCGCTTTACTCCTCTTGCGTGCACACTTATCAGGCAGTGAGTATACAAGGCCCGGAAAGTAAAACGGAGTCTCGTATGCGTTCAGATTATTTAGGACCAGAGGGAAATCGAGAGGGGCTCGTTTCGCTCGACCCTCAAGGTGGAAATGTGCGAAAACTCGAAGGTACTAGCCTACTGTCGTGATTTACCGAAACAATACAGAAAGGAGCGGGCATGAGAATAAAAAAAAGTGTGTTGTACCCCGGGTACAACGATTATGCATGATTGTCACGCGTGCTTAGAATTACGCAATAATCACACTCATGCCGAGCGACATTCGTGCGGACGAGTTGCTCGTTGCACTAAGCGCACAGGCAGGCATCATTGGGCAATCAGTGCGTTCGAACTCGGCGACTATGCTATGCGCCGTGTCAGCGTTTTCAGCAACGAAGATTCTCCAAGACTGCATCAATACAGTTATTGGAGCATTCGATTCTTAATATTGATGTTTATGCATAAATATGTTTTTAATAATATAATTGAGATACTGTTCCCTGCCCATATATAAGGAGCAGAGAACAGTCAATTGACAGTTTGATATAATTCCTGATGCCGTGCGGTTGGTTCTGAGTAATTGGGTTCCGAGTAACCGAGTTTATTAAGTTTCATTAATTATAACAAGAGAATGAAATTAATGATATTATTGTGAATTTTTTGTGCATTGTGAAACTTTATACGATTTAATTATTTATTTATTAGCAATAAATTTCTTCTTCATTAAATCCTTTGGTTAAACTTCATTTGGGTTCCAACCCTTCATTGGTTAATATTCCTTTATTCTTCGAAGTATTACTTCATCCCCACATCTCGGAGTAGCTACCTGAGTTCGGCGGCATAACAAATGAAATCTGGAAAAAGAGCCAGTGCAGAAACAGAAGTTGTAGAGAGGAAATTAATTCGCAGCACCTCGATTCTACAGACCCGTCTGTACACAGACCCAATTCTACACGAGAAGTTGAAGAATTTTTTCTCTAAACACATCTAGCTCACCGCAACGAAGTTATACACGCCATGAACTCTTGTTACAATCATGCAAAGTTCTAGACATTCTCTTCCTCCATGAAAATAAAGTACATTCGGAAATATATCATTTGCGTCGAAGTTGGCGTATATATAAATTGCTGCGAAAAATATATTTGCGCCGAAAAATTGTACATGTCGAATATATTTTAGAATATATGCGTGAAATATACGCATGCGAAAAATTTATGTGAGGTATATCCAAAATGTATAAAAAATGTATTATCCGCCGAAAAGTTGGTTATATCAGATATATTTTTGGATGTATTTCATTTTCCGTGGATTCCATGGAAAAGCATTGATTGCCTGGACTGAGCCTTGACAGTGCCCTTTACTTTCAGAATGCAAAGGCCATCACGAGGAAGTAGCGCGGGAGGAATTATAATCTAGGTATCAGGTCCTGTTGTTACAATGCGAGCGCGGGAGAACCCTTTTATATATGTCTCTCTATATTATAAAAAAATCTCGCCGCTGCCGCCGCCGCCGTGTCAAGAATCGAGGGACTTAGAATAATTCGGGCTCGGGGCTTAGTGGAAGGGGGTGGGGCTAAAGGCTTGGGGCTCCAGTAGCTCCTGTAGCTCCAGCCCCACTCAGGAGAGCTTTGCAGTCTTATATACGTTCAGGCTTCAAGTCACTTGCGAGAAACGCTTCGACCGCTCGCCATCTAGCGGAGTACTGAATATCAGTGTTTCGTACGATGCCATTAGATAGCGAGCGGTTGAAGCGTCTCTCGCAAGTGACTTGAAGCCTGAACGTACAGTGAGGTTCAGGTGAAACTAGACACCCAGCGAAGCGCGCGCTTGGGAACTCTCAAATCTTATTGGCTGCGGCCTTTCACCGGCAGTGCTCCTCAACGCAGCGGCTCCCACGTCCTCGTGTAGCGTTGGAGGGGGCTGGAGAGTGGCATGGTAGGGAGATAGGGACGCTATAAAGATGCGTCTTCGCGCGTCATCAGGTGCGTTGTTAACGCACCTGAAAAAAAAAAGTATCCTGGCACCGATGGTATACCCATTTTCCGAGTATCCAGATTTTGTTCTCCAAGATACATTGAACTACACTGAAAAAAAATGTCATTGATTCAATAAATCCATCGTTTGCGGGCTGCCAAAAAGAAGTATTTTTGAATTAACTTTAGTTCTTATTTATTCAATCCCTTTCAACATTGAAATAATAAAATATTATTTTGCTTATTTTAGAGTTATTGGTTGGATCTCGTATGGAATTGGAGGAATTAGAATTCAAATTAAGTTGATACCGCTTGTTTTTGGCAGCCCGCAAACGATGGATCTATTGAATCAATGAAATTTGTTTTCAGTGTAATTATCGCAAAAAAATGTAAACGATTCTGTAAGTTAAAAAAATGATTGTCCGAAGCATAATGGGCATAAAAAAAGAAAAATCGTAAATCTGGAAATCAGGCGTGATTCTTAGATTTACAATTTTTCTTTTTTTTTTTTCTTTCATTTTTTTGGTTATCGACAATGCTCCTCGTAATGTGTAGTTACTTCTGTTCCAAAATAAACTGGATAGTTTATCGCACAGAAATCGTATTTGTAAGGTCGATAATGGAAGTTCGAAAAAAAAAATCGTACAGGAAGAAACGCGGAAACGTTAAATTTCACTGATACTTGACATTTTTATGTCCTTACGTTCGTCTACGATCCAACTACAATTTTATTATTATTATTTATTTGTGAACCGCAAGATCCTTTTTGCAAAAATACAGGAAAAAACAATAGAAAAATATTCCATAAAAATTAATATTAACATCGTCGACATTAGTCATATTATTTATCGCAGAAAAATTATGCGTTCACGCAAAAAAAAAATGAAAACTCCTCTCTTGCTTTTCATTTTTTATTTAATTCCACCAGTATTCAAACGCTCCGAGATTTATTCGACGACCGAAGATATTAGATATTTTTTGGGTATACTATGCAGCCCTGATTTTACCGGTACCAAATTTCTGGGGACTGCTATCTTGCCTCGGAATGTCTGGTAAGCCTCCTTTCTTTTAGTACTTCTGTAAAATGTCATCAATTGAAACTGGTCGCATTACAACTGCTGGCTCTACACTTGCACAAAATTTAGTTTTGTACTTACTTCGTGCGTGAGACAAAAATACAGCATTCTGCGTGATAAAAGTCCTCTGTTATACTTGGCTAGGCACAAACCTTTCATTAATAAACAAGTCGACGTAGTGGCGGTGCAAGTACTGCACGATTTTTTTAAGCTTTTCTTCAACAAGAATGCTAAAGGGGTCTTTTACGAATGAGAATACAAAGAAACGAAATAAACGAGATAAAACAAAACAACTTATTAATTGGATCAGTTAAACAACAATAGTTTTGTCAGTGCGCCATCGATTTCACTACATTCCTAGCATCGTGTTTAGAGAAAAACGCCCTATAGTATTTTTCGCTAGAAGCAACAGTTTTGAAAATAAATACGTTCAAATCGGAGACGACACCGCTTCCACGAGGATTACTTCAAAAGTTTTGCACCTACAACAAAGTTCAACAACACATTTTCTACTGTAAACAATGCAAGGAATCACAAAAAAAAGTAGAAAGTCAATAACTTGTTAATTGCATTAGTTACAAAATAATTCGTCGCTTAAAAACAGTCATTTTTTCGGGTGTTTTTTTTTTAATAGAAAAGCAGTATTACCATCGATTTCAACGTGTTTTATTTTAAAACTATTGCTTCTAGCGAAAAAACATAATGATATTTTCCTCTCAAAACGATGCAAGTAATGCATTACAATCAATTACACACCGATAAAGTTATAGTTGTTAAAAATAAGAAACGAATTGTTGTCTAATTAACGCAAGTAACAAGTTATTAACGTTTGACTTACTTTTCTTTTTTCCTGGCATAGTTCACAATAAGAAAGGTCGAGATCAACTTTTTTGTAGAAGCAAGACTTTTAAAGTAATCTGCGTGGAAACTATCGAAAATGATTTCGACGTACTTTTTCCAATCTATTGCTTCCAGGGAAAAATATCAAATAAAGTTTTCCTCTTAAAACGGTGCAAGGAATGCAATAAAATGAATTGTGGACGAATAAAATGTTTTTTTTAAATAACCGACGAATTGTTGTCCAACCAATGCAATTAACAAATAATAAGCTTTTAACTTGTTTGTCTCTATTCCATGCTTCGTTTAAAGTAAAAAAGACCTTAATCATCTTTTTTATACGAGTAAGACTTTAAAAGTAATCTGCGATTTCGACAATTTTACTTTTAATAGTATTGCTTCTATCGAAAAATACCAAACAATGTTTTTCTCTTAAAACCGTGCAAAGAATGGAGTGAAATAAATTGCACACCGATAAAATGATTGCTGTTAAAAATAAGCAACAAATTTTTGTCTAATTAATGCAATTAACAAGTTACTAGCTTTTTAATTGTTTTTATTTGGCCTTGCATAGTTCAGACTAAGAAAGGTCGTAATCAACTGTTTTCTAAAACCAAGACTTCTAGAGTAATCTGCTTGACGGCTGAGGCACCACCGATTTCAACGCATGTTATTCTAAAACTATTGGGTATAGCGGAAAATACCAAAGTGCATTTTCTTCTTAAAACGGTGAAAGGAATAGAGTGAAATCAATTTCACACCGATAATATAATTGTTGTTAAAAATAAGCAAAAAATTCTTGCCTTATTAATGCAATTAACGATAATTAACTTTCAACTAGTTTGCATCGATTCATTACTATTTTTGCAGTAAAAAAGATCTTGTTTAACTTTTTTGTAGGAGTAAGACTTTGCCTTGAATTTCAACGTAATTATTTTCAATAGTAGTATTTCCAGCGAAAAGAACCAAGGGACGTTTTCCTCCCAGAACGATGCAAGGAATACAGGGGAATCAATTGCAGACCGATAAATTTATTGTTGTTGAAAATAAGTATTAACTTTTAATTTGTTTATCTTTATTCATTGCATACTTTAGAGTAAAAAATAACGTCATGACGTAGAAGCTGTGTTGCCATGAATTTCGACGTAATTATTTTCAAAACTATTGCTTCTAGTGGAAAATACCTTACGACGTTTTCCACTAAAAAATGGAAAAGGAATGCAGTAAAATCAGTTGTGGATCGATGAAATGATTGTTCTTAAAAATAAGCAGAAAATTGTCGTCTAACAAATGCAATTAACACGTTATTAACTTTTAACTTGATTGTAGTCATTTTATCGGTGCGCAATTAATTTCACTGCATTCCTTGCACCGTTTTAAAAGGAAAACGTCCTTTAGTATTTTCCACTAGAAGCAATAGTTTTTAAAATAAATACGTCGAAATCAATCGCGACACAGCTTCCACGCAGGTTACATTAAAAGTCTAACTCCTACAAAAAAGTTTATCACGACATTTTTTACTCTAAACTATGCAAGGAATAAAGAAAAATCAGTCAAAAATTAATAACTTGTTAATTGCATTAGATATACAACAATTTGTTGCTTATTTTCAACACTAATCATTTTATCGGTACACAATTTATTTTAGTGCATTCCTTGCACAATATTAAGAGGAAAACGTCTTTTGGTATTTTTCGCTAGAAGCAATACTTTCGAAAATAATCACGTCGAAATCCGTTGCGACTTAACACCCACGCAGATAACTCTAAAAGTCTTATCCCTACTAAAAAGTTTAACAGGACCTTTTTCACTTTAAACTATGCAAGGAATAAATAAATATAAGTTAAAAGTTAATAACTTGTTAATTGCATTAGTTAGACAACAATTTGTTGCTTATTTTTAACAACAATCATTTTATGGATACGCAATTGATTTTAGTGCATTCCTTGCACAATATTAAGAGGAAAATGTCTTTTGGTATTTTTCACTAAAAGCAATACTTTCGAAAATAATCACGTCGAAATCAGTTGCGACTTAACACCCACGCAGATAACTCTAAAAGTCTTATCCCTACTAAAAAGTTTAACAGGACCTTTTTCACTTTAAACTATGCAAGGAATGAATAAATATAAGTTGAGAGTTAATAACTTGTTAATTGCAATAGTTAGACAACAATTTGTTGCTTATTTTCAACAACAATTATTTTATCGGTACGCAATTGATTTTTCTGCTTTCCTTGCACCATTTAAGAGGAAAACGTCTTTTGGTATTTTTCACTAGGAGCAATAATTTTGGAAATAATAATTTCGAAATCGGTTGCGACACAACACCCACGCAGATTACTCTAAAAGTCTTGCTCCTACAAATAAGTTGATTACGACTTTTTTTTACTCTAAACTATGCAAGGAATGTAGTAAAATCAATTGCGGACAGATAAAATAATTGTTGCTGAAAATAAGCAACAAATTATTATCTAACTAACCGACAGCAGTGGACGTGCGGTCAGTGTGTGGCTTCGGCGGTCCCCAGAGTTAAGCAGCATTATTTGCGGTCATAACTTGGATGGGGAGCGGGAGGCAGTTTTTCTGAGTTTCCAATGTATTCTCATACAGTAGAAATTCAGTAAAAATAAAGCCAACTGTATCGGCCAGGTTTTCCGCAGTTTCCCTGTGCTCTCGTGCAAATGCGATACAGTAGTGCATTAGGATGAGTGGCTGCGGACAACACTCTAGAGGGGTCTCTATGAAGGAACGGGAAAAAGTGGAGAGGGGAAACGTAAAAGCCTGAAGAAGGCATACGAAAGAAGCCGATAATTATTATCTAACTAATGCAATCAACAAGTTATTAACTTTTAACTTATATTTATTTATCCCTTGCATAGTTTATAGTGAAAAAGGTCCTGTTAAACTTTTTTGTAGGGATAAGACTTTTAGAGTTATCTGCGTGGGTGTTGGGTCGCAACGGATTTCGACGTCATTATTTTCGAAAGTATTGCTTCTAGTGAAAAATACCAAAAGACGTTTTCCTCTTAATATTGTGCAAGGAATGCAGTAAAATCAATTGCGTACCGATAAAATGATTGTTGTTAAAAATAAGCAACAAATTGTTGTCTAACTAATGCAATTAACAAGTTATTAACTTTTAACTTATATTTATTTATTCCTTGCATAGTTTAAAGTGAAAAAGGTCCTGTTAACCTGTTGAGTAGGGATAAGACTTTTAGAGTTATCTGCGTGGGTGTTGAGTCGCAACGGATTTCGACGTGATTATTTTAGAAAGTATTGCTTCTAGTGAAAAATACCAAAAGACGTTTTCCTCTTAATATTGTGCAAGGAATGCAGTAAAATCAATTGCGTACCGATAAAATGATTGTTGTTGAAAATAAGCAACAAATTGTTGTCTAACTAAAGCAATTAACAACTTATTAACTTTTAACTTATATTTATTTATTCCTTGCATAGCTTAAAGTGAAAAAGGTCCTGTTAAACTTTTTTGTAGGGATAAGACTTTTAGAGTTATCTGCGTGGGTGTTGAGTCGCAACCGATTTTAACGTGATTATTTTCAAAAGTATTACTTCTAGTGAAAAATACTAAAGGATATTTTTCTCCTGAAATTGTGCAACGAATGCAGTAAAATCAATTGCGTACCGATAAAATAATTGTTGTTGGAAATAAGCAACAAATTGTTGTATAACTAATGCAATTAACAAGTTATTAACTTTTAACTGTTTTTTCTTTATTCCTTGCACAGTTTAGAGTAAAAAATGTCGTGATAAACTTCTTTGTAGGAGTTAGACTTTTAATGTAACCTGCGTGGAAGCTGTGTCGCCATTGATTTCGACGTATTTATTTTAAAAACTATTGCTTCTAGCGGAAAATACTAAAGGACGTTTTCCTCTTAAAATGGGGCAAGAAATGTTGTGAAATTAATTGCGCACCGATAACATTATTGCAAACAAGTTAAAAATGAATAATCTGTTAATTGCTTTAGGTAGACACCAATTTGTTGCTTATTTTCAAGAACAAACATTTTATCGATCCGCAACTGATTATTCGGCATTCCTTGTATCATTTTAAGAGGAAAACGTGCTTTGCTATTTTTCACTAGAAGCAATACTTCTGAAAATGATCACGACGAAATCGGTTGCGACACAACACCTACGCAGATTACTCTAAAAGTCTTGTCCCTACAAAAACGTTAAAGAGGACTTTTTTTACTTTTAACTATGCAAGGAATAAAGAAAAACAAGTTAAAACTTAATTACTTGTTAATTGCATTATTTAGACAACAATTTGTTGTCTATTTTCAACAAAAATCATTTTATCTGTGCAAAATTAGTTTTCTGCATTCCTTGCAATATTTTAAGAGAAAAACGTGCTTCGGTATTTTTTACTAGAAGTTATACTTTTGAAAATAATCACGTCGAAATCGGTTACGATTCAACACCCACGCTGATTACTCTAAAAGGCTTGTCCCTACAAAAAAGTTGAACAGGACCTTTGTCACTTCAAAATGTGCAAGAAATAAAGAAAATCAAGTTACAAGTCAATAAATTGTTAATTGCATTAGCTAAACAACAATTTGTTGCTTAAAAATAATCATTTGATCTGTTGAATTTTATTGAGTAGAAAAGCTCTTGTTGGGCTAAGACGTTTAAGGTAAACCTCGCGGAAGATGGGCTTCCATCGATCTTAAAGTTTATTTTCAAAATTATTGCTTTCAGCAAAACAATACTAAAGGACGTATTCGTCTGAAAACGTTGCAAAGAAGGTAGTCAAATTAATAAAGAACCAACAAAATGATAGTTGTTGAAAATGAGCAACAAATTCTTGATTATCTAATGTAATTAGCAAGTTATTAACTTTTTACTTGTTTGTTTCGATTCCTTGCATTTTGTTGTGTAGAAAAGGTCGTGTTTAACTTTTTCGTAGGGGCTAGACTCTTAGAGTAATCTGCGTGGGAGTTGTGTCGTCACCAATTTCATTTTGTTTATTTTAAAAACTATTGTTTGAAGTGAAAAACGCTAAAGGACGTTTTTTCTCAAAACGATGCAATTAAGGTAGTCTGAGCACATTGACTGACGTCGCATAAGTTCGAGGGAGTTTAAGAGAGAATTACGAACAGTTCTCGATAAGATAAAAATTTGAAAAAAAAATCAAGCATATGGAAGGTGCTAAAGAGATTACTTTGGACGATAATAATTTAAAAGATGTTATTAACAAATTACTATAATAATAAATTGTTCAACAAAATACCCGGTATCCCAATTTTTTTTGTAATGAAAGTGATCTTTTCATTTTTCTGCGTACGTATAAATTTTTTCAGAATTTTGTGTGATGTTTGAAAATCGCGTTTTTTATATGTTAAAGTAAAAAAAGATGCAAAGTAGAACCTTGCACATTGCTTCCTCATTATTTTTCGCTTTTTACAAAGCTCCCTCTGTGAGGAAGCAGTATGTTATTCAATGTTGGCTTCCTCATAGAGGAAGCTTTGTAAAAAGCGAAAAATAATGAGGAAGCAATGTGCAAGGTTCTACTTTGCATCTTTTTTTTATACCTTGTGTCTCTTTTGCAGAGGTGTTTTATACAGCTATAAATCACCTCTGCAAACACCGTTACATCTAATTTTGATTAGATACAAATTTTTGTCGTACTTTCTCAACTTTTCCGGAAGTTATAGCGAAAATCTACATTTTTTTAAAATGAAAAATGGTGTAAAATCCGAACGACTTTACCGATCATCACCAAATTTGGTACATGGCATTTCTGAATGTTATTTTTCGTCTGTACAAAATTTCTGTTCATTTGTTGAAATTCGACGTAATTTAGATCAAAATCTATTTTTTTCGAAAAATTCAAAATTCTATAAAATCCGAACCGCTTTACCGATTTCGTCGAAATTCAATACCATACAACATTGAACGTATCTTCAGTTATGAAGAACTATTTAGCCAAGTCGGCGAACTTTTACGAAAGTTAGAGCGACCACGCCCTTTTTTCAACAAATTAAAATCAACATAAAATCTTAATGACTTCACATATTTTGGCAAAAATCACAACATTCAAAGAGGGGCAGCTACTCTACTTGCGTGCCAAATTTGAGCCGGATCGCTCGAACGGTTACCGAGTGAGAGGAGATTGAATTTTCGAAGCCCAGCACACACACACACACACACACACATACATACATACGGACATTTTTTCTAAACCACTTTTCTCGACGTTTTAGGTGATTCTAAGCATACTGACATGAAAATCTCGAAAAAAAAAATTTCATGAAAACAAAGCTTCCTCTATGAGGAAGCAAAATCAGAGAAAATTCTGAAAAAAATGCATACGTATGCAGAAAATTAAAAGAATCATTTTTATAACAAAAACGAAATTAGTTTGCCGGATGTATTGTTGAACAATTATTTATTTCAGTGATTTGTTAATAACATTATTTAAATTATTATTGTCCAAAGTGAACTCTTTAGCACCTTCCATATCCTTGATTTTTTTTCAGATTTTTATCTTTTCGAGAACTGTTCGTAATTCGCTCTCAAACTCTCTCGAACTTATGCGACGTCAGTCAATGTGCTCAGACTACCTTCATACACTGAAATCAATCCCGCACCGGCAAAATTATTGTTGCTGAAAATTAGCAATTAATTATCGTTTAACTTATGCAATTAACATGTATTTAACTTTCAACTTGTTTATCTTAATTCCTTGCATTTTTTGAGTAGTAAAGGTCTTGTAGCACTTTTTTGTAGGGGCAAGATTTTAATAGTTATCCTCGTGGAAGCTGTGTCGCCACCGATTCCGATGTGTTTATTTTTAATAGGTTTTAGCAAAAAATACTGAAGGACTTTTTGCTCTGTAAACTATGCAACGAATGCAGTGAAAGTACTTTTTTTATTTTTTTATTTATCTAGTAACATCTATTATTTTTTTTATTCTTATTTTAAAGATTTTTATTTCCGAAAAATTGTTGCTGACTGCAAAACTTTTGCAGCAATAACAAAATTTTGGTAGCATTGATAGAATCGCAAAAAAAGCGTTCTTAACTCGTAAACCTAAAAAAAGGTTTATTACGCGAACAGATGAGAAGGTACAGCTGGCACTATTTTTTTTAAATGACTGCAAAAAATGACTGCTTTTTTCAGGATCATTGGAAGAATGAAAAATAAAAATAGTCATTACTAGATAATAAAAAATGAAAAATGAGCTTCAGAGAATTAATAATTATGCGAATGAATAATTAGAAATAATGCGAAAATTAGAAAAATGATTTCCAACTGTTCAGGATCATTGAACAAAAAAAAATAGTCTCCACTAGATAATTAAAAATGAATAGATCTGCCTTCAAGATTAATTCATTTAACGCAGAGTTAGAAAGTTAGGGCTGTCGTTACTATAAAATTTGCTAGTGCATAATTCTTCAGGGTTATTATTAGTTGAAACTGTTGCTTCTATTGAAGAATGCAAAAAGATTTTTTCTCAAAACCATGCAGGAAATGCAGTAAAATAAATGGCCACTGATAAAATGATTATTGTTGAAAATAGGCAACAACATTTATTATTTAACTAAACTTATTAAAAAGTAATTAAGTTAAAAATTGTTTATCTTAATTACTTGCATTTTTTATATTAAAAAAGGTTTTTTCAATTTGTCTTATGAGCAAAATTTTTCGCGAAATCCCCGTGCGAGTTGTGTCGCCAACCCTCGCGTCATTTTTATTATGGAAGACTTTTAACTAGACGGAAATGCCATAGGACCTTTTATTATAGTAACGATGCAACAAATAAGTAAAGATAATCCCAAGTTGTTAATTATTAAAAACGCTTATAATTAATTATTAACTAATATTGTAATAATCTTAATCAAACTCAAAGCAGGTGATATTACCACCATACGGGTAATTTGTATTGTTGCTATGATTGCCCTTTGACACATTGGTACATCACTATTGATAAGATATCAGAAATGAACAAAACTAATTTTTAGCATTCATGCTACGCTTGAGTGTGTTCGGGCTTCGTGAATTCGTAGTCGGTCGGGCCCGCCGATCCCCTCTCTTCGAAGCCACTCCTTCCATGCCACCGTTTGCCGAGCCCGGAAGCCGAACGGGCAAGCGACGCGGCTGAGAACCGTCGCTTTGACGCGCACGCGCCTGTCGGGTGTCTAGTTTCACCTGAACCTCACTGTATATAAGACTACAAAGCTGTTCTGAGTTCGACTATACACGAGGGGTTTACCCTTGTTGTCGTACCGATATGTACTGTCTCGACACCAAGGGAAAGCAACAACAGGTTTTGCTCGATTCCTCTGAAGTATTTCATTATGATTCTTTCAAGGATTTTTCTGTTTAATGGACGGAATCTTTTCACGATTCTCTGAAAGACGCTTCTCAAGATTCTTTCGAAGATTCTTTGAAAGATTCTCAGAACGCTTTCGGATAGAAAGAATCTTGAAAAGAATCCTGGAAAGAATCTTGCTCCGGATCCTATACGTGATTCTTTTCAAGATTCCTTTAAAGATTCTTTCAAGACTTTTTTTAAGATTCTTTAAAAGATTCTTCACAAGATTCTTTTTTTCTACGCGGGTAAGCATAGCTTTATTTATACTAGCTGCATGTAAGTTACGTGCATTCGCTCTAGGAGATCAATTATGTGTCATCTTGGTAAGATGGGTAATGTAAATAAGATATCCTTGGTTCATGTTATTGTTCATTGTCTATTAGTATTAAGATTAATGATATAATATGCGTGAAATGCGCCACTATCCTATGTAATAGGTGAAAACCTCTACACAAATAAACGATTCATATATCCCCTAGAATATTACTGTGGTTCGCGCGCTGGGCGCGCTCGCATTCTCCCCCGTCGAACTCAGAATATTCGCGGTAACATGATTTTTTTTCTAAGTCCCTACATTCAGGCTTTTGACGTCCCGAATTTTTCTAAGCCCCTAAATTCGAGCTTTTGACGGCCCGAATTTTTCTAAGCCCCTAAATTCGGGTTTTTGACGGCCCGAATTTTTCCAAGTCCCACGATTCTTGACACGGCGCCGGCGGCAAAATCTTTTTTATAATATAGAGAGACTATCAGGTTATTGTGGTACTACTATCGTAACCCGCGCAGAAAAAAAATAGTACATGATGGAGTCCAGGATGATGTCCAGAATAGAGTCCCGGATGGTATCTGGGCAGTCTGGGAAGGAGTCCAAATGGACTCTCATATAGACTTCGGCTTTTAATCCGATCCCGAAGTCCATCCTGAAGTCCATCATTCCATCCCGAGAGGACTCAATCTGGATACCGAAAAACATCCCCGGCCTTCATCCGGGACTCCATCTACGATGCTAAAAACTCTCCTGGACTTCACCCTGGACGATCAGCGCATCTCGGCAAATCAATGTCAGGGTCCATCCTGGTGTCCATTTTGTATTCCCGCCTGGACTGTTTTGGTCTCCATCCCGGACTCTACCCTGGACAGAGTCCATCCTGGTGTCCATCACGATAGTGGACACCAGGATCATAAGGTATCGACACCTTGGTGTCCAGACGTTCGATTTTGGACCGTCAACGTAGTCGAACTCAGGACAGCTTTGCAGTCTTACACACGCTGAGGCTTCGAGTCACTTTCAAGAAATGCTTCGACCGCTCGCCATCTAGCGGAGCATTGTGCATCTGAGTTTCATATGATGCCACTAGATGGAACGGATGGAGCGTTTCTCGCAAATGTTTTGAAGCCGTAACGTATATAAGACGGCTAAGTTGTCCTGAGTTCGCCTACACACGAGGGGTCTACCCTTCGCTGGTGGTCCAAAATAAACCGTCTGGACACCAAGGTGTCCAAGGTGAATACCGTCTGATCCTGGTGTCCACCAGGATGGACTCTGTCCAGGATGGAGTCGAGGGTACAGTCCGGGATGGGAACAAAACAGTCCAGGGTAGAGTCCGGGATGACGACCAAAATAGTCCAGGCGAGAATCTAAAATGGAAACCAGGATGGACTCTGCGATTGATTCGCCGAGATGCGTTAATCGTCCAGAGTGGAGTCCAGGAGAGTATGTGGCATCCCGGATGCCAGGATGGAATCCATATTGACTCCTTTCGAGAGTCCCGGATGGAGTGATGGACTTCAGGATAGACTTCGGGATCGGATTAAAAGCCGAAGTCCATATGAGAGTCCATCTGGACTCCCTCCCGGAGAAAATCATCGCAGGGACGACAATTAATAGGTATTTGTTGAAAATTATCGGAAAAATTACAATGTATTTCAGTTTAGCAGGGCTGTTTACGTTGATTTTAATTTTTAATTGCTACTTCTATGTTTGGCAATAATTATATATTTATTGTTATGTATTAAAGTTTTTATTAAGTTGTCGACGCCATGAAGTATATTAACAGCCGCTCATATTGCATTCGATTATATCATCCGAAAATGTTCCCTCCATATCATCGTTGAACTCTAATCTGGCATCATAACAGAATGCTCGGAGCTCTCACATATTGTCCTACCTAATAAGATATGCGATACCTCTAGTTACGTAGGGGAGAGCGCGGCGATATGGGCCCCTTAAGGAAAAAACGGCGATAGGGAACTAAAAATAGCGTTAATGAACTACTGGTAACCTAAAAATAATGTTCCAACTGGTTTTAGAGCGCGTCTGCGAAAAAAAATTTTGTGGGGCGAGACGGGCCAACCAAAAATTTCACTTTTTTTCTATTTCTTTGCAACTGCCTAATACCGCACCCTTTACATTCGTTAGGTATATCTTACTTCACTCTGAAACGGGCAGCTCAATTCGTGGAGTAAATTCAAATCGCGGCAGTGTTTTGTCCTGGCAATCACGTTTCTTGCTGAAATAAGCAATCAACGCCGAATTTAATGTTTCTAAGAGCGTACATTTTTCATTTCTTGCCTGAATGATGTATTCTGAAATTCGGGTACCCATTCGGGGAGGAAAAAATTTGTGGGGCGAGACGGGCTACCTCGAAAATTGCTAAATTCTAAATTCAAATAATCGCGCCTTGTCAAATAGGTGTGCGCAGTCGCGCAGCTTCTCCAATAGCGAGAGACAGCTGAACATGAGAGACATCTTCGAGGCTTGAACTTAGAGAAAGCGACGAGTGAAGAATAATCGAACCGGACGGCCTGAAATTCACCAGTGTGCTCAGTGTCTTCGTCAACAAAATCAAAACAAGTCTGATGAAGGTTACCAGGGTGCAAGATGGTGCGAAACCTACACAGAACGTCTGAACGGCAGACATGGGACGAATTTTCGATGGCTAAAGCCATCGACGCAGTGAAACCGCGTAGAAGTCGCGCGCGCGGAAAGACCGCCGTTTTGACGGATTCCTCATACAGGGATGACCTGGCGAGTCGGCAAATCGAATCCAAGAGGAAGGCGAGCCATTATGGATTCTCGCCTAGACTGTCCCGCAGTCCATCCTGGACGGTCCGCGAATCTCGACAGCCCGATGGAGGAATCTATTCTGTTGTGCATTATGGATTCTCGCCTGGACTGTCTCGCAGTCCATTCCGGACTCCATCCTGGATTCCATCCTGGATTCCAGCCTGGATTCCACCCTGGACTCCATCCTGGACGCCATCCTGGACTCCATCCTGGACGATCCGGGTGTCCACTAGGAGGTTGACACCAGGACCAGACCGTGTCCACCTTGGACACCTTGGTGTCCAGACGATCCATGTTGGACCACTCTTATTACGTCAACGGAGGGTAGGCCTCTCGTCTGTAGTCGAACTAAAGACAGCTTTCCAGTCTTATATACGCTCAGGCTTCAAGTCACTTGCGAGAAACGCTTCGACCGCTCGCCATCTAGCGGAGCATTGTGTATCCGTGTTTCGCATGATGCCACTAGATGGCAAACGGACGCACTGTTTCTCGCAAGTGACTTGAAGCCTGAGCGTATATAAAACTAAAAAGCTGTCCTGAGTTCGACTACACACGAGGGGTCTAACCTCCATTGACGTAATAAGAGTGGTCCAAAATGGACCGTCTGGACACCAAGGTGCCCAAGGTGGGCGCGGTCTGGTCCTGGTGTCAACCTCCTGGTAGACAACCGGTTCGTCCAGGATGGAGTCCAGGATGGATTCTTCCGTCGGGCAGCCGAGATTCCATGTACCGTCCAGGATGGAGTCCGGGATGGACGGCGAGACCGTCCAGGCGGGAATCCAAAATGGGCACCAGGATGGATTCTCCCATTGGACAGCCGAGATTCACGGGTCGTCCAGGATGGAGTCCAGGATGGACTGTACGACAGTCCAGGTGAGAATCCATAATGGACATCAGGATGGATTCTCCCACTGGACAGCCGAGATTCACGGTTCATCCCGGATGGAGTTCGAGATGGACTGTAAGACAGTCCAGGTGAGAATCCATAATGGACTCAAGGATGGATTCTACCATTGGACAGTCGAGATTCACGGGTCGTCCAAGATGGAGTCCGCCGACTCCGGGATCCGATTAAAAGCGGGAGTCGGCGGACACCATCTGAGACTCCATCCGGTACTCCATCCTGAACTGCCAAGATTCCATCTGGTACTCCATCCTGGACTGCCAAGATTCCATCCGGAACTCCATCCTAGACTCCATCCGGGACTCCATCCTGGACTACTTTTTTCTGCGCGGGAGGCGAACGCGAAGGCGAAGTCGAAGTCGTCCAAGCGACGAAAGAGTTCAAAAAAATGCACGGAGACGGTTGTGTCGGTAGACGATACGCCCTGCCTATTTTGTAGAGGACTGTATTCCGAATCAACTGAGGGCTGGATACAATGCCAAAAATGTGAAGGTTGGGCATACGAATCTTGCGGTGGAATTGGACCCGATGAAATAGTTTATAAGTGCGATTTGTGCAAATAAAGAGTTCTGCAACATTTTTAACCTTTTTTGTCTCTATAACCTACTTTTTTTTAAAAAGATGAGGGGGCCCGTCTCGCCTCGTCACAAGGTCGCATGCAAGGAGGCCGTTTTCCCACAGTCAGTACATCGTGTTGAAGGTTCCTCTTCCTTCTTTTCACTATCCGAGCTCGCATTAAGAAATTAATTTTTCACCAAAAATTCGGGTAGCCCATCACGCCCCGTTGCTACCTCAGAATTGGGGGGCCCGTCTCGCCCCGGAGGCCCGTATCACCCCGCTCTTCCCTATATACATAGTTGCGTCGAGGGTCCGCGTGTCTACTTTGCTTCGTTAGCTTTTTATTTTTGTTTTATTCCTTTTTGTCGCAAATTAGCATAAAACACGGTGGCGTGCTGGGTGGTTCAACTGGGAAAAGCGTCATATGTACTGCGAGAGCCCTTCGCGCACGCACTTCATGACGAGCTACAGCCGGGTATGCTCTCGCGTGATCAGTTTATTATTCTCCAGAGACCGCTGCCACTCTAATGTGCTTATAAATTTTCACGATTATCAGTCGATCGCAACTTCAATGGGAAAACACCGCTGGGGTGAACTGACTACCACGGATACGAAAATATGTCCACCTTGCTGGAAATAGAGAGGAAAACAATAGTTATTTTAAATAAGTAATAGCTTAAAGTAATTATCTGATGCCTATAGACGCTATATGCAGCGCAATTATGCTCAGAGAAATCGTAGCACGAAATTGTACTCGGAGTAATCGTATTATGAAATTGTACTCAGAGATATCGTAGCACGAAATTATAGTCAGAGAAATCGTATATCAAAATTGTACTCAGACAGATCGCGATACGATTAATGTGAGAACAGTTCGTCGCATCTATATAACTATGACTGATTGGTCAACATGACAGCTTTTATAGTAACGGTAGCGGAGAGAGGGGTCCCGTATGCGATGGGGTCCTATGCGACAAAGCTTTTTTTCAGTGTTCTTCTGTGATAAAATAGCGAATGTTCGTCTCAAAACTTTAGTATTCCAAAGCAAATCACTTCCAGCCAAAAACGTTTCGGCGTACTCCATCTGAGACTCCTTACTGAACAGTCCGCGAATCTCGGCTGTCCGATGACAGAATTCCATCCTGATGTTCATTTTGGATTCTCGCCTGACTGTCTCGCAATCTATACCGGACTCCGTCCTGGACGGTCTGCGAATCTCGGCCGTCCGATGGCAGAATCCATCCTGGTGTCCAATTTGGATTCTCGCCTGGACTGCCTCGCAGTCCATATCGGACTCCACCCTGGACGGTCCACGAATCCCGGCTGTCCAATAGCAAAATCCATCCTAACGTCGATTTTGGATTCTCGCCTGGATTGTCTTAGAAACCATCCCGGACTCCATCCCGAATACTATACTCGACTCCATCGTGAGCGATCCGGGTGTCTACCAGGATGGTTGACACCTTGGGCACATTGGTGTCCAGATGGTCCATTTTGGGTACCTTGGTGTCCAGATAGTCCTTTTTGGACGACTCTTACTACGTCAACGGAGGGTAAGCCGCTCGTGTGTAATCGAACGAAGGACAACTTCCAGTCGATCAGATGAATTTTGGACACCGTCTGGCCCTGGTTGTCAACCATCCTGGTGGATACCAGGATCGTCCAGGATGGAATTCGAGATGGAGTCTAAGACAATCCAGGCGAGAATCCGAAATGGATACCAGGATGGATTCTGCCGTCGCACAGCCGAGATTCGCGGTTCGTCCAGGATGAGGTCCGCGATGGACTGCGAGACAATCCAGGCAAGAATGAAAAATGGTCTCCAGGATGGATTCTGCCATCGGACAGTCGAGATTCGCGGACCGTCCAGGATGGAGTCCGAGATGGAGTCCGCCGACTTCCGGATCGGATTAAAAGCAGAAGTGATCTGAGAGTCCATCTGGTATTCCCGCCTGGACTGCCAAGATTCCATCCGGGACTCCATCCTGGATTACTTTTTTTCTGCGCGGGATAATATTGTGAGTAATGTGTGAACGATTGAATTCTTACAAAGATAAACTTGAAAAGCATAATCGTATCTGTGATCATCGTCAAATGACGACACCATTAAAAGATTATTCATTAAATAAATATTTATTATTATTATATATTAGAGTACACCTATGTACCTATTATGTTCCTGACCAGATATTCAAATAAGCCCTGAAATAACGATATTAGCAAATCTTCATTACTTGTCACAGTGTACCCTTTTACCCGCCATGTTACAATGTACCCTATGCTATGACTCAATAAAGGCCACGCATGGGGTCCAGTGTAACAATCAATTCATTTCGAATTATTCGATTTTTTGCATTTTTATTGTTAAAATATTCTAATTTTTTGTTACTCGAACTAACTTTAGCATATTTAACATGGTATAGATCCGTTAAAATTATACTGAAGTTATTGAAAAGCAGTTTTACACCTATTCGAAAAAACGTGGCACAGGGGACCCCACTCTCCCCTAACTTTTTAAAATTACTAGATGGTTTTAGTATCTACGGTAATTTCGAAAACATTGATCAGGTTTTTTAACTACACTATTTACAGTTATCAATACTTATTTCTTTTTGCTCCAGGTAGACGTCGTAAATTGTATTGCATATCCAATATCAAATTACATTCGCATTTGAATACCTGGGAAGACTACCAGGAAAAAGCAAAGTTGAAATTACAATTTTTTAATTAAAAGTGAATCAAATAAAGGAAACTCTCGTGCAGATGTTCCGTTACAGGTGATAATCGAGAAAAAATAATCTCAATGACAAAGGCCTTTGGCCGAGACCAATCGATCCACTGTTCCAAGAGTTTCAATGGTAGAACGTGAAATATCTTGCATCCAGAATTCAAGTTCGACCTCGACAACGGAGGTACGAACTTGACGGTAAACTCGTTGATGGCATTGCTATGAAGAATGAAAAGGAAGGATCAGTTAATTGGAAACAGGAGCCATAAGGTTAAGGACCGAGAAAGCTTAACGAGACCCCTGTGACGGCGCCTCGTTTTATCCATAGTAAATGCGAATAGGTCGGGAGCAAAGAGAGAGAGAGAGAAGGAGAGAGAATTGGGGAACGGGCAAGCTAGCAGCAAGAAGGGTGGACGACCCTTACTCGTAATTTTTCCATTCCGTGTCGGCGCGTCAACTTCCGAGCGAACGGAGCCATTACGCCTTTACGCGTTAATTAATAATTAAAAATGCACAGGCACCGGACGAGCGGCCGGATGTAGTTCTAGCAGCTCGACGAGTTTCTGTACTTCAGAGGCAAAACTTCTTGTCTTTCGGCAAGCCTAACGAAAATGCCCTGTTGATAGAAATCAGTTTACAGAGTAGTCTACGAAAAAGCTCGTGTCCACGACGGCTGTATTTTCTTATTTCCTAAAGAAAAAGAAAACCTAGTTCCGCGTCGGAGAAAACCCAAGTAAAAAATATATATAGAGTGTATAAAATACATATATAGTTTTAAACTTACATACATACATACAGTCCACATACGCTCTATGTATAATCTGTAAACAATTTAGACATAAAGAGAAATTCACAGTTGGTTTTATACATAAATGGCATATAAATTATGTGGGTCATTCTCCTGACATAGTCTGTTTGCATGTACCTACTCGCTCTCCTTATAATGACTAATATTTAAATGATTATTTTCGCAGAATGTATGAGTAAATCACATTTAAAAAATGGTATAAAATGTAGATTTTATTTTAAAAATCGTGTTTACCGTTTTTTCTCTGTGTTTAATCCCTAAAAGTCATTCACCGGCATGTACCTTTTACATTTTCGCGTATTCTAATAGACCATAAAGGTACTTAAACTTGTTTAATATTAAAATATATATATACATATATATATTATTCCGCTGACACTTTAAAACAATTAATACGCTGCAGATGCGTCAGAATATAACGCGAAACTTTGTCCGTGGGTTGTTATGTTATTCGCCTGGTTCTATGGAAATCAGTTAATATCAGCAATAGGTGGGGTACACGAACGGTCGACGTCAGATCAGCGTCGTCTCGACTAGTTCAATCGACGAGATCAATCATTCATGCGCTGGTTTGATTTTAACTTATTTAACTTATTTTTTCGCCAAGGTGAGTTTCAAAACGCCGATGTCACAAGTTAGGGCGTCATTCCGTTGATCAGTACTAAGTATACATTTTTAATTAAAATAAATCTCAGGTTTTTGTTTTATGTAAAACTGGTAGAGACTAACTCAATGCCGCGTTGTGAGGATAAAAAGACTTTGCATATCCTACGACACATTTAAAATCAATTAAATTGTCATTCCCCTGGGCGTTGATATCCAGGAGAATGAAAAAAATTATTGCTGAGACATGAGGTGTTTTTCTTGTATTATTCTAATTAAACATTTATCATTTTAGATGATTTGGATTCCACTGTCGACAGCGGCGTAAGCGCAAGTTTTATCCTTGTTGTGTATTATATTTTATTATTGTCGTAATAAATATTTTGGTTTTTTTACGATAATATAAACTATCGTACTAATTAATTTGATAATTATTATTTTTTTGAAGTGCAAAAATTTAATTTTCCTGCCTATAAACGGGCTGTACATGTCGAATTCCATATCTCGGACTATATATAATTTTTTTACTTGGGAAAAGGTAAAGGAAAGTAAAGTAAGAATACATGTAAGAATGAAAAAAAAAGAAATAGAAGAAGGACAACAACTAAACGCTTGTATTATACTTATATATGTTTTTCGTCGGCGGAGGTTTGGTTAAAAAAAAATCATGTACAAGAAAAGGGTATTACGATGGATGATTGAACGAAAGGCATGACGGAAGAGGGTGAAAGGTGGAGAAACTTGGAGGACGAGTGACTTGAGGCACGGTGTAGTCCATTTATTTCGTTCCTCACTCCTGTAGATTTTTATACTCACACAGCTCAATTTCTTCATATACTCCTTTCCCTTTCTTATCTCCTGTCCAGTATTGCACCCTGTCACGGCGCCCGCTATATTTCACACTTCCTCCCTTCTTCGCTTCCTTGTCTATACACATTCTTCTGTTCTTTCAACAACATTGGATTTCATGCCCGACAAAGAACCACATTGCAGCCTTATGTCAAATACGCTCCTCTTGCTTTACTGCATTATCCTTTCGTTCGGAAAGTTTGCTTTTAGCTTTTATTCGCGATGTAACGTTTGGCGAATATTTTTGTAAAGTCTTGTTGGGTGACTTACACATTGATTCTTATCCCGTACAGAAAAAAGTCGTCCAGGATGGAATCCCCGATGGAATCTTGGCAGTCCAGACGGGAATACCGGATGGAGTTTCAGATCACTTCCGTTTTCAATCCGATCCGGAGGTCGGTGGACTCCATCCATCCTGGTGTCCATTATGGATTCTCGCCGGGACTGTCTCGCAGTCCATCCCAGACTACATCTTGGACGATTCGCGAATCTCGGCTGTCCGATGGTAGAATCCATCCTGGTGTCCATTACGGATTCTCGCCTGGACTGTCCCGCAATCCATCTCGGACTCCATCCTGGACGGCTCGCGAATCTTGGCTGTCCGCTAGCAGAATCCATCGTGGTGTCCATTGTCGATTCTCGCCTGTACTGTCTCGCAGTCCATTCCGGACTCCATCCTGGACGGTCCACGAATCTCAGCTGTGCGATGGCAGAATCCATCCTGGTGTCCATTTTGGATTATCTTAGATTCCATCCTGGACTCCATCTCGAATTCCATCCTGGACTCCATCCTGGACGATCCTGGTGTCTACCAGGATGGGGGACACCGAGAAGGACCGGGTCTACGTTGGGCACCTTGGTGTCCAGACGATCCGTTTTGGACCACTTGTACGATGTCAACGGAAGGTAGACATTGTACAAGACACCTCGTGTGTAGTCGAACTCAGGACAGTTTTCCAGTCTTATATACGCTAAGGCTTAGGGGGGGGGGGGGGGGGGGAGTCAGGTCAAAAATTTTAAAAAATCGATTATTTTTTTTTCTGTGAAAACATTCATTTCCATGTAATCGATCTATTAGTAAAGTTATACGCCGGAATTCGCAAAAATGGCTAAGTTTCTCCGGTACCATTCATATTTAATTTTCTCAAAAGTCGTAAAAATTACCTGAATATTATATTTGAATTTTAAATTATTTTATTTATGTATTTTTGTTATATGCAGACATTATGGCCGATTTTTTGTTCACACAAAATAATTAAGGGTGTTGAAAGAAAAAAAAAAAATCAAATATATTTTTTTTTTCTCTTTGGCAGTTTCGTTTAGTTAAATATACCCTCTGAATCTGCAAAATCTTAGACCTGAAGCCGAAAAAATGGCCGATTTCTGCAATATACCTGTTTTTTAATGATTTTTGCTTCCTCATAGAGGAAGCTTTGTTTTCGTGAAAAATTTTTTTTTCGAGATTTTCATGTCAGTATGCTTAGAATCACCTAAAAATTCGAGAAAAGTGGTCTAGAAAATATGTCTGTATGTGTGTATGTGTGTGTGTGTGTGTGTGTGTGTGTGTGTGTGTGTGTGTGTGTGTATGTATCCAGACACTGAAAATTCAATTGCCCATAACTCACGAACGGCACGATGGATCTAGCTAAAATTTTGCACGCAGGTAGAGTATTGACTCCTCTGTTATTGACGAGATTTTTAATTAAATGTATCAATGTAAACAGATTTTATGCAATTTTTAATTTTTTCAAAAAATGTCGTGATCGCTCTAACTTTCGTAAAAGTTCGCCAATTTAGCTAAATAGTTCTTTATAAATGAAGACACGTTAAATGACGTTTGGTATTGAATTTCAGTGAAATCGGTAAAGCGGTTCCGATTTTATAGAATTTTGAATTTTTCGAAAAAAATACATTTTGCTCTAAATTACGTCGAATTTCAACAAATGAACAGAAATTTTGTACAGACGAAAAATAACATTCAGAAATGCCATGTACCAAATTTGGTGATGATCGGTAAAGTCGTTCGGATTTTACACCATTTTTCATTTAAAAAAAAATGTAGATTTTCGCTATAACTTCCGGAAAAGTTGAGAAAGTACGACAAAAATTTGTATCTAATCAAAATTAGATGTAACGGTGTTTGCAGAGGTGATTTATAGCTGTATAAAACACCTCTGCAAAAGAGACACAAGGTATAAAAAAAAAGATGCAAAGTAGAACCTTGCACATTGCTTCCTCATTATTTTTCGCTTTTTACAAAGCTTCCTCTATGAGGAAGCCAAAATTGAATAACATACTGCTTCCTCACAGAGGGAGCTTTGTAAAAAGCGAAAAATAATGAGGAAGCAATGTGCAAGGTTCTACTTTGCATCTTTTTTTCTATATAATAAAAAGTTTATTACGTATTTGTAAATAAATTTTTATTTGTTTACCATTTTTTAAACCAGTTAGCGAAACGCGATACAAATGACGCGATGAGAGTGTGATGTCTTCAACGCAACACGTAACACTTACATTATATTCGAATTCGCGCGAATAATGGGACATGCGCTGTGATATCTTAGCACGTATCGCATGCGCAGCGTGTTACTGCCCCGAGAAGTTACTTCTGCTACACGCGAGACGCATAACCTCGAATTGACGTTTTTATTTTTCGTTCATATTATGTTATTAGTTTGATTCCGTTGGCCATTTACGGTTTTTTTTTCAATCAATAGTGTTTAAAACAGAATCAACAATCATCAGAAGTGATCAGCTATGTAAATTTGTTATGAAGTGATGATTTAATGTTTGTGCAGCACATTTGTGAATGTGTCAACACCGGATAAATTTTCAGTGATGTTGTCAATAAAAGTGATCATTCCCATATTATTTACAGGTTTTTTTACAAATTATGCATTCATTTACTTATTTATTTGTAAAAAAAAAACATTTATTAATAACATTATTAATAATATTCTGTAATCTGACTTGCAAATAATATTTTTATTTTGTTCATTAAAGGAACTAAGGTGCCCCAAAGGTGAAAACAGCATAAACATTTTTATTTGAGTGGTAAGCTTTAGATGCCATTTGCCGAAACTTGGTTTTAAGCCTATTCTGCGCGTGATTCAGACCAAACTGCTAGGCAGATTGGGCTGGTTGACGTCTCATTTTCTTCTTCATGAAAAGATACACCGGCTAAATGGAGCAAAAGTTAATAAAAGGTAATATTTTTCAAGTGACATAATTATTACTAAATAAATTTTATGCTATTTTCTAAATCAGTTATTAACTTTGCTTTCAGAATGAAAAATAAATATTTTGCTTCATTTAGCCGGCCAAAATAGACACCAGAGTGGACTCTGCGATTGATTCGCCGATAGTAGCTGATCGTCCAGGGTGGAGTCCAGTAGGGTATTTGGCATCCCGGATGGAGTCGAGGAAAGTTTTTTGAGTCCCGGATGGAGTCGAGGAAAGTTTTTTGAGTTCCGGATGGAATCCAGGTTGAGTCCTTTCGGTTGTCCCGGATGCCGAAGTCCATATAAGAGTCCACCTGGTACTCCATCTGATACTCCCGCTCAGACTACCCAGATTCCATCCTGAACATCATCTGGAACTCCATTCGGGACTCCATCCCGGACTATTTTTTTCTGCGCGGGACTGATGACTGCCTGCTGTATTTCTGACACGGCGACGGCGGTGGCGGCGAGATCTTTTTATACTATAGAACGATAATTTTCTGATGAGAGTTTGGCATCTGATCCGCATGAAATTCTTCATGACTTCCGTACTTGTCAAGTTTGCATTATGGAGTAAATTGGTTCATTATTGAATGTTCATATCTCTCTATATCGACGGCTCCTAATGAAACTGAAGTAACTCACCGAAATTATTCAAACAGGGGTATCTCAGCATTCAATTCCAAACTGACTTATCTCATGATCCAGAAACAAACTAACGTATCTCAAATATCATTATTGAACTGATGTAACTTGAAAGGCATTCTGAAAAAGCCTAACTCAATTCAAGCATTAAGAATTAATATTTATTATGACAGCCGTTAGCTTCTGGCGTACACGAAGTTTGTAGCATTAATTGAGAGACAAAAAATTATCGATCACAAAACCGTGATTGAACCGATTATAATTTATTGGAATTAGACAGTAGTTAATCCTTCATCGAGTTAGGGCTTTTCAGAATACCTTCCGAGTTACGTCAGTTTGGAATTGAACTCTGAGATACTTCAGTTAGAATAATTTCCGTGAGTTACTTCAGTTTCATTAGGAGGATTATTATAAAAAGATCTCGGCGCTGCTGCCGTGTTCCGAATCGAGAAAACTCCCCTAGCTCGAACTATCTTTTTATGAATAATATTTGGAATAATAGCAGCCTTGGTCCGGATTATTATAAGTCCCCTAAGTGGTCGCCATGCCCGAATTTTTTTCCAGTCCCCCATGGGTTCCCAATGTCCAAATATATTAAGTTCCCCATGGGCCGTGCTTAGACGTTCTTAGACTTATGGAAACTTAAACAATGAACAACATGTACAACAATTTGACAATACATGCTCCATATGTTATTAGCTTATTTCACAACATTTGTACTTATATGCATAAGTATATCATTCAAATTATTGAGACACGTTTTCTTTTTGGATTACAATACCGCTCATATGAATGTGCTTGTCTCAAGTTCTTAAACGTAATTTTTTTTTAGATAATCATTGTCTCCAGGAACTTGTCTCGCAGAAATGGTGTTATTTGTGCTACCAGACTTTCATACTTCGGTACTATTAATCACGGTCTTGGTTTTAGATCACATATACTTACGATCAGATACGAACTCCTAGAGATAAGTGATGTTGAAAATGATATTGCACGATGGCCGTTGTAAACGCTATCGTCAGAATTTAACTTCAGAGCGTTCACAGTGGAGGAAGAGACGTATAACGTCTACTGTACGATCTCTTAACTTTGCAACGGATTGCTTGTCATCATCGCCTCCCTTGAGATATCGTACGCTTTTACTTACTGACGCGTAGCTCAATTTATGTCGCGCGTGCTAACTCTCTAATTAATTTCTCTCATATTCATCTATCGGCCATGCAAATGAGGATACGCGTTGAACTTGTACAGCTACGAACGAGTAATTCGCATTGCCGTCTTCCCAGGCACCGCAACATCGTAAGCGTTAATACACATACTTGCGTCCGTGTTAAATGCGGAATGCAGTGATCGTGTTATATTATATTTTCGCGGTAAAATCAGTATTATATCATCAAGTCACAACGCATTTATAGCGTACTTACAAAAAAGAGGTTGTATCAACTACATTAATGTTTTCAGTTCTTAAACAACTATCTACCGTCAGGAATGATGTTATTATTATGGGAACACAAAATGGTGCGAACGCGTGAACGCGACTCTAGCGCGGAAAAGGAAGCCTAATTCAAGCATTTGCAAATCTATTAAATAAATGTCAAATCTAATTGATTGAACCAACTTTAATTGAAGTTAATTAACCAACCAGAGTAAACAAAAAATTTTAACCGAAGAAACTATGAAAAAAATCTCGCCACATCCAACTATTTTTCTTCTCCGTGTAGCCTGTGTTCTCTGTGTGGTTCATTCAAGATATTAATTGAATTCATCGATATGTATAAAAACTTTTTCAGAAACTTGGGAAGCATTTTTTGTTAAGAGATTCATAGACCTCTTAACACAAAATTTGGAACACGAAGGTTTTTGATGCTGTTGATTACAAAGCTCAACTCTGAATTAAAAAATACAAAATGTAGGAACCAATGTGGCGGTCCAAAATGCAAAACGTTATACAATTTGGTTGAAACTCGAAACTGGCAGCCTTTGCAGGTTACGAATCTGAATTCAAAATTCAGACATAAACAATTTCGAATCAAATATGGCGAACAAAATACAGAAAGTGACCTAATTTTTATAATATTTAGTACTCAGGTTTCTTAAGACAACTAATTACCAATTTCAACTCTAAAATAATGAATAAAAAATAAAAAATGGCACATCCGAAATCGCCTAAATACCAGATTTCATTTAAATTGTATATATTGTGATTACATTAATTATTGACATCAAGGTTCAATGATTCATGTCTGCCCAAGACGGAATGTCATGCGTGATAAATGTTATTGGAGCTAAGGTAAAGGCCCAGTATTGACGCAGTTTTTATTTCCAGGTATTACGCCTATTACAGGGTCGGCCCGGGTCAGTAGTCAGTCCCCCCTGGGGGTCTGGTCCGGATCAGTAACCAGGACACCATCCGGCCGCATCCGACTTTCCCCTCTATATCGCATTCACCATAGCATTTCTACGATAGGCATAGGAACACGGCGGAAAACCTATGCCGATATAACCGGTCTCGAGTTCACTTCATGGCACCGGAGCTACGTCACGTTTCGTCGAGAACGTAAACACGGACTACAGCTGTATACATGTGACCTCCACAGGTAGAAATACCTGTGTGGGTCTCATGTATACATCTAGAGCTTCATCGCGGCCGTATTTATATTTTCGACGAAAATCGACGGCACTGGGTTTCGAACCCGCGACATACGGATGCTCTGGACTAGAGGCCAGTACACTAACCACTAGACCACCGCACCGGTATATTGGCGTATTGCTGACACACTTTACTCGAACAGTGAATACTGGCCAATATTGAGAGCCAGTACTGGTTCGGAGTTTAATCAATAGTAGCAGCCAAAGGTTCATAGCCATTACTTGACCAGTGAACATTGGCCACTGCTGGGAGCCAGAACTGGTACGAAATTTAATTAATAGTGGCAGCCAACGGTTCATAGCCATTACTCGGCCCAATATTGGCCCAATTCATACTGTTAACAGATCCCACATGCAATCTTAATAATAGGTAACGATCCAGCAACAACGTGCGCAAGCATAAAATCAAGCCTAGTTTCTACTCTGATTCACCAACCAATCTTTGCGTAAACTTGTTTGCTCGAGACATTCTGGTTCCGAGTAGACGCTGAGGTTTCTCGGCCATGTCTCGGTGCGACGCAAGCTCCAAGATGCCGGGAGTGTAGAGATAGAAGCCGGCGAAGCATTTGTATTGGTTTGCAATAGCAACCTCATGCCACTCATCATACGGTGTACTATACCTTACTATACACTTACTATATACTTACAATACACCCTTAGCATTTACTATACAACTTCACTGCAAAACACATGCATTTAATACGTACATCGTCGACCTCGTGGATTGTTCTTTCCCTTCTCTTCGCAACCCGCGTGCCATAACGGTATCCTGTTTGCTGTCCATTAGAGGCGAGACGACCCTTTCTCTGCTTTTCTTCCAGCCGACCCCTTCGCCTACCGTTCACCTACGTATCTCGTACTATACTATGCACGACTGTGTGAAAGTGTACAGAAACTGTATTCTGTTTGCGTAAATTCAGTTATACATACATAGGCAATTCCACGTTAAGTCTAGTTGCATTATAAACAAAACAAAAGACGGGTCGTACCAATTTCTATATTGATCACTTAGATACAAGGGATTTTCGTGATATTAATTGTATTGTTAAGATTTTGAACATTCAAATTTCGTTCGTAAATATTAAGAAAAAAAATGACAAATTGTAAAGTTCAAAATTGTAACGAAAAAAAGTAGTCCAGGATGGAGTCCGGGATGGAGTCCCGGATGGATTCCTGGATGGACTTCCGGATGGAAACTTGGCAGTCCAGGCGGGAATACTTTTGGGCGAGTCTGATCAGACTCGCCCAAAAGTTATATAGTCGACCAGATCTTAAAATTGCGATACACTTAATCGCTGGTTGTTTAAATAAATCCTTTGGACTGCGAGATAGTCCAGGCGAGTATCCAAAATGGACACCAGGATGGATTCTGCCATCGGACAGCCGAGATTCGCGGACCGTCCAGGATGGAGTCCCAGATGGAGTACGCCGACTTCCCGATCGGATTAAGGGGAGGGAGTCAGGTCAAAAATGTGAAAAAATCTAATTTTTTTTTTCGGTAAAAATGTTCATTTCCATGTAATCTATGTGTTAGTAAAGTTATACGCCGAAATTCGCAAAAATGGCCAAGTTCTACGGTACCATTTATATTTTATTTCCTCAAAAATCGTAAAAAATTATTAGAATATTATATTTAAATTTGAAATTATTTTATTTATTTATTGTTTTTATATGCGGACATTAAGGCTCATTTTTTGTTAACACAAAATAATTAAGGGTGTTGAATTTTTTTTAATTCAATAATTTTCTTTTATTTCATTTTCTGCAGCTTTGTTTAGTTAAGGGTGATCTCTGAACCTTCAAAATGACTGTTTTTAATGATTTTTTCCATAAATAAATAAATAAATTACGTATTTGTAAATAAATTTTTATCTGTTTACCATTTTTGAAAACAATTAGTGAAACGCAATATAAACGATGCGATGACAGTGTGATGCCTCCAATGTAACTAGTAACATTAACATCATATTTGAATTCGCGCGAATAACGGAGCATGCGCTATGATAGTTTGATGCGTATCGCATGCGCAGCGTGTTACTGCCGGGAAATTGACTTCTGCTACACTCGAGAGCATAACCTCCAATTGACGCTTTTATTTTTTGTTCATACTATGTTATTAACTTAATTCCATTGGCCTTTTACTGTTTTTTTTTTAATTAACAGTATTTAAAACAGAATCAACAATCATCAGAAGTGTTCAAATATGTATTATTTCTTTTGAAGTGGTGATTTAATGTGTTTGCAGTACATTTCTGAATGTTTCAACACTGGACAAATTGTCAGTGATGTTGTCAATAAAAGAGATCATCCCAGTGTTATTCTCAGGTTTAAAAAAATATTATGCATTCATTTACTTATTTATTTGTTAATGAAAAAAAACATTTATTTGTAAAATAATTACTAATATTCTGAAATCTGACTTGCAAATAATATTTTTATTTTGTTCAGTAAAGGTACTAAGATGCCCCAAAGGTGAAAGCAGTGCAATAAATTTTTTTTTAGTCATAAACTTTAGATGCCATTTGCCAAAACTTGGTTTCCAACCTATTCTGCGCGTGATTCAGACCAAACTGCTAGGCAGATTGGACTGGTTGACGTCTCATTTTCTTCTTCATAAAAAGATACACCGGCTAAGCGGAGCAAATGTTAATAAAAGGTAATAGTTTTTATGCCATACCCGTGCGTGAAGAACGATTTCGCGCACGCTCCGCTTCGCGTCGTTCGCACATTGTTAGCATAAAATTTTGTGCTGCAAACTCACACTGGTTGAAAAAATGTTTCGTCGCACTCGTATTGTATAATAAATAAATTTTATGCTATTTTCTAAATCATTGATTAACTTTGCTTTCAGGATGAAAAAAAAATATTTTGCTCCGCTTAGCCGGTGTATCTTTTTGTACAGAAGACGTCAACTAGCCCAATCTGCCTAGTTGTTTGGTCTGAATCACGCGCAGAGTGGAAAATCTAAGATCTTTGCTTAAGTTAATGCTGAAAGGCATATGCAAGTCAGACAACAGTAAAAAATCCTTTCATCGAGTACCAACAACATAGTTCACGGACTATTTTTATATGCAAGAGAATTTGGATGATATTGAATTTTCAAATTTAATTTTTGTTACCTGACTCCCTCCCCTTAAAAGTGGAAGTCATCTGAGAGTCCATCTGGTATTCCCGCCTGGACTGCCAAGTTTCCATCCGGAACTCCATCCAGGAATCCATCCGGGACTCCATCCCGGACTCCATCCTGGACTACTTTTTTTCTTTACAATTTTGAACTTTACAATTTGTCATTTTTTTCATGACATTTTAACTTTCTAAAAAACAACCTAAAAATGTTTTTCAAAACAAAAATGATACGCCAAGTACTAAAACTATAACCATCCACTAAAAAAATCACTTAAAAACGAAAATTTCTTCGCTGAAAAATATTTTGCAAACAAAAAAATTTCTTGCAAAGATATTAAACCGAATCCTAGTAGCCAATTAAAACGCCTTGGTAGATGTTCAACAGATGAAGATGTTTTTCTACAAAAAACTTGGCGTCATCGATCCAAGCACCGACAGCATAAAATTGTGCCTAAAATGACACATCGCCGAAATAACGCAACTATATCACGTCTATTGGTTTTAGTCTTCAAATAAAAACGTATTGTAAAACGAATACTAAAAATTAGATTTTTTATATCCAGGTGTATTTGGTATAAAGTGTGCTGATGCTTTGAGTACATTGCACCGAACTCTATGCCTTGGCTTGCGCAGATTCCAGTGGCGTCTTGTACTCGCACTGTAGCACTGTGCGGAAGGAAGGGCTACTCGACCTATGTACACTCTACCTCCTACATTATTACCCCCTGTCGGGGTGCCCTGCGTACACCAAACTCGGGGTACAGCGCGTTAGAGAAACAAGCGCAGCGCCGTTGGTACGAGAAAGAGAGAGAGAGAAAGAGGAAGTACGAACACTGCAAGTTCCCGGCGCTATGCGCACAGACAACGCCCGTGAGCCTCGTGGTATATGCACAGACAACGACGTCGCTTAGCCACTCCTCAGTCACTTGGCGAGGGTTTCTGTTACCCTCTTGACATGGGATCTTCGCTGTTACCCAACTCACCCGCTCGCATCTTTAACCCCGTACGTCGTCTTATTTCCTGTATATATATATACCTACACACAATATGTTCAGTACTGTGCACCGGCGATAGAAGCGCGAGTTTGGCGCGGGTACATAACTTGACTAGCTGTTCCTTTTAAGGGCGCGGTTGGTATTCTCCAAACACTGCACCGTGGCGTCCAGTTACATAAGAGCGCGTTCATATTGTTGTATTCGAAATACATTATTTTCGAAAACGATATTTGAGAGCGGTAAAAAAAGGAATGCTTTCCTGTTTTCAGGAGGATTCTTTAGATCGTTATTGTCTGGTGAGAAGAGTACTAAAAATAAATTATTCATTATAGTAGCTTTATGAAATGAATTCCACGTTAGTAATGCAGCAGTTGAAACGCTGAATGTATTCTTCATACAAAATTATAAGAAATAAATATGTGAGGCTTTAATATTCAAGTGTTTTATGAAGTTAAAGAGCTTATATATAGCATTCTCTGTCAATTCAGCCACTTTTTTTTCGACCCTCTCCGATTTGCCCTGTAATTGGTTATATGAATGTACCACTAAAAGACACTCTATGTGAATTTTTTCGGATTTTTTAAAAGAATTTTTTCAGAAAATGACTTTTTTCATTTAAGTGCAAATATATCAGAATTTTGAAGTTACTGAAAAAAATGTCTGCACATAAAAATTGTCGTTTATTGTTAGCTTTCGAGCGGAATACTCCAAATAATTGTCACGTTCCTGTGAGTATGATTTTTTTCCGAAAAATGGAGGAATTATTTTTTAATTAAAAAAAGGATATTTTTTTTTTACTGAAAAAATTACAGAGTATTGCTACATGACTGTTGATATCACAAAAAAATCGTCAGAGTGGCACCGATCGATCTTCTGGTATTAAAAAATGCATATGTGTGAAAGTTCCGAAAAACGGGGGCATTATTATTTTTTTGATAAAAAAAGGTTACTTTTTTTGGCTAATAAAATTACAGAGTATTCTTGCATGACTGTATATATTGCAAAAAAATCATCAGAGTGGTACGGATCGAGCTTCCGGTATAAAAAAAAAATAATTGCCCTGTTTTTCGAAACTTCCACACGAATAATTTTTTTTTAATACCGTAAGCTCGATCCGTACCACTTTGATGATTTTTTTGCAATAAGTCTCGAATGGAATCTGAGCAGTCCGAGAGGGAGTCCAGATGGACTCTCATATGGACTTCGGCTTATAATCCGGTCCTGAAGTCCATCCTGAAGTCCATTACTCTATCCCGAAAGGACTCAATCTGGAGTCGATTCTGGACTCAAAACACTTTCCCGGACTCCATCCGGGATGCCATCTAGGATGCCAAATACCCTCCTAGACTCCACTCTGGATGATCAGCGCATCTTGGCGAATCAATCGCAGAGTCCATCATGGTGTCCATTTTCGATTCTCGCCTAGACTGTTTTGGTCTCCATCCCGGAGTCTACCCTGTACTCCATCCTGGTCCAAGGTCGATACCGTCTGGTCCTGGTGTCCATCCTGGTGGACACCAGGATGGAGTGCAGGGTAGAGTCCGGGATGGAAACCAAAACAGTCCAAGTGAGAATCCAACATGGATAATAGGATGGACTCTGCGATTCAACCGGCGAGATTCGGGATTCGTCCGAGGTGGAGTCCAGGATGGAGTCTATGGCAGTCCAGGCGAGAATCCAAAATGGACGCCAGGATGGACTCTGCGATTGATTCGTCGAGATGCGCTGATTGTTCAAGGTGGTATCCAGGAGAGTATTTGGCATCCTGGATAGAGCCCGGGAAAGTTGTCCAAGATGAAATCCAGATTGAGTCCTTTCGGGAGTCCCGGATGTAATGATGGACTGCAGGATAGACTTCGCGATCGGATTAAAATCCGAAGTCCACATGAGAGTCCATCTGGTCTCCCGGACTGCCCAGATTCCATCCGGGACTCCACTCTGGACATCATCCTGGACTTCATTCCGGACTATTTTTTTCTGCACGCGATAGTGATGCGGATATGCGATACGAGCCGAGACAAGACAGATCTCGAGACTCACTTCACGAATTCGATCGTCAACTCAACGAGAACAGTTCAATATCGAAAATATAGCGACATTCATTCTCGTTCTTGAATTTGACAGCGAGATTGAATCTCGTCTCGATCTTGAAACAAGCAACTTCGTCGAATATATTTATAGATGGCAACAACGATGCAATGTACCCTTTTCAATATAACCATTTGCCGTGCAAAATGACTGAATGTACTTTTATTATTACCACATTAGACGCAATTATATAAATCAATCAATGTTCGGACTATATTATACTAACTTCATTTTATATTTCATATTACCGATATTCAAATAGAGAAAACAAATGATATAATCATATAATCTGAATGGCCGAGTGAGCGCAGCGCAACAACACCACTCTGAGGGTCCCAGGTTCGATTCCCATCAGTGTCAAATAATGTAAATATGTTTTTTTCAGCGATTAATATGTATCATCATGTAGAGGAAGATATAATATCTAATTAAAATGCAGGATTCCTGGATTTAATAAGCACGAATGAATATTTTTCAATTAATTTTCTTTATTTTTTAGTTTGGGCTTAATAGCGCAGCCTTTATAGGTCCTAACAGGGAAATCTATAAAGACCCCGCACTTTGAAGCGTGATCAGCCTAGTTGGGCTGTACTTAGATTTCCATACTGGGCCCCTAATAGAATTGGAGCAGACTAGAATGGGCCAAGTAGAATGGGCCCCAACAATTTTTCTGCACAGGATAGTATCGATGTCATTTCTAGCGTAGATGGTAAAAATAAATAAATTTTTTGGCTCCGATAATGATTTAACGTTATTTAAAGTGTTGAATCATTTAAAAAATATAATGAAATTATAAAAACTATGGAACGGACCACAATTGATAGTTGACAGTTAATAGTTCCCGGGACAAATACGAATTTCGGAATGTGGCGAATGTCTGTAATTTATATCTTCGTATATTTTTTTTTACCGATGTCAAGCTGAGTCTCACTTTGAAAGTTTCTCTTTCAAAGGTTAAAGTTTATTTGCATTTATATGACAAAAAAACTATAGGAGAATATAGTGTGAAGAGGAATGAAAGAGAAAATATGGTACTGTCACCGCCGAGGGTCGAATCGACTTTAATTGGACAGAAAAGAAAATGTTCGTAAATCTACAGAGAGAGAGAGAGAGGGAGAAAGAGAAAAGGGTTACGTCATTGTATCCAAGGTTAGGGATGGGGTTTAATGAAAAATCTCGGGTAGGACGATGCTTCGAGGAATGAAATGAAATGAAAAGCCCGGTGTACGAAAGTACGTCAAACCTTTGGTCTCCGTCTCATTCGTTACGCGCTCGTAGCATAAGGATGGATAAGGAGGGCTCTTAAAAATTTCTCAAACCTCTCTTTTATCGAACCGTACGTTGGATCACCCTTCCCTTAATTAATCTCACGCGTCAAGAGCTTCAACGAGAGACTTCAACCGAGGAAGGGAGAAGGTGGAGAGAGAGATAGAGAGAGATCGTGCGGAACTCGAAGTAAGAGAATGTGAGGGAGGGGTTGAAAACCTCCAGTGGTGCTCTCCTTTTTCCCTCGTCCTTCAGCGGCGTCATTCCATCTTCTAGTTGGAAAACACTGATTATCCTCGCCGTCGGCAGACATTTCGCATTTTCCTCTCTCCCGTTATACACATAGATTCGAAACCCGAATCAACTCGAGGATCACGACTGTAAAAGGGCTTGTAAATTGAACAAAAAACTGTAACGTTTGAAATAAAAAGTTCCCGTGAGAGAATGAAAAAAAAATGGTACATGAATTGCGACGATGTTCTTCGACCCACGAACTTGCGAAGTAATGGAGTAGGTGGTCGCTTTTTTCATACAATATCGTATTAAATTTATGGTTGATTTATTTTTTTAAATAAAATAAAAATAGAAAGCCTCGATTGACAAAAATGGTGAAGACACACTGTCTTTTGGAACACATGCTGGTATTACTACGAGCGAGAGAAAAGGAAAAAAGTGCCTTCGGGGTTGTGCCCCACCCGCGAGAGGCGGTGGAAATATCCGCAAAAAATCTACTTCCACTTCTCGCTCGGTGTTCTGGGGTGACCGAGCGTGGTGCGTTTTTTTCGCTTAAATATTCATCTCACGCCCGAACCATGCCTCATTCGGTATACCTGCCATATAGTAGGTATAGCGTGACGTGATATCCCTCGGCTACTGCTGTGCCACTGGGTGCTGCTTCTCCCGCTGGTGGTGGTGGGTTCTCAGCGCGTTATCGCAGACCCGTCTAGCCCCACGAAACGGTTCGTCATACCTCCGGTACCCGGCAGACATCATCCACCCCTTATTATTACCGAGTCATGTACGCCTCGGCGTCCGGCACGTGATCCTGCAACATATAGACTCACCCGGAGAATATATATGACCCCCGATATATCTGGTAGTATTTTATAGACCTCGCCCACCTCTCAGTGTGCATCACAAGAAAAGACTTTTGGGAAAGATCATCAGAAACAACGCCATTTAACTATAATTATTTTATTAGATTGAATGTAGAAAATACGTCATTTAAACATATAATAATAATTTCCTGAATCAGAATTCCCAATCTGAGTGCATTCAATAAAATAACCTCATATCAGAGAACTGTTGCCAAAAAGGCACCCAACAATTTACCACTTACTCCAAGGTACTAGGTTCTTAAATTCTTCTGACTTGGAAAGTCAAGAGGTATTCTAATTTGACATCATATTACGCGGGTCGACAGCTCAAAACGAAGTGTACGTCATGGGGGTTTTGAGGGGGAGGGGAGGTAATTGCTTTTCTACCCTAGCAGAAATGTACTCGGATTTGCCTTGTGTCACACGAGTAGCTGGCGAGGGCTGTCCTAGCTGTGCTAGTATTAGGATAGCTGGCGAGGGCCTAGCGAGGCACAGGCTTGATCGGGTCGCCAACTTGTCCCACGAGATGCTGGCCATCACGCATGCTATGTCACTGCCCATTCTTCCACGAGATGGCCTCGCGAGCGAAGACTCGTGAGTGCCTCGCGAGCGCCTCGCGTGCTGTATTCGGTAGTAGAACCTACGTGCCGCTGGCGAGCCCGCGTAGTAAGTTACTACCTATTGCTCCACGAGGTGGCCTCGCCAGCGCTCACAGTCTATCGCTACCAAGCATATGTATCAGCTGTTAGTGCTAAGTCCACGATCGAAGAACGAAGTCCATTGACAGCTGGGTTTAATTCGGTTATGTTACCGTTCAAGCGTCTGACCGGTAAAGTTAAGAACGACGTAATATAATTTTTCAAGGTATGTTTCTTTTGACAAGTATTGTTCTAATAAGTGCAGATAAGCTGTGATATAGATCGATAATTAACCTCCAAGAAACTCACTTCCTCTGTATCAAAATGTCTTGACTGTTACCTAGTATAATCGCTAATAATAAATTTTCTCCATCATAAATTGACTGGCTCAATAATATACCAATATTTAATATGAAATTTAATACATTATACAGATATATAGATCAAAAGTAGCAACAGAATACGATGGACAAAAAAGAATGGACACGAGTTTTGACATCAGCTCGTTAGAAAACACAGAGCAGTTCAGAAGTTCATACGTTCTCAACGTAAAGAACTCTCTACATCAAACTGTCGACAATCGGATGGAACTTCTGGTAAGAGATTTATTTTGCATCTATCATAGAAATCAGGCTGCGACACAGAGTCAAGCTGGATTCGCACAGTCCAATTCTCTTCTAAGGAATTCTCTGTCATCTCATACCATAATGAAAGTTAGTTAAATATTGCTACGCATAGAATATATGGACTCGAAAATGAGCCACGCCAGTTACTGTTGAGCAAAGCTTGCTATTGACTCGAAAATGAGCCACGCCAGTTACTGTCGAGCAAAACTCGCCATTTACTCGAAAATGAGCCACGCCAGCTGCTGCCAAGTAAAACTCGCCATATACTCGGCAGTCAGCCAGCCGAGTGACTGGCTATGACATGCGTTACACGCCAGACGAGGCCCTCGCCAATTTTCCTTACGAGTGCCTCGGCAATATACAGGGCTAACTCGCGTGGCCCTTGCCAAAAACTGGTCACTATTTCTGCTAGGGTAACCAGGTTTATAAGATATTTTACAGTAAGTCGAGCATAGTATATAGTCTCGTTGTCATAATGACATACGACAATTTTAAATAGAAGGATTGGTTCTCAAATGGTGAAGCTATGCTTACTAGCACAACTGATACTATATTTTAAAAAGTGAATACTAAAATTGGACAAATACGTATGATGTAGAATCGATATTTACTTCTGAAATTGCAGCGCGGAACAAATGGGTCGCGCGAAAAGTCGTGTTACAATACAGCCCGCGCAGAAAAAAGTAGTCCAGGATGGAGTCCCGGATGAAATGTTAGCAGTGCAGGCGGGAATACCGGATGGACTCTCAGATCACTTTCGCTTTTAATCCGATTCGTAAGTCGGCGTACTCCATCTCGGTCTCCATTCTGGACGGACCGCGAATTTCAGCTGTCCGATGGCAGAGTCCATCCTGTTGTCCGTTTTGGATTTTCGCCTGGACTATCTCGCAGGCCATACCGGACTCCATCCTGAACGGCCCGCGAATTGCGACTGTCCGATGGCAGAGTCCATCCTGGTGTCCATTTTGGATTCTCGCCTGGACTGTCTCGCAGTCCATCCTGGACTTCATCCTGGACGATCCATCTTGGAGTCCACCGGGACCAGACGGTGTCCAGACGGTCCATTTTGGATTCATACTACTTGAAAGAGGGGTAAACCCCTCGTGACAGTCCTGGCGAGAATCCAAAATGCACATATATCCATATATATTCTCAAGAATGCCTTATCATTCCTGCGGAGGAAATGGGTTATTATTATGACGATTATAAATAAAATTATTGTTCATGAACTCAAAGTACGAGAACTGGTATCTTTGACTTGAATTCATATTTCCTATTGTTACGTAGATACATTTGAATTTATTATGTTTAATATCCAATTTTAATAGGTCACTTATTGAATAAACTTAGTCACGCGGGTATTTTCATGTTTATCCTTGCAAGCCTCTGAAGAGCACTAAATCTCCACGAAATATAAATGCAGTACAAACCACCCTCAACTGGCCCAGAGGATTACCAACGAAGCGCTTTCTCCGGGAGGAAAAATAACTTGAACGGAGTTTCGCGCCGCACACTCATAATTGGACCCTCGGTCGGTCCTTTCAGCTTTTTTTTTCTTGTCATACCCTCGTTTCGTTCCTTACCCTTTTCCTCGATTCTGGATGCCAGTCAGCACGGACAAGGAGACCACCAAGCGAAAAAAAGAGAGCACAGAAAGAAAGGAAAGGAGCGGGCATCCCGCGTGGCTGCTCCGCTGACGAAAGGAATGAAAGATCTTCACTGCTTGTTTATGTTTTTTTTTGTTTTCATTTCTATGCCCAAGCTAAATTGAAAAATCTTTTTTGCCGAAAGCACACTCAATATTGAAGTCTCTCGAGACCACATCAAGTTAACCTCTTCTCATTAGCGCTGAGAGTTCTGATACGGGAAATAATGTGGGTATTTATTTGTGTACCTATATACAACGCTACGTTTACTGTCTTACCAGCAGGATTTCATATCGTTTCTGAAACGTCTCGAGAATGTAATACAGCAATACTCCATAGCGATGCACGCAGCTAACACAGAGGATATTCAGCTTTTCATATAGGTGAATATCCTTCTTTTGTCTCAACCAGTGGGTTCGCCGGAGAATTCGCGATGTGCTCTCGTACAGTTCCCCATGCATGAATGCAACCTTTACTGTATACGTCGAATGGCATACATCGGTATAAAAGAGAAATTCATAAATGCAAACCTTGTTCGTGACCACAAAGGCGACTTCAATCGTTGCGGAGTGACCTCAGTTAGTGTACCAACGACCTATATATATATGTGTGTGTGTGACCCTCTCTATCTCCGTAATTTCATTTCAAAGCGGTTTGAGCAATACCGTGAACACTCGCTTTCTGCACTATCTAGAAACAGCAACCGCATTCCTTTAGATTTTACGTTTCTTTCGCACCCACATGTGAATTATCAGCAATTTTTGTCTTCACCATTGACATTGCTCTCATCACTCAACACCTCTAGCTTTCTCCATATTGGATTCGATGATTAATACTAAATTACCTGAAATATGTCACTGCCTTAAATATTGCATTACCCGAAATATTTCATCACCTAATATTTAATTAAAAGTTGTTTATTACACAGCTTTCAAATGGTAACGTGAAATGAAACTTCAATCAAAAGTCTGACGAATCGGGTGTTAAAAAAATGCGCCGTTTATCTACTTCATAGTGGTGTGGAAGCGATAATACACATTTATTTATTTATTTAGACCCTCTGACTTTATTTAAAATCAGGCGATCTGGAGAGCGCACAAAGTGCACTATTCTAATCAAGAGTCGCGGTAGCGACTCGACGCCAAGTATTCAAAGGTCTGTCTGAGCGCACCCACGCTTATTATACCCGACGTCAGCCCTTTCTCGGCTGCTACCAAAGTGCAACTTGAAATATATCAGGCAATACGTCGCGGGGGCAAAATGTATTAGGTCCTATATTTTTTATTTATTTTTCTCTTTCAAATGAGTCCTGTCGCAATGAAATCGATTGAGGCAATGCTGATATCTGGTAAATCTTAATTTTGAAACTGTCAAAAAGTTTTCACGATTTGTTCGAACTCACACATGTTGTACGATTTGTCCCCTCGGATATAGGTGTATGTCCGTATTTGACGTTTTACTTGCACAGTCTCATTTAGTCTGCTATCGAATGTAAAACTCAAATTATCTCAGATAACACGTTCTTCACGTCAAATGTACCAGCGACAATATTTTTTTATTTTTTTTTTAAATGAAACCGGCCGCAAGAAAATCGACTCCCGTAATGCTGATATTACCCAGTAAACACTTAATTGAACAGCAATGTAACCTGGAAGTTACATGTGATTGTAATAATGTAACGCTTGCGTTATGTTGCGGCTATGTAACGTAGGAGTAACATGTGATGTTTCATTTGTTATATGCAGGTAATGTTACTGTTATGTGACATATTCTCGTTGCAGTTGCATAACAACAGCTATGAAACCGCAACGCAACGTGCAAGTAACAATTGGCAACATTGGAAAAACGTTGCACGGGAATGTAACATTTACGTAACATGCATATTACAGTGGATATGTAACATCGTAAACATGCACGTTATATAAATATTATATGCCGTAGTAGTTACGTTACAGTTATATAACGAAAGTGTGTAACTGTAATGCAACATGTATGTAACGATTGTAATGTAACTGTGGCGGTAGTCCGGTTATGTTACAGTTATGTAACGTGGCAACGTTGTAAGAACGTCACATATTCATACAGAATGTTATGTCCGCTAGGTGAATAACGACTCAAAAGTTTCTCGCTAGCGATTCGTGACCCTACCGTGTATAAGACTGAGCGACTTCGCAATTGAAAAGAAACAGTGGGATACCCTTCGGAGGTGACCTAACTGGTTAGCATTATTCGCTAATAGCTTGTTCTACTTTTAATTGTAGCAGCAATTTTTTTTTACCTTCTAAGGGTAGCGATTTCGCAACCCGTGGACTTTTGTGGACTTTCAGTCGACAAAAGAACCTCACGTGAAGTTACCTTTCGAAGTTGCGGTTTCGTAACTTTTACGTTACTTTGCATCAGTAAAATTACACACCATACAGGCAATATAACTGAATTGTAACGGTTATGTAACGTACGTTACATAACATGGTAACATTGTTGAGTGGGAAATAATAACTTACATGTAAGTCACAGGTGATGTTGCTGGTAACTTTTGGTCAAATTGCTGTTAAATTGCGGTTACTTTGTGCAACACAGCAGTTACATTACGCAACGTGCGTGCAACATAACTGAAATGTATATAATACATATCATGATAACATTGTTGAGTGGGAAATAATAACTTACATGTAAGTTACAAGTGATGTTACTTGTTACATTGGGTTACATTGCTGTAACAGAACCGTGTTTTCTGGGTAATAATAATTGTGAATATATTAATTTTCACGTTTCGTACGACCTCACACATCTCTGCTTTAAAAAACCCCTCTGACAAACTGCCTACCAGTCGTTTCAGTCACCGGACGAGCCTCACATGCTTGAATATTATTCAAAAATATTCTACAAATTTCACGGAGCAGTGAATAAGAAGAAAAAAGCCAGTCAGTGCTAAATGGATAATCTTGTACGAGCTTGATGGTTGATTGAAGATCTACTGCAGAGGCACAATATGTCACCAATAAGTAAGTTCAATACAAAACGCTATTTATTTTTAACGAGTTTACTTTTGTTTGCAATTAGACTCAATTCTTATAGTTTTGCATAATTATGGAAATTATTCCATACCAATTTGAATTTGAGTGGTGCAAGTAAAAAAAAAAGTTTCTTTTGTAAATTATATGGACTATGCTTCCCACCGAAGTAAATTTTTGTTATTATTCCCTCCCTTCAGGATGAACCTGAAGGATTTTTACGTGACACGACTAACCGGTTGGATCAATTTGTTGCATCAAAACCAGATTTATGGGTTTCGCATTCTGCACATGATCCAGAGAACACTGATCGAAGGATTGGTTTTCGCTATAAGGATAACTACCCTTCACCGAAGAAAAAATAACAAATAATCCCCTCCGTTGAGACCAACCGCCTGGGACAATCAGTTGCTTCGAAAATGATTTGACTAGATCAATGTTGTAAGTCCCCATTACTTTAAGATGATGTGCTACATGTCGTCTGTCTTTCTCAGATCGCCATAAGTGCGAGTGAGATAGCTGAATCTTCCCGAATTGTTATTCTTCGCCACGGTTGATTTTTCGAATAAAAGTCGAGAAGTACCGACTACAGAGTGCCAAGATGCAGTCAGTACTTCTCATATTTTGCCTGAAATATCAATTGTAACCAAGAACAACGGTTACAATTGATACAATTGAACGGTTTACAGTTTTTGTTCCCGACCGAGCAGTAGCACATCATCATAAGAATTAAAGTTTACACATTAAAGTTTACACTCTGCGTGTCATCCAGAAAACGCTGCTCCAAGGATTGCCCTTCCCTAGGTCTCATTCTCTTCGCAGTTACACCATTTAAGCGAAGCAATTTATTTTAAAGGCCATACTTTAAAAGATCCCTGTCTCAGATGCCAGAATTATTATGAAATTGTATACATTTCCCTAAAACTCTGCTTTAAGGACCTTGTCGATTTAAAGAATATACATTGAGTCGAAAACCAAAATCACAAGCAGCATCAAATGAAAAAGCACTACAAGTGGCTTTCAGATCAAGCCAGTCAATGGATTACAGTTATCAATACAGGGAATATGCAGTGAATCGAGAACCAAAATCCATCGAACAACTTGATCTGAATGTGACGACGAGTCCATTTTTATTTGACATTGCTTGTGATTGGACCAGTCAATGGATTTTGCTTGTGAATCTAAGGAATATGCATTGAGGCTAGAACCAAATTCATAACGAGCGTCAAATAAAAAACATTCGCAGTAGTTTTCAGATCAAGCTAGTCAATGGATTATAGTTATCGATGCAGAGAATATGTAATGAGTCGAGAACCAAAATCTACTGACCTGTGCAAACACAAGCAACGTAAAATGAAAAAAGACTCGTAGTCACTTTCAGATCAAGCTGGTCCACGGATTTTGGTTCTCGATTCACTGCATCAACCAATTCACTCCATTTTGGTTCTCCATTCACTGCATCCAAATTCACTCCATCCTGGACTCCATCCTAGACTCCATCCTGGACTCCATCCTGGACTCCATACTGGACTCCATACTGGACTCCATATTGGACTCCACCTGGACGATCCTAGTGTCCACCAGGAGGTTGACACCAGGACCGTGTCCACCTTCAGCACCGTGGTGTCCAGACGACCCATTTTGGACCATTCTTACTACGTCAACGGAGGGTAGACCACTCGTTTGTAATCGAACTCAGGACAGCTATCCAGTCTTATATACGCTCAGGCTTCAAGTCACTTGCGAGAAACGATGCGTCCGTTTGCCATCTATCGGCATCATGCGAAACACGACTACACAATGCTCCGCTAGATGCCGAGCGGTCTTATAACGGTATATAAGAAGAAAACTGACTTGAGTTCGACTACACACGAGGGGTCTGCCCTCCATGGACGTAGTAAGAGTGGTCCAAAATGGATCGTCTGGACACCAAGGTGCCCAAGGTGGATAAGGTCTGGTCCTAGTGTCAACCTCCTGGTGGACACCAGGATCGTCCAGCATCGAGTCCATAATGGACACCAGGATGGATTCTGCCATCGGATAGCCGTAATTTGTAGACAGTCCAGGATGGATTGCGGGACAGTCCAGGCGAGAATCCCTAATGGACACCAGGATAGATTCTGCCATTGATCTGAGAGTCCATCCAGTATTCCTGCCTGAACTGCCAAGATTCCATCCGGGATTCCATCCTGGACTCCTTTTTTCTGCGCGGGTAACGACATGGCTATATTTTCTATGGTTACCATTTGGTGTACGCTGTCATTCCAGCCGTCGTGGTTTTATAGAAAATATAATTGAAGTATTATTTTGCGTGTGAGGTGATCGACCTTACGTCTCGATTCTGGACAGCCCCAAGAAAATGTTGATAGATCAGGTGAAGAATGAGTCCAGTGCGATTTTTTCATTGCAAAAATAACGCGAAAAAAATACATAAAAATGAAATTGTAAAAAATATTACCATAAGGCTTATAAATATTGTCCAAATTTATAAATTATATTTGAAATAAAACGTAATGTACTCTTCTGGACAAAAACATTTTTTCTTCGTTCCGTTTTAACGCATTTTTAAACCGTTTCAACTTGCTCCGCTACGGCGCAAGATAGGTCTTTTTTCCGGGATTCGCGATTTATAAAATTACTGTCAGTAATTTTATAAATTTTATAAAATTACTGTCAGTAATTTTATAAATTGGGATTCGCAATTTATAAAATTACTGTCAGTCTCTAAAGCCAAAGAATTCCTACAGCTGCAGCTGCAGAATCGTTATGTAAAAACATTTCATAATAATTTTTGTTCCCAACATGATTAAAACCATAAACTACCGTATGTCCAAGAATACTCAAATGTATTAGTGATGAAATACGTTCAATTGAATTATCGCATACTTAAAAATAAAAGCGAAATTCGTATAGTACAATCCTTGACGGTTTCTAATCTCATACGACATCAACGCTGTGTGCTCATACTGCAAATACAGCAGTCGAGCTGGTCCAGATCTTTTGAAGAACTGGGGCATGTAGGAGCGTGTTTGTTGCTTCAGCTTCGACTTCGGGAAGGTAACGAGGTGGAGTTGCTTTCTTGTCCTGGGCACGGTTCCCCGGCGACGGTAGTACTCATCCACTGGCACACATACACACGTACACATGTACCGGTGCACATACACAGGTCACATCTTCTATATAGTAGCAGCCTCTGTTGAAGCTCGGCGTTACTGCATTTGAAGTTCGATGCACTCGTGCCACGTTACGCGTAATGTTTGGCTACATTGTGGAGCCACCAAGTACCTGAGGGAGGATTATAATGTCGATGAGTGGTCCTATGCCTTTGGGACCTAGTTACGTCAACCATGTGTCTCTATATTCACCCCACAGCAATGATATGTATGTATTTATACCACGTACGTCATAGTAAACATAAAGCTTTGCGAATACACCGTAGGCTCCCCAACTTCGCCAACAAACCTTCCTGGTGAACCAAACTCCGGGTAATTGATTTATTAAATTCTCTAGTTCCACCCTTCTGCACTCAGAGAAATTGTGGTAGGCGTGGCAACTACCGAGCAATAACTATTTATTATTAGTCTTTGCGACTTTTTATATGTACCTGAATCATTTCCATGGCCGTAATAACTGTAATTGCTAACTAATTAAAGGTAAATAACAGGAAGGAATGGCGTTTTCTGGCCTAGCAAGTCTATTGCTAAAACAGGGGCCATCCATAAATGACGTCATCACGGATTTGATCTTTTTGGAACCCCCCTTCCCCTGGTCACGTATTGTCACAATTGCAAAGCCCTCCCCCCAAACGTGACATCACGCAATCTCTCCTGATCTCCCGCCCCCATAAAGTAAAAATAATTTCAATTTTTGTATTATAAAAAAAACGTTTTATATACTATATTCGGGTGGTCCATTTTGGCATTCTGGACCATCCGGGTGTCCATCAGGAAGCTGACACCAGGACCAGACCGTGCCCACCTTGTGCACCTACGTGTCCAGACGATCCATGTAGGATCACTCTTACTACATCAACGGAGGGTAGGCCTCTCGTGTGTAGTCGAATTCAAAACAGCTTTCCAGTCTTATATACGCTCAGGCTTCAAGTCACTTGCGAGAAACGCTTCGACCACTCGCCATCTAGCGGAGCATTGTGTATTAGTGTTTCGCATGATGCCACTAGATGGCAAACGGACGCACCGTTTATCGCAAGTGACTTGAAGCCTGAGCGTATATAAGACTGGAAAGCTGTCCTGAGTTCGACTACACTCGCGGGGTCTACCCTCCGTTGACGTAGTAAGAGTGGTCCAAAATGGATCGTCTGGACACCAAGGTGCCCAAGGTGCACGCGGTTTGGTCCTGGTGTCAACCACCTGGTGGACACCCGGATCGTCCAGGATGGAGTCTAAAACCATCCAGGATGGATTCTTCCGACGGACAGCCGAGATTCGCGGACCGTCCAGGATGGAGTCCGTGATGGACGGCGAGACCGTCCAGGCGAGAATCCAAAATGGACACCAGGATGGATACTGCCACCGGGCAGCCGAGATTCGCGGAACGTCCAGGATGGAGTCCGGTATGGACTGCGGGACAGTCCAGGCGAGAATCCATAATGGACACCAGGATGGATTCTGCCGTCGGACAGCCGAGATTCGCGGACCGTCCAGGATGGAGAGCGCCGACTTCCGGATCGGATTAAAAGCGGAAGTCGGCTGAGAGTCCAGGATGGAGTCCCGCCTGGACTACCAAGATTCCATCCTGGACTCCATCCCGGATTGTTTTTTTTTCTGCGCGGGAGAAATGTTACGTCAAGTTTGCAAAAATTAAATAATTTCGACAATCTTACACGTTTTGCACGTTAACGAAAGAATTTACCGCGCGCTAGTTAAGAAATATAAAATATTTCCTTGACTACAACTGACGATAGTATCGTTAACGCAAGCCTGTTTTCGGGTCTAATCTTTCGAAAAATAACCCAGGATTAGGCTAAAGATTCTACTTTTGTAGAGGTGAAAACGAGGATAATTTGTGTATTTACGATGATGTTGATATATATTTTCCTTACTTACGTTGTTATACTTTGAACTTACGTGATATTTACCGTGTAATTGATCTTGTTATACGACGTGGAGATGGCTTCTTCTTCTGGTCAGTTATTCGAATGATAATTCCGTAGAAGTCTTGGGTATCGGAGAATCGCGGGATGACGGAATCAAATATGAGAGATATTTAATTTTGCAGCTTAATGGTTGTTTATTCCAACAAAAATATAGCGCAACGTAAATCAATATTTTACCGATATCCACCGAAAAAAAGTCGGGGGCGTACTTAAAATGTTAAACAGTGGTTCGATAAATTGGCGTCGATTTCTAATACAATGATGTAGTAAAAACAAAAGTTTTGACTTCTAAATCCACTAGTCGTGTTACAATCGGAATATTCACGCAAGTTTTCTCAAAAGAATTGTTCAAAGCATGAGGTTGCTTGTATGACAATGGGTCAAAGACTGACAATACCTCTGACCGTAATAAAGATCGGATGGTGCGTGGAAGATGATCGACGAGACCCCATTGTCCGGTGCTTTTATACAACTGTGTACCCCTTCTCCTAACTTATTTCTAGAGTCTACTTTTAATTAGGCTACCAGACGCGTCCCCGCAGGTCGTTCGGAAGTTTGGGAGGGTGACATATGAGTCTTCGATATCGATATACCTTGAACGTGTTACGGCTAGCCTAGTAACCGCTTCACCCATACATGTCCCTTAGCAAGATGATACACGCTTCCCATTGTTCCTCGCGTCTTCGGGTCGGCTGAGATTAAGTCTCATATCTGATAGGCGAATTTCGTATCGGACATTCCAGTTCTATTTTGATTGCAGAATAAATTATGCCCGCTTGTCTTTCGCGAGGGCTATTATATTGTGAACTGGAAGATCGAATAACGCAAATAATTTTAATAACTGTTTGCTACATATTTCATTAATTGTCATGCTTGTGGTTAAAATATATTTTGTTAATTAATATAATTTCTTTAATTATTTTTATAAATTCCAAGTTTAACGATTAAAACATTATTGCTTAATTTGTCAAGATTCCATCATTATTTATTTGGAGGGAGAGTATTTGTCATTTGAGTCGACTCTTCTTTATTCTCGATCGATTACGTCGGAAAAATTATCAATGGAGAAAACTGAACAATAATTAATTTTAATAATATGATAAATGAGATCACCGACATTTTTGTGCCAAACAATCTTTTTGGAGAGTTTCAATCTCAAGCCGAAATTCTGAGAAATAAAGTTAAATCTTTATTTGATTATCAGTTTTTCGGGGGAGATATCAGTCGTTTTATTAGTCCCGTATGAGGGTTGTTAATAATAGTTCTTAGATGGTTGGAGGATTTTCCAACAGAACTCATTTCTTTCCGACGAAAAGGTCGGGTGAACCGGGCAGCAGCCTCGGGTTAGATTTTAGGTTCTCTACCTTTGTCATCGACAATGAGAGAACTCTTCAACTATTATATCTTTTTAATCCCCGGCCACTTGGCTAGTGATTGAACGGTCCAGTGCTGGCGCAGCGATTCTCATTTGAATTCTTTCTTGAATCTTTATGATAAAGTTTCCGAAGCAAATTTTCTAAGTATTTTCGAAATATTTTGCGAAGTTACATCGTGACGTAACAGAAAACAAGTCACATGGACGAACAATGAATCTATCACTTTGTATTTGTCAGACCTACAATGGTTTCTCAGAGAGAACACTAAACCACGTACGTTAATCAATTCCAGCAAAATCAATCTAAATCTTTGTTTTCACGAAAAAAATGCACAAAAAAACATCGCACAATGGTTTTTTTATGTTGCTAAAATATTTCATATGTGTAATTTCAACATTGAAATGTAATGATTTTTATGTGACTGCGTCTCCGTAATCTTTACCACACGGATTGGTGAATGGCTTATAAATGATTAATTCTCTCATGATATCCTAATCAACATCTGTCCATGCATCATCTGAGCTTTGTCGAACGAGACGATCAACATGCAAATTGATAAAGCTCACGCAGTATAGGGCAAATGGGTGAGGAGGGAAAGGGCGTCACTTCAGGCCACGATGCGTTCTCGACATTCAGCTCAATTGCATTCATCCGTGACTTTCGTCGATGACGTACCTGCGCTTCGCTATACAACCGGACATATTTACATACGTTGTGCCTGTGCATAACCCCTTTAACACAACGAAGCGAACCTGCACCACCATCCCGCTAGAGATTTCATCCACCTCTCTCGTTCCTCCAGTATTCTAAGCGTTGTACACGTTGTTGTATGGGTGCACCGGTATAGCTGCAAGTTCTCCTACTCGGTAACCCAAGCGTACAGTGGCCCGGTACCGCGTTTCAATCGTGCGTAATAATGCCAGGGGGATTAATGGGACGCCGGCGAATAGTCGGCATTTATGGTCAATCGCAATCGCGTGTGCAGCGTTCGACGCCCCCACCGCATCCCCTTCTACTACCCTAGCCGATGCCACTCGCCTCGTTTTACCTCGTCCTCCTATTAATCTAGGAATAATTGGCCTAACGCACGAATCCCAATTCAACCAGGCGTATATATTTTCTGGATCGACGGAGATCATTGTTAAAAGGAATACAGGCCCTAGCAGTGATCACCTCTCGTCAAGATATCCTTGAGGATTATTTACCCGTCAGCGAGAGATGCGATAGGATATCTTGTGTAGAAAATGATTAGAAATGCCCTTCAATAATATAGGGCTTCATCGGACTTCAATGTGAATGCCGTAATAGAGATTTTCGTAACCAATTAGAGACCTACTCAGGAAATTCTAGGTTCCGATGGCGAAATTTTATAAAGCTTTGTTAGGAAAGTAAATTGCGATCCCGATCAGGCTCCATCATTATTCCGAGTTTAAATGAAACATTGGCGCTAATTAGGCTTAATCGCGGGACCCTCAATAGGATCAACCATATTTGCGCGTCATAGTTGTCTTGCCACCGCCGCCGTTGCCAGTACTCGGATGGGTGGCCCCCTCACTGCCGAATTTTTCGTGCGTGTGCGTGTGCGTGTGCGTGTGCGTGTGCGTGTGCGTGTGCGTGTGCGTGTGCGTGTGCGTGTGCGTGTGCGTGTGCGTGTGCGTGTGCGTGTGCGTGTGCGTGTGCGTGTGCGTGTGCGTGTGCGTGTGCGTGTGCGTGTGCGTGTGCGTGTGCGTGTGCGTGTGCGTGTGCGTGTGCGTGTGCGTGTGCGTGTGCGTGTGCGTGTGCGTGTGCGTGTGCGTGTGAGTGTGCGTGTGCGTGTGCGTGTGCGTGTGCGTGTGCGTGTGCGTGTGCGTGTGCGTGTGCGTGTGCGTGTGCGTGTGCGTGTGCGTGTGCGTGTGCGTGTGCGTGTGCGTGTGCGTGTGCGTGTGCGTGTGAGTGTGCGTGTGCGTGTGCGTGTGCGTGCTCAGAACCCGCCTTGTTACTCCACTATAATGCGACGATAAAATATCCTTGGTCAAAACATCCACGAATACCAAAATATTCGTTGCTGAAATATCCGTGCAAAATATTCCGGTTGGAAGATTTGATAAATTATACAGAAGCATACTCTAACATCACTGTTGCCACTTTGCGGACATCAGAACTAAAAGTCTGCATTTTGTCCAGTACTCATGTTCCCGAAAAAATTATAATATTACAACCGTTCACAGTGCCAATCATTGAACCCGAAGAATGACATTACTGCAACTAATAATTTTTCGCCATGGACCAATTACTGCCAGCTTAGCGGAAAACAAGAATGTTTACTTATAAACTCAGATTTCTCAGTTAAGCGGATAACGTGTCTTATCTTCATTTATCCGCTCGACTGCGATATTTCATTTAATGTTTTTTCTCTTTCGCAGAGAAGAACTTGTAATGTTTTCGGCAGGCAAAAGTCATCGGAGCTATTGCAAGATCAGTTACAGTCACGTTTCCCGTTTAAGAGTTAGACGAAGAGGAATGGGATGAAATTTCTACTTTTCCCAGTGACGCGGTCTTTCAACAGATGATGTGGCATCTCAACCGCGGGCGGCGTTGATCATCCAGATGGAGTTGGCAAAGGAGGTCCACCTGGCGTTTATCCTCTTTTCGCCCAAGACAGGAACGAAAAAAGGCAGAGGTTTGCATGAGTAATGCGACGGATGAGAGATTTCGAAAATGTAAGGACGAGCGAAAGAAGTGGTGAAGGAGGGACTCAGAGGGCCATCCTGGGAAGATACGTTATTCCTTTATTCGGGTCACGAAACTTCCTCAAAGCCGATGAAAATCCCACCTGCCAACCTACCATGTCGACACTCGTTAGGGTTATCGATTCGGACAAGACATCCCGTTAGCTCTCATGTCTTCTGGTTCCATCTCGGTTCCAGTAACTTCAACTTCTACATCGTACCTCATTTTCGTCGATCACCTCACTCTCGACACTACGACCATGAATACGAGATTATCTAACTGGCATCTTACTTCATGTTCTAAGACCGCAAAATATATTTGTTTATGAATGCAATAAAGTTGATTGTACAATATGAACGCGTACTGATATAATCTCTCACCGTATTAAATGGTTGACGCAGTTTGTCAAAACCTTTTACATCTATATTGCTTTAGAGTCCAAATGCAGAAGAGTGTTTGCGCCGATCAGTTGGTTGATGATCAGATAAGCTTTTCCACCGACGAAAATCTATGTGGTATTTAGGAACTTGGTCTGAGCATAATTTGTTCAAAACCAAAATAATAAATGGTTTCTCATTCATCATTAATTTAAATTTAGAATAATGCGCGAATTCTTATTCGTAATTCGTTTCGAGTGCTAATAATAACCATTGTCGTTCTTTCATTATTTAATTCGTCTCAAAGTAACGAATTATTTTCCTTTTATCACTTATTTCGAGTCTAAATACTGAATTGTTTTCTATTCATTATTTATTACGAGTAGAAATAATTAATTATTTTTCGTTTACCATTCGTTTTAAGTCTAAATAATAAAGAATCGTTAATTTGTCAGTTGCTGTGGATTAATCGCACCGAGTCAGCCTATCGATTCTTTATTTAAACTCGAAATATGCACATAATTTGGTAATTCGTTACTTAAGCTCTCATTGCATAACGAATGAAAAATCATTTTTTAAATTTAAACTCGCAATACATAAGAATTGCAAATAACTCGTTATTTGAACTCATAATCATAACGAGGGAGAGTACATTTACTATTTAAATTCGAAATGAATAACGAGTGAAGAATCATTCATTACGTGAAGAAAAAAGAAAATACCGAATTAAAATCCATTTATATTTTAATGGTTTATTTAAATATTTTTTCATTGAATGGCGACTATCCCCGCTCGTTTCGAACAACCGCCGCAACTTTTAATTGGACGACTATAGGAACCTTTTCTCCTCCCTTTTCTTCATGTCCCCTACGCTCGCATCCTCATCGTCGTTGCACCCGTCTCCGATGGCGTCTGCTGTGTGCTGCGCTCGAGCGCATTATAGTGCCCTCGTCGCCTTTATTAATCACGTGGGATAACTTAGTGAAGTGAACTCGTGGAAGCTATCAGACTCTTATCAACAGGCTTGGCTGTTGCCGTCTCTCATCCTAGTGTTTACTACCATCGTGCTTTGTGACTTTAACTCGGATGGTCCTGACAACATCACAAGAGCTTGATATTCTTTGAACCCGCACGGAAAGAAATGTTTCGTTGTGGCAACTACGTTTTCGATTTGCTGTACACGATGTCTAAAAAATTAATTGCCTCAACCATATCGAATATTCACCCACCTCAACTGCCTCAACCATATCGAATATTCGACCACCTCAACTATTCACGATTAGTTCTCGCGAGATTAGTTCGGTTAACTAATCCAATCGTTGGGACTACCACTCGAATAGTTGGGACTACCATTCGAATCGTCGGTATTATCATTCGAATCGTCGGTATTGCGATTCGAATCGTTGGTATTACCATTTGAGTTGTAAGATAAATAGAATAATCGATTGGTTGTGTCAACTCATTTCTTGGTTATGGCAACGAATGTGTTTTTTCCGTGCGTAATTTCTATTAATCCAATTATCTGTATTTGATTTATGGAAATCATTAAAAACCCGAACTGTCAACACTCAGGGATGTCGTGGTATTCTTGTCAACTAGAAGCGATAACTATCATTTCTGGCCCACAGTACTATTATAATTATTATATTTACTGTTCGAACAAATATTAATTGGTTATGTTAAGTTTTGAATTAGATAAATAATAACCCGAGGTAATTATTTATATATAGGTAAATGGAGTCGAGGAGTCGCTTCCCGTCGAACCGAGATTCTTTTAAAATCTATCTGAGAATCTCGGTCAGCTTCTTAGCGAGATTCGTTAGTGGGTAGCTGAAAATAAAAAGAATCTCTATCAGAATCTCGCCCAGCGAGATTCTTTTCATTTTCATTGAAAATGAAATGAATCTATATCAAAGAAGATCTTTACGAATATCGAAGGACTGCTAACACTAATTAGTTAGTACATCAACGAAGGTTCAACTCCTCGTGTGTAGTTGAACTCAGAGAAGCTTTCCAGTCTTATATATATGCTGAGGCTTCAAACCACTTGCGAGAAACGCTCCATCCATTCGCCACCTAGTGACATCATACGAAACACTGGTGGACAATACTCCGCTAGATGGCGATGGAACGAAGCTAACCTTCGTTGATGTCCTAACAAATTAGTGTTAGCAATATTAAAATATTCGTAAAGATCTTTTTTATATAGATTCTTTTCATTTTCAACGAAAATGAAAACGAGAAGAATCTTGCTAAGAAGCTGGCCGAGGTTCTCTAGAATCTCGGCGAGATTCTGATAGAGATTATTTTTATTTCCAGCTACCCATAAAAGAATCTTTATCAGAATCTCACTGAGATTCTAGAGAATCTCGGCGAGATTCTGATAGAGATTCTTTTTATTTTCGGCGAACCCCTAAAGAATCTCGGTAAAAAGCTGGGCGAGATTCTGATGGAGATTCTTTTTACTTTCAGCTACCCTCTAAAGAATCTCGGTAAGAAGCTGGCCGAGATTCTCTAGAATCTCAGCGAGATTCTCAGATAGATTTAAAAAGAATCTCGGCGCAACCGTGATTTTCGCCGATTCGCGCCGAGAATCATCGTAAGAATCTCGGCGAGAATCTTCTTAAGAATCTCGACCAGATTTTTTTTTTCTATGCGGGTAGTCATCTATACAGGTGAGTCGTGCCCTCCTAAGATCTGAGGAAGGGACCAAAGTATTGATGCGGCTCGAAACGGGATTTTCTAGGATCTGGCTCGTTTCTGCTTGCGCTTGTCATTTGCCCGAAGTTCTCGTCTCGAGCGTTCAGCATGAAATTTAAAGTAGTTATGTCAGGAAGGCTAATCAAACAGATGTTCATGAACTTTTGGCCTATTGCAATTGAGCTATTCAGCTTTAATTCTCCAAAATTTGGATGGTTCTTACCGACAAATTGAATAAATAATGAATACTGGAAAAGTGATCTTTTTACTCGGCGCTTATGGGAGTGTTGACGAAATGAATTTTTCGATCGAGAATTAACATACTTAGATTAAAGACAGAGAAAAGATAAAAAGTACCGCGAATTTAAAAACTATTTGCGAATTTTTGCGTATTATAAAGAAATGAAGTCATGGGACACATGCCAAAGTAATCTAATATTAAAGTGCACGATTCCGGGCCATATGACGTTACCTAACGGAGCTATCATCCGATTTCCAAATTGTCGTGGTAAAAACGAAGTCAAATTCGCTCTGAAAAAATAATTTACTTGCAATAATTGTGTTGTGTTGCAAATAATAATTGTATGTGCTCATTGCAACAATTTTCACAAATCCTCGATTATTTTTGGCATTATCATTGTCACAGTCAGAATTCAATATATAATAAACTTTCAATGTCATATAGACGCTGCTGTCTATGACTCTGACTGGTTAGGTTATAAGAAGGTTATGTTCAGAAGCTGGAACATAACCTTCTTATTGTTCGAAATACTATAGTATGATTTTTGGTTTTACTGACTGTAGGCCTCAACTTTCTTATGGTTTATCGTTGATCTATTTCAACTTTCTTAATTCTTTAAAACGACAACCAGACTTAGCAGAACCCGAATGAAAAATGTTTAGTAAAAAACGAGTGTGCCTATATATATGGTGTTTACTTATATAGTGTTCGGAAAACCTTTCCTGCGGGAATTGGAGCGATAACATGTTGCCCAGAGGCTATAGAGGGACCGCCGTAGCAGCAGCATATACGCTACTGGCAAAGTACGTACTGGAAATGGGAAAAGAAGAAAATGAATTGCCGGCTGCACTTACGTTGTGGTTCACGAGCGGAGAGGCTCGTGCGCACCGTTACCGGAGGGATTGCGAGAGGAAGAAAAGCTAACGATCCCCGTCGCAAGCCTGACTCGTCGTGCTCGTTTCGCCTCCACTAAGTCCTGACTACTTGCCACTCATAATTGCAATGCAAAGTCAAAGAAACCTCTAATTAAGAAAATAATTAGTTAACAAACATCGCGGGTCTGTTTGCCATTCTTGGGCACCGGTTCTAATAAACGAATGGCCACGCTGACACCATATCCGATAATATCTTTGTGCCGTACTTTTAATTACTAAATTCTACATAATTAATTTCTAAGAGAATAGTACATAATTATTGTTGTTCATTTTATTCTGCACTGCATTTGTTTGACGCCTTTCTAATTTATTTTGACGGATATAGAGAGCGATTACCATATTTAGAATCAGAGCTAAATTTTAACAAGCATTAGGCATAAATTTCGAAAATACAGTTTTGAGTGAAACGCATCGAAAGTTTTTACATGTTAAAAACATAAAAAAGGCTTCGAAATTCAGTCTAAAACTTTTACAACATATACACAGGATGTTATACTAACGCGTTATGAGAGAAGAAAAAATGTCGATTTTTTATGCTCATAAGTATGTAGCTCCTCTTACAAACAAATGATGTAACAAAAATTATCCCAATTATCTACTGCTGTTATTTCTTGCAAAATACTTTATAGCAATGCACACCAAAAATTAGCACTGACTTAATTGATATAAAATACTCTGACCTTCTTAAATAGACATTACATTTTATATGACGCTTAACTTCTTATCTAAAATCGTTCATGTACCATACCTCGATTACCGAGTTAATGAATTATATCTAGTCTGCTTAAACTCTATATATAGGGGTGTGCGGGTTCTCGAAAATTTCGCGTTCTCGATGCTCGAGTCGGGTTCAAGTTTTCTCGATCGGGTACGAGTCGAGTTCAAGCAACCCGAAAACCTCGAGAAAACTCGAAAATATCGAGAAAACTCGAAAATATCGAGAAAACTCGAAAATATCGAGAAAACCCGTAAATCTCGAGAAGACCCGAAACTCAAGAAAACTCGAAAATCTCGAGTAAACCCAAGAATCTCGAAAAAAACACGAGAATGTCGAGAAAACTCGAATATCTCAACAACAAAATCGCTTATATTCAATGTATACCTACCTTAAAAAAGACATTCACAATCGCAGTTCTAGATATTTCTGAAGACAATTTTTCGAGTTGCGATTGTTCGATGATGATTGTGCTATAGGACCCACTTTAATTATCTGCGGTTTCGTTAACAGAAGAAGTAAATCTAAAGAAGTAAAGAGATACATCTAAAAAGATATGTAATAAAAAAAATGTACAGAGTGAAAACAACAGGACTGTGTAATGGCAAAATTACAACAACAAATATAGTGAATAAAAATATATTCAACGCGATATTACATTATATTCTTTTCTTGATGTATTGTACTGAATGCATATTTATGATTTAGATAATATCAAATCATATTTTCGAGTTTTCTTGAGGTTTTCGGGTTTTCTCGATATCTTCGAGTTTTCTTGAGGTTTCCGGGTTTTCTCGACATTTTCGGGTTCCTCGAACCCGACCCGAACCCGATCGAGAAAACTCGAACCCGACCCGAACCCGAATTTTCGAGAACCCGCACACCCCTATCTATATACAATCTCTCTATATTATAAAACGATTTCGCTGCCGCCGCCGCCGCCGCCGTGCACAAGACGGTAGTTTAGTCAATCGGCCAACATCACGGAATGACTAAGGTCACGAAGTGGCTAAAGTCACGGAGAGGCTAACCTGACGGAGCGGCTAACCTCATGGAGTGACTAACTTCATCGGTTTGATTAAAATTGCAAAAATTTCAAAATTTCAAAAAATTTCAAAATTTCAAAAAAAATTAAAATTTCAAAAAATTTCAAATTTTCAAAAAATTTCAAATTTTCAAAAAATTTCAAATTTTCAAAAAATTTCAAATTTTCAAAAAATTTCAAAAAATTTCAAAAAATTTCAAAATTTCAAAAAATTTCAAAATTTCAAAATTTTAAAAAACTTCAAAATTTAAGTAAATTTCAAAAAATTTAAAAAATTTTTGAAATTTAAAAAATTTTTGAAATTTCAAAATTTCAAAAAAATTCCGGCCGCCGCCGTGTCAAGAATCAAGGGACTTAGAAACATTGGGGCCGTCAAGAACCTATAGAACCTAAAGAACCTTAAGAACCGAAAGAACTTGAAGAACCTAAAGAACCTAAAGAACCTAAAGAACCGCCGGCGTGTTAAGAATCGAGTGGACTTAGAAAAATTTGGGGGGGGGGGGGTCTGTGAGACAACAAGCCCGTATTTGTCTAAGTCCTTTTCCAAAAACATAGGTCCCCCAAGGGTGCGGGGCCCTTGGAGGGGGGGGGGGGGGCACCGTTGCGGAACAGCACTCTTGCGGGGGGGCACCCTTGGGCGCGGGGCGATTGCGAGCGGGCGCAGCGCCCGAGCCACAATAAAATCCTAGTTTATATATATAACTAACGGTGAACTTGGATTTATAAATTAATTGTGTATAGAGTGTGTTACGTCCTAGCGATATTTCCATCCGTTCTCCCCGCGCAGAAAAAAATAGTCCAGGATGGAGTCCAGGATGGAGTCCCGGATAGAGTCTCAGATGGTGTCCGCCGACTCCGGCTTTTAATCGGATCCCGGAGTCGGCGGACTCCATCCTGGACGACCCGTGAATCTCGGCTGTCCAATGGCAGAATCCATGCTGGTGTCTATTATGGATTCTCACCTGGACTGTCTTACAGTCCATCCCGGACTCCATCCTGGACGACCCGTGAATCTCGGCCGTCTGATGGCAGAATCCATCCTGGTGTCCATAATGGATTCTCGCTTGGACTGTCTCCCAGTCCATCCTGGACGGTCCGCGAATCTCGGCAGCCCGATAGTAGAATCCATCCTAATGTCCATTATGGATTCTCGCCTGGCACAGTCCATCCCGGACTCCATCCTCGACGGTCCACGAATCTCGGCTGTCCGGTGGCAGAATCCATCCTGTTGTGCATTATGGATTTTCGCCTGGACTGTCTCGCAGTCCATCCCGGACTCCATCCTGGATTCTCGCCTGGACTGTCTCGCAGTCCATCCCGGACTCCATCCTGGATTCCATCCTGGACTCCATCCTGGACGATCCGGGTGTCCACCTTGGGCACCTTGGTGTCCAGACGATCCATGTTGGACCACTCTTATTACGTCAACGGAGGGTAAGCCTCTCGTGTGTAGTCGAACTCAAAACAGCTTTCCAGTCTTATATACGCTCAGGCTTCAAGTCACTTGCGAGAAACGCTTCGACCGCTCGCCATCTAGCGGACCATTGTGTATCCGTGTTTCGCATGATGCCACTAGATAGCAAACGGACGCACCGTTTCTCGCAAGTGACTTGAAGCCTGAGCATATATGAGACTAGAAAGCTGTCCTGAGTTCGACTATACACGAGGGGTCTAACCTCCGTTGACGTAGTAAGAGTGATCCAAAATGGATCGTCTGGACACCAAGGTGCCCAAGGTGGGCGTGGTCTGGTCCTGGTGTGAACCTCCTGGTGGACACCCGGATCGTCCAGGATGGAGTCCAGGATGGATTCTTCCGTCGGGCAGCCGAGATTCCATGGACCGTCCAGGATGGAGTCCGGGATGGACGGCGAGACCGTCCAGGCAGGAATCCAAAATGGGCACCAGGATGGATACTGCCATCGATCAGCCGAGATTCGCGGACCGTCTAGGATGGAATCCGGGTTGGACTGTAAGACAGTCTAGGGGAGAATCCATAATGGACACTAGGATGGATTCTCCGATTGGACAGCCGAGATTCACGGGTCGTCCAGGATGGAGTTCAGGATGGACTGTAAGACAGTCCAGGTGAGAATCCATAATGGACACCAGGATGGTTTCTCCCACTGGACAACCGAGATTCGCGGATCGTCCATGGTGGAGTCCGAGATGGACTGTAAGACAGTCTAGGTGAGAATCCATTATAGGCACCAGGATGGATTCTGCCATCGGACAGCCGAGATTCACGGGTCATCCCGGATGGAGTCCGGGATGGACGGTAAGACTGTCCAGGTGAGAATCCATAATGGACACCAGGATGGATTCTGCCGACATTTACGGGTCGTCCAGGATGGAGTCCGCCGACTCCGGGATCCGATTAAAAGCCGGAGTCGGCAGACACCATCTGGGACTCCATCCTGGACTGCCAAGATTCCATTCGGGACTCCATCCTGGACTCGGGACTCCATCCTAAGATGTCAGTGGCCGAGTGGGCTAAGGCGCAGAACTGTCACCCAGAGGATCAAGGTCCGATTCCCACCAACGGCAAATAAATTTACATGTGTTTTTTTCAGCAATTAATATGTACTGAAAACTAAATAAACTCGAATATCCAATAGAAAGTGCAAAATAAATCGAATTCGATGAGCGCAGATAATTATTTTGTAATTTATTTGCCGTTTTCATAAGTAGGGGCTTATTAGAGCCCTGATCATGAGCTGCGTTACTTTCCTGCAAGGCCCGTATAAGGTTGCCAGGCAGGGGCCTTAGATTTCATTCCGGCTACCACGCTAGGGCCTAATATTCCCTGTAGCTGAATTTCTACTCGGGTAATTGTGGATTAGCCATCAATGGAACATCATGTTTCTTCGATTATTCTTTCTAAAAATATTCCTCATTGTGTTGTGCTTCGATGGAAGTATTGCGACGGAGATTTCATCCGACTCTTAGAGCGTTCCAAGAGAATCTTTCCTCTATCTTTGTCCCTCTCCCTCTCGTCCTCCCGCGGCTTGGTTTGAATGCTCAACCACTCGGTTCACTATTAGTACTGCCAGCAAAGCCTTGCTCGTTTTCCTTTCCGAAACGAGTAATGAAATTGCTGCCGGGGGGTAAATCAGGAGCGCGAGAGAAGCTCGCGCGGAAGTCGGTAGAAGATTCTTCGAGGTCGACTCCACTACCACTACCATCACCATCACCGGTACTATCACAAGGGGTGACACGAATCACTCGACTATCCATCAATGCTTCCTGTTCACGGGCGCACTAGACTAGATCGTAATTCCCGTCTAATTGTAGAATTATTCAGGAACCACAAGATCTCTGTGTCGCTGCCGCCGTTCTTTGCTCTATATACCATATAGAACTGTAGTCTGTACCATGTAGTATCACTGAGGTTGACGCGGTGGCTTCGTAAATGGAGACTTCTCCGAAGCTTCATATAGTTCGTCGTTGGGGACCCCTCGGTTGTCCGAAGCGAGCTCTACCCTCTGTGCACACCATCGGCAGCACGCTCTATCCACGAGCCGCATGCGTTCAATCTTCAATCACCCCTGAAAGGAAACTCACCTCTCCGGATGGCTACCAGATATTGCGTAATGAATTCCAATTAAATTAAGCGAGCGTGACGAAGAACCGTGGAGAAACTCAAGAAGGCCGTCGGACCCGAAAGAGAAGAGGAACCGAGACCAATGTCAGGGAAGCTGGAAGCCAGCAGCGGTTCGCCGCGCTTGGAAATTCAGAGTTAGAGATGGAAGTCTGCAATTCGAAATCGATTCCTCGAGAGATTTTCTTGACTGTAATATACGGCTCATGAGATGAAGAAGGACGGAATAAAGGGAAAGAGTACGAATCTGAGAGTGAAAACTTCGGGAGGTTGAGGGAGGGAGACGGAAACAGAAAGGCTTTAAAGGAAAGGAGTACCTACTCATCGAGAGGGTATATCGCTCGCTCGGCTTAACTCCCTCGTAGTAATTTTATTTTCAACCCCTTCGACGCCCTCATCGAGTACATCTCCAACTCTCTTGGTTAGGGCTATCTTACGATCGTCTGTCTCTCTCTTCCGCCTCGCCATCGAGACGATCTCTGAGTTGCCCACTACTTCCAATAAAACGAGAAGAGGTACTGGAATGAGACGGAGATCTTCATGGCAGTCTCGCAGCTGTTGCGGTTGCAATCGATTATCCTTCCGACTTCGATGCTTCTTACGGTGACTCGCAACACCGAAAGGATAAGAAACGTAATACATTCTTACAAGCTTTCAAGCTACAAGCTTGCGAAAATCTTGGGTAGGGCGGAACGTGAGAGATCGCACTTTTTATGCCGATTAACTCGCCACTCTGTCCTTCATTGGAATTTCTTTTCAATACTGCTAGCTGTAAGCATTTCTTATTTAGTTTTAGTCAACTGAACGGTTCGAATCTCTATAATGTCAGAAATGTCTCAATTGAAAAAAATTCCTTCAAGTTCAGTTAAAGAAATTTATAACGAAGAACATGTAAATAATCTTCAATAATTTTTCTGACGTTGATGAGGTAAATCAACTTCGGTATTGGTTTTTTTTTTCGTAATGTACGTTTTGTCGAGTATTTTTACCTACACTGAGAAAAGAGATTTGTTAGTTCAAAAAAGGAAGCGGGCACCGGCACCAAGTAAATTGTTTAGTTAGCTGAACAAAAGAATTTCTCACCTTAAACATTTGTTGGTCTGTTAAACCGAGAAACGGTTGGAGACACAAAACATTTCGTTGCTGTAACTAAATGTTTATTTGACAGCTGGTGACCGCTGGATTTCATTGACCCAATAATCCCTTTTCTGTGTGTACTTATTATGTAAAAGTGTTACTACTTTAAAATTCTGTCGGAAATAACCAGTTCATCATAGGCTGATGATTTAGCATTCTAAGATTGAAGAATTACGAAAAAAATTAAAATAAAACATCACGGCAACACAATCAGCGAAAAAAAAGTTATAGCCATGAACTTTTATGAAAGAAATATCAGCTATACTCGTTCGCGAACGTATAGTTCACGGACGAAAGGGGGAAATAGTCATATATAAACATACACAGGTGGCCGATGCAATGTTGCTGTTTCACGATGAGAGTTTCGACACTCTTTATGTTTTTAATTTCGAGTGCCACTCGTTGACTCTCGGGAATACTCAGGCAAACCTGCGAACTCGTCAGTTCAAGCCTGCATATACGCAGGCACGAAACTCAGGACCACTTTTTACCAGCCTCTATTCGCTCTCAATCGGGACACAGTCTGCCAGACACGAGCTTTGTTTCGTTGCTCATTTTACGCACTCATGCATGCGTATCTCACTCCCATAGTCACGCCAATATGGCGAGTCTATACGAGAATCGCAAGCATCGAAAAGTTTCGGAAAATTTATCGACAGAAATGGCTTTGGCATGTCGTATAGAAATTTCGCTCACGGTTTGACTGAATTCATAGAAGTAGTATGTCGGCACCATGATTTCAGAAATCCTCCCCACATGGTAAAGTTTACAATCAGAAAATGTTCTGAAGAAAATGCACTATGTTTGCGATAAGCGATTTGTTGGTCTGACTAAAGCAAATCACTTTTCAGTCAGCATAACAAAATTTTCTCTTACTTTAAATATGAATTGATCTGCTAAACTGAATACTTTTTTAAGACACCGACAATTTTGCTTCCTCATAGAGGAAGCTTTGTTTTCATGAAAATTTTTTTTTTCGAGATTTTCATGTCAGTACACTCAGAATGGGCCAAAACGTCGAGAAAAGTGATTTAGAAAAAATGTCTCTATGTGTATGTGTGTGTGTGTGTGTGTGTGTGTGTGTGTGTATGTATGTGTGTATGTTACACGATCGAAAAATGTACACCTTTATAACTCGGGAATGCCTTGAGATATCAAGCTGAAATTTGGACCATAGATAGAGAGATCAGGCCTCATCGTTCATACAGATTTTTGTTAAAATCCACTTCTTCGTTAAATTATTACGCGTTTTAAAATTTTTTGAAAAATGTCTACGCGATAACTATTTCAATTTTCGAGATAATTGATCTTAAAATTCGTATGAATGTGAGCTTTCATACGCCGGTGATCGCTATTGAATTTGGTTAAGATCGGTTGAACCGTAAAAATTTTATGATGTTTTGAATTTTTCAAAAAATTTACATTATCGCTCTATTGTAACTTTTGCAAAACGTAAGATAGCGAGCTCAAATTTTGTATATAAATGAAAAAATATTCGGCCATTATATATGTATAATTTAGTGACGAACGGTATGAAATTTTTTATTTTATGGAATGTTCAATTATTTAAAAAAATATACATTATCACATTCACTTTCGGAAACGCTCTAATAATCACGAAATAACGTAATAACGAAATAGAAGAAGCGTATCCACAACATGTATATTTATCTAATTAAAACAAGGATGCAAAGTAGAACCTTACACATTGCTTCCTCATTATTTTTTGCGTTTTACAAAGCTTCCTTTATGAGGAAGCCAAAAATTGAATAACATACTTCCTCATTGAGGTAGCTTTGTAAAACGCGAAAAATAATGAGGAAGCAATGTGCAAGGTTCTACTTTGCATCCTTGTTTATGTTTCTAATAAATATTGAATTAAAAGTCCATTGAATTTAGTTAAACTAACAATCTCTTTTCTTAATATATATAGCTAACTAATTGTTAGAAGAAATTGCCTTTACCCACCTTCTGTATTAAAAAAAACTACTCTGTTTTGTACGCTCTTTTGTCGTCATGACTACCTATATAACTTCTGTTCATATGTCTTTAGTTAATCGTTTTTCCTCCCATGTAATTTTTTCTCTAGATTAATAAAACCGAATTATATCCGCGAAATCCGTTCTGGAATTTATTAAATCGAGATCTCAACACTTATCAATTGAGTCAATCGAAACGCAAATATTTTACATCAAATTCTTACATGCACTGAAAGAAATGATTAGTTGCCATAACCAAAAAATTAGTTGACACAACCAATCATTATTCTATTTCTCTTGCAACTCAAATGGTAGTGCCAACGATTCGAATGGTAATACCGACGATTCGTATGGTAGTCCCAACTATTCGACTGGTAGGCCCAACGACTGGATTGGTTAACCTCACTAATCTGGCGAGAACTAATCACGAATAGTTGAGGTTAATATTCGCTATGGTTGGGGCAACTAACTTTTGAGACATTGTGTAATGCAAATGGGAAACGTAGTTGTCACAACCAAACATTTCTTTCCGTGTGGAAAGCCAGCAGATTATGTGGCTTTGCGCACTTACGCGCTTACTACTCGTAGTAGTTCCACATTTATAGATGGGTTTAGGTTCATTCATCTGCTCCTTTTCGTAGGGGCCAGAATAATTGGGGCTTGGGAATTCGTAAGAGGATTTAGAATATGCAGAACTTGAGACCAAATTATTTGGCCACTCTCGGGACTATTGAAGTTTACATAGATGCAACATTCTTGCCGCCGATGTGGCGACCAGAAATGCTGCACCGAGAAAAAGTAATTTAGTAACATTTACCTCGCAGCTGCGATCGAAGAAAATTTGTTTGAATTAAACGAGGCCTATTTGAATCAACTATACATACGTTGTTTTAATAAAACTGGTATGTTTGTGTCTAAAGTGTACAACAATCACCAGCTACACAACATTGGTTAAAATACCTACAACTGAATCGATTTAAAAAAATATATTCCTTTGATTTAATCGTATATGCTGTCAGCGTTATAGAGATAGCAATGTTGATTGAACCGCACATTACGCTGGGTTTTTTTGTTAAATTGCTGTTTCAAATAATCGATAGAGTTGGACAGAATAGCGAATAAATTTGAAACAATCGAATTATTTAATTCATTTGACTAAATATTTTTATCAAGAGTCGCGGTAGTGACTCGACGCCAAGTTAAAAAAGAAATTAATGTTGCCTTCACATTACGATTTGTCTGTCTGATCTTGACTGGACGGGCTATTACTCCTGACGTGACGGTCGCTACTGCTACTCTATTTATTCCGAAGGCGGCCACTCACCGGCCGTTTTCAAATTGTAACTCGAATTATATTTGACCACACGTCGAGAACGAAAGATGTGTCAGGTTCAACATTTTTTATTTTTTTTCTCTTTCAAATGAGACCTGGGGCAAGGAAATCTGTTCCTTTAATGCTGATATCTGACATCTTAATAATTCTGGCCGAGCGGCTTTATGTTCTTCTCGCGCTGCCGCACTCACACAACTTTAAATGTCCCAACCTATATCTGCCGACGTATTATCTCTGACCACACGTCGCGAACGAAAAGTGTATCATGATCATTCCATAACTATACAATTATTCAACATGACCAAATAATACGAATACTTTGCTTATTAAACCATTTAGTCAAAGGAACTCTGTATTGCGCTGTGGTTAGGGGATATGAAGCATTCTCTCTCAATTCAGCTACTTTTTTTTTCGACCCTCTCCGATTTGCCCTGTAATTAATTATATGATACCGATACCGTCTAGTCCTGGTGTCGGGATGGACTCTGTCCAGGATGAAGACCAGGGTAGAGTCTGGGATAGAGACCAAAACAGTCCAGGCGAGAATCCAAAATGGACACCAGGATGGACTCTGCGATTGATTTACCGATCGTCCAGGGTGGAGTCCAGGCGAATATTTGGCATCCCAGATGGAGTCCCGGATGGAGTACGGGAAAGTTTTTTGTGTCCAGGATGGAATCCAAATTGAGTCCTTTCGGGAGTCCCGGATGGAGTGATGGACTTCAGGATGGACTTTGGGATCGGATTAAAAGCCGAAGTCCATATGAGAGTCCATCTGGACTCCGTCCCGGTCTGCTCGGATTCCATCCGGGACTCCATCCTGGACATCATTCTGGACTCTATGCTGGACTATTTTTTTCTGCGCGGGCAATAAATATATAAACTTTATAAGATGTCAATGGCCGAGGGGGCTAAGGCGTAGAACTGTCACCCAGAGGATCAAGGTTCGATTCCCACCAACAGCAAATAAATTTACATGTGTTTTTTTCAGCAATTAATATGTACTGAAAACTAAATAAGCTCGAATATCCAATAGAAAGTGCAAAATAAATCGAATTCGATGAGCGCAGATAATTATTTTGTAATTTATTTGTCGTTTTTATAAGTAGGGGCTCAGTAGGGCAGCCTCTCTCCGGCCCTTATCTGGAAAACTTAATCTGGCCCTAATCATGCGTTGCGTTACTTTTCTGCAAGGCCCGTATAAGGTTGCCAGGCAGGGGCCTTAGATTTAAATCCGGCTTCCACACTAGGGCCTGATATTCCCCGTAGCTGAATTTCTACTCGGGTTGTCATCGTTTTATTCCTCCTGTGATTGGTTGCTAGGAAAGTCCGTCATAAACAAGTTCAGTTTGGTGTTAAATTCGACACAAGAGGACGTGCGCTGCAGTGCCCGTAACCTTTTAAAGCCTTATAAGAGCGCATCAGCGCAAAAGTTTTTCAGGCACGCGCGCTAGCGCCTGTGATTGGCCTATAGTCTAGTCTTTAATGTCGATGGTAATTTTAAGTCAACTTAACCAAATATTTCTTTCGTCTCCCGCAACCGCCGGATTTAAGTAATTCAAACTAAATTTTTTCAATGTTATTAAATCTTTTTCTTGGTGTGAGATAGGAAGTGATGCGTTCTGATGTCTTGAAGGTGGAATAAAACTGCAAATAATTACATTTGTCTGAAGAAATCATGACGATGACAGGTGTTGGCAGGTTTTGGCGATATTTCTTATCGACATTTGATGCCATTGCCGCTGGCATCGTCACTGAGCAAAAAGAACGCTACATTACAATTGTACGAAGCGAATTTTGTGGTGTTAAAGTAAATTATATTATGTCCTGCACTTTCAACTGAAAAGACGTTTGAAAACAACTCTAAAATACAGCCGACGCAGAATTGGATGTATGTAGTTATAAAGACGAAAGGTGCATTCTGAAGGAATAGCGATGAATTTATGAAACGAAGTTCCTATGAGGTACGTATAAGCGCTCGCTAACCCACCGGTATTGGAATTTACTGCACCAGCGCAGCAATGCTGACATCCTTACTCTACGCACTACTGGAAAATTGCTATAAAACCTGTAGTAAGACGGTCAGCCCCGCATTAAATATACCACTATTGCTACAAGTCTCCAGGGGGGCAAGTACTAAAACTTGATGTGCTCGGATTTTTCATCACCTAAAGGGGAGAAATTCTTGTAAGAAGATAGCTACATAATAACATCCTCGTTTTATTGTCATTATTATTATCGTTATATTACTTCCATGTAACTTCACGCCTACAATTTCAAAAGGGATTTCTTTAATATAAATGACTAATTATAGAAATATGTATATATATTCGATCACGTTAAAAATACATTTGTAATACATCGGGTTCTTGTCTTTACTATTGTGTTAAAGTCGGATATTCTACCACAGAAAATACGGTCGGAAAATCCAACCGAAATTTTTTTCTCTTCAATGCATTTTAAGTATGTACATAGGAAGTACATAAATACAAGAATATTGAAGATAAATCGATTGTCAGATTATCGTGTAAATGTTGTCGGGAGTCCAAAATTTTTAAGAAGAATTGATCACACTATTTACCAATTGTTCATAATAATGCAATTGAAAATAATATATATTCATTCACGCATTACACAAAGATATCGAAGAATGACATTTGCGAAATAATAAGAAAACCGACCGTCATATAACACCCGAGCTATTCTTGTCTCAAGCAGCACGCGCTCGCTCTGTCGATGGATTGCGATTCGCTTCGGGTCGCGCTGCCATCAATCAAAGGTAATTCATAATGAAGAGTCACGGATCGCGATTACGCCATTCTGCTTGATGTCATTTTTAAAATATCAACCTCTCTTTTAGTTCGTAATACTATTTTGATAATTATTTTCACCACTAAAAATGTATATGACTCTGGATAAAATACAATAGATACACATGGTTGGAGTTGATGTCTGAATCGTGCGCGTCTATGTGAAACAAGCAAAGTAATTCTGGTTGAGAGGTGAGCGTAGGGTTCGAAGAGTCGCACGTCGCGGGCCACCCATTCAGTACCCGGTACCCGGTCGGAGCTACAGTATACCGTAGAGTATAGAATGAACTGAGCAGAGAGAAAGACACATACACAGTTGGTGGAATCGTTAAAGCAACTTCGCTCGTAACTTACTCTCGTAAAAGGTTCCCGGCATCGAGTCTCTCTCGGTTAACGAGGCTGCCTCAGAACGATCACGAGATTTATGGTGATCTAGAGACTCCACGGCTAGGTATTTTCTACTACCATAGCATTATACTCTCTGTTGCAATAGTGCTGGCAGCTAGGGCATATGATGTAAGGGTAGACCGTATGTACATTATGCGACAAGGAAATCCACAATATATCACGATATGCGTGGACAACCTCATATGACTAGGAATCTGTGATATCAGTTTGATAAAACAAAGATGTTAATGGAATATTCGCAATACGTGATTTTTTCTCGTTATGTTTAACTGGACTAAGGTGACATGACGTCATTAGGGGAGCGTTTTGAATAACATTTGCGGAAATTCTGGAATTCCGCTGAATAATTGTAGTCTACGTTGCCCGCTGGGATTTTTTTAACCACACATCATAAAATTGAAAACACGGCGTAATGCTATGGAAAGTAATCTTAAGGTAGCGCTGCATGGAATGGGTCGCACCTGTGTCTCCCTTTTTAGGCCATTGTTCCCATCACTGTTTGAATAGCTTTTGACAGAACAGATTAACATCTCGTTATATTTTATATCAAAGTTACCGAAAGTTTCTGTGCATAGATTCTTGAGCCAAGGCTGAAAAGTCTGATTTGATGTAAGTATGAAATACCATGCTAAGGCTAAAGTTTCAAGACGTTATTAAATCGCCGATCGCATCAGGCATCTTAACCATGACGATGCCATGGCACGAAATTGTCGCGACGTACAAAACACAGTACAAACGCTACCTCACAGCTATTCGCTACCCTACAGGTCATGTCACTAGTACCACTGGCAGTAACGGATTGTACTACGAGTTACGAAAGGCAGAATAGAGACGCTCTTCACCACAGCCACCTCATGCTACCTATGAATAGTAAGGACATACAGGCGCTTCTCCGCAACTGAACTGCTAGCGATACCAGAGTGGGGACGCATTCATTTTCCGGCGCATCCCCGACAGGTACAAGAAGAGCTGTGCACCATTGGAAGGCACCACTTTTCTGCTCCCTTACAAAGTAAACAACCTAGTTCAAAAGTTTTGAATAAGGATGTGCAGAAGTGTGTACATGTTCGAACGACTCGATGTTTATTTAGTCTTGCCGCTGAACGAGCCTGCGCAGACCGAGTCTCGACACAATGCATTTTTCAAGACCGTTGAAAAATACGAACCATTCGAGGCGGTCGCGCCTATTGAACTGTTCGATCTCTTCGAGACATTCTAGCAGTTCTAATCACTCGAGGCATTCCAACTGTTTTAACCATTTGAGACATTCAAGCTGGTACAAAGCGAGTATATAGAGGGGTGTTCAAGTATTTGACAGTGTGTAGAAAATGCTTCCCAGTGTGTAGAAGTGCGTACCAGTGAGTAGAAGTGCGTACCTGTATGTAGAAGTGCGTACCAGTGTGCATAAGTGCCTACCTGTGGGTAGAAGTGCATACCAGTGTGTAAAAGAATGGACAAGTGTGAGTCGGTGTGTAGAAATGCGTACTAGGGGGGTTATTGTGTGAAATAAGTGAGTGAAGTGAAACTTGCGAGGGTGAATCACGGATTCAGCATTCCCTTAAATTGTCTCGATCTAACGGAATACTGAATGCGTGATTGGCCGGCGCATCTTCACTTTCACTTCACTCAGTCGTTCTACAGAATAACCCCCCAGTGTACAGGAGTGCGTACCAATGCGTAGAAGTGCGTATCAGTACGTAAAAGTGCATATCAATGTGTAAAAGTGCGTACCAGGATGTAGAAGTGCGTACCAGTGAGTAGAAGTGCGTACGAGTGTGCAGAAGTGCGTATCAGTGAGAAGAAGTGTATACCGGTCTGCAAAAATGCGTACCAGTCTGCAGAAGTAGGTACCAGTGTGCAGAAGTGCGTCCCAATATGCAGAAGTGCGTATTACTGTGCAGAAGTGCGTCTCAATATGCAGAAGTGCGTATCAGTGAGAAGAAGTGTATACCAGTGTGCAAAAATGCGTACCAGTCTGCAGAAGTAGGTACCAGTGTGCAGAAGTGCGTATTAGTGTGCAGAAGTGCGTCCCAATATGCAGAAGTGCGTATTACTGTGCAGAAGTGCGTCTCAATATGCAGAAGTGTGTATTAGTGTGCGGAAGTACATACCTGTGTGTAAAAGTATGTACCAGTGGGTAGAAGAATGTGCAAGTGTGAGTCAGTGTGTCGAAGAATGAGCAAGTGTAAGTCAGTCCGTAGAACCGTGTGCAGGTATGTGTGTGTACATTTGAATGCGAAAATCTGCACGTAAGTAGTAAATACACACGCTCCTACATACATCCGCTGACACTCCCACATATCCGCATTAATAGGTTACAAGCAGGCTCTTCTACACACTGGCTTACACATGCAGAAACGTTTACAAATGCCCATGTACGAATTCAGGTATACTGCCAGAGTTACCAATACGGTCCAGTACTGGAACGGGATCGGCCGCCAAGTGTCGTTGAGCAGTGCTGTTACAGTACTGATCAACCTCCGGCTCCGTACCGCGCCAGTAGTGGTGGCCAGTACTTCCAAGACAAAATATACGGCACTCAGCCAGCGGTCGTCCAAGTACTGGGCACGGACTTGGACGAAACCCGTCTTATTGTTGGCAAGCAAACTGCGCCAGTACTAACCTGGTATGCGTCTGAGTACTGGGGCAGTACTGTCCCGACAGTTGTGCTTTGTACTGGCTGACAATATTGCCGGGACACCGCCGATAGTCGTCTGAGTACTGGGCGCGGACTGGGACAAAACTCGTCTTATTGTCGGTGAGCAAATTTTGCCAGTATCAGTCTGGCTGGCAACTCAATATTGGGGTAATACTGTCCCAACAGTTGTCCTTTGTGCTGGCTGAAAATGTTGCCGGAGCACTGGTGAAAGTCGTCGGAGTACTGGGCGCGGACTTCCCCAAAACTCGTCTTATTGTCGGTGAGCAAACTTTGCCAATACTAGCCTGGCATGCGTCTGAGTACTGGGGCAGTACTGTCCCGACAGTTGTGCTTTGTGCTGGCTGACAATATTGCCGGCACATCGCCGATAGTCGTCTGAGTACTGGGCGCGGATTAGGACAAAACTCGTCTTATTGTCGGTGAGCAAATTTTGCCAGTACCAGTCTGGCTTACGACTCAATATTGGGGTAATACTATCCCAGCAGTTGTCCTTTGTGCTGGCTGAAAATGTTGCCGGAGCACCGGTGAAAGTCGTCGCAGTACTGGGCGCGGACTTGGCCAAAACTCGTCTTATTGTCGGTGAGCAAACTTTGCCAATACTAGCCTGGCATGCGTCTGAGTACTGGGGCAGTACTGTCCCGACAGTTGTGCTTTGTGCTGGCTGACAATATTGCCGGCACATCGCCGATAGTCGTCTGAGTACTGGGCGCGGACTAGGACAAAACTCATCTTATTGTCGGTGAGCAAATTTTGCCAGTACCAGTCTGGCTTAGGACTCAATATTGGGGTAATTCTGTCCCAACAGTTGTCCTTTGTGCTGGCTGAAAATGTTGCCGGAGCACCGGTGAAAGTCGTCGGAGTACTGGGCGCGGACTTGGCCAAATCTCGTCTTATTGTCGGTGAGCAAACTTTGCCAATACTAGCCTGGCATGCGTCTGAGTACTGGGGCAGTACTGTCCCGACAGTTGTGCTTTGCACTGGCTGAAAAAATTGCCGGACCACCGACGAATGCCGTCCAAGTACGGGGCACGGACTTGACCAAAACTCGTCTTATTGTCGGCGAACAAACTTTGCCAGTACTAGCTTGACATGCGACTGAGTACGGGAATAATACTGTCTCGACAGTTGTGCTTTGTCCTGACTAAAAATATTGCAAGAACACTGCCGATAGTCGTCTGAGTACTGGGCGCGGACTAGGACAAAATTCGTCTTATTGTCGGTGAGCAAACTTTGCCAGTACCAGCCTGGCTTGTGACTCAGTATTGGGGTCATAACGCCCCAACACTTATTGTTCTTACTGACTAAAAAATATCACCAACACTCGGCCTACCAGTCGAATCAGTACTGGCCATGGCTTGTAAGAAAGCTGTCATATAGTTGCCGAGTAAATTATTATAGCTGTCGCCAGACATGTCGTCCAGCAATGTGACCATACTGGTGCGATACGTGTTACACGTATCGCATAACTGCATTGCTGGATGGTTTTGAATCTTGAACTAATTACGAATCTGAAGTCAAAGTAAGGTGTGGGTTTTGGGTTATTTGTATGGGATTTCCTTTAATGGGATACTAGAATATTATAGTCTTTCCGTCGCATGCCTCAAGATTACTTTTAAGTATTAGCTCAAGAAAGAAATTGGAATCTTCTGGTTTGTAAACGTATTTTATTTTCATAATACAAAAAAAATGTATTTTTCGCTTGACAACTTTTTTCATTAATATTATTCGTTTTTTTTTTTGCTCTACTGATACATAAATCGTCTCGCTTCTTTCTATCCATCAGCAATGCTTACATATGCAAAAGGCTGATAACGTATGTACGGTTACGAATTGGCAATATCATGCACTTTTCAGAAATAGCATTAATGCGAATATAATGCCTAAGCCAGTAGGCAGCGCGATTTTGAAAATGCCTATTTCAGAGGAAGGCATTGGTTCGATAAAAGCATTCCGTTTTTTTGTTAAAACCTGTCCCTCGATAAACATTCTATTTTGCCCATGTACGAATTCTGATATACTGCCAGAGTTGCCAATACGGTCCAGTACTAAAACGGAATTGGCCGCCAAGTGGCGTTGGACAGTGTTGTCACATCACCGATTAACAATTGGCACCATGCTGCGTCAGTACTTGTGGCCAGTACGTCCATGATAACATGGACGGCACTCAGCCGGGGTTCGTCCAAGTACTGGGCGTGGGCTTCAACGAAATTCGTCTTAACGTCGGCAAGCAAACTTTGCCAATACTAGCCTGGCATTCGACAGAATACTGGGGTAATGCTATCCCAACAGTTGTGCGTTGTACTGGCTGAAAATATTGCCGGAACACCGCCGAGAGCCGTCCGAGTGCTGGACCCGGACTAGGCCGAAACTCATCTTATTGTCGTCGAGCAAACTTTGCCAGTACCACCCTGACATACGACTGAGTACTGGAATAATACTGTTTCGACAGTTGTCCTTCGTACTGACTGAATATATTTCCAGACCGCCGGCGAAAGTCGTCCAAGTACTGGGAGCGGACTTCGCCGAAGCTTGTTTTTTTGTCGGCAAGCAAACTTTGCCAATACTAGCCTCGCATTCGACGGAGTACTGGGGTAATACTGTCCCAACAGTTGTGCGTTGTACTGGCTGAATATATTGCCGGAACACCGCCGAGAGCTGTCCGAGTGCTGGACCCGGACTAGGCCGAAACTCATCTTATTGTCAGCGAGCAAACTTTGCCAGTACCACCCTGACATGCGACTGAGTACTGAAATAATACTGTTCCGACAGTTGTCCTTCGTACTGGCTGAATATATTTCCAGACCACCGGCGAAAGTCGTCCAAGTACTGGGAGCCCACTTCGCCGAAACTCGTCTTTTTGTCGGCAAGCAAATTTTGCCAATACTAACCTGGCATTCGACTGAGTACTGGGGTAATACTGTCCCAACAGGTGTGCGTTGTACTGGTTGAATATATTGCCGGAACACCGCCGAGAGCTGTCCGAGTGCTGGGCCCGGACTAGGCCGAAACTTATTTTATTGTTATAGAGCAAACTTTGCTAGTATCAGCCTGACATACAACTAAGTACTGGCATTATACTGCACCGAAATTTATGTTTTATACAGACTTTATAATATTGTCGACGGATATCCAAGACTCGTTAGAGTACTGGAGTTACACTGTCCCAACGCTGGCCGAAAATTGTATTCATATTCGTATAAAGTAACATCGAAATCCTTTACGTATCCAGTCTCTGATTGAAATTTAGTTACGGTTTACATTTTGGTCTGCCATTTTGAAATTCTGCATTTCGATACGCCATCTTGGACCCGTGACTTAATTCGTGAATTTCGTATTCAGATTCGTTATCAGGGACTGCGAAAACCTATGGGTGTTGAGTTTCATCTAAATCGAAACGGTTTTTAATATCTGGTCCGCCATATTGGATTCGCCATTTCGAATTTCCTAATGTGCAGTTAAGGTTCGTAGTCAACGACATAAATAGCTTTCGGGTACGGAGTCTTATTCACACCACGTTACTTTTAGCATTTTCGGTCCGCCATATTGGCTCCGCCATTTTGAATCTCTCAATTTTGAGATCAGATTCGTAATCAGCGACCTCGAAAATACCGGGTGGCATATTTTTACTCAAATCCGTCTATATTTCTGTGATTGTTATACTCGAAGCAACCTTTATGAAAGTCTAGTATCAGAAATCCATATAGTCGGTTTGGTCCAGTGGTTAGCGTGTACGTTCTTAGGTAGATAGGTAGTTAGGTAGGTCGATAGGTCTTAGGTTCAAATCCCCACACATCACTTCTCAGGGAGCATCACGGAAAAATTGTAATTGTAAAGGAATCACTTTTTTTCTTTTTTTAATATTACTAAAATAATATTACCAATATAATTAATATCATAACATATTTTTATTATGTAATATATAAATTTAATAATAATATGAATATTAATATTCGGTTCTGGTTCGGTACTGGCTCGCTTCTGAAACTGGACCTCGGCCCAACGGCTCACACTCAGTGTCGGCGCAATACCGTGAGGTAAGCGTTGGACCGGTATGATCATCCCGGAGTTGTGCCATCGTTCAGTCAATACCTCTTCAGTATCGGTTGTACCTTACCAGAATTAGTTGCCAGCACCGGCATCGTTAGAAAAACCTTACTGGCACTGTACAGACTGAAGATTCTCCTCGGGACTACGGTTCAACTCTGGTCCAGTACTGGCCCAACGTACTTCACCAGTACCGCTAGCCAGTACCATGCCAATACCAAGGGGCAAACATAGGACCGGTATGATCATCCCAACGTTGCGCCAGCGTTGAGTCTGTAATGTTACAATACCTCCCCAGTATTACTCGCCAGTACCGTCAACGTTGGCAACGGTACTGCGCCAAGACCCAGCCGGTTTGAGATTCGTACATGGGTGCTCACACTTGTATACAGTTCCCCTGACCAGTATCCGATTTTTATTTCTACAAGTGTACCGCAGGTTAAGGGTATTTAAAAAATAATATGAGATCTGCGCAATTATCTATATGCTTATTGTCTGGAAAAAGTTAGATTTTTATAGAAATCCAACGATTTTGTGATCGCTGAATCATGCGGAATATGTCATAGAAAACAATGACTTTTCCTGAACACACAAAAATCTAATGTGGAATGTTAGAATCAATTTAACTTATTCAAAGAATTTGTTAAACCATTTGAAATTAGTTTATTAATATATTTTTGATATTATTTTCAACTCATGCAAAATGATCGGATCATGCTGGTCGAACAGTTCGAACGGCACGAATAGTTTAAGCGTCTTGAACAACCCGTTGAGTGCAGCTGCTCGATACTAAGTTCGAAGAAGAGCTGAATTTTACGACCAGGTATTGAACCAACCCGTACAGATACATGTGCACGTATATGAATAGTAAACTCGTGTACGTCCCTAGTTCTAAGAATATGTCGTCTTAAAATGACTTACATTAGTCTCTGTCTGCGAAACTCTTGTTAAATTTTAAAAAACTTCCGAATCGCCAGGGAGGATTCGATCGACATCAAGCGTTGACGTCGAGTCTATGTGAGAGTCTACGTGTAGGTTGCATATAGGACTCTAAAGGTATTCTTTAAGGTGTTCCTATGGACACCCGATACGCGGGTATAAGAGGCGCAGATATCAATTGTTTTCCATGCAAGACAAACATTCAACGCGTTGATGCGAGAGTGCATCATAACCCGAAAATGCATGAGTCAGAGAGAGAACAGATACTTTCTCTGATGATATCTCAAAAATAAAGTAGGCAATCGACTTGAAATTTGGACACAAGTTGGGGAAGAAAATTCTCTTCTCGACACAATGTTTTGGCTTTTTTTTCATTTCATCATCTATTCTTTCTAAGCGAGTGTAACCTATGGCGTATACATGAACAACTTTGACGTTGAATATTTCCGAAGTACGGTAGGCGATCAGATTCAAATTCTGCAGAAATTTTTTTAAATTATTGGCGAACATTCTATAAGAATTTCAGAACGACGGCATTTAAAGTGCATCTTCGATACGAACACCTTAAATGAGCGGTCTAATTTTAATAGGCGCATTACTGACATTGTCATTCAACAGCGAATATTTTTTCGGACATCATAAGCATGCACGGAAAGAAATCCCGCGCAGAAAAAAAATGTCCGGGATGGAATTCCGAATAGAGTCCCGGATGATGTGTGCAGGATGGAGTCCCGGATGATATCGAGGATGGAGTCTGGGATGATGTCGAGGGTGGAGTTCCGGATGATGTCCAGATGGAGTCCTGGATGGAATCTGGGCTGGACTGCCCAGTCTGGACTGACGGGAGTACCAGATGGACGCTCATGGGGACATCGGCTTTTAATCCGATCACGAAGTCTGTCCTAAAGTCTATCGCACCATCCGGGATTCCCGAAAGAACTCAATCTGGATTCCACCCAGGACTCAAAAAACTTTTCTGGAATCCATCCGGGACTCCATTCGGGATGCCAAATACTCTTCTGGACACCCTGGACGATCAGCGAATCTCAGCGAATCAATCGCAGATGCCATCGTGGTGTCCATTTAAAATTCTCGTATAGTCTGCCTTAGACTCCATTCTGGACTTCTGGAATCTCGGTGATTCGTAGACTCTCAATGAAGGGTAGACCCCTCGTGTGTAGTCCACCTTAAGATAGCTTCAGGCTCAGAAAAAAGTAATCCAGGATGGAGTCCGGGATGGATTCCAGAATGGACTCCCGGATGGAATCTTGGCAGTCCAGGCGGGAATACCAGATGGACTCTTAGATCACTTCCGCTTTTAATCCGATCTGGAATACGGCGTACTTCATCTCGGACTCCATCCGGGACAGTCTGTAAATCTCGGCTGTCCGATGGCAGAATCCATCGTGGTGTCTATTTTGAATTCTCGCCTGGACTGTTTCGCAGTCCATCCATTAAGTTCTTACGAAATTAATAAGCGTAGACAATCCAATCGTTGGCACTACCATTTGAGTTGTAAGAGAAATAGAATAATCGATTGATTATGGCAACTAATCCTTTCTTTTCGTATGAAAATGAAAATATGGTAGTGTCCCAAAAACTTACTTATTGACCTTTGATGTTGTCAGGGTCTCATACCCTTTATTATATATGTTCTATTTTGGAATTTGGCATTCTCAAACTAATATCCCCTTTGGAAATAAAAAAATATTCGTAAGGGAACTCTATGTTGATGAATACTGTAAGAAATCTAAACGATAACTTGCTTTGATTCCTACAATGGGCATTTTTGTACCTCGAAATGATTTATCCTAAATTGTCCGGACTGCTTGTTCATATAACCTCTACCTGCCAACCAGTCCGATAAGTGTAACCCTGTAAAAGAGTATCTGTTATGTCCCCTGTATATGCATAGTTCGTCAGGTCTTCCACGAGCGCTGAGCTCGAGCAGTTCCCAGGGCGAGTGAAATGTTATAACTTGAAAGCGAATTGAGAAGAAAATATTTAAAAAAAAAAGTATTAACATTCTTCGAAGAAAGAATTTGTACATAAAAAATAGTCATGGACAAAAAGTTTAGAGTCGAAATAAAGCTTTTTATATGCACGGAGTAGAATGTATTTCACGAATAATGTGGCTACGAATTCGACGAAGTAACGTAGGTATGAAGATGCAAGTGCTTCTGTAATATACGACGAGTACGTAGAAGCACTGTGCAGAATTATTACGATTGTATAATATAGGAGAGTGGTCTGTAGGAGCAAGCGAATGCGATGAACCGTGAGGAACGTGCTACTTTGCTCGGAGGCGACATAAAGAGAAGGTGGAGAACGAGCTTGTCGACGATGTAATGAAAAAATGTATCAACCGGAGTATTGCTGCACTGCAGCAGTAGACGACAAGTAACTGCTCTGCGCGCAATAGTAGTGGAGTGGAAACCCTTTCTCAAGTTCCGTATGTAAACGTAACGTGGAAATAGAAAATTACATCCGCAGCCACGACGCAGTTGCCGCGTGGAGTTCTGATAGAGCCCTTCATTAATCAGTGCAGGATAAAGTTAATGAGTGATAGCCTGGCTCAATATGATTATTCATAACCCGCGCAGAAAAAAGTAGTCCAGGATGGAGTCCCGGATGGAATCTTGACAGTCCAGGATGGAGTCCCGGATGGAATCTTGACAGTCCAGGATGGAGTACCGGATGGAATCTCAGATGGTGTCCGCTGACTCCGGCTTTTAATCGAATCCCGGAATCGGCGGAATCCATCCTGGACGACCCGTGAATCTCGGCTGTCCAATAGCAGAATCCATCCTGGTGTCCATTATGGATTCTCACCTGGACTGTCTTACAGTCCATCCTGGACGACCCGTGAATCTCGGCTGCCCAATGGGAGAATCCATCCTGGTGTCCATTATGGATTCTTCCCTAGACTGTCTTACAGTCCATCCTCGACTTCATCCTGGACGGTCCGCGAATCTCGGCTGTCCGATGGCAGTATCCATCCTGGTGCCCATTTCGGATTCTCGCCTGGACGGTCTCGCCGTCCATCCCGGACTCAATCCTGGACGGTCCATGGAATCTCAGCTGTCCGACGGAAGAATCCATCCTGGACTCCATCCTGGACGATCCGGGTGTCCACCAGGAGGTTGACACCAAGATCAGACCGCGCCCACCTTGCGCACCTTGGTGTCCAGACGATCCATTTTGGACCATTCTTACTACGCAACGGAGGGTAGACCCCTCGTGTGTAGTCAAACTTAGGACAGATTTTTAGTCTTATATACGCTCAGGCTTCAAGTCACTTGCGAGAAACCGTGCGTCCGTTTGCCATCTAGTGGCATCATGCGAAACACGGATACACAATGGTCCGCTAGATGGCGAGCGGTCGAAGCGTTTCTCGCAAGTGACTTGAAGCCTGAGCGTATATAAGAGTGGAAAGCTGTTTTGAGTTCGACTACACACGAGAGGCCTACCCTCCGTTGACGTAATAAGAGTGATCCAACATGGATCGTCTGGACACCAAAGTGCCCAAGGTGGACACGGTCTGGTCCTGGTGTCAACCTCCTGGTGGACACCCGGTTCGTCCAGGATGGAATCCAGGATGGAGTCCGGGATGGACTGTCTGAATGAGGGCGTCCGGGATGGACTGTCTGAATGAGACAGTCCAGGCGGGAATCCATAATGCACAACAGGATGGATTCTGCCACCGGACAGCCGAGATTCGCGGGCCGTCGAGGATGGAGTCCGGGATGGACTGCGGGACAGTCCAGGCGAGAATTCATAATGGACATTAGGATGGATTCTACTATCGGGCTGCCGAGATTCACGGGCCGTCCAGGATGGAGTCCACCGACTCCGGGATCCGATTAAAAGCCGGAGTCGGCGGCCACCATCTGAGACTCCATCCGGTACTCCATCCAGGACTGCCAAGATTTCATCCGGAACTCCATCCTGGACTGCCAAGATTTCATCCGGGACTCCATTCTGGACTACTTTTTTCTGCGCGGGTAAAGTATCCCTCAACGTTCTACTAGACAATATACTAATAGACAATAGACACATTTGAAGTCTATTTAACAATTTTTAAAAATAGTTACGGTATCTATAAGGAAATGGTCACACGAACTCGAGATTAATAGATAACAGTTACTTATACCAGATTTTTCTCAGAACTACGTTGAGATTTGGTGCTTCAGCTGTTTCGAAAGTAGAAGTAAAATAAGACAAACAAGAATTACGATAAAATCCGAACCCCTTTACCGATCATCATCCAAATTCAAGATTTAGCACTGCTAAGTTTAGTTAATTGCTGTAGAAAGTTGGAGCTAAACTGGTCAAATTGACGTGAGTGATGTACATTTATTGAAAAATAAAAAATGTTGTAAAACCCAAATCCTCTAATGCACACAGCTCAAATTCAAAACCATCCCACCTTTGACATTACATTGATTGTTCAGAATAATTTCACTCGATATAGCTGAAAATTTGTAACTGCTGGAACAAGCGCAGTCCTTTTTTTACAGTTCCGAAATTCAATAAAATCGGAATTACTACTTAAATTATTTTGAAATATATTAAAGACAGTGGAGCGTAATCAGGCTACCGGCGTGCTAAATTTAAATTTAAATTTAAATGATAAAACCATTCTTGGAATATTAAAGTTTGCCTTTCGCGAGTCTGATACATGTACTCGGACAAACGAACATACACACGGACCGTATTGTGCATCGCAAATTGGTATCGTAAAAATGTATAGGAGTATCGAAATAATATAAAATGAATTATGAGAACGGAGGGTATATGTAACAATGGGCGTTTTCCCTATCGAGTGTGGTACTGTCAGGTACTCCTTGTCACAAAGAAGTATTGATATTTATTACATAGGTTTTCCATCTCTTGTTTAAATAAATTTAAAGAACACGGAATATAAATTCTATTCGATTTTCTACCGGATCCACGATTTGGTGTGCGAGTTTCGCGACATGAAGAATAGTAATAATGATGTAAAATGACCGTCATTTTATTAAAATGGCGGTCATTTTTCATCTCTTTTTATGACTGCCATTTTATGAAACTGACAACTCGAGGCATAATTCTTTTGTTTTTTGCAAAGTATCCTTAGATATTATACAGCCCGACATTTAAAAAAATACCCATAAGTACCCGAGCAAGAATAATAATTCATCACCAGACAATGGAAGCAGGAGGAGATAAGAATGTAAACTGATCACGAAAGACATTTTTCAGGTAAAGTCGAATAAGTAGTGTTGCATTTGAGCGAGACGATCCGAGGAATAAATGAATAGCCCAACTTATTTCGAAACGTCAATCGATCAATTACTCTTGTATCATGCTGTCAAACCGACATTCTCGTAACCCGATTGAGGCGCGAGATTAAGGTATATAAAACAAAACACAAAAATGTATCGTAAAATATCCAGGGTACCTCATGTTTTCCCAACTGCAATTCTGTTAAACGCTTAAACTTTTCAAACAATTATTTACTAAAATCACAGCTAGAAGTAGTTTTCATGTAAATATTGTTGAAGGACGACTTGTGCATAAGAATTTGAAAATGCATAGTTATTTATACGGTGATCCTAACGCGATTAATGCTGTTTGAGAAATCGTTTGAGCGGTTTCTCGGATGGTAGAACGGGTGATAAAAATAAAGTTTCCTCTACACAGGTTTTCATAACAGTAATCTCGTATATTCTTCAAACAAAAACACTTGAGAACGCAAGGTGGCGATGAGTTGACCGTTGAGCGTGAGAGATACCGAACCGATTGTATTAATAGATTCGCGATTATTTGAGCGTTGAGAATGTCCCGAAATGAATCGAACAGTTGTTATTGAGCTGTCGACTCGATGAGACACACGATAAATGAGAATTTCGAGGTGAGAAGACTGTAAAAGTAAGTTAGTAACACGGAGCGAAGTGAGCGTTGCGCGATCCGGAAACGGAAGGAGTAAATCGGCCATTGCCACGTGGCAGCATGTCGCGCGCGCGGTGCGCGAAGCGCATGCGTCGGCAGTAGATATTAAGTCGCCGCGAGGTGCTGCCGAGCAGCGGTCACTCAAGCAATTCGCGTGTTTGGAGGGGGATTCTCCAACAAATGCAATGGTTGAGGATATTCCATAGGTGACGTTGTAGTAATTTCACGAACGAACACGTAATATTTAAAAATTGGGTTTTTAAGCTGACTAAAATTACTAAAATGTTCGCGAGCATTAAAAAGTAGTTTTGAAAACATTAGTTGTCAATATGGATGGATTTTTTTTTTGTAATAAAAAGCCGATCCTCAAAGGGGATTGATAACGAGAAGTCAGCCCTCGAGGAGTCTCGTGTTTATTGTAAATTTCGACGACGTTGTCGAATGATATTACAGTGTTAACGAATTATCTAATTGTCAAAGTATCGTTTTGCCAAGTAAGTGGATTTTAATCGTCAAAATAGACGACAGGAATTTGTCAAAATTAAAACTCTAGTGAGAGTATTTTCCACGTAAGTTTTTGAATAATTATATATCTTTGCCTTGAAAATTGTGTTTATTGTTTTCAATGCTTGAAAATTCTACGGTCATCCAATTATCCACCCTGCGATTAGCCGGACGTAATAAGTAAATCAATAGAGATAAAAGATAGTTTATTAGTTTTCTCAAAACTAATTGGCGCCCATAATTAACATAAAGGAAATTATTTGTTATACTCAGAGCCCTGGCAGCCACTGACCACGGCCGCGCCAGGTGGAATATTTTTCTTAAAGAAGAGAAGAGTATTCTCTCTCAAAAGATAAAAAGTGAGTTTAAGCTATACTCAGAGAATAAAAAGTGAGTCTAAGCTCTGCTCAGAGAGTAAAAAATGAGTCTAAGCTCAAAGAGTAAAAAGGTTTAAGCTATGGCTGGGCTATGGCTCAGAGGATAGAGTGACGGACAGACATAATGCCGTGGGCCACACTAGATGCTTGTTACGTCTTGAGCCAACACGACGCTGAGAAATGTACTGTTTGTGGAAGTTCTTGTTGAATTAAAAGTTGAAACTCACAACAGAGGATAGTATGGCAGACGAACATAATGCCGTGGGCCACACTAGGTGCTTGTTACGTCGTGAGCCAACAATACACTGAGATTTTTTTTTCTTTTTGGGATTCCTTGACGGATTAACAGTTGAAACTCAGTTTTTGTATTATCGCGTGCTCGAAAAATTAACACCGGTTACCTATAGGGGAGAACGGGGGAATCGCAGTCACCGGGCAATGCCGGTCACCTTATTTTTGCATCAACTAGTGAATATATCAAACTTTTTTTTTGCTCAATCAGCTTACGTATATACTAATTAACTAATTTTATACTCCGTGCCAAATATACTACGAAAAAATAAACAAATGAAATGATTTTTCGATTATGCACTCTTTTTTTATAAGAAAAGCAGTATTTTAAATAAGGGTTTTCCGTAACTTATTGACGCTAAAATCACATCTAACTGTTTTTCATGTATTTTTCGAACTTATAGCTTTAATTTTCGCCATGTTAAAATGTTGATTCCGTAAATAAATATATTGAAATTCGATATAAAAAGTCTTCGCGGTTGTCGGGGTAAAAACGATCACGTGCGCGGGACAATGGTAGTCGAGGGACGCTAGTGAGTTACCGGTACAATTCGCCGGCGCACGTCAAATGAATTTTTCGCCGTAAACATCACGTTATGTATGCATTAATAATAGAAATTCAGTTCAACTAATGACTTAGTAATGACTTAGAAACGAATAAGAATTGACGAATTGAAAAATATACGTAGAAATGTGTTCAAATTGATGGTGATTTCGGTGTTGACATGAGGCTAGAATTTTTGAGGTTAGATTTTTTATTTTTCTGTTAACCATACATAAAAATTTGTACGTGCAATTACAGATGCCTCGCTGTAAAGAAAGGACAACAGATAAGGGAAAATGGTTCTCAGAAGAACTGAGAGCTGCGCTTGGAGCTGTGGAAGCTAGAATTCCCATAAGAAACATACCAAACGAAAAAGAAACTGATAGTATAGTAAAGTTGCGCTGAGAAATTTAATCTCAGGTTTTGTTATACTTTAAAAGAGACTGTTATATTATTAAATGTTTACGCAAGAGAGTATAAAATGAGTTATATTAATACATTTTAAGAGAGGATAGATAACTGTACCAAAAGACTGTGATTTATAATAGCTATATTGATAAGCATTATATTTTCACGAGGAAATAAACAAAAATTAAAAACAATTATATTTTCCGTAATATGGTATTGGTTTCTATAAAATCGCCTTCTATAAAAAATAGTTGTTAGCTTAACAACAAAAGTGTAGACCCTGTAATTGACCGCAGTTCCCCAAAAGGCGACCGTGATTACCCAAATCGTTGGACAATGGCAGTCGCTGCACATGTTTTGAAAAAGAATGGAAAATCCATTTATACGATTGCTTTCGTGATTTTTATGCTGTTCATTTTCAATAATAGTTGATGAAGTATCCAACAACCATTACTTTTTGGAAGAAACGACGTTTTATTTACAGAAAAAAGGAAATATTCCTTAGTGACTGCGATTCCCCCGTTCTCCCCTAATGTAATCACAGATGACGATCGAGGATTACATTATGCTCAAAAATTTTTTTTCAAAACAAAAATGGTACGCCAAGTATTAAAAATGAAACCATCTCCTAAAATAAAATCAATTGAAAACAAAAAATTCTTCGCTGAAAAATCTTTTGCAAACAAAAAAATTTCTTGCAAAAATATTAAACCGAATCCAACCGACAGTAGTGGACGCGCGGTTGGTGTGTGGCTTCGGCGGTCCCGAGAGTTAAGCAGCATTATTTGCGGCCATAACTTGGATGGGTGACCGCTTAGCCGTGCACTGGTTTGCGCTCCAACTGCTGAGCGGGAGCCAGTTTTTCTGAGTTTCTAATGTATTCTCATACAATAGAAACTCAGTAAAAATAAAGCCGCCTGTATCGGCCAGGTTTTCCGCAGTTTCCCTGTGCCCTCGTGCAAATGCAATACAGTAGTGCATTAGGATGAGTGGCTGCGGACAACACTCTAGGGGGGGTCTCTATGAAGTGAACGGGGAAAGGGGTGTCTATGATGGAACGGGGAAAAGGGGAGAGGGGCAACGTAAAAGCCTGAAGAAGGCATACGGAAAAGAAACAATATTAAACCGAATCCTAGTAGCCAAGTAAAACTCCTTGGTAGATGTTTAACAGATGAAGATATTTTTTTACAAAAAAATTGGAGTACCTACGACTAGCTCCCGTAAATAATCCTTTGGAGTAAGTGAGGGAGAA